>CAWUFW010001178.1:1200000-2400000 GCA_963921515.1 Calotriton arnoldi
AAGATGGGCAGAATCCTGTTGACCTGGTTTTATTGGGTTTAAGGTCTTACTCCCCTTGGAGTTTTAATCTGCTGCTTGGGGACTGCTAATAAAGTTATGGTGGACCAATAAGGCAGTTTTAACTTCGTTTTGCACCTACTCTACTCCATCCACACCTAGCGCTCAAAGGGACCCAATTTGACTACATATAAACACATCAAAGAGCTCCTTTAGGATTGAGCAGGAAGTTGTATCCCACACCATTAAATTAATTTTCAATGGTGCGTGAGGTCTTTAGTATCAAAGATTATTTTCTTAAGTTACAGGAGTTTTGCCTGAATGGTAGCATTTTGATCTCCAGCTTTGTCTGACTGTATCTGTGTGGTGTATTTAGTAGCTTTGGACTGATGCATGTCTAGGTCACACAATTTCCCCTGACCCTTTTGTATTGAGTAAATAAAAGGTTGGACATGTACTCTTAAGTTTTACATGTCCTGGTAGTCCCAAACTTCTAAATTCGTGTTTCACTGAGGCCTACCCCTCCCGTTGGATAAAGTTCGGGATTCCTTATTGCATTTAATAAGCTCTAATTTCCAATTTAGAGCTGGTGGCTACTTCATGTTTGTCTAGGAAATGTTAATGATAAATCCTCTTAATGGTAAAGTCTGTGGCTTTTTAAAAAAAATGTTTTTAAATTTTTTTATTACAATTTTGAAAATGCCACTTTTAGAAATTTGTGTTTTCCTGTCCTTGGCCCTTTTGTGCCTGTAGTATGTTTTGGGTCACATGACTGGGAGGCTGTCAGCTACACCCAAACATTTGGACAATAGAGGGATTGGGTGTGCCTAAGTGGTCCATCTGCAGGCAGGATATGGGGCAGAGCTGAGCATAGGCCCACTTACACCCGAAAAGCTTGTGCCCTGCCTTCACACAAAGGGCCAAACAACCCTGAATTGTCACTTCAGCCAGCTTGGAGCCAGGACTGGGGCGGCAGGAAATGCCATGCACTTCAAAGCGACTGTCAAGAAGCTTCTCCCACCTTCCAGCACCATGGTATAAAAGAAGGATCTCGGGCACCAACTTAGTTCAATTCTAGACCTGTGGATACTCTGCCAGGAATTGCAGCTGTGTAGCTACATGGACTGCTGCTTTGCTGCCCTCTTGCATGGGAGAACTGGACCTGCAAGTTCATTTTTAGTGCAGTATCCCCAAGTGACTCCAAGGGCTAGTCTGCTTGCCTCCTGATCTGAGCTTCTGGGACATAAAAGGTTCCCCAACCAGCTCCTGACCTAGCTGCAGGAAGTTTCTGACCCCTCCCCCTTGGTACTGCTCAGGTCCTGGACCTTTGGTGAGGCACACGGGCTCTTAAATCAAGCTTTTGGTCTCGGACTATAAAAAGGCCTATTTTCACCAAGACCATGCTGCTTGCACTGAAATACTGCATGAGCCGCTGCCTCGCTCAGCGGTTTCGACTGCGACTGGGAACCGCCAATGTGAAGCTCCATTCAGTCTGTGGCACCTGGTCTTCACACCATGCTGATAGTCGCACCAACACTCTTCTTCGCTGCATGACCCTCTCCAAATCGAATTGACCTCTCTGCACAAAACGGGAAGGTAAAACCTCAGCAGGACTTATCTGGGACTGTATCTGACCTGCACTCCATCGTGGCTGGCCTGAATCTTTTAATTTGACTCGGTCCAGAATGACCAGATAGTGGCGGTTGGTGCTTTGTGCTTTAAGGTGCTATTTTTCACTTTATTGTTTAAACATTCATAACTCTGGCTCTACTGGCTGGATTTTTGTCGTTTTGGTCATATTTAATACATTTTGCTCTATTTTTCTAACTTTGTGTGGGATCTCTTTGTGATGATTTACTGTGAAGTGTTGCACAAATACTTTACACATTGCCTTTAAGTTAAGCCTGACTGCTCTGTGCCAAACAACTAGGGGGTGGAGCACAGTTTAATTTGGGGTTTGCTCGTGCCTTACCCTGGCAAGGATTGTGGTTGCTGCTTGACCAGGGCTTGCACCCCAGTCAACCAGTAACCCAATTTCTTACAGCATCTAATTTCAGATGACGACATGCCTCAGCCCAATCAACCCAGCACAATTTTGTACCAATGTTTCACTGCTCCTCCTGCACTAATTCATACTGACCTTATCTAATATTCAACTGGCCTGCCTGGAAATATTTTAGAAAATTGTTAGAAGTTTGTATTTAAGCTAATGATCCTAGGTGGCTTGAGTGCATTTGTATTTTTTTAAATTGCATTTTATTTTTAAATTTTAGGTAAATATATTTGCACCAAACATTGACCAGATGCATGTGGTCGATCATTTGAAAGGAAGTCCCACTGAAGAGAAGAGAAACGTCCTTGTTGAAAGTGCCAGACTAGCACGTGGTGATATTAAAGATTTAACAGACCTTAAAATCAACGACTTTGATGCTGTCGTTTTCCCTGGTAAGTCTGTGCACTGTAAACGTTAACTTTGTCTTTTTCTGAGCCCAATTGGCGATTGTAGCTGGGCTTTATAAATATCTGTATTACATGCAACACTGTTGGCTAATACTTGGATTTAATCTTAGGCTATTTATGAAAATTTCAGGTATGCTTTGCATTTTTCCCTTTTTAAAGGTAGAAAGACTCGTTACAATTATCTTCACTTCCTAGCTGAGAACACTAATGCTTAAGTTGTACTTTGGGGAAGAATGTTTCAACTAGTTTGCTTATTTGCACTAACTTCCCATTGCTTTTCACACCTGTACTGTAAACTTTTTAGGTTGAGCCTAGCAGTGCATGCGCTGCTCTGTGAGGCATGCTGTAGCTCCTCAAGTGACATTAACTACACCCCTCCCTCCCCATTAGCTCCTCTGTGTGCCGGTCTAAATTCCCTTCAGTGGCAAATTTTTGCATCTGTCCCTCCTTTTGGTGGGTGGTTTCTGGCCCTGTTACAAGTATTCTGCCCCCTCTGTCTATTGTTTTTTTTCACTTTTTCACTTTTTTCTGTTTCTGATTGCTTTCGGAACGAAAGCCTTGATCCTAATCTCTTAGCCAAGCAGAATACAGACCTGGGCTAACTAAGGAGTGTTTGTTTTTCTACTCCTTGCAGGAGCCCCTCGCCACATCACGGTAGGCCCAAGGAAAACAGTGGGCGATGCTAGTAATTACTATTTATTTGCTTTCTTATTAAAGTGCTTACCTATTTCCTAACTGACTTTGTCCCAACCGTACTAGCTCTTTTTATTTAAAACATTCGGTTCACACAATATAGATTTAAAACATATACATTACATAAGCAACTGCATCACACTTTCTAAGCTCTACCGTACAACACGCTATCACTGCATGCATTACATGCCACTCTGCTTTACACCACCGAACTCCACGCCACCACACTTCACTCTACACAACTGCACTTCACTCTATGCCATGCCACTCCGCTCTACGCAGTGCCACTACACGCAACCCCGATCCATGCAACGCCACTTCACTCTAGGCCACTTCAATCGTACTAGCTCTTTCTATTTAAAACATGATCCATTTAGTTTTTGTTCATTTGGTATCTAAATATTGTATTGGTTGAGCGCCAAACTAAACATGCATGCTTTATACTTTATTTAAAATATGTATTTGTGACCGTACTTGCCTCACAAGATCCTATTACAGGGTTTTATTTATTTACAAAAAGCTGCAGGCCCACTGCCAATCTGCATATAAAGCAGAATTACCTGTGCGATTTGCATTGTCCCAGCTCTTCCAGATTTTACGTTTATAGTTATTTTATTATGTATTGCTGGCAGTTGACTAAAAGTGCAATGCAGCCAACTGTAATGTGCAGCTCACCAAATGTTAATATTTCAGCTTTATAATTAGGACGCCCTTTACTGACTTTACCAGTAACCGCCATTACAATTATGTAAACGTAAGTTACCAACAGGCCAGTAGTTTCGTTTTCAATTGAAAGTTTACTATTATAAACATGTTAGATTGGTCCATGGGGAGATGTGTATTACATTTGCTCTTATTGCCTTTTAATAGTTTGCAGACAAAGCGTAATTAATCTAATTGCAATTGTTTTTTTTTTTTGTTTTTTTTTTTTGTAAAGATGCATATACCACCCACATGCATCCCACCACTACATTCCACACCATGCCACTGCACTAAGCAGAACTTTGACACCAAATTTGCAGTATGGAGCACAGCAGCCACACTGCTTTACAACATACCTTAAAAACCTTCCCAAAGCCAATAGCTCTGGCTAAACACTTGTAAGGTCCCAAAGGCAAGACCTAGTGGCTATGCCAATGCTTGTTTTATATTGCAAGTCTGCATAGTTGTATGTAGTAAAAGCTATTGGTCCAAATTAATTTCCCTTTTTGCTGTAACAAGTCGTCGTACTTTGTCAAGTAATCTTGCATGCACCATTCTTCCATGAATGGGTGTACTTTCCTTTAAAAAAAAAAAAAGTTCCAAATGTATGGCTGAGAAAATGGTTACCCATATTAATGAGACAACAGATGAGCATGGTCTGTCAGGAAGTATGCTTGGGTGTATTGTATTGTGAAGGTAGGGCATAATCTTTGAATTTTGACTACTGTTTGGCCATTGGTTAAGCACAAGAATGTGGTGCACTGACTCTTTGCGGACTTCCTCAATTCTACCTCCTGAGCAATCAAAGGAGTGCTTAAGCATTCCACAGAATGAATCTTTCGACACAGAAGCATTTCAGCTTTTTTATGCATGCTAATCTGTTTTTCTAAACCTGTTTGAAAGGTTCTTAATGAAAGCTTATTTGTGCTGCATACTGTTCAGTTTTATAGAGGTCTTCTGCTTTGAGGTGCATCGCTTTCTTGACCACATGCTGTTAGCGTATCTTTACACTTGCATATACTTCATGCTTCCAACCATGAAAGTGTAGGCTAGATCAGGAGATGTGCTGCAGTAATGCGTTCATGGAAAACAAAACATGTGCACAGCATGGGCATACTGTGCTTCACTTTAACCTACAGAGATGAACTGAAAGTGACTTTCTAGCCTGGGAAATGCAATTGATTTAATTTGAATCAACTAGTGTCTGCTGGTCTTACGACATGTTTGGGGGGGTGCAAAATGCAGTAAAACCAGTGCAACAGCTTGTGACCTCGTTGCTAAGAATTGTGCAAAGCTGCTTGAGAGCCTTATGGAAAGGATGGATAGTTTGAGGGGACTCGTGGTTTGTATGCAGTGTTGATAATCGATGTGTGATGTCTACTGAACTCTCATTCTAAATTCTGGTACATGAAAACTACATTGGGTGGCTGTCTTGCATCAAATTGTCTCCCAACTGTAGTGTTGCCCACCTTGCTATTCTTAACTGCATGCTTTAAGGTTGGCTTCACCACTTTTAATTTCAGGTGGCTTCGGTGTGGCAAAGAACCTGTCCTCCTGGGCAGTGGAGGGCAATGCATGCACAGTTAATGACCAAGTGAAGTCAACACTTGAAGCGTTCCACAAAGCGAAGAAGCCCATTGGACTGTGCTGCATTTCTCCAGTATTGGCAGCTAAGATCTTCCCAGGCTGTGAAGTGACGATTGGCAAGAATGAGAATGTTGATGGACGGTAAGATAGTCTTGTAAAAAAGTGCTGTAACAAATATTAGAATTTTACTTTAAAAGTAGCTAGTGTAGGAATGCAGAGGTGGAACTACATGTTCAAGATCTTATGATTTTCCAAGTAGTAGTAAGTGCTGCTACTTGGAGCAGTAGCTTTCAAACATTAATACATGGCATATGCTTTAAAAATGGTCCTCCGAACTTTATACTTTTCTCCATCTGTAGAATTTGATTTGGGCTTATCTGTAGTCTACATAAATAGTACTAGATGTCCTGATCTTTAAGGAAAAATTGGCTTCTACAAGGCAAGTTTAAACTGCAGCCGTTTCCTAAAATTGTGCCAATTTTGTATTTTGAAACACTAGAATTTTTGCCTGCATTCAGAAATGCAGCTCTGCTTGTCCCATTTGTAGTTCTTAACTAAAGTCTTGAGACTAATTTTAAGTTTTGCTTCAGGTAAATTACCAAGTGGACCATATAGCCTCTGTAAAGATCCCGGTCCCAATCTTTTGAAATGAGTCCAGTAAGTGCTGTTACTGGGAGCACTAAGCTTTTTCTTCCTGATCTATTAATTCACTGCTAGTCCTGGTGTCTTAATCTACAGAGCACAGGTGCTAGCATGGTTGCAGGGTGGTTGTGAAATTCCTTGCTTGGGGCTTCAATGAGCAAAAAGGATTAGAGCTTTATACCCAGAAGGAACCAACAATCCCTTACCACTGAGCCTTCCTGTCCTGTTGGAAATATGTAGTACCAAGGCTTATTGAAGTTTCTAGGCCTGAGGCATGCACCCTGAACTGGGTTTCTACAAGTGAGATTGTGGGCAAAGGAATTTTGTGAGCTGGATGGCTTCGCCTAGCGTTAAGTTTACACTCTTGCGGTATCTCTATTTGAACTACTGTTCTTGGAACCGCCTTGGACTTTAAGCAAACTCGTAACCACTTCTTTGAAGCAAGTGTCTCGAAGGGCCTACAAGCCATCCAGAGGTCCAACCTGGTGGATGCTTGACCAACTAGTGAACACTTAATACTTTAGGCCATATACATAGGGTATGCTGGTCTATAAACTTGTTTATAGCAGAAAATTACGTTATGCAACAGACAACCCACAAAGTCTGCATATTTGTCAATGTCTCTTTTCACCATAAAGACCTCTAGTACATTTGTCAATGTCTGGGTCTTTTTTTTTTTTTTTTTTTTTTTTCCTAGCTTCATTGTTTAATGCATTTTTCACTTGTCCATTTAAAAAGTGATAGTATTTTGCACGAATTGGTTGCTTAACCTTGTGCTATTTAGATGTTTCATGTAGCCTTTCTGTTTTTACGTTTTTTCCTATTGCAACCATGAGTCTTGCTTTGTTAATTCGATTTCAATATGCTAGACACACAGCAAGACATATCTCAAATTGGACTGATTGCTTTATTCTGTCTGCATAAATTTTAATTGTACTTAACTTGTGCAACTGTTCAGTATCTTGCTACTGTACAGCTCTTCTGTTTTTAACCTCGTAGTATTGGCAAGTAAGATGCCCACTTCCAGAACTCGGTTGTGCTGCACGAGAATGTGTGCATTTTTGGATGGAGTAGTTGGTGTTCATGGCCACTTTGACGTTCTGCTCTCCATTTTGAGTGCAACAGTATCAAACTTTCCGTTCGGTCCTAGAATTCATGCATTTGTCCCAACCCATCGGAGTAAAAGTATTCAACATTCATAGAATGAGGCAGTTGTCTTATTTCAACTACACCAACACTCACCCTGGAGTTGGTAGAACCTTGAAATCAAAGGTCACCTTGCAGCAGATCTTCTAACGTGATTTGGTTCTCTTGTACGTTTTGGCTAAGGCAAGTTATTGCATTCTTTAGTTATGTATCTCCACTTTACATTTGGCTTTATCCTTCTTTCCTAAGATTTCTTGTGCTTTGTGCACCAAGTTGCTTACTACCATGCCAACCGCTACCCAGTTTAACTTTTAGAAGTCTTTCATGTTGAATGATCTTGATGCTAATAGCACTTTTTTTCATGGAATGTTTTCACATATTTAGGTTCTAGGATGTTACTTCGTGGTGTGGTCATTTTGCTTCCTCTTTGGCACAACTGGTTGTGGGCTAAAATTTGAAGCATGTTTGAGTTTTGGGAACATCTGCCATATTGGGCTTGCTTGACAATTTAATAGTTTGGTATGTTTTGTAGCACACCTTCTCCCCTCACCCAAGTGGCTTGAAACCACTTCTTGGATTTCCCTCACCAGGTGACATCTACCCCTGGAGAAGAGGACATCTCTGATAACCCCTTCCCTAAACTAGGATTGTGGAACCTCGAGGCTTTGTCTTGCAGGGATAGATGAGGGGCCCCCACCTTAAGCCCCCAAATTTGTACACGTACAAATGCTAGTATTTTATTGTTTGTGACATTTTCATACAAATGAGAATTGTCTCCACAATGGACGAAACAGCCAGTCTAGAGTTCTGTTTGCTTCTCAATTAGGCTGTTGTAGCAGTTTCATAAGGCTTCTGCTACAGACAGATGGTGTAACGGTAAATATCTCGACAGACTACATGTCCTCCAGCTTACGGTTTCTCTCTACCCCTCCCTAATATGGGAGGGTTTCATGCCCTTTCCTCCATAGCAGTGCTTAATTTGTTAAAATACTAGTGCCAGGGCACTAGTCGCGCCACTGCAGTTTGCACCACCCATTGCCCCTGCCAGTGTTGCTAATGACCAGACCAACACAACCGCTAACTATCACTCAAACTATATGAATGGCTTCGGCGGCAGGTATTAGTCATTTTACTATAGTATTTAATGAATATACAACTGTTGTACCCCCTGCAAATTAGCAGTGCCACCATGTGCCAGACTGTAATGTGCCAGTGTTGACAACTGAGTCCCGGTGCTGACCACCAGCTCAAATCCAGCACTGCTCCATAGCATTCCTATGGAGTTGGTGGAGCAACTCTTTCACCCATTGTTGGAACATCTAGCTACAGTCTCATTTGAAACATTCTAATGTATAGGTCACATTCAGAACCATGTTTGCACAAAACTGTAGGGTTGACCAGCAGTCGCAGCTGGCATGACTCGCGGGTGGGGAGGGGGGGAATAATAAAAATAAACTTACCTTCACGGGTCCCATGCTGTCTCAGCTCCTGGCCGGGTCCCGCGGATCAGGAAGCGGGCAGCCTCCCTCCCCTAAGCAATCCCAATCCTGCACTGGCAGCATTGTGATTGGTTGGGATGCTGACCACACAGGCGTCTATGGGAGGCCACTTTCTCCATGTAGGCTGCATGCAGCCTACATGAAGAAAAGGGAGAGTGCGCATGACTGGTTTGGTTGGCCCCAGAGGGCCAAGCGGGGGGGGGGCCTTCAGCAAACCTGCCCCCAACCAAACCCTTCTGCTTTCTCGCAGTGCGAGAAGCCGAAACATAAAATGGTATTTAATACCATTTTATGTTTCTGCTTCTCACACTGCAAGAAAGCAGTGGGGCGACGCTCCTCCGCCCACATGGAGGAGCCGCCCCTGTTGGCAAGGGAGTGTGGCAGAATTTTAACTAATTGGTTGCAGCCAGTGTTTTTACTCATCAGAAAAACGAATTCCTCTTCAGCTTACACAGTGAAGAATATAAATGCAATGGTAATAAGTTTCCAGACCTGTAATATATTGACCTACTCATCTGTTATAGCCTGCAGAAATCACCTGATCTTCTGGTGCCATGAGATCTCATGCTTGTGTGCACCTTTCTACAGTCTCTTATCTGTCCATTTTCATGCATGGACACTCCACCACCTCTTTCAGTTTCTTTAGGGGAACTACTCAAAACGGCCCAAAAATCGAATTGCAGTTTGTCAGTGCTAATTTGTCAATCTCTGCCTCACTCCAATGTAACCCTTCGCTTGGATAACAGGAAATGGGGTTGGAGCATCACCAATGCGGTTAGTTACTAAAACACAAACTGATCTTTGCATCAGTGCCTTATTTCTTTCTTTTCTGTTTCAGGCAGCAATCTTTGGGTATTTTAGTTCACTATGCTCGTGGACTATTTGTGCTTCATTTTATAGTTCCTATAATATTTCAAATGGGGAATCTCTTCAGTCTGTATCCTCTGTTTATGTAATGAAAATAAACCTCCTTTAACCATTGGACACTAGTTGTCTGAGAATCTATCCTACACCATCTTGATCACCTAAACAATAGGTGCTACAGTAGTCTTCACCCCATTCCATTGTAATTGGGGCTACTGGCTTTATGGTATTTAATCTTTTTGCATTTCCATCTGTATTTATCCATATTTATATTGTACATCTCATCTATTCTAATTTTTGGGGGTTTTGTGAAAAAATGAATCATACTAGTGCATTTCCACATTTATTTAACCGATAATTGTACACTTACTTGAATTCCTGATAGGTTTCAGTGACTTGACACCCAGAGAAAATCAATACACGTATAATGAAAACATACATTTCTTTAGCATCAACAGTGTGCATATCTGCTATTTATGCTTTAGTGCTAAAATGTCACTCTTTACCCCCCCCCTGTCCCCCTCCACACCCGTCAATCCCCATAGCTATTGGGTGGCAGTCATGACTGACAGCATTTATGATCACTCAAACCCCTAATTTCCATTTTTATCCTCCTTTAAAAATAGACAGGAAAATAGTTCCGTATGTATATCTGTAAAAATGGAAAACGGGGATCTTGAATTGTAATTAACTTCATGTAGTTCTTACCACCCCTAATGAGTTGTTGAAGCATGTTATGGCTACACCATAACCCAGGGTTAGTGGTCAATTTAATGTTTATTAGTCACTATTGGTTATACTTGTGATTTTAGGAAATTGGACATTTCCTCCATTTCTTGTGGTAGGTTAGTAGGAGTATGGTGCAATTCGTGAGTTCATGCAAGTTGAAAATGGAATGAGTAGATGGGTTAGAGGAGGTTGAATCATGTTTGATAACAAGGAGAGTTTAAACCAGCAGTTTCCAATATGTGGTGAGCAGTGAGAAACTAGGAAGTGTAGATAGCTAGAAAAGATAAGATGGTTAAACCAAAAGGAATTGGATTTGTGATGAGTTGTGATTAGGAAACTGAAATATAGTAGAGTAAGGAGAGCAGGTATGCAACTGAGTAGCCACACAGAAAAGGCATGCACAGGATGAGCTGCAAGGAAAGGATCATTCAATAGTAAGGCTAGAAAATGATCACTAGCTATGAAAATAGTCCGTTTTTGGACCAGATTTTAACAGTATGGTGGAAGTTGCTGCTCTTCTGGAAGCAGGAATTGGTGTCAGTTTTTTGAGTGTTGCCTTTTTATTGCTCAGTGTACAAAAGTATCTTTTGGCAATTGGAGCCAGTGTAGAGAATTTAAGATTGGGGACACGCATGTTTAAATATTTACATTTTTAGTAGTCTTGCTGCAGAGTTTTTTGGTTTCTTTGCAGACTTCGACAATTAGTTGAGTGGAAATTTGTGGTATAGTTTGTTAGCCTAACCAAGTTTGACAAGGATGATGTATGTTGCTTGAATCTTTTTGAGGACGTCCAAGATCTTTTCATTGTATAGAAAGTTGATTGAAGCAGTTTGTCCACTTGAGTATTAGTAGAGTAGAATCGAAAGATTCCAAGACTACATTCACTATTGGTGGCGGGGTCCGTTTATCTGGCCAGAAAGAGGGTCATAACTTTTCCGTTCACCGCAGAACATGATTTCAGTTTTGTGAAGCATTGACCTTGATGTGATTCGAAATCTATTGACCTGACTTGGGCAGAGGTTAAGTTTTAATCTTCCTATCCCCACGTTTCAAATCTGTCATCTGCATAGTTATTGCAGATTACTTTGGTTGAGATTTAGCGCTGGTTTAATGTATGTTTTAAAAACGAAAGTAAAGGCACTTTGATAGATCCTTGTGATGAGAAAGGGGGCATGAATTGGATAGGACTTTGTATAAGTGGCACCATTTATACAGACTTTCTAAGAAGCAGTGTATCATGGTGCACTGCTGAGTCTGTAATGCAGCTACACTTTTGTAATTTGTGTTTTTTGGTTATCCAAAATTGACTGGTGCTGATTTTGGTCCATTTTTATGACTGGAATCCTGTGTTCTAGTCAGTTTCCTTCTATGAATTCTGAGGTCTTGTGAAAGGCTGTTCTCCAAGTTTGTTTGCTAAGGAAAGCTACATTGGAGATTGGGCCCTCAAGATGGCAGCGAGAGAACAAAGTAAGTGGATGTAGGCCAGTTTCAGTGTCTCTTCAAAAGTCCTATGTTTGGGGAGTAATTGGTTATGTCTAACCGGTATAGACGCAGATGTTAATTGAAGGACTGCCAGCTTTTAGCAGATCTTTTAAATTCTGAGGCTCCAATGTCTTGGAAGGATGATATACATGGAGATTGTCTGTTATGATCTTTGGTTATACAACCATGGAGCCCATTTCTCTTGTTTCATAAAAATCTAGTGCATTTGTTTGGGCATTGTGTTGCTAGTTTGTTGCAGAAATCTTGTGAATTTGAGGTGATTTGACAGCTGTTGATTACCAAATTCTGACTTCTATGAAGTACCTTGGCTGGGCTTTTGGTCTTGTTCTGCTTGTAGTGGATTATTCTCAGCCTTAATGTAAGATTTTAACTTTTTGTAGTGGGTTTTTATTTGCTGGTCCTTGACTGAGCCATCAGTGTTGCTATTGGAGATGAAAGATCTACAAATAACTGCTCAACTTGAAATGGAAATAAAAAGGGTAATGGGCTCACTTAATAAATTGTTACATCCAGATTGGGTAAAGAAGAATCTGCAAAGCCTGATGGTAGATGCTCCTAAAAAGACCCTGTTGGACTTGGCCCTTTTTAGCAGGTTCACCCCTAAACCTTCTTGCCTGGTCTGTGACCTTGTGTGTCAGTAGTTTTAAGTCTCTGGGCACTTTAGCACTGTGGGCCAGTGTAAAGTGCGTGCGCGCTGAGTGCGTGTGGTGAGATTGTCTTGCCCTCCCATAGGAATGCATGGGGGATATGTGTCCATGGTAATTCCTGGTGTGAGAGGAGTGCAGGGGCGAGTTTAGTATGTGCGAACTCGTGAGAATAAATGCTGCGCAATGGTGTGCGCAGATTTATTATAACTGGTGTAGGAATGCCACTTTTAGAAGTTTGCATTTATGTGTGCTCTGTGTCTGCCTGCCTGATGTGAATTGCATGTCTGGCTTGTGAGTGACAGGGGCTGGGAGGTGTGTGGCTCCAGGAGGGGCAGGGTGAGTCAGCGCAGGGCTGAATAGGGAGATCTGCATCTAGATGGGAGGGAGGAGTTGCACCTGGGGCCTGAATAGGGCTGTGCCTTCCCTCCACAATGCTGGCTCCACCCCCTGTGGTGCGTCTGATGTCCCTAGCCTGTCCTGTGAAAGGAGAGAGGAGCTGAGCAAAACCAAGTGCTCCAAAGCTCCCCCCAACCAGTTGCGTCTGGTTTTTCCCCAGCCCTGCACCTTTACACAAAGGGAAAAGGGTGTATAAAAGAAGGGGCTGTGACCCCATGAAAATGTCCTTGTTCAGTTCTCTGCTTGGGTGCTGTTCCTGACGCTGCCGGGGCGTGCTGCTGCTGGGGCCCAGGGGGGGCTGCCATGAGGGCTGCCTCCCTGGGCCCTGCATTGCCCCCTTTATCCCGAAGGACTCTTTGCAGTAATCTGCGCCCTGTGAGCGCCTTATCTTTATATTGCCAGGAGAGAGGAGCTGGCGTTGGCAGCACTGCGCTGCAGGAGGAGAACGAGGGAATCCCCAGCATAGGATTCCCCCGCAGTGTGCCCCGTTTGGCGGGTGCCCACCCCGCAGTGTGCACGCCGAGCAGGAGCCCACCCCGCATATAATTTTATTTTAATAGCGGGAGCCCACCCCGCTCTAGAATTTATATTTAATTCAGAGGGAGCCTACCCCTCACTGCTGCCCAGAGAAGGAACGGCTGCCGCGATCTCGCGGCAACCAGGAAGTCAGGCAGCCGATGCCTGGAGCGGGGCGGGACTTCCGCTTGAGGGAAGGAAGTCCCGCTCGCCGCAGAGATCCGCCGGAGCCTCGCAGGCTCGATCCAAAAGTCCCGGGTCCCAGGAGGGGGCCCGGGTGAAGAGAGCAGAAGGAGCGGACGCAGCCTGAGGTGGATGGGGCTCGAGGCACATTGCCGGTGCCTGCCCCCGCCGCCCGAGAGAGAAGCCGCATGCTGCTAACTCCGCGGAAGGAGTCATGGAAACCAGAGCCCCGAGAGGAGTCCGGAGCATAGACCGGTGAGTGGGGGCTCTGGGTGAGACCGGCCAGGTGGGGCTCAAAGGGCACACGTAGTGCCAGAGCCCGTGTTCTGTGGTGCCAGTGAAGGCACCGTGTTTGGCTGTACCGAGCGGCCCCGTCTGGCAGCGGGCCTCCAACTTGGGCCTGATGGTTTCAGAGGCAGCGTGCCTCCAATGATGGGCATATTTGTTTTCAAGCCGTGGGGGTCCCGAGGGCACAGTGGTGCCGGGGCCCCTTTGCCTTATTCACAGCTGCACCACCGTAGCGGGCAGCTGCAACGATGGGGGCATAGATGTTTGGAGAGCCCCAGCGAGGCCCATAGGGCACAGTTGTGCCAGGGCCCATTATGGATTCACAGCTGCGCCGCACCCGCAGCTGCAACATTTTGGCCCAGTTTTGTTTATAGGGTCCCTGAGGGGGCAGACGGGTACAGTGGTGCCCAGGCCTCTAATTGCTTCACAGCTGCCCAGCAAGTAGTGGGCAGCTGCTACGTTTAGGTTTGCGCAGTTGCGCACCCTTGACTTTCGCTGCGTTGGCAGCGCGCCCTGACTCTGTGGACATAGGGCATTTGAGCCCCTTTAGAGATGGCCAGTTGGCCAGGGGGACAGTTGGATCAGATTAGGGCCTGGCGCCCTATAAACCTATGTGATTTTGGGTGCTAGGAAATGTAATTCATGTAGTATGATTTACGCACCCTGTATTATGCCTCTAATGTACTGTCATGATTATGAGGTTTTGCATAATGTGTTTATGCTTGTGATTTTATTACCTAATGCGTTTAGGTTGGGAGTTATTCTCTACTGTGCTTTACGCCCCTAATGTGAGTTATACTTGGGAGGTTGGGGTCTAATGTGTTTAGACTTGAGAGGATTGCATAATGTATTTATGCTGGTGAGGTTGGCGCAGAATGTAATTCGCGCCTTATGTGATACTGTGCATAATGTGGTTTGTTACAGGCTGATGCAGAGTACAGTGGTTACCAGTGATTACTGGTTGTACGTTCATGATGTGTTCTACATTTATTATAAGTACTACCTATACTAAGTTCGCTTTGTGCTGGTTCTGACAGTGGTCCAGTTGGCCCTGTCAGGTGTAAATAATTCCCTTGTAAATATGACCCCGTGCCAGGTGGCACGATGTATATTATGTGAGTACTATTCTAATGTGTTTTATGATAATACAAAGGCTATTTTTATATATAACCTTGTGTGGAGTTCCTTTTTGTGGTGTGCCTAGTATGTTGTTGCTGTGGGTGTGTTGTGCAAACGCTTTACACATTGCCTCCGGGATAAGCCTGACTGCTCGTGCCAAGCTACCAAGGGGGTGAGCAGGGGTTCTTTGGCGTGTAACTCCCTTGCCCTGACTAGAGTGGTGGTCTCTGCCTGGCTTTGGCGCAAGCCTTAGCCAACCAGAGATCCCATTTCTAACAGACCCTTATCAGCTTGAACCGCCAGCACCTACTCTAATATCTTATTTAGGTACAGAACCTTGCAAAAACGATGGAAGGTAATTTGCTGAATTTAATAAGTTTACGTCTGCCCTCACCATGGAAATTCCGTATACTGTTTGCAAAATTATTTCCCTCTAAAGTTATCAGTTGCGTTTCTTTTGTCTTACATAAATCTTTCCCCTATCCTGTCAATGTGGTGGCTCAAAACAAATGAGAGCATCCCCGTTTCGTACCCCGGAACCATTTGGATGTGTGATAAATTGAAGCAATTGACCTTATGAGCTGGAACTGGATTCTTTCCTTATCTGCCCACATTCCAAATTCACAAGTTCTGATATCTTTTTAAATGCTGCTTCCCCATCTGCCTAATAAAATGAACATTTGAACTTAAAATGGCTTCCTTTAGAAAGCTCGATTTATCATATTTGCAATTGCATGGAAGTGCAATCAACAGTCTACTGGATCATTTTTTAATGTTAATTTTGTTTTTCAGGTTTCCCGATGCTGCGACTGCTTTGGCAATAGAAGAAATTGGAGCCAAACACATTAGTAAAGATGTTCATGAGTGCCATGTGGATGAAGCAAACCGAATAGTTACTACATGTGCCTTTATGTGCAAGGCCCCTCTGCATGAGGTTTTCGATGGTATTGGCACACTAGTGGATGAACTCTTGAAGATTGCCTAAACTGGATTTGTGTAAAAAGCAAATAAAATATTTTCAAAATGCCCAGTGTTTGTGAGCATATGTAGAATGGGGTTGGAAGAATTTGGGTAACTATATAGTTTTCAATTAAATGGAACCTTGGTCTGAATATTTAACACAGTGAAATGATCTGCCGTAGTGACATTCTGTACGCTCTTTACATTCATGCTGTCACATGGTTCTGATGGAGCAGAAACATGTCAGATGAATAGTTGTGCAAGAAAGCAGCTGACCAAATGCACACCATTATAGTTGGTTTTCAACCCAACAAATTGGATTGGGGGGGGGGGGGTGAAATCAACCATTCAATTTCAAGCTGGGAAATTGAGTTAATCCCCATTCAATGGGGAAGGTTATGCTGTGTTTGTGGTAATTCTTGGAGCAAAGAAAGTACAAGCTTACAATCCAAGCACATTGCAAAGCATATTCACGCCAGGGAGATTAACTGAAATGAGGAGGGGTGGGGGTGTTGTAAAGAGGTTTTTCCAGCAATCACCACACATTGCATAGCCCTTAAGGACCGGACAATTAAGATGCCTCTTAAACCTGCATACCATATTAACCATGAGCTCTTTGCTTCTGGAAATGAAATGCTTGCTTTGTGGAATTAACAAGATATGTGCTTTTTCTTGGAGGGGATTTGGGGAGCTTGCCTCATAATCCAAGTTATGAATACTGCAACATACGTGCTTCCAGCACTGCCAGACGCCACTTCATTATTGGGGCAGTTCCTCTGTTCGGAGTACTATCTTTCCTGTTTTTACGGTTTGCTTCCTTGCCACATTAGCCATGGCCTCTATTTAGACCCAATCTCAGGCTACTTTTGAAGCTGATTAAGTATGCTTTACCAGTCAAAAGGACCTTGAGCTTTAGGTCCTATATAAGCGTTTTATAATCCTGGCTTTCGTTGTCTGCTTTACACAGGTCTTCTAAAGTTGCTGTCTCAGTTTTGTCTAGTCTGGAAAGAGGATTTTGTGGGTAGAATTTGCACCTCACGGGACCTTTGTTGCATGTTTTATAGAGTGGAGTCTCAACACTTAGTCTGGTGACCTGGTGCTAAGAGCCTCTGGGGTGTGGGCTGGCACTGCATTGGTTGGGCTAACAGTGCTGTAGATGGGCAGAGTGGCTGCAGGCAAGGGGAGGGGTTTGTTACATGGTATTATGGGACCCAGGAAATGATTTTGCACCTACACTCTGGCATCTTCCTGCATTGAAGGTTTTGGAGAAGACTGCCAGTTTGTCATTCATCTGTGGTCATGAAATCACCTCCAGATCAGAAATTCACTGATCTGTCTCGAGTTTGAAATGAGTGTGTAATTGAAAGACTCCTCTCCCTAGGTCCAGAGCATGGGTTTCCTGACACTAGCACACCACCTTTGTGAATCTGGATAAGTCTGATACCCTGCCTCAGGCAAGCCAGTGATACTCACTGGAGATGCAATTGGTGCCATACAAATACTCTGTTCAAGCTTCTCCTAGTGGGATTGTGACCTCCCTCTAGTGCTAATAATGGTGGGCATTGCAACATTTCCTTGGTGCTCTTCCTTTGGCTACTGAAAGGGTTTTTGCTGCCTCGGGATCCAGGCATCCAGCCCTGCTACCATCTTGTGACCCTGGGTAGGCCGTGACTCTTGCATGTGAGCACTGGTGGGTGGCTATGCAGCAAATGTTCAGCCTAATACTCCTTTAATGCAACTGTTGCCCCAATGTCCACTTTTGAAGGCTGCACTGGAATCATAAAACAAGTCTTGCAAAGACAACGCAGGTGCCAGACTCTTCCTCAACATCACCCAATGCTCCCATTACGCCCCACCTCAGAGCTACATTCACTACCAGTCCTGAAGTGATGCCAATTAAAACTGCTTACCCATGCAGTGGTGACTGCCATATCACTTTTTAAAATTGATTTGGTCTACAAAATGAAGGAACTGCAGTACTCTGTACATTCCGAGAAAGATCACATGGTGAAGTGGCAAAGACTGTATGAAATATCGTAATAAAATTAAGTAGTACAGCGTCCAGAGACACTGGACCGTTGGAGCAATAATTATGATATGAACAGCAAACTGGAAAAGTTAGGGTTTACTATTGGGAAGGACTGCAAGGTAACTCAAATGGTATATCCATGTCGATTGCATGGGAGGGGGCTGCTAGACAAGTGGGTAAGTGAGCGAAGGATAAATGCCTATGGGGTGATATCCAGGGACCTGGGCTACTATCAAATGCACTGTGGCAAAGTATGATTCAAAGAAGTTGGGTATTTGTATGCATGAATGCAGATGCCATGCACAGCAATAGTGAGGAGCAGCACCTGGCCAGCTCTATCGTCTCCATAAGGTGGGGTGGGGTTGGGGGGGGGGGGGTGTTGGTATCTGCTCATCGATGCCAATAGCCCCAGGGGGAGGGACCACCCTGGAGTGAACGGTACGGCTAGAGTCATCGTGCTGGGCATGGAAAGCCTCTGGGAGGACATCCAAACTCCTCAACAGCTGGTATTTGCAGAGTCCAACTTTCGACCACTCCACCCATGCAACGAGTCCCTGCTGCTAGGTGTCGGGAGGGGTAGGTACATTCTAAAAGGTGCGCCCATACAGTTCAATGAGTATGAACGCTAAGCTGAGGAAACCAGAGTGGGCCCTGGGCTGCGGGAAGAGTCCCAAGGCACACTCCTTTGATCTACGGAGGTTGGCCTACCCAGAAACATCCCAAAGTTGATTAGTAATGCAAGCTCGAAAGTTGCTGCGGTTCAGGCATAACCAGGTCCTGTTTGAGCTGGGCTACAATATTGTGGCATCAGGGGCAGGAGTAGTCTGCTCCTGGAAAGAGGGTGTTAATTTTCTCCTGGGTCATAAAGGCCCTATGTAACATGTAAGATTGTATTTGCTTCAGATGTGAATTCCTGGTCACCGTAGATGGGTAGGCGAGGACAAGTTTGCTTTCTGCATCGTGGACTGCTCTCCCTTGCTTAGTCTCCCAAGTGACACACAAGGACACTAAAAGGAGGCAATCCAGCTTGTAAGATGACGGACATTGCCCAGGGCTTGCCATGCCCTGATCATGGAGGCAGTATCTTATAACTGGTTGTTAGCTTGCCTGCTAGTCACCCACTGTAGCAATGTAGTTGTACTCCAAGTTTGGGGGCGCCCAGTCCACTCTGCTCAGGAGGGTGCTGGGGCTTTGCTAACGCTACCACACGCTGTCTTATATTTAAAATTGGCTCGCCAAGCACCGAATTCAGGTGGTGGAAGAACTTTGCAAGAAGGTTAGCAAAAAATGAAGCGAATGGGCATAGTTTGACAGAGTAATCCTGCCTGCTAGTGACCAAGGTAGAGCGCACCAGAAGAGCTGCCTGCAGAGGACTGACTGCATGCATATTGTTTCTGTCAAGTAAGGTCTGTTAATGTGTATTCCTTAGTAGCAAAACACACAAGATGATGGACGGAATGTTGCACATTGGCAAACATTCACCCCCAGTCACAGATCTGGGTTTAATCCATCGGTTTTTTGCTTCACCACGCCACCCTAGTTCAGACATAGCCATATGCAAATCAGTCTTGACCCTGTGCCTCATGGGAACAGTCCAGACCGAACTGCCAAGCCACGTCTTCCCTGGACCGGAATCAAGCATCCTAGGACCGGTTTCGGGCTTTCAGCCCTCATCAGCCAGGATAGCTTGACTCCAGTGGCGTAGTGAGCACGGGACCCACGTCTGGGCATACCCTTCCCACTTAGGGCGAAATGCAAAACACACAAGGGGTGAGTGCTTGCAATGTTCAACACTCCGTCCATCATCCCCTTTGGTTTTGCTATGTTCGCCCTAAGTTGGCTGGGTATGCCCAGACGTGGGTCCCTTGCTCACTTTGCCACTGGATTCAAGATAGCCTGGCTGATGACGGCTGTAAGCCAGAAACTGGTCCCAGGATGCTTGTTTCCGGTCCAGGGAAGACATGGCTTGGCAGTTCGGGCTGGACGGTTCCCATGAGGCACAGGGTCAGACTGATTTGCATATGGCCATGTCTGAACTGGGGTGGCGGAGTGAGCTAAAGAATGATGATGGATTAAACCCAGATCAGTTGACTGGGGGTGAGTGCTTGCAATGTTCAACACTCCGTCTATCATCCCCTTTGGTTTTGCTATTCCTTAGTAGCAAAATGTGTGGGGCTACTGGGGCACTATAGACTCTGCTATAGACAGCTGAACTGTGGGGTCCTGCTGGCAAAGGGTAAAGAGGCATGATTTTTGCCAGTTTACATGTGACCATGTGGAACTCCCCTGGGGCTGATATGTCACGGCAGGATGTGGAGACGTCATGTAAAAATAGCAGATCTCCCACATAATGGAGACAACATGTGCTCTGTCCCAAAGTGGAATACCCTAAATCCCCTGCACCCAGGTGCAGCTGTATTGCTACAGGTGCCATCACCAAGGTGAGGAGGAGATGGTTGATAGCCTTGGCGCATACCCCTCTGAACTGGGTATGCCTCAGATATATACTAACTAATGCATACTCGCAACATGGGTTGTGCATTGAGTAGTTGGATAAGGTGAGTCATTCAACTGCCAAAGCCATAACAAAGGAGGGTAACAAGGTATGTCCAGTCAACAAATCAAAGGCATGCAGATCTGGGGTAAGCCTGAGGGGCAAACTCGCTGATCCTAAATGGACAGTGGATATTGAAAGATGTGCTGCACCCAGGCACAAAGCCATTTTGGTCTGGGTGGACCAGACTGCTTAAAAGGGCGATCCTGTCTGCTAGGAGCCGACTCTGAATTTTACAGTCCATATTGACTATTGCTAGCGGTCAGTAGGACCCTAGGTCTGTAGAGTCTTTGCCTGACTTGGGTATGGAAACGAATGCTGCTTTACATGAGTCGAGAAGGGTTCCCTCATCTGGTGCCACATTGTACAATGTTTTTAGACTCCATGCTAGCATGTCCATTAATGTACTGTGAAATTCTAAAGGGAGACCATCTGGGTCAGGAGTTATCCTTATAGCCAATGAATGACTTTCTTAATCTCTTCTGCAGGGATTGGTGGGGGGGGGGCAATCCAGAGTCCGGCTCTGTTCAGTGGTAATTCCTGGCAAGGGGAGACTATTGAGGTAGCGAGCCACAGAGGACAGCGCTGTGGGGTTTGGTGAACTGTACACTCCAGTAGGGAGAGCGACTCCTATTTTGCGTGACGAGTGAGTCTGGGCCTGCTCTGATTGACGTGATAGCCTTCTAGGTATGAACTTCTCACCAGCAATGACCAGTAAAGCACTGGGCTTATCCACTGGAGTGCATACGCTTCATGTATACCTTAAGATTAGTGCAACTGGGTCATACCAGAAGCTCTACATGGTGAGAGTGCCTGATATGGGGGAAGGGGGGGAAGAATGTACAGCACTCTACCCCAATTACTCCTTCGCAAGGGATGCTAGTCTTCTAAATCTTTAAGCTGTGTTTCTAGCTCACTGCATGTCCACTTTGGCACCTATGATCTGCTACCTGATGAAGTCCATAAAAGCCTCCCACTCTGTGGCTCTAGAGACCGTTCCCTGGTTCAACTCAAAACTCTCCTGGCTCTGTATATACTACACCAAAGTGAGGTATAGTGTGCAGAGTCCAGTGGATCCCCAAAGGTAGGCAGAGGTAAAGTTAGATAGCACCTCACTCTCTATTTGTGGTAGTGTGGTCGAGCAGTAAGGCCGTATCAGAGGACAGTGTTAAGCATTTGTTGTACACAGTCAGCAAATGAATTCATACACTCACAACTTCAGACCAATTGTTTTTGTATAAAAAATATTCTTTTAGTTATTTTCTAGAACCAAGCAAACCTGGCCCAGGTAAGTGATAAGTACTTTGCAGTAAATATACAGTTGTAATACAGTTTGGACTTGTAATAGTATATGCACTTTGTTTTGACTTATAGCATGGTTTCCGAGAAATGCAATAATTTGTAAATACAGTACAAAGACTTGAATGGGCTTTTCAGTAAAATTACAGGTAAGTTACTTTTCTTACTCAGAGTAGTATACCTGGATACTACTCTGGGACATTTCCTGCAAACAGGTAAGTAAAATCGTTTTGGTTAGTTAGTGAAATTTCTAAAGAATTTCTTAAGGTTTTCAAACTCCACACTTAGAAACTTTTCCAAGAAAAACAGTCAATGTTATCCTATGGAGGAAAATGGTGTTATCGGTTTTAAGGTAAGTATTTGGTAGTGGGAGTTGAGGTTCTGGGGTTACTCTCGGGGGTCCCCCAGGGTCAAGGATGCACTCTTGTTACACCCTCAGCGGCACTAGGGCGGCTGGGTGCAGAGTGCTGAGGCCCAATGGGGGATAGGGGGCCTCCAGTTGGTGGCTGCTGGCGAGCAGGCCACTTGGCTGTGGGAGCAAAGCTCCTGGAATTTAGCTCCGGGCAAATGGGGAAACAAAGTAGCCCCAAGGTGCACCCTCAGTGGCACTAGGGCGGCTGGGTGCAGAGTGCTGAGGCCCAATGGGGGATAGGGGGCCTCCAGTTGGTGGCTGCTGGCGAGCAGGCCACTTGGCTGTGGGAGCAAAGCTCCTGGAATTTAGCTCAGGGTAAATGGGGAAACAAAGTAGCCCCAAGGTGCACCCTCAGCGGCACTAGGGCAGCCAGGTGCTGTTTCGACATCAGGCGCCCTGTTTTCAATGGGTGAACCTCCGCTTTGCAAAGGCACTGCAGGCTTGGGGACGAAGGTCTCCTGGGTGCGACCACCACTTTGAGAGGTAAGTTGGGGGTTGGTTAGGCCCCGTTGGTTTGGCCACACAAGGCCATGGGGTGCCTGATGCAGGGGTGCATTTTGGGCTCGGATCTTACCAGCTCCTGGTTGCGGTTGGGGGGAGGGGAAAGAAACCTTCTGGCTACAGGCGTCGGCTTGAGGCAGGTCAGGATTGCCGGGGTGACCTCCTTGTGGTGTTTGCCCGCTCGGGCTGTGGACGGTGGGTGCAGAGTGGGGCGGATTCGTGGTGTCCGGCCGGAGCCAGAGGTTGCAGATGAACAAATCCAGTGGTCACGGGAGACAGTCTTTGTGGTTGAAGGCAGGCAGGTCCTCTGGGGTTTTCGAGGTTGCTGGCTGCAAGACACACCGGGATTTGGCAGCAGCAGGTTCGAGGGGGAGACAGGCCGGTAGGGCTGGGGCCAGGTCAGTGGGCGTCTTCTTGTTAGCTGCTGCACGGCTGTTCAGTCCTCCTTGTAGTTTCTTCTTGTCTGAGGAAGCAAGGTTCAGGGGTGCCCCTAAATACTAGATTTAGGGGTGTTGCAGGTAGGTAAAAGGCAGGGACCAATGGGTCCCTTCCCTGGGGTGGGTACACCCCCCTATTATGCCACCCTCCAGTGGGAGGGGAGCATGAGCCTGTCCCTGGTTGGCTGAGTCCCCCCCATCTGCAAGATGGCGGGGACTGGGAGTTATGCTTCGCCTTCCCCACCTGAGGGGTGGAGTTGGCAGAGGTGGGCACACCTCTCGTCCTCACTTGTTTTTCCCGCCCAAAGTGGGGGGGGGGTCAGAACCAGTGGGGCCCAGTTGCTGAGAGCAGCAAGTGGCCTGGGGAAGCTCACAAAGGCAGCAAGCTTTTGAAGCTTCCCCTTCATGAACCCTGCCCATCCTGGGGGAGGAGACTTGGCACCTCGGCCCAGGATGTGCATTGTTTCAGGCCCCAGAGAGCAGCAGGCTTTCGACTCGGGGTTCCAGAAACATGTCTGGTGGTGGCAGCTCAAAGCAGCCACTCCGCCTGGACACTAGTGGTAGGTTAATTTTCAGGGGGCATCTCTAAGATGCCTTCTGTGTGCATTTTCATTAAATCCCACACTGGCATCAGTGTGGGTTTAATGTGCTGAGAAGTTTGATACCAAACTTCTCAGTTTTCAGTGTAGCCATTATGGTGCTGTGGAGTTTGTAATGAGAAACTCCCAGCACCATATACTCTTAATGGCAGCACTGCACTTACACTATCTAAGAATGGCCTTAGACACTGTAGGGATACATGGCTCATGCACCTGTACCCTCACCACTGGTATAGTACACCCAGCTAGAGGGGTGACCTATGCAAGGGCAGTGGGTTGCAGGCATGGCACACAGATGTGTGCCATGTCGACTCTTCACTTTGTTCTGCACCAAAACACGCAGCCTGCAAAGGCAGTGCGTGAGTGTAATGGTACAGGACCTCGAAGGGTGGCACAATAAGTGCTGCAGCCCTTAGAGGCCTTCTCTGGTCACAGTGCCCTGGGTACCTGTGGTACCACTTACCAGGTGCTGACCTGTGGCCAGAGATGCCAATTGGGTTTAGGGAAAGAAGATGGGCCCTGGGTACCTGATTAGCAGGAGCCCAGGGCACACTCAGTCAAAGCACTTCAGCAAAATGTGGGGGCAACCATGCAGAAGGAGGGCACTTTCTCACATCTCCTCACTGTATGCAGCAAGGAGCAGAATGCTATGTCATCAAGCATCTTGGGCTGCATGCTCCATGTTGGAACTGGTGTGGAGGTACGGCTCCAGCTAAGGGTCACTTGCATTGGATTATGATAGTCTGCCCAAAATAATCCGCTTGTGTGATTGCACTTAATTGGGATGAACAACATAGTATTCTATGCAGTTGCACATACAGATCCGGGGTGGGTGTAGTAGAAAGAGTAAACCCTATGAGCAGGATTGTGGTGCAGCCAAACATCTGTACAGGCCCAGTGTGTGAACCAGTTTAGCGGGGCCTTAGCGTTTAAGACCATTGGGGCTTGCGGGGGGGGGGGGGGTTGAGGATCTATCCAGTACGCTGTGTAACGGTCACCACCTAAGGTTAATCTGCACATTTTGCCATCTGTGAGGATAGGGAGGCCTTGTATGAAGTTTGCTCAATATGAGGGGCTTAAACAGGTAAGGACAATTGGGGGGGGGGTGAGAGGAGACAGTTTAGGTGCCCATGCAGGAGGATGTGTATTGTCTTTATTAATGCTTAAGGCCAGGGATGGGGTATGCACTTTGATCCAGATTAATGCTCCCTTGGTATAGGCGGAGTATCTGGTAGAATAGACCTGGCCACACCATCGCCTTTGGAGTTGCATGGTCTCCTAGGCTGTAAAGTGGGATTCTTGAAGCAGGGCGTTGAGTATTCCTTTGCTTTAAGTTAAGTACAGAGTAGCGCTTGCGTGCCGTGTGCGTGCCCCTTACATTACTTATGTCAATGTTGGTCTGTAATGGACTTGTGACGACCAGTTGCAATGAGTAGTGGTAGCAGGATTGAAAGCTGTGCAGGTGCTTGAAGGGACAGCAATTTTTCCCCCTGCTCAGGAGATGAAAGTGTGAGCAGCATGCCCCTGCCTAGTGAACAATCAATATGAAACTGCAAGGCAGAGCAACCAACGTTCTGCCTAAACTTGCAGAACTAGGTAATACAATTGGGTGTAAGTAAAATGTGGCATGGGGGAAAGCAATGCTGAGGGCCGCCCCACATGCAAGTTGTAGAGTTTTTTTTGGTACCCTGACATAAGGAGAAGAGGAGCAGAACCGGATCTCTAGTAGCATCAGATTTGTAAGAAATTGGGTTGTTGGTTGACTGGGGTGTAAACCCTAGTCAAGCAGCAGCCACAATCCTTGTCGGGTAAGGCACAATCAAACCCCATATTAATATGTGCTTGCCACCTTGGTAGCTTGGCACAAGCAGACCGGCTTAACTTAAAGGCGTTGTTAAGTATTTGTGCAACACTTCAAACTGTAAAAACACACCACAAAAGGAACCCCCAGCAGATTTAGAAAAATAGATAAAGTTTAATAATTAAAACCAGACCAAAACTAATAATTATATTAGTAGAACTGGAAAGCAAATTTAATTTTTTTTTGTAATGTAGCGCCAAGAAGCAGTTATATTGGGGATATCTGGTTGTACTGGATTGGAACAAAGTCAAAAGTTCAGGCTGATCATGATGGAGCGCAGGCTGGCTACAGGGATGAGTTGGGGCCCACTGAACAAAGTACCTTAAATTCTGGTTGCGCATCGTTGTGTGGATCCGGGTCGAAGATGTGCAGCGCAACCAAACCGATGTCTGTTCCAAGATGCGGCGAGGCTGCTGTGTGAGGCTCTTTTGACTAGCTGAGAGTCGCATTGACTGGACTTGCGATGTGAAGTCCAGCGTCTAGGATGAGAAGCTGTGATGCGCAGTCCAGCGTTGTTGTCGGGCTGCCGTTTACGAGAGATGGGAGGACCTGTGCCTTTGAGGCGATTGAGTCTGTTCTGAAGACTTGCAGAGCTACAATGTGGGTCTTTTGCAATGGGTCCATTCCACGCAGCAGCAAGTGTTCTGATGTGCCACTCAGCTGAGGAGATGTGTCTGTTCTGCTCGAATGTGTCGCTCAGCAGAGATGTGTTGGTTCCGCTGACAAGCACCTTATGCCCACTTCCAAGGGTCCAGGATTGGGTGACACCACTTGGCAGGATAGGCTCCCAGAGGGCAGAGTCCAGGTGGTTGGCAGCCTGTTATGTCCCTGAGGCTTCAGATCAGAAGGCCCACCAACTTGCCCTTGGTGTCACTTTGGGTTCTGGGTTAGAGATGCAGGTAGTCCTTCTCACCCAGGCAAGAGGGCAGCAGATCAGCAAAGCAAAAGCCCAGCAGAGTGGTAGTCCTTAAGCAGCACAGCAGTCTTTCTTCCTGGCAGAGTATCCGCTGGTCCTAAAGTGTTCTGAAGTAGTGGTGTCGGAGGTCCTTCTTTGTACACAGTTCTGCCTTTGAAGTGGGGAGCTGCTTCTAGAGGCATGCATTTGAACTGTACAGATGCCCTGCCTTCCCTGATTCTTATAAGTACAGGTGGCATGAAGCCCTTTGTATGGTGACAGGACATAGCCTATTCAGTTGTAATTGAGGCTGGGACCAGCTCCTCCCTCATCATGCCTGTGATGGCCCACTCAGTAACACAAGTTCCTGTTTTGTCTGTCTAGGAGGAATTCACAAAGCCCAACTGCCAACTACACCCAGTCATGTGACCAGAGACCGGCTGCAGTTGTTTTAGAAAACAATGGTTCTTATGTGGCCAAAAAGGTCCAAAGACACTGCTCATTAAAGCATAGTATCTCCATCTCATTCCCCACTTTTAATGATACCAGCTCAAAGGAACATTAAAATTTATTTTTTCCACTGAGCCAGATATTTTTACATTTTTCACCATTCACTCACTTCTGACCCTTCCACTCACACTCCTACACCACACATAGTATTGTTTTTCATAACCAGTGCTCCTACGTAGTCGTAGCAAGCCCCGTCCTGCAGCGGGGCGGCAAGACCCCTATGATGAAGCATGCCACCAAGGGTCCTTTTGGTGGGTAAAGGGTATTTAAACAAAGCTGTGTGCTTTCCACCATTGTAGGAGACACACGTAGTCTGGAGGAACACTTCTATACTTTCCGATAAGGGTGGATACCTTTGTTTTTTGACAATATAACTTGAGGAGGACGTATCCACCTCTTCTGCTTTTTTTGAGCATTACCGCTTCACTCCCTTCTTGTTACTTTAATAGTTCAAAAGGCCCTCGCCAATAGACATCAAATCATGGACAGCCTGCATCATCATGGCCGAGGACTTTGCATCATGTATTGGGGCCTTTGTTGTGGGTGTCAACTTTCCAACACAGTAAGCAGGAAGGCAATGTACGCATAGACAACATGAAAGATAACACCCGCAATGGCTATTAGAAAGAGAAGAATGTTATTAAACCCCAGAACCAACCAGAAAGACCCCAGGTACCATTCTCTTGGTGGATGTCAGATGCAAGCCTATGCAGCTTCTGTATGGCAGTGTATACATTCAGAGCATGGTCCGGTATGTAAACCCAGCAACTACTTCCAATGATGCGACACGCTCCTCCCCAATCAGCAAGGCGGACATCTAACACCATCCTGTTCTGAAGGGCAACAAGCCTCGTAGCCTGGAGCGCAGCTGTAATATTTGTCAAAATCCCTGCCGTGGTATTGATGACCCCTTCCACAACTCTGGTGAGCCAGTGAATGTTAAGGCTATTAGACATAGGACCCCAAAAGGGTAGAATACCCTTCATAGCATCAGTGAACTGCTGCAGTGTTGTATCTGTCTGGTCTATGTCTTCTGTGTTGATAGCCCTCTTTATTTGGAACAAATGGGCACTCCTACGTTGCAGTCGATGGTCCCTATGATAATTGGACGGTGCTATATATACTGGGGGAAGGAGGAAAGAGATGGCATATGCCAGACCATCCCCTTGGAAGCCACCCATAAGCTTGGGACCCACAAACAAAATAAACATTGAGGGGGAAGCAAAGGTGGGCTACTGATTGTGCTCAACACATAGGTAGAAGTACAATTACTCTCTCCCACTTTAATATTCCCAAGACCTCGAACACAAAACCCATCTGTTGTGTTGACTACCGGCACCGGCATTGCTTCATCTTGAGTAATATTGCGTATCTGAAAAGACTTAAAATATTCAGTGACATTGAACCCCTGGAAATCCAACCTCTCATTTTGAAGCCATGTTGCATTCTTTTCATTTTCGTATAAGTTCATACAAGCTTTTGGGGACAATGTAGCAGGTGCCCCTTCTCCTGGAGTAAACCCTTGGTGAACATGTATGTATTCTAACACAGTATCATAATCTGCATATGTCATATTCATAGCATCGGAATGGAAATTAGTATATACCATGGTAAACAATTGAAACCAGGCCTCACAGCTCCAGAGATAAGAAAATGGCATGGACAGTAACATATCGTTCTTATGTGTCACGGAAGGGAGCAGTCCACAAATCCAGCAATTAGTAACGTTGGATGTATCATGAGCCTGGTGGAGCATTTGCCAGAAAACATTATTTACGTATGTTTTTCTGTGCTCACCTTTATGAGGGGCCAAAGTAACAAACATGTGTTCAGGGAGGGGCAGGCGTTGTGCCGATCAAAGAAACCATACTATTCCAAGTACTATGATCAGGGATATCGGGGCAAATATCACAAACACTATTTTACTTTTTGTAGACCAACTGGACCAACCAGACTCACTTGGCCCAACATGAGGAGTTCCAAATGGCTGTTCCTCCTCCATAATGGGGCGACCAAAAGGATACATTGTGATCAGAGGAAAGGACAGTTGATGGAGCCAATGACAAGAAAACAATAAGGGGGCAAATGTTCCCAGTGTCCTTCAGAGCCTCACTGGTAGACTCCTATTGTTCATCAGTCGGTGCTGTTGAGCACCGGTGGTGGAGCTGTTGGACCAGCTCTTGGAGAATCCCACGTCGCTCAGGATAAGATGCCCCCCCCCCCCCTTGGGAAGCAAACTGCATTGATCCTGACCAATGTCCGAACAATGCACCAATCTCGTCTCTTCCCTACGCTACTGTGGCCTGACTTATCTAGTCCATCCCTGCTAATCTGACTTTTCCTTTGGTGCACTGTTCCTCCGTCGGGGCCGCAGAATATACCTAGCTACTCCAGGGACAGAGGGGTCTGCAAACAGGGGCTCAGACGGGCCAATGGACTGGGCCTCCTGGATGCCCCTGATCTCAGGAGGCACTGCCTCGTTCAATGCTGCATCATTTTCACTGTTTGTGCCCAGGTCAGTCGAGCATCCGAGAAAGGAACAAAACGAGGCACCTGCTCTGTCTCGGAGTCACCCACTCCATCAAGCACTCACTGATCGTAGGGCAACGGAAGGGGCCCCTTCCGACAATGGTTAGAGTGGATCCAATTCTTCTGGCCAGTCTCCTTCACCACCGTGCGAGTGGCAAGGAGGACCTGGGTAGGCCGCTACCAGCGCGGCTCCAAACTGCCTTTCCTCTGAAAATGCTTTAACAGGACGTAGTCCCCCAGGCCGGATATCATGGCCTGTCCCTTCGGGAGCTGGTGGTAGGGCTTCATGGATCTGTTGGTGAATAGAACGCAAGCTTTTAGTCAACTCGTACAAGTAATCCACAAGTAAAGGGTATTCTATGTCGGAAAACTGTCGTCGAGGTCACGAGACGCCAGAGATATTCGCCGGGCGTCCGAACACGACCTCGTACGGCGACAATCCTGTCCTAGAGTGAGCCGTAGCTCTTGTAGACAAAAGAGCTAATGGTAAAGCATCTGGCCACTGCAATCCTGTGCTCTCTTTATTCTTTGCCAGTTTCAGTTTGAGAGTACCATTGTACTTCTCAACCAAACCTGCCGACTGGGGATGGTTTGCAGCATGGAATCTCTGCTTGATGTGCAAACCATCGCACAACAACTGGATAACCTTTGAGTTGAAGTGACTTCCATTGTCACTCCAAATCAAGCGGGGCAAACAAACGCGGGAAGAACTCTTTTAAGAGTGCCTTCACCGTCGCCATGGCTGTGTTCTCTTTAGTGGGGTAGGCTTCAATCCATTTACGGAGTGCACAAACAACTACTAACACATTTCAGATTGTTGACGCGTTCCATTTCGATGAAATCCATCTGGAGAACCTTGAAAGGGAGGGAAAGTGGTGCAAAGTTACCAGGAGGGGTAGGGGTGCCTTTTCCAGGATTATACATCATGCATACCATGCAGTACTTCACTAAGTGAGCAGCAACTTTGGGAATGTTGTCATTCTGCCATACAGTGTCTAACAGCTTACATATCCCCTTCGCGCTTATGTGAGCTGGCCCATGCGCCATAGTAACCACAGGAAGGACATGTGCATCCGGTAGCATCCATCTCTGCTTCTCTGACTTATCAGTCCAGCACCCATCCTCATCCAAACGTGCCGTACTCTCCTGCCATACTGCTAACTCCTCAATCGCTGTCTCACTCTGGATTTCTTTGACATTGTCCAGAGTGTCCTCAAACATGGTGGCCTCTGGTACCCACCTGGCAGGACCCGCTACAGATGTCTTTTTCCTTTGTTCAAGCTGTCTCCTTAGCTATCTGATCTGCAAATGCATTTCCCCTCCCCACATCATTGGTGATTGCCTTGTGGGCACTGCACTTAACTATAGCCAATTTCCGAGGGAGTGTCAGGGCAGACAAAAGCCTATGTATAAGGGGCCTATTCTGAATGCGTGACCCATGGGACGTAAGGAACCCTCTCTCTGCCCAGAGCCACCCAAAATTATGAGCGACCCCCCCCAAAGGCATACTGGCTGTCGGTGTAGATATTGACGGCCAGTCCCTCGCTTAGCTCACAGGCTCTAATAAGGGCGACTAACTCAGCTGCCTGGGTGGACTGATAAGGGACTCGTGATGTCTCAACTACCGTGTGCAATGTTGTGAGTGCATATGCTGCGGTGGTGGTGCTATCTGGTAATTTGAAACAAGAGCCATCGACATATAGTTCCCCTTGGGGGTCAGATAAGGAACAGTCGGGTCTACCCGTTCCTTCGTTTCCTCCTCTGTTTGAAACGGACAATCATGTATGTCTATTTCCTCACTCTCAGAAGGGAGGGGTAGTAACGTGGCAGGGTTCAGAGTGGCACATCTTTTTATCGTAATATGCGGGGCGAAAAGAGTTGGCTCATAACCGGTCAGACATGCACTGGTAAGGTGCTGTGTCTTGGTCTTATTCAAAAAGTGTCCACAGCATGCGGTACCATGACTGTGAGGTCAGTATTAAGTACGAGCCCAGCCGATTGCCTTATGGAGATGGCCACAGCTGCGACTGCTCTTAGACAGCTTGGGAGGGCTCTGGCGACTGGGTCAAGCAAAGCAGAGAAATAAGCACACGGCCGTTGCTTACCTCCAAAGGCCTGTGTTAAGACTGAAAGCGCACAACCAGATGTCTCGTGTACATATAACACGAACGGCTTCACATAGTCAGGGGTGCCAAGCACCGGAGCGGAGCAAAGTGCAATTTTTAGTTGCTCAAAAGACTGCTGGCATTCATGCGTCCACGGCAGGGGCTCATGCACGTCTTTAGTGGTTAGTGCTAGTAAACGCACTATTAGTAATAAATAATTAGGGATCCAATGTCGACAGTAGGAAGTGATGCCAATGAAGGCGCGTACATCCCTTTGAATTTTAGGCATGGGCATCTTTACAATGGCGCTAATGCGCTCAGTGGTCAATCTACCCTCCTTCAACAGTAGGTGACCGAAATAGGTGACCTTCTGTCGACAGTATTGAAATTTAGAAAGGGACACTTTATGTCCATGGTGAGCCAAATGTAGCAACAACTTAACCGTACTGTCCTCACATCCCTGTTCAGTGTCAGAAGCAATCAAGATATCCACGTACTGGAGCAATACATTAGTTGGAGAAGGCGTCAGGGAATCCGATTGTGCTTTCAAGGCTTGGCTATATATACTAGGGCTCTCAGTATAGCCCTGAGGAGCGTAGCAGAATCTAAAGCTTCTGCCAGCTAGTGTAAAACCGAATAGGTGATGGCTATCAGGATGAATTGGGATACTAAAGAATGCATTTTTCAAATCAATGACAGAAAAGAATTGGGCAGAGGAAGGAATCATTGTGAGAAGGGCAGTAATGTCAGGGTCCACCGGGAATTGAGGAACCACTATTTTGTTAACTGCGTGTAAATCAATCACAAAACGATAAACATCTGTGCTGTCATCTGGGGAGTCGGGGATGACCTCTTTAAAATAGGAAGAATAGGGCTGTTACACACATTCGATGCTGTCTCATCAACTACCCCGGACTCCATTAGATCCTGTATAATGCGTAATAAAGCTCACATCCTCGCTTGTGGTATTTTGTACTGGGGAATACGGGGCAAAACAGCATTGTCCTTAACCTTGATAGGAACTGGAGAAATTTGTAAGAGTCCCACATCCGTATCACCTGTCGCCCACAAAGTGGGTGGCACATCCTTAAATTCAACAGGAATGGGTGCATCTTTGGACAAACACTGCCTGGAACTTGTTACATTTGGTCCCATTGTCATATAGACACCGTCCGGAGAACAAAAAATTGTCGCATACAGCTTCTTCAACAAATCTAAACCATTAGGTTTTCACCACAATTGGATGTCAATAGAAAGGGCGAATCCACAGTAAAGGGGCCAATAGTCGAGGCAAGTGGCTTGGAAATGGGGCTCACAACCGGTCCACTTGAAAAGCCTACCGAAACATTATTTTGGCCAGACCGAGCTGCCCCGGGGACCAGTGAACGAGAAACCGAGCTATTCATTGCACCTGTGTCCACTAAGAATTTCTTAACTGAGCCTTTCAAGTCTGCGGCGACATAAGGACCGCACTGATCTACAGGTATCTGAACTGGTCCCTCACCCTGTCCCTGGCTGTCCTAGCTGTGGGACATCCCGGTCACCTCGTCCAGATCATAATCATCGTGATAATACTGCCTCCCACGATGTTCATCAAAATAGTTCTAATCGGAGTGACCCTGCGATGTCCCATCCTCCCGAACCTTGTCCCGATCATTTACTCCGCGACCCTGTCCACGAGAACCCTGTCCTTGAGGGGCCGCAACTTCCTGCAATAACACAGGACACTCGCTACGCCAGTGCCCCTCCTCTTTGCAATACGTGCACTGATTCGGCCCTATAGGTGCAGCATTCCTGCTAGTATGGGGAAGCTGCCGGGCCGGACCAGTACCACGACCCCTTCCATTTCCCCTAGATGCCTGCTGTAACAACACCTTCGTTTTCAAATCCTTATGCTTCTTCTCCACCTTCTCCTAATTTTCCCTGTGCTCGTAATACTGTGCCATACTCAAAATTACTGAAGGGGAGGATGTCGTCCAAGTGCTCTCCAAAGCCTGCAACCGAGTTGCGATCTCTGGGCGCAGGTTCGTAACAAATCTATTGACAAACAATCGAACACCCCCTTCTACTGACAAATCCTGTCCACTGAAATCCCAAAACACACCCTCAAACCGCGTGAAAAAATCAGACACGCTCTCGTCTTTCTTCTGACGACATGCCGCTAACTTGTCCCAATCTACCCTTCTCGGAGGAATAAGGGAGTGCATATATGTGATAATTCGGCCGGGTAAATCTAGTATCTCGGCCTTTGGCTTCTCTCCAGTCTTCCTTTCCTTATCCCATGCTTTAATCTGATCCCATGTACCACCCAATTCTACAGCGTGATCCTGCGTGTGCACCCGTCTCCAAATGTTGACGGGCACCAGTAACCCAAAAAACATTTCAATATTGGCAAGTGTCATTACTGTTGACAAAGCGGCTTTGGTCAATTCCTTATAATATGCAGTAGGATTTTTCCTAGGGTCAGGTAACTGAGTCTTAAGGGATAATACCTCACTCCTCTTCCATGGGGTATAGACCCACTGTTCTTTGAAGCGGGCCTCTACCTTTGGTCTAATGACAGCATCATGCTGATCCCGAAGCTCTGGCAACTCAGGATGATATATGGGGTGGACTTCCCTCATTGGAAACTGGGATACTGTGGTCGGGCTCTTCTCGAACAACCTACCACACTAAGCTACCAATGTTGCGACATTTCCGAAAACCTCCTCAGGTGCCATACCAGCTACATGTACATTATCTCTGATATCATAAATAATCTGGGGCACTACAGCATTGAAGCACTGTTCCCACAATCCAATCAGTGTAGCCGACATGTGCTTGAGGGCATGCTGCTGCACAAACGGCTCATAATCCCTCATCACACTCCACACAGCTTCAGTACTATAGATGGGATGACGGGCCCACTGCGTAGCCTGATTCGCTACCGCCTTCCTTTCTTCCTCCCCCACATCAGATCATATTAAAATTCGTCCCAACCGTTCCCTAGCTGTCGCCCAGCTCCCATCCTCCAGCCCACGAACAGGGTTTCCACTACCTAATACTGCCGGGGAGTGAGGGAAGAGGGGGGGGGAAATAGTAACTGAGTGGGTAGGCTGCGTTGTGGGTGTAAGGGCCGGAGAAAGAGAAGACATGGACGCGATAGGCAAAGCAGAGACACTAGCAGTTATCACATGCGCAGAGGGCAAAGCAACAGAATGGACAAAAGGCGCAGCTGTTAGAGCAACTGAATCAATGACAGAAGAAACAGAAACAGCGGGGGCAGAAGAGACAGAGACAGCTGGCGGGGGCTGTGGCACAACAGGGTATACTCTCTGCGGGGCATGCGGGGGCCGGGTGTCTAACAACTACTCCACAAATGTATCGCCTTCCTCTCGGGCAACATAGGATTTGTCACATTGCAATCGAAACTTTCTATCAGCACACTCTATACCTTTTTCTACTTTCTCTCTATCATACGCTACTGCTTTCTGCATCACTGTCTGCATTCTCCCTTTGCAGGCCTCCTTTTCTGCCTTCATCCGCCTCTGCTTAGCTTCCTTCTGCCATACCTGAAGATAATCAAACATCGACCACCTACTCCGTTTTGCAAACAATTTATCCTCCAGGAAATTCAATTTTTGTTCATCAAAGGTACCTGTTAACGGCCACTGCAACTCGCCATTGTCCCTCGTATATTTGTGCCATAATGTACTAAACATAATAGGGCCAAGGTCGTGCTTGACGTACATGTCAAAGTTCGGGGTGCCCTCTGGGGGCGCAGGCTGCCTTTCCTCCAATCGAGCATCAGTAGAACAACAACGACAAACCCACACAACACAGTCGACTAAAACAAGGCATCTTGAGACAAAACGCGTTCCCGAACGATGCCAAGCGGATAATTTCAAATATCTTAACAGAATCGGTCCACAGAGCTCACCAAAACCAGATCAAAGCAACACCATGTTCACAAAGAATTCAAACAAATTCAAGCGCTTGTCCAAAAATGATCCTCAGACCGTACCAAACTCAAACAAAACAGCGCCATGGCCCAAAACAAACTCACCTGGTGCACACAGGTCAAACAAAGTTATTCTCCACTGCCGACTCTTCGGACCAAACGGTCAGATCCAAGGGTTTCGCCATTCAGGATCCCAGCCGGGATGACCGCTGGCCGAGGCACCACCCGGTCAGACAGACTGGGCAGCTGCGAGTTCGAGACTCTATCGTGCAGGGATCCCCGATCCGCCCGTCTGACCCGATGTGACCCCGTCCTCCTCACCCGTCCTTGGGCTAAGATGGGTCACTCGCCCGATGGGGTCCCTGTTCGGGCGCCAACTGAAGGAAGTGACCTGACTAGGGCCACCTGGGTCACTTGCGACCACCTCTCAGCCTTCCATACAAATAAAGAGTCGGACAGACAGTAGAGAATATAAACCAAGGTTATTTTTTATTAGTATTCGCTCGAGCGGAGTCCAGTCTGACCAGCCTCCTTAGATAGTTGCCGAGGGACTGACCCTCACCAACATAACATCAGATATTATACATTTCCAACACCCAACAGGACCCGCCCAGACTGGAAATTTCCAGTTGGAGCAGGTTAACAAAGGAGGCACAGAAGGATGAGCTACCATCCTGAGACCAGAAACCCACTATCTTAGCTTCAAGGTTACTCAGCCTGTGCCCGTCTCTCTGAGAGTGGGAGCAGGGCTACATACGAGAAAAGGTATGCTAACACAGAACGAGCTATTCATTAGTGCAACGAAGTGCAGCCTTGAACAAAAAAAGAACAGCGAGGCTGTTTTCTGCTGAAGCAGATGGTGTGAGACAGAAGCTTAATTTCGATCATGGCACAAAATGGCGGCTGAATACAAAATGGTGCAGCAAATGCTAACTTAACTCGCACAATACTAGAAGGAGTCAGCTAGACATATTTTTCAGTCCAACAGTCCGGGGCCTTCAAAGAAGCCCTAACGTCAATCGGCCCTAATTCCTTCTGCAAATATTCCAGGGATCTAAAAGATTGCGGCTGGTGCCCATCATAGCTTTCTTCACTGCAACAAGCTCTCCCCCCCCACCCCCCCCCCCTTGAGCCATTTAAATTAAAATCCCCACAGACTATAAATGGTCCAGGCCAAGATGGGAGTTCAGCTGCCAAAAAGTTAAACAGACTGGGATCATCTAGTACTGGGGCATAGATTGAACATAGAGTAAAAGACCCACTACCCACCTTTCACTCCAGTATTGCCCATCTTCCCAGCTTATCTGCTGCGTTGCACCCAGGGGTAACAGTGTTTCCTTTCACTAAAATGCCAGCACCCCTAGTCCTAGTGTCCTGCGTCGTATGGCAAACCACCTTTAATCCAAAAAAGCTCAATATAGCCCTGTCCTTACTGGCAATGTGGGTCTCCTGTAGACAATGCACATCTGCTCTTAAAAAACTTAAGCCCTCCTGTACCCGCCTTCTTTTTACTTTATCATTTAACCCACAAATGTTAATGGAGGCACTGCGCAATCTAGCTGTAGCTCATAGAGACTGTCATAACCACCCGGATATACCACTCCAATGTAACAAATGCCATGCTGCTGCCCCATCTTATATTTTGTGCAGGATCTGCTTTATCCTTGACTGTTGAACACATATTCTCCTGGCTATATCCATATTCATAGTGCCGCTGTTCTTTTGATAAAGAAAAGTACATAATCACACTTACAACCACTTGCTGTATATTGATTATCACATCATCACTCAACCCGCCGCCTCCCCCTCCCCAAACCCTCCTCCTCCCTGACAAACCCACAAAGCCCCCCCCGCCACCTCCCCCTAGTGAAAGCAGCCAGACCTAACGGGTCTGTATGATGAAGACTGGTGGCCGACACCACGGGGCTCTCCCCCGACCCCTCTCAAATGTAACCCCCTGCTCCCGCCCCAAGAAAGTGCCAAGAAAAAAAGAGAAAAGAAAAAAGGAAGACATTGCTAATATTACTATTATTAACATTAATCAAGCCAATTCGTAAAGAGAGCCCCAACTCTATATATTGCTGCTGCCTGCCAAGACCTGACCCAGGTATTCTTATGCTTGAATTTCTGATGCAAAGAATTCAACAGACCCTCTAACTATAGTTTTCAGTCTGGCAGGAGCCAGCAGGTATGCTTCAAAGCCAGCATCTTGAATCGGTTTGAGACACCACCTGCGTTCAACAGTTGTATGGCAAACGTCCGGGCGCACGAAGAATGATGATTCTAGGTATGTCTGTCTTGCATCCAGGCGAGCTTTCTCAAAAATAGCCTGGCGAACCAAAAAGTTACCAAAGAATACCAAAATAGCCCTTGGTTGTCTTGAGTCTCTGCTAGCCTGGACTGATTTATTACGGGCCGCCGGAAACCGGTGTACTCTTTGAACTTCTGAGGCCCAGTCCCGTCCTGACAGTTCAGGGAAGGCATTTTTTAAGAGATCCAGCATAAGAGTGGACGTTATCCCCCCTCAAGGCCCTCGTCAATCCCAAGAAACCGAAGGTTATTCCTGCGCTGTCGGTTTTCCATGTCCTCTAGCTTCCACTGCACATCGGTGAATTGGGACTCATGCGACTTGGCTTGCTCTTTCACCACGGTGTGGTCACTAGTATCTTGCTGCGCACACCATTTGGGGATGCAGAGACTTGTGAAGCTCTGTGATCTAGGTGGCCTAAGTGAGGCATGAGAAGGAGCTGAATATTCCATCAGTACTATGGTGAACTCTCACAAACAGGATGTTGTGGGCCATCTTCTGTATCGGGTGGCTTACCACTGTTTTGTCATACTACTTTGTATATAACTTTTTCCTTTGCACATCACAGAGTGACTTCGATTACTAGTCCTGAAGAATGCCCCATAACCTATAAGTGGGTCAAATATAGGGCAGAAACATGTTGACCCAACAAGGGAGATATTATTTCTAAATTTCTGCTCATTGTTTTTACCTCTACCCCCTTGGGGCACCAGAATAAAACTGAAATGTAGCCTACCATGAGATAGTTTTAACTCCCTGCACACTTAATAATAGCACTCTGCCTCTCTCACCTGGCTCTCATCCAAGAATATAAAACGATTCAAGAGCTCCTCCCCTTTTGGAGAGCTGTAGCCTTCAGCATTAAATCTTTGTTAAACCAGTCATCCTTAGGGTGGTCATACCCCAAACCTTTTGCCTGCTTACCTCCTCTTTTTGCTGTGTCTTTTGTTGTCCTTAGGACTCTGATCACTTTACTACTGCTGACCAGTGCTAAAGTGCATGCACTTCTCCCCTAAACATGGTGAAATTGGTGTATGCCCAATTGGCATATTTAGTCTACTCGTAAGTCCCTTGTAAAGTGGTATACCCTACACCCAGGGCATGTAATCTAAATACTACTAGTGGGCCTGCGGCACTGGTTGTGCCACCCACACAAGTAGCCTTTCAAACATGTCTCAGGCCTGCCATTGCAAGACCTGTGTGTAGTTTACTGCCACTTCGACCTGCCAATTAAAACCACTTGTAAATCCTTAAACTCCCCTTTTATTAAACATAAATCACCCCAAAGGTAGGCCCTAGGTAGCCCTCAGGAAAGGGTGCTATGTAATTAAAAGGCAGGACATGTACATTTAAGGTTTACATGTCTTGGTAGTGGCAAACAGCTATATTAGTTTTTCACTATTGTGAGGCCTACTCCTCTCATAGGCTAGCATTGGGAATTCCTCAAAACACTTTTAAGCTGTTTTCGATTTGAAAGTAGTAGCTGCATCGTGTCATATTTTCGGAATGGTAATGATCAATCCTCTTTAATGGCAAAGTTGGATTTAACATTACTGTTTTAGAAATGCTGCTTTTAGAAAGTGGACATTTCTCTGCTCCTACTGCTCTGTGTGCCTTGCAGCCTGTCTTCAATGCATGTCTGGTGTGGGTGACAGCTACACTTTGTGCATTCCCTCTAGATACCTACAAACACAGGAAGGGTGGGTGTGATGGAGAACTCCTCTGCATTCTGATAGCTCTTCCTGGGCAGGAACAGGGGGGGGAGCTGACACTTACTCATGAATAGCCAGTGTCCTGTTTCCCACACAAAGGTCTAATTAGCCCCTACTGATAGTCTGGAGCTAGGAAGAAAGGGGGACCTTTGCTCTTCAAGGGCCTGCTTTGAAGCTTTGAAATCATCCTCACTTCAAAGGTCCGACTGGGTATAAGTACTGGGGCTCTGACCCTACCAAGAAAGTAGACTACTGGACCTGTGAAGAACTGTGCCAGGAGTAAAGACTGCGGTGCTACAAGGATTGTCACTTTGCTTGACTGCTGCTCTGGAAGAAGCTTTTCTGCTGTGCTGCCCTTCTGCCTGCTGATCTCTTCCCTGCTGAGGGCAAGGACTGGACCCATCTCACTTGAACCCAGAGTAACTCCAAGGGCCTGCTGGCTTGCCCCCTGTTTTGAAGTCTCAGGGCCATCAAAGATGTCCTGCCACAGCACCTGGAGTCTGCCTTCTGTGAGTCCTGCCAAGTGGTGCCAATCCAGTCCTGGGCCCTTGAAAGTGAGCTGCTGCTGTACAGAACCATCAACCATGCAGTGACGAATTTGTGCTGATCGGAACCGACGCATTGCCCTTCAATGCCGATTGACAGTGCAGCTCGATGACAATGCAGTGCCTACATTGTAAAGGGGTTCACCGACGAAGCCTTCATCACCTGCGCGGATTGAAACTGACAAATCGAGTCTTCGACGCTTCCTCATTCCAAGGTACTTTTTCAGCAGTACCTGCGTGAGTCCTGCAGCTGGCCTGCCCTCCATTGTGGTCAACCTGAACTTTGAATTTACCCCTGTCCATTGAAACCTCAATTAACCCCTAAGCCTGTGTGGAGTATTTTTGTGGTGTTTTCATTGTGTCACTGTGTTGCATAAATACTTTGCACATTGCTTCTTTAGATAAGCTTGACTGCTTTGTACCAAGCTACCAGAGGGTGAGCACAGGTTATCTTTTAGTGTGTGTCTAGCTTACCCTGACTAGAGTGGCGGTTTCTGCGTGGACAGGGTGCATACCTCTGACAATCAGAAACCCAATTTCTAACATTGGTGATCAGTGATGTGTAGGACTTGTTTGTACAATGCCATATAGTAACTCGTTCACTGCAACTCTATACTAAGACCAATTCAAACTTTTTTTTTTACCTCTCCCTGATTGGCCTTTTGATTTTTTTTCCCCTTAAAAAAGTATGTCTCACTCTGGAGAAGCAGTACCTGCAGGAATAGGTTTCGAGCTGGCCAGGTTAGAGGTCTACACTATGCCTCCGCTGAGAAGTTTTTGTATGAATTTTTGAGTTTCTACAAGAGGCTTCACTAGGAAGGTGGAGCTGCAGAAAGCCTTGAGAGTCTGGGTAGAGGCCCCGGTTGCAGGGATTACAATCCAGAGGAGGAGTAGGAAATTCCTGAGGAGAAGGATAACCTGATTCTGGAGTCTGGTAGGGCTCTTGGACTGCCTGTAGATAGGGCTAACACTGTGCTGGAAGACGAGGTGATTCCCAGAGCTGGGAGCAGTGTCTCCTCCAGGAACCTTTCCCCAGAGGAGCTGCCAGACAGGAGGGAGGAAAGGAAACTAAAGCTGGAGCTCGCTAAATTGGAACAGACTCGAGAAGAGAGGAGGCTGGCCATGTAGGAGAAGAAACTAACCCAGCAGCTAAATGTCAGAGAGCAGAGAGCTGGATATCAGAGCACTACAAGTGGAGTGCAGCAACAGCAATGGTGGCAGTATACCTGCAGTGTCCACTGGTGAGTCCGGATACCCAAGGATTTGGTGCTCAGTTATGTGGTGGGGGATGATATAGACAAATGGTTTGCTGCCTATGAAGTGGTTTTAAGAGTGGACAAGGTCCCAGAGGAGTTCTGGGGTGGTAGTTTATTGAGGTATATGCCCACTGTGGGGAGTGACACACTCCTTACACTAGAGGACCAGACATGCTACACTCCTATGAAGGCCATCCTAGTCGGTAAGGTTGGACTGACCCCTGAGAGGTATAGGCTCCGATTCAGGGACAGCCACAAGATCTCATCACAAACATGGGTGGATTAGGTCAGCAAGGCACTGAAGAGCTGAGTGAGGGGCAGCAGGGTTGATTATTATTCAGTGTTGTGCAACTTAATTTTAAAGGAGGACATGCTTGATATTTGTTCTCCAGAGCTGCGCCAACACCTAGTTAATAGCAATCTTACTGACCCTAGGAAGCTTGATGAAGAGGCAGACATCTGGATCAGCACCAGATTGTTCAAGAAGGCATCTGGAGGGGACTCTCAAAAGGGTGTTCAGTGTGTCCACCAGAAGAAGGAGGAGGGGGGAGGTAAAAAGACAAAATTCTCTAAAGGCGCCAAAAACATCTTATAGGCGAAAGGTTCTGGTTCTCATTCCTAATATCGCCACCAGAAGAAAAATTAACATTACAAAAGTCAGCAGCCCGAGACTCCCAAGTGCTATGAATATGGACACTACAAAGGGGCTCCCCAGTGTCCATAAAGAGCACCACCTCCCACTGGAGGATAGATTCCAGGGATGGCTAGTGTAGTGCTGGGGGAGGAGTTTGTCCCAGTTAATGGAGGAAAGTTTAGTGGGGATTACTCTAGTGTTCCTGGGTGACCGTGAGATGTTTCCTAAGATCCATGAGCCCTCAAATCCTACAAAGTATAGGCAATGGGTCGCCATCAATTGGCATGGTGTTGAGGCTCTGAGGGATACAGGTGCCAGAATGACTATGGTAAGGAGTAAGCTGGGGTACCCAGAGCAGGTAGTTCCAAATGCATTCCACCAAGTTGTGGTGGCTGACAACAGAGAGGGTCACTATCCAGTGGTTCTTGTTCCATTTGAGGGGGGGCGTTAAGGGGGTTGGTCAGGTCTTCTGAAGGTCTCTGTGAGCCCTGCCATGCCTGTGGACTGTTTGCTTGGTGATGACTTTGAGCACACTACCTGGAAGGAAGCTCAAGGCTCATGTGGAGATGTTTGGGTTATCTGACTGGATCTGTGCTACGACAAGGGCCATGGCTGCCCAGGATGGGAGTAAAAAAGGGCTGGAACAATGGCCCAGCCAACTGCTAAGACGGGGAAAGGCAGAGGGCATGAGAAACCAGCCCCTGAATGTACTCCCAGTGAGATGGATGGGGCACCCGTGGTGGCTGCCCCGGGGCATTGCTTCCCTCTGTGACCTGCCTACACTTGCTGCAAGGCATGTAGAAGGAGGACCCACCAAGGTTGAGTTCTGTAAGGCACATAGGGAGTGTCCAACCCTTGTGGGACTGAGGCAACAGGCTGAAGCCCAAGCAGTAGGTGATACCTCTGGGAGTCATTACATTTACTGGGAGGACAACCTCCTTTACAGTGAACCTAAGGCTCCTGTGCATAGGAAAACAAGGGCCCTGGTGGTCCCCCAACACTACAGGGACTTTCTACTGGAGCTGGCTCATGAAATTCCCTATGCAGGACACCTGGGCCAAGACAAGACCTTTGCAAGGCTTGTCTCCCACTTTTATTGGCCTAGGATCAAGAATTCCACAGATGAATTCTGTAGGACGTGGGTGATCTGCTAGGCCAGTGGGAAGGCAGGGCAGAGGCTGAAAGCTCCCCCCTTAATCCCTAGCATGTCATTGGCACACCTTTTGAGCGGGTGGACATGGACATTGTTTGGCCTATGGATCCCCAGGCTGAATCAAGTTTATCCTGGTTATGGTGGACCATGCCACTAGGCACCCAGAGACAATACCTCTGAGCACCATGACTGCACCTGCAGTGGCAAAGCCCTTGATGGGGATTTTTACCCGAGTGGATTTCCCCAAGGGAGATGTGTCTGACAGGGGAACAAACTTCATGTCTGCCTACATGCAGTCAATGTGGAAGGAGTGTGGAGTAACCTAAAAGTTCTCCACCCTTTACCATCCACAAACAAATGGGCTTGTTGACAGATTCAACAAGACCCTGAAGAGTCATATTAGAAGCCTACCTGTAGCCCTGAGGAATAAGTGGGACATCCTCCTGCCATGCCTGTTGTTTGCCTCCAGGGAGGTACCACAGAAAGGAGTGGGCTTCCGCCCCTTTGAGTTTCTGTATGGGCACCCTGTTAGAGGAACTCTGAGTTTGCTGAAGGATGGGTGGAAGCAAGCTCCCAGGTAGATTCCCAGGATATAGTGACCTACATGCTGGTGTTCAGAAGCCAAATGACTAAGTTGTGGAATGAAGCTTTAGACAACTTAGAAGTCAGTCAAGCTGTAATGAAAGAGTGGTATGACCTGAATTCTACCACTGTGAAATCGCAGCCTGGGCAGAAAGTGTGGGTTCTAGAACCTGTGGAGCCCAAGGTCCTCTAGTCCTGTTGGACTGGGCCCTATGAGGTGATTGAGACGAAGGGTGAGGTAACCTACCTGGCGGACCTCACAACTTCACATGGTGCTCCATATCAATCGACTCAAACCTCACTTTGAGAGGTCTGAGCCCACCATGCTGTTGGTGACAGATGGAGAAGAGGAGGAGGAGGAGAGTGAACCTATCCGTGACCTCTTAGACTCCAAGAAGAAAGACAGGTCTGTGGATCATTTCCCCCAGTCTAATTCCTGAACAACAGAGAGACTGCCACCAAGTGTTGGGACAGTAATCCTCCCTGTTCTCCCTTATTCCTGGGACTAACTACCGGTGTACCCATGATGTGGGTACAGGGGACAACCTCCCTGTTAAGAATAATTCATACAGGTTGTCGAATAAGGGAAGGGCCAGTATTAAGAGTGAAATCTCTAAAAGGTTGGAATTGGGGGTGATAGAACCCTCCAGTAGCCCCTGGTCCAGTTCTGTGGTTCTCGTTCCAAAAACTGCCCCACCAGGCGCCACACCTGAACTGAGGTTCTGTGTGGGCTATAGAAGGCTCAACTCCGTTACAAAAACAGATGCTCATCCTATCCCCTGGGCTGATGAGCTGATTGGCTGGTTAGGGGCTGCCCAGTATTTAAGTACCTTTGATCTTACATCACAGTATTGGCAGATCATCCTAAAAGAAAGTGCAGAGGAGAGGTCAGCCATCTCCAATCCAGAGGGCCTCTACCAATTTTGTGTGATGCCCTTTGGACTCACAAATGCCCCAGCCTGCTTCCAGAGGTTGGTGAACCAAGTCTTTGGTGGTATGGGGGCCTTCTCAGCTGCCTACCTGGATGGCATAGCTCTCTACAGTAGCAGCTGGAAGGACCAACTATTCACTTCCAGGAAGTGCTTCAGGCTCTGCAATAGGCAGGCTTGACTACCAAGGCCAATAAGTGCCAGATAGGGCAGAGGTCTGTGGTGTACTTGGAGAACCTTGTGGGCAGGGGTAAAGTGCAGTCTCTCCAGGCCAAAATAGAGACTCATGTCCTGGGAGCCCCCCAAAACCCAGACTAAGGTCAGAGCATTCTTGGGCCTCACTGGGTATTACAGGAAGGTTTGTCAAGGGATATGGCACTGTTGTTGCCACCTTGTCAGAGCTGACTTCTAAGAAACAGCCCAGAAGTGTGATGTGGACAGAGGCATGCCAAAAAGCATTTAACTCTCTGAAGCAGGCCATGTGCACAGCCCCTGTGTTCAGGTCCCCTGACTTCTCCTAGGAGTTTGTCGTTCAGACAGATGCCTAAGAACATGGCATAGGGGCAGTTTCATCACAGCTAAATGAAGAGGGGCTAGACCAACCTGTAGCCGTCATATCCAGGAGGTTATTCCCCAGGGAACAAAGGTGAAGTGCTAGAGAAAGTGAAGCTTTTGCTGTGGTCTGGGCACTTAAGAATTTGAGACCATACCTGTTTAGTACTCAATTCCTGATTCAGACTGACCACAGGACCCTCAGGTGGCTCATGCAAATGAGGGTTTGGAATTCAAAACAGTTTAGGTAGACCATCTCCCTACAGGGTATGGACTTCAGTGTGGAACACAGACCAGGGGTAAACCACGCCAATGCTGATGGTCTATCCACGTTTTTCCACTTTAGTGATGACAAGTACCTTGGGTAGATCTCCCCACATTCAGCTGGGGGGGCGTGTTAGACCTGTCATCCATAGGGTGTTCCCCCCCCCCCCAACTGTTTGCCTGCTCACCTCTTTTGTATCTTTTTGTTGGTGTTAGGACTTTACCATGCTGACCAGTGCTAAAGTGCATGCGCTTCTCCCCATTGTTATATACCCAATCGGCATATTTAATTTACTTGTAAGTCCCTTGTAAAGTGGTATACTATATACCCAGGGCCTGTAATCTAAATGCTACTTATATGTAAGCCTATGCACACACTATTCATATTTCTACTTTCAATAAGTATACAGTATATGCAACAACAGATTCACGAGACAAAGCACACAAAATTCTTTAAAGTAATCTCAGTCGTTTGATGTTCTCTTGTTCTTTTATTCAGAAAATTGCCCAGCCAACACGTGTTTCGTCGCAGGGGAGTACCCTTCGACTTCTTCAGGGCTGTCCGGCTAATGGATTCAGTGTTAACGTTCTCTCGACCGGTTCTACTTCCGTCCCGGCTGGCGAAATTAGTTGTCTTCAACACTGTACACGTTAAATATTTGTGGTAAGATCTTATGTCGTTAAAATTCAGAGGGTTCCGTCAATCCCTTCTCAACTCTCCGGTTTCAATTTCAGTAATGTCAAATATCTTCAATTCGCACCCCGTTATGGGTACCTCAGCGCCACCCACGGCCCCCAACTTGAGGGCCGTCTCCGGGGGATGGGGTCCCCGGGGTCAGAAGTAGCCCGGGAGGGGGGCCACTCGGCCCACTTCCCTTTATTGTATTTTTTTTTTTTTTAAAAAGGAAGGCCGGTTCTGGGGGATAGGGTCCCCGGGCCATAATTGGCCTTAGGAGGGGGGGGCCATGCGGCCCCCTCTCCCCCCAAAAAATCGAGGATGGCCAGGTCCTGGGGGATGGGGTCCCCGGGGCCAGAAGTGGCCTTAGGAGGGGGGACCATGCTGCCCCCTCTATAATTTTTTTATAAAAAATTTGGGAGGCCCCAGTGGTTGGGGACCCCGGGGCGAATACCGAATAATGGAAGTGGGGCGTTTTTTTTTCTTTCTATTTTGGAGTCGCGACTCCAACGTGGCTCTCAGCACGGCCTCCCGTGTAACGTTGCGTTGGATTCGTGAATTCACCTCAAATAAATAATTTAGTAGTATATAATTTGGATGGTAGTGTTGTATTTGTGAAGTTGTTTTAAAGAGGAACTGTGATTGAAGTTAATGACAAGATTACAATTGATAGAGTTGTTAAAAATATATAAAATTAAAAATTAATAGTCAAACTTGAAAAGTGTGTTGTGATGTAGTACATTGAATTCATGCTTTTGCAGATTTGCGCCGGGTGCGCGAATCCACCAAAAATGAAAAAAAAAAATATGTATGTGTAAAAAAAAATTTATATTCACTATTATGTTATAGGGTGGCTCTAAAAAGAGCCCTTGTTTTCATTAAGAGTTTGTTGTAGCTAAATGTAAGTGCGGATGCACAGCTTTAGGTTGTTGAGAAAGACTTTGTTCCCATGATCTGTGAAGTGTACTCCATCACTTCTGTAGATATCATCCATATCAAAACGTAGATTGTTGTTATATATGGAGCCCATCCTATGGTCTCTGAGGTAAGCAGAAACAGCTTTATTGACATTCTTCCTAGCTTTTTCAATCTGTGGACAGAATTGAGTTGATCACTTCCATTTCTGTCTTTGGCATATATTAGAGTATACAAAGAGAGTTTGGGGGAAAAGCAACATCAATTGTGCAAAGGTATCCTTCATGAGCATTTCCAGTCCTACCCCAGTCAATGTGCCTAGGTCATTGCCACCACAGTGCACAATCATGAGGTCAGGGGTTGGAGATGCAAAAGGTTTTAACCAAAGGCATCAATTGGTGCCACTTTAATCCTCTCTGTGCAATCCATTTAATATCCACATTTTGCAAAGCTAGGTCTTTGTTAATACCTCTGCGTTCAGCATACCTTTTGCACCAGAAAACATAGCTGTGCCCAACAATCCATACTGTAGGCATCTTGAAGGGATGTCTGGAAGTAATGAAAAGATGTCTGTAGCTGAGGTAGTCAGTTGGTAGAATGAGAGGTATCTAAAATGGTGGACAAGATGCTGTTTTCTAAAAAGTAGATAATTGATTGGCTGTTTATGAACATTGTACACTCAAAAATACGGTGCATATTACTTTCTTTAAAAAGCATGGTTCTTATTGGTTTGTTAAAAATGTTTGAAAGGTACAGTAGATAGGATAAGGTCTTATTTTGCAAATGTCAACCACGCCTGCTGTTTGCATTTGTAAGCTTGTGTGCTGAACTTGAAGATATGGTGAACTTGTGACCTGTCAGTTCACTTCTATGTTCCATGAACTGTTGCTATGGAAACTGGCATTAGGCAGAAGGTGGGAAGGGTTGAATGTTATCTGTGGTTTTAAAATGTGGAATTGTAATTCATATATAATTGATATGTTATTAAAGTAAGATTTCCCAAGTCAGTATTATCTTTAGAAGTGGTGTGTTCTTAAAAATAGCGGTATTTTTATTTGTAATATATTTTTTAACTCTCGTATGGATTCGCGGCTCCATCGCGTTGGTGTACGGTGGAATCGCGACTCCAAAAAATTCCAGAACCAGTTTGAGCACTTTTAGAAGTCAGTTGGTAAGGGTTAATATGTCTAACCAATAGAAATGTGTTTTACAATTTGAAATTATGTAGGAAGCAATGTGATTTTTTGTTGTTGTTGTCCTCATTTACCTCAGACCACACTGAACAAACGAGCCGTCCGTACCAAAGCCTGATGATGGAAGAGACGTAGGCTGTTGACTTGGGACCAAGGGCAACGCCCTGCCTACAGGTACCGTGACTGGCTCGAATGTCACTAACCCCCGAATAAATGGGGAGAGGTCACTCTTCCACACGGCCTGGGTGAGCCTGGCGACTATTATCGTTGGCCTGTCGGAGGAACTGGAGATGCCCAACATAGTCAGAAGAGTACCAAGGAGGCATAATCATAGGACCCACAAATTATTTCAAAAATACTTAAATAATTGTTTAACTCCCTAACGATCTCACCTGACTAAGCCCCAGACCATTTTAACAAAAAATCCCAGAATGCTGTCTTTTTTCCTACCCAGAGTTCTACACATATCCATCTTAGATGTCTCAAAAAGCGAGGCCAACCAGTCAGAGTGCAAGGGGGGTGTGGGATCTATCCATCTTTTGCATATTTGCCTCCTAGCTAACAGTATAGCATAAAATAAGAAAGATCTAGCAGAACCTGTGATTTCCTTAGGTAAACCAAAAATTATCAAGGCCAGATTTATTTGGATTGGGAGGCCTAAAATATCCGCCACAGAATTTCCTACTCCTTCCCAGAAACCTGCAGTCCTTTAACATATGTACATCTGAGTCTCCTGCCAGACCGCATTTTCTACAGCTGACTGGAGGCCCCCTCGACATTTTAGTCAACCTCAGCGGAGATAGGTAGGCCCTGTGTGCGGTGAACAAGTGGTTCCTCTTAAGCCAGGCTGGTTTTACAATGGCGAATAAGATCTTAAACGAGGTTTGCCACAAATGCTCCCACTGTTCATTTGGTAAAGGATCCCCCACAATTCTTCGGCCAGTTTGAATTCTCCGTCTACAACCTCCTCGATGGTCCAGTGCCAGAAAGAAACCTCCTTCCTCCCAACTGGTCTTGCCACTAATTGATGTTCCAAGATGTTACCGCTACCTATGGGGGTTTTCAGGGTTTGGGCCCAGCTCTGCAGCTGAATGTACTTAAACCTTGAAAGACCCACTCCAACCCTATCACAGAGTGATACCCATGAAATAAGCGTACCCTTGTGAGCCAAGTCCCCCCACACCTTTAAACCAGCTGCTCTAAGAGGTAATGCCAACCTATCCTTTAAGCACTCTGGTGTGCCTGGTGAGTCCCAAAGAGGGGCCAAACTAGAAAAGTAATTAAGACCGAAAAAGGCGCTTGAGACTGGCCCACGTTCTGGCCATTGCCTGAAGAACTTTAAGTTTGACCTTTTTGAAGAATTTCGGTTCTCCAAATTTAAACAGAAAACCCTCCTCAGATAGGCTAGCACCCTTTAGCATTGCAGAGAACATGGCCCCCACCCCTGTGCTTGCTGGAGTTTTTAACAGCATCCTGGAATGCGACAACTGGAAAGCCCATGCATAATATTGCAAGTCGGGCAAAGCAAGTCCACCCTTCTCCCTCCTTCGCCTCAGCTTCTTCCAGGCGATTCTAGTGGACCTATATGCCCAGACAAAAGAGTTGATAGCCTGCTGGAACTTGTCAATAGCCGGTTTGTCAAAATGCAGGGGGATAGAATTAAAAAGAAAGGTTGTCTTGGGGAGTACCACCATCTTAACCAAATTGAGCCTCCCAAGAATGGTTAAAGGAAGATGGGCCCAAGATTTCATCAATTTCTTGCACTCCCTTGAGACAGCCTCAAAATTAACCTCTGTAATCTTGGCAATATCCTGGACTATTCTGACCCCCAGATACCGCATACTACGCTTGGTCTGATGCTAGGGCCCCTCAAGATTCCATGTCATGACCTCAGTTTTCCCGGCGTTGACCTCGTAACCCGATACCTGCCCGAAGTCCTGTGCCAATCTGATTACAGCAGGGAAGGTCGTAGCAAGGTCCGGAGAGAGAATCAAAATATCATCTGCATACAGGGCCACCTTCCTCTCCCAAGCACCGTGCTTAAAAGGCAAAATGCTTGGCTCTTCTCTCAGCCGCTGAGCAAAGGCAGGAACTTATCAGACCTCACCTATGATTTCATCGGTGCAATAGACATCGCCTCTACTCACTCACTTCCTCTCGCAGCCATGACACTCGATGCCACTAAGGCTTTCGACAGGGTTAATTGGGTTTACCTGTCGGCAGTCATGGAGAAATTTAATCTGGGCAGGAAGTTTTGTCGAGCTATTCAGTTGATTTATCAAGAGCCGTCAGCCAGACTTTTGGTTAATGGCAACCTGACCAGACCTTTTAAGATCACCAGGGGGACTAGGCAGGGCTGCCCTCTTTCTCCTATCCTCTTTGACCTTTACAGCAATGTGATTTGTTACTTACATTTATTTGTGTGTAGAAAGAGAGGGAAGGTTTGCCATTACTGGTTTTACCTTGTTGAGAGAGGTGCATTACATTGATTGTGTGCATAAAAAAATCTTTTATGAGTTTCTGATTTTTCATATTCTACAAATCAATTTGGAAGGTGAGTTATATATTTGTGAGGTGTATTATGTATTAGCTTTATTTTTAAACTTTATAAATTATTGAAGAACTGTGATGTTTGAAATATATTATTAAATGTAGAGATGTGTATTGTAGTTTGTTTTATTGTAGTAAAATGTTGTTTGAAATAGATTTTGTATAGTAATATGTGTATATTGGAAGATGGATTAGTGATTATGGTAGTTTGTTTTAGGGTGTGCACATGTACATTTGTAGTATACCGCATAATTTTAGGTGTTGCTTTAAAATTGGAAGTGGAGTCTGTTAAGTTTTAAGGTGTACATGGACTTCTGTCTAAAGTATGTATCTAGTTGTATATGTAAATTCATATGTCTTAAACATTTGAAGGTGCGTGATGTATAACAAAGAGGTGTTGTTGGTTTTTATGTGGTAGGCTCAAGACTGTGAGTAGTAGTAGAATGGTGAAGATGCAGCTTAATTGTGTGGTTTAAAACTTGCAGTTATGTAATCACTCGGCCAATACTCATGCACTTATAAAATCACCCAGGCACTACCTTTGCACTCCTCCAATCACTCAGTCACTACCTCAGTACTCCTGTAATCACCCAGGCAGTACCCATGCACTTATAAAATCACCAAGACACTGCCTATGTATTCCTGAAATCCCCCAGACATTACCTGTGCACTCATGCAATCACCAGCCATTACCTATGTATTCTTCTAATCCCCCAGACATTACTTCTGCAATCATGAATGCATGAGCTACATACTGGTTTAATCACCTAGGCAGTACCCTTGCACTCCTCCAATCACCCTGTGAAGATCTATGCACTCCTCCAATCACTTAGCCAGTGTCCATGCAGTTATAAAATCACTCAGTTACTACTTATGCACTTATGCAATCAGCCAGGCACTACCTTAGCACTCCTCCAATCACCCAGGTACTACCTTTGTTCTCAAACAATCACCCAGGCATTACCCCTGCATTCCTTCAATCACCCAGCCAGTCTCTTCTTGTATACGTATTTTCATATATGTCATACATTTGAAGGTGTATCATCTGTATCAAAAAGGTGTTGTTGCTTTTTATGTGGTGGGGACAAGACTGTGAGTAGTAGTAGAATGGTGAAGATGGAGCATAAAAGTGTTGTTTAAAAGATGTTGAGATAAGTTATTAGTGTCTACGCTTCTTTTTATAAGTCTCTAGAGAGGTACAGTTGAAATATGCCACATAATCTTTGGTGTTTGCTTCAAATTCGAAGTTTGTTCTGTGAATTTTGGAGGTGTGCATACTGTTTTTGATACAGACATATGCATGCATGCTTTCAGGATGTTGCACTTTTTCACTCACTCAAGCACTATCACAGTACTACTCCAATCACTCAGGTAGTACCCATGCACTTATAAAATCACCCAGGCGCTTCCTATCTACTCTTGTAATCCCCCAGATATTACCCCTCAACTCATGCAATCACCCAGGCATTACCTATGTACTCTTTAATACCCCAGACATTACATTTGCACTCATGCAATCACCAATGCATTAGCTATACAGTGGTTCAATCACCCAGGTTCTATCCTTCCACTCCTCCAATCATCCTGTCAGGATATATGCACTCTTCCAATCACTTAGCCAGTACCGATGTACTTATATAATCACTCAGGCACTATCTATGTACTTATGCAATCACCCAGGCACTACCCTAGTACTCCTTCAATCATCCAGGCACTACCCTTGTTCTCATGGAATCATCCAGGCACTACCGTTGCACACCTTCAATCACCTAGCCACTACCCCTAAAGTCCTTTGTTCACCCAGCCAGTAACTATGCACTTATAAAATCACCCAGGCACTACTTTTGCACTCCTTGAATCACTTAGACACTACAATAGCTCTACTCCAATCACCAAGGCAGTATCCATGCACTTATAAAATCACCTAAGCACTTCCTAGGCATTCCTGAAATCCCCCAGACATTACCCCTGCACTCATGCAATCACTAATGCATTAGCTATACACTGATTCAATCACCCAGGCACTACCCTTGCACTCCTTCAATGACCCACACATTACCCCTGCACTCATACAATCACCCAAGCACTACCCATGCAGTCTTCCAATCATCCAGGCACTACTCCTGCACTCATGCAATCACGCAGGTACTACTCATGCACTCCTTCAATCACCCAGCTACTACCCCTGAAGTCCTTCGATCACCCAGTCACTATCTATGCACCCATGAAATCACCCAGGCACTACTTTTGCACTCCTTGAATCACTCTGGCATTACAATAGTACTACTCCAATCACCAAGACACCATCCATGCACTTATAAAATCACCTAGGCACTTCCTATGTACTCCTGAAATCCCTCAGACATTACCTGTGTACTCATACAATCACCAGCCATTACGTATGTATTCCTCTAATCCCCCAGACATTACTTCTGCAGTCATAAATGCATTAGCTATACACTGGTTTAATCACCTAGGCAGTATCCTTGCACTATTCCAATCACCGTGTGAGGATCAATGCACTCCAATCACTTAGCCAGTGCCCATGCACTTATAAAATCACTTAGGCAGTACCTTTACACTTCTCCAATCACTGAGGCACTATCACAGTACTTTTCCAATCACCCAGGCAGTACTGATGCACGTATAAAATCACCCAGGCACTTCCTATATACTCTTGCAATCCCCCAGATATTACCCCTCAAATCATGCAATCACCAAGGCATTACCTATGTACTCCTTAATCCCCTAGACATTACCCCTGCACTCATGCAATCACCAATGCATTAGCTATACACCACTGATTTAATCACCCAGGCACTACCCTTGCACTTCTTCAATCACCCTGTCAGGATCTATGCACTTTTCCAATCACTTAGCCAGTACTGATGCACTTATAAAGTCACTCAGGCACTACCTATGAACTTATGCAAAAACCCAGGCACTACCGTAGTACTCTTCCAATCATGCAGGCACTACTCCTGCATTCATGCAATCACCCAGGTACTACTCATGCACTCCTTCAATCACCAAGCCACTACCCCTGAAGTCCTTCGATCACTCAGCCACTATCTATGCACTTATGAAATCACCCAGGCAGTAACTTTGTTCTCATGCAATCAGCTAGCTACTACCCCTGTAGTCTTTCGATCATCCAGACACTACCCATGCACTTATATAATCACTGAGGCACTAGCCTAGTACTTCTCCAATCACTGAAGCACTATCCCTGTAATTATGTTATTACTCAGCCAGTAGCCATGCACTTATAAAATCACCCAGGCACTACCTTTGCACTATTTTAATTACTCAAGCAGTACAACAGTACTCCTCCAATCACCTAGGTAGTACCCATGCACTTATAAAATCATTGAGGCACTTCCAATGTACTCATGTAATTCCCCAGATATTATCCCTGCACTCATGCAATCACCCAGACACTACCTATGTACTCCTGTAATCCCCTAGACGTTACCCCTGTACTCATTCATTCACCAATGCATTAGCTATACACTGCTTCAATCACCCATGAACTACCCTTGCACTCTTCCAATCATGCAGGCAGTAACCTTGTAGTTGTGTAATCACTCAGCCAGTACGTATGCACTTATAAAATCACCCAGGCACTAACTTTGTACTCCTCCAATCACTCAAGCTCTACTTTAGTACTCCTACAATCACATGTATGATATGAATCAAAATGCATATGCAAGTAGAGATATACCTTAGTTACAAGACATATCTCAATCACAATATAATGCAGGCCTTAAAAGTTGAGAGATTGCACATTACATTTTATTTGGCTAGCAGTACAAAAATCCTTTAGTTGTGCTCTATGATTCTGTTGTATAGGTTGCGATGTCTTCTAATTGTAGGAATTCTGCAGTGTCTGACATAGCTTTGAATGCAATTAAAATATTTCTTTAGTTATACATGACAATATTTGAATATAATTATTTTAATAATATTAAACTATTTAACAAAATTTAAATAGTCTTTGTTTTCCGATATTCACCATTATTAGTAATAAAGATTGAGTATGGCAAGAAAAAAAGAAAAGAAAAAAACAATACTATTTAAAGGAAACAGAAAAGCAGAAATTAGATGAAGTACAACATGTGACATTGAAGAGAAAGACTTCTGGTAAGAGAACTAAAGAATTTGTTACAAAACCTTTAAAGAACGTTATGATTTTTCAAAATGGAGTAAAGAGAAATAAAAGTAGTACAACGAATCCGAAGGAAACGAAAAAAGGACAAAATAATGGAAAATCAGGTTATGGGAAAACAATCTATGTTGAAAGAAGGATGAAACAATTTAAAGATATTAGAAAGAGAATGTATAAAAGTAGAGTACTACAAAATGTATTGAAAGATTGCAAAAAATTTAAAAGATCAGCATTTTACAAGAAAAAAGAACAGATTGAAAGTGTAGTTGAAAAGGCTTTTGAATTGAAAAGAAAATTGTTTATATTAGTATTGAAGAGGATGAAAACATTGAATAAAATAATGCATTTTAGGAAGGAGAAAAGTAAAAGAAAAAGACTGGTTAATAGAACGAACTTTTGCAAAATCTTTTCTGGTGAATGGAAGCACACTTCTAGTACAAAACCTTTTTTTAATGAAGAAAGCTATTTTTAACAAAATACATTAGTTCATGCAGTTGATACCAGTGATCATTGTTATGAAGTTAAAAACGGTTGTCCAATTGAAAAAGAAAAGATGGTTCCTAGAAATGTGGAAGAAGTAATAGCTGAAGAAGTTCAAGGGAGACGTACACGAGCTCCAGTGTATAAGTGGGATTGTAGTAGTATTTGTAGTATAAGACAGGAATCTATTGATATATTACGAAATTTCTTACGAGATTATGGTAAAAAAAAGTGTTAAACAAAAGATTAAGATGTTGCAAGGACTAGATCCTTGTAAAGTGAGAAAAATATACTAACTTGCAGGGTCATTCTCTGGCTTGTCTTTCTAGAAAAGTGTGTTGAAGTACTTTTCATCATTTAAGAATGTTAGCAGTACATCATTCAGGAATGCGGAAGTTAGTAAGAAGATTATACTACGTAAAAGTCCTGCATTATCTCTAAATGAAATAAACACAGCTCTTTTGCATGGTTCAGTGTTGGATGTAAAAAAGTTTCTGATGATATAGAGTTTTGTTTCTTTGGTCCTCAAGAGGAGTGTAGAGAAAGTGAGAGTTTGATAAGTGTAGGTGTTGAAGAAGAGATGGAAGATACTACTACTGTGAAGTTTGCAGAAGAAATTACAAAGTTTAAGGTAGTTTCTTGTGAAAATCCAAACTATGTTTGTATTTGTTGTCAACGTACTCACTATAGAAGTCAAACTAGGAATGTTGATGTGTATTTAAAAAGGAAAAAAGGAAAACAATGATAAGTGGGAGCAATTTGGTGCTTATTTGTTGGTGGAAGGTCGTTTTGAGTTGGGTAATGATCAACGTATTTGTAAATATTGTTACAACAAATTAGAAGAGAACAAAATGCCAGCTAGAGCTGTACATAACAACCTAGATTTGGTAGCTATTCCTTCGGAACTGGTAGATTTAAATACGTATGAGTCCATTCCTATTCAATCTGTGCACCCGTTTCAGCCTATAGTTCGTATGGAGCCTAAAACAGGTAAGCTGCTACCATCAGATTTACAAAGGGGTCTGAAAGGAAGAGTTGTGTACTTACCTTTAGATTTTAAGAAAAATATTGAAACTATTGGTGTAGAGAGAGAGGAAAGTGAACCTGTAGTCATTCTAGTTAATGGTGTACCAACAAAGAGTCGGAAAATATGGCAAGAGTTAGTAGATGTCACCAAACTTCAAAAGGCTACAGTATATCTTGTACAGAACAATATTTATTATAAAACTGTAAATGTGGAAGAACAGGAAATATGTTTAGAAGATGAAACAGAAATTTCAACTGGCCAAATAGAAAAAGTGGACAAGTCCAGGAGTGAAGAAATTTACGAACATTACAGTATACATCCTCTACATTCAAAAGAAGTGATTGGAAACACTATTGAATTATTTCAAATGAAGAAAGCAAAGGGAACTCCCATGAGTGTATGGGAAAAAAGTTTAGAAGCTCGTTTTCCACAGCTGTTCCCCACTGGAAACGGTGGACGATATGATGAACGACCAGTACAGATTCCAGCTTCAGAATATTGTACGACAAGATTGTACTCAGAAGAACCAAGATTTCAACAGTGCATTCCATATATATTTCATCTTCTATTTGAAAGTGCCTTGTCTGGACTTTCATATGCAATGAACCACATATTAAAAACAGGAGTTCATCTTACACATGTTTCTGCAATGGAATTTATGGACAAAGTTCAACAAAGAGACGATCATTTAGAATCTCAGTTAATTAATTTGATGGCGTATCAACGTGGTACTAATGAGTATTGGTATCGTCGTCACGGAGAAGTTAAATGTATGTTAAGGAACTTAGGAACCCCTACGTGGTTTGTTACGCTTAGCTGTGCTGAGTACGCATGGGACGATTTACTTGAATATCTACGACAAGCAAATTCAAATGTAAAAAACATTGAATTGAAGACAGCTGGAGAACTGTGTTCCTTGGATCCTGTAAATGTGTGCAAATATTTTAATCATAGGTTTCAAGCTATGATGTCTTTTATCTGCAATAAAAATAATCCACCTCTTGGAGAAGTTATTGATTTCTTTTGGAGAAAGGAGTACCAAGCCAGAGGTGCACCTCATATTCATATGCTGTTATGGATCAAGAATGCACTAAAATTTGGAACTGATACTGATGAAAGTGTTTTATCTTTCTTCGAAAAATATGTTACCTGTGCCATTCCAAAAGAAGGAGGAGAAAACAACTTGAGACAGCAAGTTTTACGGTTTCAAAGTCATCGATGTGGTAAATATTGTCGACGGAAATACAAATCAAAGGGAAGATTTTATACAAAACGTCGTTTTGGATTCCCACGTCCAGTAATTTCAAAAGGAAGAGTCAACAGTTTCATGTCAGCAGTAAGGCATACTATAACTCGAAAATCTCTGAAGAATACTTACAACATAAAAAGAACTGAAGATTCAAACTATATTAATGACTACAATCCAGTGATTTTGACAATGTGGAATGCAAATATGGATATCCAGTATGTTGCAGATAATTCGATTGCTGTTGCTCGCTATGTTACGTCTTATATAACCAAATCTGAAAAGACAGAGTTGAAAGAAATGTGGGAAGAAATTCCACAAGAGAAGACTCTTAGTAACATATTGTACAGCTTTAGTTTGAAGAGGCTTTCCCATCGAGAGATTGGATCCTACGAATATTCGGATCGATTGACCTCTGCAAGTTAATATTCAAAGTCAAGAGGAATCATTTGGGTAAGTCTAGGTCTTGCTGCAACACGAAATCGAGTATTGAAATCTGTACAAGAAATTGAATACTTAGCATTGAATGAACCAGAAAGTACAGATATTGTTAAAACGAATATGTTGGATAAGTACTACCCTAAAAAGTCCACATCTGGAAAACATATGTCTCTATGAAGTACTGCAACATTACAGCTTTAAGAGAAATGTTACAGAAAATATAAATGAAGAAAAATATGCAATAATTGGATGTGAAGGATGTTTGGTAAAAAAAGCCAAAGGAAGTCTTATTAACCACAGGAAACTCAGTTGCGAAATTCCAGATAAAAGGGAATTTTTCTATTTGGCACTTCTGCAACTTTTCAAGCCTTGGCGTAGTGAAATGGAATTACTTGGAGATTTTGACTGCTATGAAGATTCTTTTAATGCATGTAAAGATATCCTTCAATGCACAATTTTTCCAAATTATCTACAAATGTTAGATGAAGAGATTGAACAAGAAACTACTATTGCAGCTGAAATAGCTAGAGACAGTTCTCAAGATAGTCAAAGCTCTGCTCCACTAAGTCAAGATCCATTAGGACAACCAATTCTTGAAAATGAGGCAGCAATAGCCATGAATGAAGTAGAAACGGCAATGCAAGAAGCACAACAGGATATTATTGAGTTGGGAAACTTGGAAGAACAACTAAATATTGACCAAAAAGAAATATATCAGCAAGTGACAGAACAGATACAGCATGGTTTACTGCATGAAAAAAAGAATGCCAATGCACATCATTTAAACCTATTCGAATGTATATCAGTGGTCAAGCTGGAACAGGAAAAAGTTTCCTAATTAAAGTTTTGACCAGTTATCTACAGAAAACCACTGAATCACATTTATCTTGTGTTGTAACCGCTCCAACTGGGTTAGCAGCACACAACATTAAAGGGATTACATTACATCGATTACTCATGCTACCAGTTGAACATGAAAATAAGTTGGAATATCACAAGCTATCTGGAGAAGCTTGTTATGAAGTCTCAAGAGTACTAAAGAAAATCAAACTTCTGATCATTGATGAGGTGAGCATGGTCTCAAACTTAATGCTTGCCTTTGTACATTTAAGAATGCAACAGATTTTAAAAACAGATTTTGATGTTTTATTTGGAGGAAAACATGTAATTGTATTCGGCGATCTACTACAACTTACTCCTGTGAAAGGACAACCAGTTTTTAAAACACTTGTCCATGAAGACACTAGGAAATCTTTGGGAAGTATTGGAAATATAAACATTTGGTCTCTTTTTGAATATAAAGAACTTATTAAGAATATGCGACAAGCAAGTGATGAACATTATGGAAACATTCTTCAAGATATTAGAATTGGTGTTTTGACAAAACATGGTAAAGAAGCTTTACAAAGTCGACTACTAACAAACTTGTTTCCAAATGAAAATATTGCACCTGAAATAATGTACAAAAAAATTGGAGAAAAGAAGTCTATAGTTTGCCTAATGCCAACACTGCAAGAGTGTTCTACATTCAATCAAGAACTTTTGAAACTGGAAAAACAACCAATAGTGAAAATGGAAGGCATTGATAAAATGGAGCACGAAGGAGTTACTATTCTTCTCTCTGAGAAATTACAGTCAAAATTGGATTCTTTGGAGAAGTCTGTATCTAAGACTGCTGGTTTAGAAAAGACTTTATATTCATGTGTAAACTGTCGGGTAATATTACGGCGTAATTTGGATGTAGAAAAAGGTTTAGTAAATGGCTCAATGGGAAAAGTTGTTGATTTTGTTAATTATCAGAAGAGAGATGGAATAGAATTTTTGAAGATTAAATTTGATCAGATTGAAGAGGTAAAATGGATTGGACGTTGTGCTGTTCATTTTTTGCTTGTAAAAGACTTGTATGTTCGTAGAAAACAGTTTCCTCTTTCTTTAGCATATGCAGTGACCATTCATAAATCTCAAGGTTTAAGTGTAGACCGTACTTTGGTAAATATTGGAAGTACAGTGTTTAAAGAGGGCATGGCATATGTTGCATTGTCTAGAGTAAGAACATTATCTGGTTTGTATTTGATTGATTTTGATGAGAAAAAGGTTAGTGCTGATGTAAATTGTGTAAAAGAGTATAATCGGTCAAGAAGACTTTATGCTCCTAACTTAGGTGAATATCCCATATATGAAAAACATGTACTATGTCCAAAACGGAAATATGACAAACATTCTAGTGAGATTCAAAAAAGAAAAGAATTAAAGAGAAGCATGAAGCTGCAAAGAAAATGAAAATAGACACTGTTGATGATATTGTAGGATACCAGTTAGAAAATAGTTCACTTATCAACTGCTATGCTAATGTAATTCTGAATGTTGTCTTTTATCTACAAGATCTTCATCATAAAATTATGGAAAATCGAGAAAAAAGATTCTGTTCTTTATTACATCATATTTTTCAAAAGTTGCTAACTGATAGAACTAAAATCCATACTGCTTCTGGCATTCGGCATCTTTTGGATATATGTACTGGTTCTACGCAATTTACACTCAATATACAACAAGATGCACAAGAATTTCTTATGTTTATGCTTGGAGTATTGGACGATGAAGGAATAGAAATTGAAAATTTATTTGGACTAAGTTACAGATGGGATCATAAATGTGAAGAGTGTTCATTTTTTTCTACCACTGAAATAGACACTGAACAATTTATATATTTGACAATACCAGATTGCAAATCAGTGTCTTTTAACAAATTAGTAAAAACAGCTAATCAAGATATGAAATTCTCTCATTGTAAATCAGAAATGTTGTCAACGTTATATATAGAAAGATATGGAAAATATGTTATTTTAATGCTACAACGTTGCAGAGCAAATGGAAGAAAATTGGAAACCAAAATAAAAAAATTTGTGGCAAGTCAAGTATCAATTTCAGGAAGAACTTTTAAAGCAGTGGCTATTATTTTCCATGATGGACCTACTACAACATCTGGACACTATACTGTGTATTTAAAGTGCAATAAAGGATGGACAAATTGCAATGATGCACATTTGGAATTCAAATGTAGGTTGCCTTACAAATTACCAAATTCATATGTGATATTTTTGATGCCAAAGTTTTGAAAACATCATTCGGCCTATTGGGAAGATGTGAACACGAATTAACGAGTTTATTTTGGATATTTTCAATGCAAATAGATTTGGAAACATTATTCGGCCTATTGGGACAATGTGAACAATTACTGTTTGGATTATTGTTTGTGCTAATTCTTATTGCGTTTGCAAAATTGTGTTTGAAAGAAGTAGTTTATATATTTGATCTTTATATAATACGCAATGTAAATGAGAGTGTATATTTTAGAAAATGTACTTCAGAGAAGTAAATGATTTAATGTAGTTGAAGAATGTAATTTAGAAACTGTAGATAGGTAAACAGATAGTTGAACTTGTTGTAAATATTTCCAATGCAGATTTTTTTTTTTTTTTACGATCTCACTGATTGTATTTTTCCCCCCGCTGTTATGTGATGATCTATATTGAAATCACTGTGTATGGTGAAATTCAGTAGAATCTGAAAACAGCAAAAAAGGAAACTAAATATGTTATATAATTCTAAAATCATGTTGTGTTCTTAAAACTATAATATTATATGCAATAACACTTTTTCTTTTTTTTTACAGAAGGTAATACTAAAGTTTCAAAAGATTTTAAATTCAGTTTACAACAAAACTACTGTAAAATACTTTCACTGAGTTTGGTATCTACTTTAATAAAGAAGGTAAGATGAAATAATGTAATAAGCATAATAATATGAAGTAATGTTTACAGTTACTTTTATTGCACTCATCCATTTTTTCAAATACTACCCAGGCACAGATCTATACAATTAGCCACTATTCACACACTCCTGCCATCATTGATTCACTATCCATGCATTTCTCCAATCACCTAGCCTGTATCCATACAGTTATAAGATCACCCAGACACTACCTATGTACTCTTCCAATCACCCAGGTACTATCTGTACACTCATACAATCAGCTAGACATTATCCATACACTCTTCCAATAACCCAGGTAGTACCTACACACTTCTCCAGTACCTTAAACATTATTCCTGCACTGATGCAATCACCCACACACTACCCTTGCACTCTTTCAATCATCCAGGCAGTATCTATACAATGCTCTATTCAGTCATGCAGTACACATACACTTATAAAATCACCCAAGCTCTATTTATACAGTCCTCCAATCACCCAGGTACTACTCCTGTACTCCTCCAATCACCCACCAGAACCCTTCAAGTTTTAAAATAACTCAGGCACTACCTATGCATTCCTCCAATCACCCAGATCCTACCCGTACAGTCTCCCAATAACCCAGGCAGTAGTGCTGTACTCATATAATTACTCAGCCAGTACTCATACACTTATAAAAACATACAGACACTACCTATGCACTCATGCAATGACCCACACATTACCTTTGCAATTATGTAATCACCAAGGCAGTACCCATGTACTCATATAATCTTCCAGGCATTACCTATGGACTCCTTCAATCACCCAGACATTACCCCTGCATTCATACAATCACCCAGGCATTACCCATGCACTCCTTCAATAACTCCGGCAGTGCCCATGCACTCTTCCAATCACCTAAACTTTACCCCTGCACTTTTGCAATCACCCAGGCATTACCGAAGCACTCATACATGCACTCAGGCACTTATGCAGCACTCATGCAATCACCCAAGTACTACCCATGCAGTTTTCCAATCATCCAGGCACTACTCCTGCACTCATGCAATCACCCTGCTACTACTCATGCACTCCTCCAATCACCCAGGAACTACCCAGGCAGTCCTACATGCACTCACGCACTACCCATTCACTCTTCCATGCACCCAGGCATTACCCATGCACTCCTTCAATCACCCAGACATTACCCCGTTTCTGTGACTGCACTAGCACTTTGATTTCACGGAGGTGGCTGGGGACTACAATCACCATCAACTTTGGCGTCTGGAGGTGCCCGTGTCATCTTTCACGCGCCGGAGGCGCATAAAGACACTTGCGGGCTCCCGCAGCCCAGGGAGCCCGTTTCTGTGACTGCACTAGCACTTTGATTCCACGGAGGCAGCCGGGGACTACAATCACCATCAACTTTGGCGTCTGGAGGCGCCCGCGTCATCTTTCACACGCCGGAGGCGCATAAAGGCACTTGCGGGCTCCCGCAGCGCGGGGAGCCCGATTCTGTGACTGCACTAGCACTTTAATTACACGGAGGTGGCTGGGGACTACAGTCACCATCAACTTTGGTGTCTGGAGGTGCCCACGTCATCTTTCCCCCGCTGGAGGCGCATAAAGGCACTTGTGGGCTCCCGCAGTGCGGGCCAAGGACGGGCCCCATCTGCGCCCGTCCACGGCTGAACGAGGCTGGGCTGGGCCCCGTCTCTTGGTTTGCTGACACAGCCACGTCTTCTGGTGGATAACCTGAGACCACAGGTAAGAGGATGGGGAAACGCAAATTAACTATGCCTCCCACAAAGGACCGTCCATTAACCTCTACCATTACCAGCTTCCTCACTACCGCCATGGGGGCTATTAACAGTGAGATCGAATGTGTGGAGGAGAGACTAGGGGCCACAAAATGGGTATTGCATACAAGCTCATTGGTAGAAGCAGTGAGTCCAACAGAGAGTCAACGACCGAGGGGCTCTAACTTATCCACGGGTGCCATAACACCCAATGATTTAGAAGCCCCCAATACCAACACTATTCAGCAAGGTTGCTCCCTTGACACTTTACACCCCCCTCCCCCTAAAAAGGCAAGCAGCAAATCAAAGAGAGAAGTGCTGCCACAGGCAACCCAGAGAAAAACACCGGCAGCAACTGTGAGGAAGAGTGCAAGGGCTCCTAACTTGGAAGCTGATGTAGGTCCCAAAGATAATGGAGATTCACTGTCGCATGCACAATTTGTCAGTTCTCTTGAACTAGTAGTGAAGTCCCTTCTCGACCCTTTTTTAAGTATTCTGAATAGCATCGATATGTCATTGAAAATATTGATTGGTTCAAGTCTATCCAGCCTAACTTCTGGGTCCAATAACGCAATAGACCCTGACCCTCTGTCTTTGCGCCGCACCACTTTACCCCCCCCAGAGATTAGCTCCCCCGGTTTTGGACCTGGCCCCAGGTTGCTGCTCTGTTATTAACACTAATATTTTATCCCGCTCCTCTCAATCTCAAACAAATGTAGCATCTGTTTTAGCTGGAGGTCAGTCAATTATCTTAAATGGGACAAATGATGTTGGAGCTCTCAATTCTGCTGTTAATCGCCATGTTAAATCAAGGAAAAGTCACGAAAGAATCCTCCACCTTCCACCTGAAGCTACTCCGTTGGTAATAGTTCTTAAGAATGTACCATCATTGCCACCAAACTAGGAGGAAGACTTGCCGCAGTTAAAGAACAAAACTGTACACTGGCTAGTAAAAGCCACGGACTGGCCGAATAGCGAAGATTTATTCTGGCATATAAATAATGTTGAACGAGTCTCGTGGGTGGGCACACAACCCAAAACGGATTCAGGCGATTGTGTTGTCGTTAATTTTAAAAACAGGTCACTGGTTCTCTCCCTTATGGATAGGCTCTTCTGGAGTAGCAACGCCAGTGGCCCTATTGAGGCGGTACCCTTCGGTTATTTTTATAAGTCAAATTTGCCTTAGAGCATAGGCCACATCGTACAATTCACAATGCTGCGCATAATCTTGCTATTCCAACTTTTAATCGTTTCTCCCCTCTTGATCATGTGGATTGACTGTATCACAGGGCGTATGGAACTGCTCTGACCATTAAGTGTGATTTAGATCAGACAATTGCCGAGGGTAGTACTGGCGGGCCTGACAAATTAGCATTAAATGATTTGGCACATGTAGGCAGCCCTATCCTCCCTGACTCAGCAAGGATAGTACTGATGGAATCTAATAACATCCCACCAGCTGAGCAGGCCCAACTCTCGTTGTCTCCTCACATAGCTAAGAAATTCCAGGGTGACTGTGAGATAATTGCTCATACAAGTAACGAGGGAGCACCTCGCAGTCATAATAGCAAAATCGTCCACGGTAGCCTTTTTTGGAATATTGCTGGCCAGTCACACAAGCTGAAATCTAAACAATGGCTTGATTTTATAAAAGGTTATAGTATCATATGCCTTCAAGAAACCTGGATGAGAGAGACAGCTTATATTAATGGTTACGTCTCCATACATACTACAGCCAATGTAGCACTGGGTGGCCATTCCAAGGGTGCCTATTAACCTTGGTAGCGACAACACTATCAGACAGAGTAGGTAAGACCCAGCTCAACTCACCACATTTCCAAATTATTAACATTTTTTTTAGACAGACTGTGACGCTGGTCGTTGTTAATTTTTATCACAATAATTTTGTTCCCAACAATACCTCGATTGCCGAAGACCTAGAGAATTCATTAAGCAGACACATACAGGAGATAAATACAGATTTTATTGTTCTCTGGGGGGGTGATTTTAATTGTAAATTATGTTCTTTATCAAAGCAGTCTGCATGTTGCTTATCAGATGGGGCCAGGGATGGTGGTTGCCACTTTCATCATAACCCATGTGGGAATATTCTTAATTCATTGCTTTCAAAATTTTCTCTTTTTCTCAGTTGATCTTATTCAACCAGTAGGCCCGGACCTTGTTTCGTTTACGGGCAGAGGCCAAGGCACCCTAATTGATTTTATTGCCCTTTCTGAATATTTCAAACCTCAATCTGTGGCTTTTTCTATTCTTAAGGTCTGTTTTAGTGATCACTATCCACTGGCCATTTATTTAGAGACTCAAACTGGCGACTCCTCTGGGAAAATTAAACTATGTCCCATAACTTACAATAAAAACAAGGGACTATTGCGCAAGTGGTCTACCGTTAATCCAGATTCCGTTCTCCAACGGATCTTGACCACTAATATGAGCCAAATCTTAGAATGCCTGGAAGATAGTGTAAATCCACCATCCATGTTAAAGGCCTTTGCCGCAATAACTGAGACTATTAATACTGCTCTACGAAGTGACAACAGGCTTTAGGGATATGCAAGCTGGATATAAAAAAGGAAGCCTGGGAACAACTGCACGTAGCTTGTCAAAGTAAAGATCCCAGACTCTTCTGGAAAACCGTCAATTCGAATTTCTTCCAGAGCTCTCACAATAGGAGTATTGATGTCACAATTATGCCTGATGTGTGGGTACAGCATTTTTCCTGTTTATATAGTGCCAATGGTGAGCACTGTCCCAACTTAAACCACGGGGCGTCAGAGTTGGTCCAGCCAACGCTTGACGAAGTCGAAAGGGCATTTAACCAAACAGTGAAGAATAAGGCACCTGGCCCTGACGGCATCCCAGCTGACCTGTTTTTGGCTAACCCTGCTCTATGGCTCCCTCTGTTGACCAATATTCTAAGTTGCATAGCATCCCAGGGCCCTCCTAAATCATGGGGATCCGTGATAATTGTCCCTATTTTTAAAAAAGGGGATAGGTCGGACCCAAAATGTTATCGGCCCATCTCATTAATCGATTGTACCTGTAAACTGATGGGCAGGGTCATATTAGAACGGTTGGAGGCCTGGGTAACCGAAAGCGGGAAATTTTCGGACGTACAATATGGCTTCAGGAGGGGTCTGGGAACCATTGAACAATGTCTTAATCTGCACCTGGTCATAAGCAAGTATACAATAGCCAAGCCCGGATCTCTCTACCTCGGGTTTATGGACCTTGCGTCGGCTTTTAACTGGGTGCAGAGAGGGAGATTATGGGAAAAAGTGCTGAACCTGGGCATTGAACCATCCATAGTCCATTTTTTAGCCAAAATGCATCAAGATGTGACGGAGGGTCAGATATGGAGTGGGTGGGGAACACTCCGCTCCCATAAAAATGAATCGCGGGGTCCGTCAAGGCTGCGTCCTTGCCCCCTTTTTATTCTGTTTATACATGAATGATTTAGAAAGTTACATTAATCATGGGAATGTGGATGCCCCCAAGATAGGTACCAGAAATCTTCCGGCATTACTTTATGCAGATGATTGTGTTTTAATATCTAGAACTAGTGTGGGTTTGCAGAAGCTTGTAACCAGGTTTAATGATTTTATGAACGGACTGGGTCTAAAGACTAATATAGCGAAATCTTACACCATGGTGTTGGGCAAATCCCCCACCATTTTAAAATCATGTTTCATCAAAAATGAAAAGCTGTCCCTACTTTTTCTTACCTGGGAATCCCGTTTGATCAGAAAAGCACCTGGCACCATCTAGTCGAAACAAGGATCAGTAATTTTAATCAAAACCTAGAGGCGGTATTCAGATTTACGAAAAAGCTAGGCTCAAGACCGATTAACACAATAATTAACATCTATAAGGCTCGCTCGTGTTCTATCATTGTATGGGGCTGCAGAATGGGGTTCCTGTAACCCGGTGGGTCTCCAAAGAGCTGAGAACATCTTCATGAGACACTTGTTGACAGTCCCAAATAGTCTTTCCCCTACTGTCTGTCATAGCGAACTTAGTTTGATTCCTTTGTCCTTCCGTATACAAATTGCACCAACTTTATTGTGGCACTCCAGTTGGGCGAAGGAAGAGCCAGCCCTTAATCGCGCAATTATCTTAGACTGCTTTAAACTGGATTATATGTTGAAAATACCTTGGCTCAGCTACATAAAAAAACAGCTAGAGTCACTGGGGCTGGCGGATTGTTTTTATAATCCAGCTACTATTGCCAAGATCCCAAAGTTAAACTGAAAAGGATCTCCTAACCTGTCTAAAGTCATCTAGAGAAAACTTAGAGATGGTAAAAAGAGAGTCTCAGAACACTCGCTTTTGTACGCTCTCCAGGTGTCGAGCCTTACCTCTCTTTTTATTTTAGTCATACCAAATTGTTTTATCTCATTAGATTCAGGTTTGGCATTTCGCACCTTCTGGTCTCTTATCCCCGCAAAGCTTATTGTGACGCTAAACTGGATCTGTGCCCTTGAGATTCAAAGTCCACTCAGAGCACGCTTAATTTTTTTTTCTTTTGTCAACTTCAAATTAAGCCAAGGTGTGATTTTATCATTCCTCTCCTAAAGATTTTAAACATTAGGAAGTGTTGGCCAGCTTTACATCATCTCCAGCTCTTAAATGATGAATTCACTTGTTTAATGATTTATAGATACATCTCTGCAGCTGTTCGCCTGCGTGATATTGTTGGGAAATGATTTTTATTTTCTTTTAACGATTCATCTCTGGATCCAATTGCCCATGGGACACAGGTTTGTCATGAAGTTTATTATATTCTGTCTCCAGTTTATGCTTCTATTTTGTAGAAATGTTGATTTATTGATTACTTCTACTATATTCCGATTATGAATTACCACCGCTGAGAAACATATCATCCATTGTTTGTATCACATTTTTTAACTTATGTTTTAAATGTTTTTATGATGTATTCTTTTATGGCTGTAAGTCAGCCGAATAATGATATTTTGACTGGCTGACCCCTGCACTCATACAATCACACAGGCATTACCCATGCACTCCTTCAATCACTCAAGCACTACCCCTGCAGTCATGCAATCACCCAGGCACGACTTATACACTCATGCAATAACCCAGGCACTATCCATATACAACTCCAATTACCCAGCACCTACCCATGCACTTATAAAATCATCAAGGCATTACCTATACACTCATCTATTCACTCAGGCACTGCCCATGCACTCCTTCATTCACCCAGGCATTACCCTTGCATTCATGCAATCACCTAGGCATTACCCATGCACTCCTTCAATCATTCAGGCAGTGCCCATGCACTCCTCCAATCATCCAGACATTACCCCTGCCCTTATGCAATTAACCAGACATTACGTATGCACTCGTTCAATCACTCAGGCAGTTACCATGTACTCCTCCATTCACCCATACATTACTGCTGCATTCATGCAATCACCTAGGCATTACCCATGCACTCCTTCAATCACTCAGGTACTGCACATGCACTCCTCCAATCAGCCAGACATTACTCCTGCACTTATGCAATCACCAAGGCATTACCCATGCACTCCTCCAATCACCCAAGAACTACCCATGTAGTCCTACATGCACCCAGGCACCATGCACACACTCATCCATGCACCCAGGCATTACCCATGCACTCCTCCAATCACCCAGATATTACCCCTGCACTCATACAATCACCCTAACATTACCCATGCACTCCTCCATGCACCCAGGCGTTACCCATGCACTCCTTCAATCACCCAAACATTACTGTTGCACTCATGCAATCACACAGGTACTACCCTTGCACTCCTTCAGTCACCCAGGTAGTACCCATGCACTCCTCCAATCACTCAGCCACTACCCATGCACTTATAAAATTATCCAGGCACTACTTATCCACTCCTCTAATCAAGCAGGGACTATCTCTGTACTCCTCCAATCATCCAGGCATTACTCTTGCATTCATGCAATCACCATGCTACTACTCATGCACTCCTCCAATCACCCAGGAACTACACAGGCAGTCCTACGTGCACTCACACACTACCCATGCACTCTTCCATGCACCCAGGCATTACCCATGCACTCCTTCAATCACCCAGACATTACCCCTGCACTCATACAATCACACAGGCATTACCCATGCACTCCTTCAATCGTTCAGGCAGTGCCCATGCACTCCTCCAATCATCCAGACATTACCCCTGCACTTATGCAATTACCCAGACATTACGTATGCACTCCTTCAATCACTCAGGCAGTTCCCATGCACTCCTCCATTCACCCAGACATTACCGGTGCATTCATGCGATCACCTAGGCATTACCCATGCACTCCTTCAATCACTCAGGTACTGCACATGCACTCCTCCAATCAGCCAGACATTACTCCGGCACTTATGCAATCACCCAGGCATTACCCATGCACTCATACATGCACTCAGCCACTTCTGCAAATCTAATATAATCACCCAAGCACTACTCGTGCACTCCTCCAATCACCCAAGAACTACCCATGTAGTCCTACATGCACCCAGGCACCATCCATGCACTCTTCCATGCACCCAGGCATTACCCATGCACTCCTCCAATCACCCAGATATTACCCCTGCACTGACACAGTCACCCTAACATTACCCATGCACTCCTCCATGCACCCAGGCGTTACCCATGCACTCCTTCAGACACCCAAACATTACAGTTGCACACATGCAATCACACAGGCACTACCCTTGCACTCCTTCAGTCACTCAGGCAGTACCCATGCACTCCTCCAATCACTCAGCCACTACCCATGTACTTATAAAATTATCCAGACACTACTTATCCACTCCTCTAATCACACAGGCCCTATCTCTGCATTCCTCCAATCACCCAGGCATTACCCTTGCATTCATGCAATAGCCCAAGCATTACCCATGTACTCCTTCAATCATTCAGGCAGTGCTCATGCACTCCTCCAATCACCTAGACATTACCCCTGCACTTATGCAATTACCCAGACATTACCTATGCACTCCTACAATCACTCAGGCAGTTCCCATGCACTCCTCCATTCACCCAGACTTTACCGCTGCATTCATGCAATCACCTAGGCATTACCCATGCACTCCTTCAATCACTCAGGTAGTGCCCATGCACTACTCCATTCACCCAGACATTACTGCTGCATTCGTGCAATCACCTAGGCATTACCCATGCACTCCTTCAATCACTCAGGTACTGCACATGCACTCCTCCAATCAGCCAGACATTACTCCTGCACTTATGCAATCACCCAGGCATTAACAATGCACTCATACATACACTCAGGCACTTCTGCAGCTCTTATGCAATCACCCAAGCATCACTCATGCACTCCTCCAATCACCCAAGAACTACCCATGTAGTCCTACATGCACCCAGGCATTATCCATGCACTCCTCCAATCACCCAGATATTACCCCTGCACTCATACAATCACCCTAACAATACCCATGCACTCCTCCATGCACCCAGGCGTTACCCATGCGCTCCTTCAATCACCCAAATATTACCATTGCACACATGCAATCACACAGACACTACCCTTGTACTCCTTCAGTCACCCAGGTAGTACGCATGCACTCCTCCAATCACTCAACCATTACCCATGCACTTATAAAATTATCCAGGCACTACTTATCCACTCCCCTAATCACGCAGGCACTATCTCTGCACTCCTCCAATCACCTAGGCATTACCCTTGCATTCATGCAATCACCCAGGCTTTACCTATGCACTCCTTCAATAATTCAGGCAGTGCCCATGCACTCCTCCAATCATCCAGACATTACCCCTGCACTTATGCAATTACCCAGACATTACCCATGCACTCAGCCACTTCTGCAACTCTTATACAATCACCCAAGCACTACTCATGCACTCCTCCAATCACCCAAGAACTACCCATGCAGTCCTACATGCACCCAGGCACCATCCATGCACTCTTCCATGCACCCAGTCATTACCCATGCAGTCCTCCAATCACCCGGATATTACCCCTGCACACATACAACCACCCTAACATTAACTATGCAGTCCTCCATGCACGGAGGCGTTACTCATGTAATCCTTCAATCACCCAAACATTACCGTTGCACACATGCAATCACACAGGCACTACCCTTGCACTCCTTCAGTCACCCAGGCAGTACCTATGCACTCCTCCAATCACTCAGCCACTACCCATGCACTTATAAAATTATCCAGGCACTACTTATCCACTCCTCTAATCAAGCAGGCACTATCTCTGCACTCCTCCAATCACCCAGGCATTACCCTTGCGTTCATGCAATCACCCAAGCATTACCCATGCATTCCTTCAATCATTCAGGCAGTGCCCATGCTCTCCTCCAATCACCTAGACATTACCCCTGCACTTATGCAATTACCCAGACATTACCTTTACACTCCTACAATCACTCAGGCAGTTCCCATGCACTCCTCCATTCACCCAGACATTACTGCTGCATTCATGCAATCATCTAGGCATTACCTATGCACTCATGCAATAAGCCAGGCACTACCCATGCAATCACTAAGGCACTACTGCTGCACTCATCATTCCCTCAAACACTATCCGTGCACGCATCCAATGACTCAGGCAACACTGCTGCACTCATTCATTCACTCAGACACTACTTATTCACTGATACAATGACTCAGACATTACTCTTGCACTCAATCATACAACACATACAAGCTTGTCTATTTTTAACCAATTAGGCGGTTCTAAAAAGAACCATTTTTTTCGTCTTTTTTTGTTTTTAAATGTTTTTTGTTTTTTTAACTATTTTATTTTTTTGGGTGTTTTTTTTAAACAAAAGATTGAAAAAAACAAGAAAATGAACTAAAAAACTTTTCAAAACATTTTGCAATTAGAAACTCATTGCAAAAAAAAATAAAAAATTAATGATGACTCTTCGCAGCAACAACAATTGCTGCGAGATTTTGATGTTTACTATCATAAAAAATTTGTGTCTTGTCAACTATATGCTTGCAACAAATACAATGGGTGCATCTATAAGAACCTGATGGTAACGTACCTCCTGGCATGGTCAATGTTCTACTCCCAGCACTAGGAACTTCATAATTCACAGTATCACTTGGGCTCAACAAACTCCTTAAAGTGGGTGCTTTCTTGTATACCATTGAAGGTTTGTTCCGTAGTATTTTTGCCACATCCTTATCTAAGGTAACACATCCCAATGTCTACATAAGGTCTTAAAGACTCTTGCATTACCCTCACTGTATATAGCAATATAGCGTACTACATCATCTTCACCCCTTTTCGTTTTATTCTTATCCTGTAATAGTTCATTCCTTGTTACTTTTTGAACCCTTATTCTAGCTTTGTCCACGCTGTTCTTATCATAGCCTCTTCTCAGTGATGTCATTTGAGATGTCATCAGTGATGTCACTGACCATGTCATGAATGATGTAATATGTGACGTCATCCGCAGTGCATTGTGGGGGCGCGAGTTATAGTTAGTTGAACTAACTATAACGGCCGAATTTCACTGGTTTTGTACGAGTGAAATGCCCAACTAACTATAACATCCCTGAAACCTATGTTTTTTTTTGTGAATTTCAAAGGTTTTTTAAATGCTAATTTCTAACTATAACGTCCCTGAAACCTATGGTTTGTTCATTGAATTTCAAAGGTTTTTTAAATGCTAATTTCTAACTATAACGTCCCTGAAACCTATGGTTTTTTCAGTGAATTTCAAAGGTTTTTTAAATGCTAATTTCTAACTATAACGTCCCTGAAACCTATGGTTTTTTCAGTGAATTTCTAAGGTTTTTAAATGCTAATTTCTAACTATGCCTGCATAGTTAGAACATGTCCAGAAAGAGGAAGAAAGGTGCAGAAAGAAGCAAGAGAAGTGCAGAAAGAGGGAACAGAGGTGCAGAAAGAGGAAGAAAGGTACAGAAAGAAGCAAGAGAAATGCAGAAAGAGGGAACTGAAGTCCTGAAAGAGGAAGAAAGGTACAGAAAGAAGCAACAGAGGCACAGAAAGAGGCCTACTTTGACTATACCTTTCCACAGACTCATACAAGGTAGCCTAATCACTAATCCTTCTCCCAAGATGTCTTAAACCTCACTTTTCTCTTGACGGTTCACTATTCATCGACTGCTCAGAAAGTTAGGCCTACCAATTGTAAAACAGCAATCCTAACCATGTCACTGTTGTAAGTCTGACCAAGTTTGTGAAGGTATGCATGTGTGTCACTGCTTTTAACTAGTGACATGTTACATAAAAATAAACATACAAATACTTGAATACGTGTGTCTCAAACACCATATTCTGTAAATTTGTATACAAAAAGGTGTACGTATTTCTTTCTGCTCATAATACAGGGCACAGGGGTATTCAATAGTATATTTGAGGGGCTCTATAACACCTATATACATAAGACATGTCTGCCTGTGCAACTGAATAACGGAGCAGAACTAAGATTTGACCACCTATAAGAGAAGCTACCCGCTTTTTAAGCTACCATCTTCAGATGCATAGCACATCTGAGAATATATGTACAAGCAGACATATACTTCAGTCACGAGAGCACGCAGACCATTAAACTTGACAGCTTGCACTTCCTATTTGAATATAGAAATAGGCGAGAGAAGTACAGAAAGAAGCAAGAGAATTGCAGAAAAAAAACAGAGAGATGTAGAAAGAAGCAAGAGAGGTGCAGAAAGAAGCAAGAGAAGTGCAGAAAAAAACAACAGCGGTGCAGAAAGAGGCAAGAGGGGTACAGAAAGAGGGAAAAGGGGTGCAGAAAGAGGGAAGAGGGGTGCAGAAAGAGGCAAGGGGGTGCAAAAAGAAGCAAGAGAGGTACAGAAAGAAGCAAGAGAAGTGCAGAAAAAAGCAACAAGGGTGCAGAAAGAGGCAAGAGGGGTACAGAAAGAGGCAAGAGAAATGCACTAAGAAGCAACAGAACTGCACAAAGAGACAACAGAACTGCAGAAAGAAGCAAGAAAGTTGCGCAAACAAGGTGCAGAAAGATGGAACAGAGGTGCAGAAAGAGGCAAGAGAGGTGCAGAAAGAGGGAAGAGGGGTGCAGAAATTTGCAAGAGAGGTGCCAAAAGAAGCAAGAGGAGTGCAGAAAGAACCTACAGAGGTGCAGAAAGAGGCAAGAGGAGTGCAGAAAGAGGCAAGAGGTGCAGAAAGAAGCAACAGAGGTTCAGAAAGAGGCAACAGAGGTTCAGAAAGAGGCAAGAGAGGTTCAGAAAGAGGCAAGAGAGGTTCAGAAAGAGGCAAGAGAGCTGCAGAAAGAGGGAACAGGGGTGCAGAAAGAGGCAAGAGGGGTGCAGAAAGAAGCAAGAGGGGTGCAGAAAGAAGCAAGAAAGTTGCACAAACAGGCAAACAAGGTGCAGAAAGATGGAACAGAGGTGCAGAAAGAGGCAAGAGAGGTGAGGCAAGAGAGGTGCGGGAAGAGGGGTGCAGAAATTTGCAACAGAGGTGCCAAAAGAAGCAAGAGGAGTGCAGAAAGAACCTACAGAGGTGCAGAAAGAGGCAAGAGGAGTGCAGAAAGAGGCAAGAGGTGCAGAAAGAAGCAACAGAGGTTCAGAAAGAGGAAAGAGAGCTGCAGAAAAAGGCAAGAGAGGTGCAGAAAGAGGGAACAGGGGTGCAGAAAGAGGCAAGAGGGGTGCAGAAAGAGGCAAGAGGGGTGCAGAAAGAAGCAAGAGAGGAATTGAAAGAAGCAATAGAAGTGCAGAAAGAAGCAACAGAGGTGCAGAAAGAGGCAAGAGGGGTGCAGAAAGAACCTACAGAGGTGTAGAAAGTGGCAAGAGCAGTGCAGAAAGAGGCAAGAGAAGTGCAGAAAGAACCAACAGAGGTGCAGAAAGAGGCAAGAGAAGTGCAGAAAGAGGCAAGAGAGGTGCAGAAAGAGGGAACAGGGGTACAGAAAGAGGCAAGAGAGGTACAGAAAGAGGGAAGAGGGGTGCAGAAAGAGGCAAGAGAGGTGCAGAAAGAAGCAAGAGAAGTGCAGAAAGAGGCAAGAGAGATGTGGAAAGAGGGAAGAGGGGTGCAGAAAGAGGCAAGGGGGTGCAGAAAGAAGCAAGAGAGGTACAGAAAGAAGCAAGAGAAGTGCAGAAAGAAGCAAGAGAAGTGCAGAAAGAGGGAACAAGGGTGCAGAAAGAGGCAAGAGGGGTGCAGAAAGAGGCAAGAGGGGTGCAGAAAGAAGCAAGAGATGTATTGAAAGAAGCAAGAGAAGTACAGAAAGAAGCAACAGAGGTGCAGAAAGAGGCAAGATGGGTGCAGAAAGAACCTACAGAGGTGTAGAAAGAGGCAAGAGGAGTGCAGAAAGAGGCAAGAGAAGTGCAGAAAGAACCAACAGAGGTGCAGAAAGAGGCAAGAGAAGTGCAGAAAGAGGCAAGAGAGGTGCAGAAAGAGGGAACAGGGGTACAGAAAGAGGCAAGAGAGGTACAGAAAGAGGGAAGAGGGGTGCAGAAAGAGGCAAGAGAGGTGCAGAAAGAAGCAAGAGAAGTGCAGAAAGAGGCAAGAGAGATGCGGAAAGAGGGAACAGGGGTGCAGAAAGAGGCAAGGGGGTGCAGAAAGAAGCAAGAGAGGTACAGAAAGAAGCAAGAGAAGTACAGAAAGAAGCAAGAGAATTGCAGAAAAAAACCAGAGAGATGTAGAAAGAAGCAAGAGAGGTGCAGAAAGAAGCAAGAGAAGTGCAGAAAAAAACAACAGCGTTGCAGAAAGAGGCAAGAAAAGTACAGAAAGAGGCAAGAGGGGTGCAGAAAGTGGGAAAAGGGGTGCAGAAAGAGGGAAAAGGGGTACAGAAAGAGGGAAGAGGGGTGCAGAACGAGGCAAGGGGGTGCAAAAAGAAGCAAGAGAGGTACAGAAAGAAGCAAGAGAAGTGCAGAAAAAAGCAACAAGGGTGCAGAAAGAGGCAAGAGGGGTACAGAAAGAGGCAAGAGAAATGCACTAAGAAGCAACAGAACTGCACAAAGAAACAACAGAACTGCAGAAAGAAGCAAGAAAGTTGCACAAACAGGCAAACAAGGTGCAGAAAGATGGAACAGAGGTGCAGAAAGAGGCAAGAGAGGTGCAGAAAGAGGGAAGAGGGGTGCAGAAATTTGCAAGAGAGGTGCCAAAAGAAGCAAGAGGAGTGCAGAAAGAACCTACAGAGGTGCAGAAAGAGGCAAGAGGAGTGCAGAAAGAGGCAAGAGGTGCAGAAAGAGGCAAGAGGAGTGCAGAAAGAGGCAAGAGGAGTGCAGAAAGAAGCAACAGAGGTTCAGAAAGAGGCAAGAGAGGTTCAGAAAGAGGCAAGAGAGCTGCAGAAAAAGGCAAGAGAGGTGCAGAAAGAGGGAACAGGGGTGCAGAAAGAGGCAAGAGGGGTGCAGAAAGAGGCAAGAGGGGTGCAGAAAGAAGCAAGAGAGGTATTGAAAGAAGCAAGAGAAGTGCAGAAAGAAGCAACAGAGGTGCAGAAAGAGGCAAGAGGGGTGCAGAAAGAACCTACAGAGGTGTAGAAAGAGGCAAGAGGAGTGCAGAAAGAGGCAAGAGAAGTGCAGAAAGAACCAACAGAGGTGCAGAAAGAGGCAAGAGAAGTGCAGAAAAGAGGCAAGAGAAGTGCAGAAAAGAGGCAAGAGAGGTGCAGAAAGAGGGAACAGGGGTACAGAAAGAGGCAAGAGAGGTACAGAAAGAGGGAAGAGGGGTGCAGAAAGAGGCAAGAGAGGTGCAGAAAGAAGCAAGAGAAGTGCAGAAAGAGGCAAGAGATGCGGAAAGAGGGAAGAGGGGTGCAGAAAGAGGCAAGGGGGTACAGAAAGAGGCAAGGGGGTGCAGAAAGAAGCAAGAGAGGTACAGAAAGAAGCAAGAGAAGTGCAGAAAGAAGCAAGAGAAGTGCAGAAAGAAGCAACAGGGGAACAGAAAAGGGCAAGAGGGGTGTAGAAAAAGGCAAGAGAAGTACACAAAGAAGCAACAGAGGTGCAGAAGGAGGCAAGAGAACAGCAGAAAGAGGCAGAAAAGTTGCACAATCAGGCAAACAAGGTACAGAAACATGGAACAGGGGTGCAGACAGAGGCAAGAGAGGTGCAGAAAGGGGGAAGAGGGGTGCAGAAAGAGGCAAGAGGGGTGCAGAAATTTGCAAGATAAGTGCCGAAAGAAGCAAGAGCAGTGCAGAAAGAACCAACAGAGGTGCAGAAAGAGGCAAGAGGAGTGCAGAAAAAGGCAAGAGCAGTGCAGAAAGAAGCAACAGAGGTACAGAAAAAAGCAAGAGAGATGCAGAAAGAGGGAAGAGGGGTGCAGAAAGAGGCAAGAGTGGTGCAGAAAGAAGCAAGAGGTGTAGAAAGAAGGAACACAGGTGCAGAAAGAGGCAAGAGGGGTGCAGAATGTTGAAATGGAGGTGCCGAAAGAAGCAAGAGGAGTGCAGAAAGAAACAACAGAGGTGCAGAAAGAGGCAAGAGGGGTGCAGAAAGAAGCTAAAGAATTGCAGAAAGAGGCAAGAGAGATGCAGAAAGAGGGAACAGGGGTGCAGAAAAAGGCAAGAGAGGTGCAGAAAAAGGCAAGAGAGGTGCAGAAAGAGGGAAGAGGGGTGCAGAAAGAAGCAAGAGAAGTGCAGAAAGAGGCAAGAGAGATGCAGAAAGAGGGAAGAGGGGTGCAGAAAGAGGGGTGGAGAAAGAGGAAAGGGGTGCAGAAAGAAGCAAGAGAGGTACAGAAAGAGGCAAGAGAAGTGCAGAAAGAGGCAAGAGAGATGCAAAAAGAGGCAAGAGAGATGCAGAAAGAGGCAAGAGAGGTACAGAAAGAGGCAAGAGGTGCAGGAAGAGAGGTGCAGAAAGAGGGGTATAAAAAGAGGCAAAAGGAGTGCAGAAAGACACAACAGAGGTGCAGAAAGAGGCAAGAGAGGTGCAGAAACAGGCAGGAGAGGTGCAGATAGAGGGAACAGGGGTGCAGAAAGAAGCAACAGAGGTGCAGAAAGAGGCAAGAGAAGTGAAGAAAGAGGCAAGAGAGGTGCAGAAGCAGGCAGGAGAGGTGCAGAAAGAGGGAACAGGGGTGCAGAAAGACACGAGGGGTGCAGAAAGAAGCAAGAGAGGTGCAGAAAGAAGAAAGAGAATTGCAGAAAGAGGCAAGAGAGGTGCAGAACGAGGGAAGAGGGGTGCAGAAAGCGGCAAGAAGGGTGCAGAAAGAGGCAAGAGAAGTACACAAAGAAGCAACAGAGGTGCAGAAGGAGGCAAGAGAACAGCAGAAAGAGGCAAGAAAGTTGCACAAACAGGCTAAAAAGGTGCAGAAAGATGGAACAGGGGTGCAGACAGAGGCAAGAGAGGTACAGAAAGAGGGAAGAGGGGTGCAGAAAGAGGCAGGAAGGGTGCAGAAAGAAGCGATACCAAAGGGGATGATGGACGGAGCGCTTGAGCAAATCAAACACTCACCCCCAGTCAACTGATCTGGGTTTAATCCATCATCATTCTTTAGCTCACTCCACCACCCCAGTTCAGACATGGCCATATGCAAATCAGTCTGACCCTGTGCCTCATGGGAACAGTCCAGCCCAAACTGCCAAGCCATGTCTTCCCTGGACCGGAAACAAGCATCCTGGGACCGGTTTCTGGCTATTCAGCCGTCATCAGCCAGGCTAGCTTGAATCCAGTGGCAAAGAGAGCAAGGGACCCACGTCTGGGCATACCCTGCCAACTTAGGGCGAACAAAGCGATACCAAAGGGGATGATGGACGGAGCGCTTGAGCAAATCAAACACTCACCCCCAGTCAACTGATCTGGGTTTAATCCATCATCATTCTTTAGCTCACTCCACGACCCCAGTTCAGACATGGCCATATGCAAATCAGTCTGACCCTGTGCCTCATGGGAACAGTCCAGCCCGAACTGCCAAGCCATGTCTTCCCTGGACTGGAAACAAGCATCCTGGGACCGGTATCTGGCTATTCAGCCGTCATCAGCCAGGCTAGCTTGAATCCAGTGGCAAAGTGAGCAAGGGACCCACGCCTGGGCATACCCTGCCAACTTAGGGCGAACAAAGCGATACCAAAGGGGTTGATGGACGGAGCGCTTGAGCAAATCAAACACTCACCCTCAGTCAACTGATCTGGGTTTAATCCATCATCATTCTTTAGCTCACTCGACCACCCCAGTTCAGACATGGCCATATGCAAATCAGTCTGACCCTGTGCCTCATGGGAACAGTCCAGCCCGAACTGCCAAGCCATGTCTTCTCTGGACTGGAAACAAGCATCCTGGGACTGGTTTCTGGCTATTCAGCCGTCATCAGCCAGGCTAGCTTGAATCCAGTGGCAAAGTGAGCAAGGGACCCACGTCTGGGCATACCCTGCCAACTTAGGGCGAACAAAGCGATACCAAAGGGGATGATGGACGGAGCGCAAGAGCAAATCAATCACTCACCCCCAGTCAACTGATCTGGGTTTAATCCATCATCATTCTTTAGCTCACTCCACCACCCCAGTTCAGACATGGCCATATGCAAATCAGTCTGTCCCTGTGCCTCATGGGAACAGTCCAGCCCGAACTGCCAAGCCATGTCTTCCCTGGACCGGAATCAAGCTATCCTGGCTGAAGAGGGGTGAAACCCCGAAACCGGTCCTAGGATGCTTGTTTCCAGTCCAGGGAGGACCTGGCCTGGCAGTTCGGGCTGGACTGTTCCCATTGGGCACAGGGTCAAGACTGATTTGCATATGGCTGGGTTCAAACTGGAACAGCATGGTGAGCAAAAAAACGATGGATTTAGGCCCAGATCTCTGTACTGGGGTGAATGTATGACATTGTTCTGCATTCTGTCCATCAATTGTTGTTTTTGCATTTGTCACCCCGAGTGGGACGGGTATGCCCAGACGTGGGTCCCGTGCTCTCCATGCCACTGGAATCAAACTATCCTGGCTGAAGAGGGGTGAACCCCGAAACCGGTCCTAGGATGCTTGTTTCCAGTCCAGGGAGGACCTGGCCTGGCAGTTCGGGCTGAACTGTTCCCATTGGGCACAGGGTCAAGACTGATTTGCATATGGCTGGGTTCAAACTGGAACGGCATGGTGAGCAAAAAAACGATGGATTTAGGCCCAGATCTCTGTACTGGGGTGAATGTATGACATTGTTTTGCATTCTGTCCATCAATCGTTGTTTTTGCAGGAGGGGTGCAGAAAGAGGCAGGAGGGGTGCAGAAATTTGCAAGAGAGGTGCCGAAAGAAGCAAGAGGCTTGCAGAAAGAACCAACAGAGGTGCAGAAAGAGGGAAGAGGAGTGCAGAAAAAGGCAAGAGAAGTACAGAAAGAAGCAACAGGGATGCAGAAAAAGGCAAGAGAACTGCAGAAAAAGGCACGAGAGGTGCAGAAAGTAGGAAGAGGGGTGCAAAAAGAGGCAAGAGGGGTGCAGAAAGAAGCAAGAGAGGTGTAGAAAGAAGGAACACAGGTGCAGAAAGAGGCAAGAGGGGTGCAGAATTTTGAAATAGAGGTGCTGAAAGAAGCAAGAGGCGTGCAGAAAGAGGCAAGAGGAGTGCAGAAAGAAGCAAGAGAAATGCAGAAAAAACAACAGCCATGCAGAAAGAGGCAAGAGAAGTGCAGAAAGAGGCAAGAGAGGTACAGAAAAAGGGAAGAGGGGTGTAGAAAGAGGGAGGAGGGATGCAGAAAGATGCAAGGGGGTGCAGAAAGAAGCAAGAGAGGTACAGAAAGAAGCAAGAGAGGTACAGAAAGAAGCAAGAGAAGTGCAGAAAGAAGCAACATGGGTGCAGAAAGACGCAAGAGGGGTGCAGAAAGAGGCAAGAGAAATGCACAAACAGGCAAACAAGGTGCAGAAAGATGGAACAGGGTTGCAGACAGAGGCAAGAGAGGTGCAGGAAGAGGGAAGAGGGGTGCAGAAAGAGGCAAGAGGGGTGCAGAAATTTGAAAGAGACGTCCCGAAAGAAGCAAGAGGAGTTCAGAAAGAACCAACAGTGGTGCAGAAAAAAAGAAGAGAAGTGCAGAAAGAGGCAAGTGATATGCAGAAAAAGGCAAGAGCGGTGCAGAAAGAGGCAAATGAGGTGCAGAAAGAGGGGTGCAGAAAGAGGAAAGAGAAGTGCAGAAAGAAGCAACAGGGGTGCAGAAAGAGGCAAGAGGAGTGCAGAAAGAAGCAACAGAGGTACAGAAAGAGGCAAGAGAACTGCAGAAAAAGGCAAGAGGTACAGAAAGAGGGAAGAGGGGTGCAGAAAGAGGGAAGAGGGGTGCAGAAAGAGGCAAGAGAGGTGTAGGAAGAAGCAAGAGAAGTGCAGAAAGAAGCAACAGAGGTGCAGAAAGGCAAAGACGCAAGAGGGGTGCAGAAAGAGGCAAGAGAGATGTGGGAAGAGGGGTGCAGAAAGAGGCAAGAGAAGTGCATTAAGAACCAACAGAGGTGAAGAATGATACAAGAGGAGTACAGAAAGAGGCAAGAGAGGTGCAGAAACAGGCAAGAGAAGTGCAGAAAGAGGGAACAGGGGTGCAGAAAGGGGCAAGAGAGGTACAGAAAGAGGCAAGAGAGGTATAGAAAGAGGGAAGAGGGGTGCAGAAAGAGGCAAGAGGGGTGCAGAAAGGCAACAGAGGTGCAGAAAGAAGCAAGAGAAGTGATGAAACAGACAAGAGAGTTGCAGAAAGAAACAAGAAAGGTGCAGAAGAAAGGAAGAGAAGTGCAGAAAGAGGCAAGTGAGATGCAGAAAAAGGCAAGACGGGTGCAGAAAGAGGCAAGAGTGGTGCAGAAAGAAGCAAATGAGGTGCAGAAAGAGGGGTGCAGAAAGAGGAAAGAGAAGTGCAGAAAGAAGCAACAGGGGTGCAGAAAGAGGCAAGAGAACAGCAGAAATAGGCAAGAGAGGTGCAGAAAGAGGAAAGAGAGGTGCAGAAAGAGGGAAGAGGGGTCTAGAAAGAAGCAAGAGAGGTATTGAAAGAAGCAAGAGAAGTGCAGAAAGAAGCAACAGAGGTGCAGAAAGAGGCAAGAGGGGTGCAGAAAGAACCTACAGAGGTGCAGAAAGAGGCAAGAGGAGTGCAGAAAGAGGCAAGAGGAGTGCAGAAAGAGGCAAGAGAAGTGCAGAAAGAGGCAAGAGAAGTGCAGAAAGAACCTACAGAGGTGCAGAAAGAGGCAAGAGAAGTGCAGAAAGAGGCAAGAGAGGTGCAAAAAGAGGGAACAGGGGTACAGAAAGAGGCAAGAGAGGTACAGAAAGAGGGAAGAGGGGTGCAGAAAGAGGCAAGAGAGGTGCAGAAAGAGGCAAGAGAGGTACAGAAAGAAGCAAGAGAAGTGGAGAAAGAGGCAAGAGATGCGGAAAGAGGGAAGAGGGGTGCAGAAAGAGGCAAGAGGGGTGCAGAAAGAGGCAAGGGGGTGCAGAAAGAGGCAAGGGGTGCAGAAAGAAGCAAGAGAGGTACAGAAAGAAGCAAGAGAAGTGCAGAAAGAAGCAACAGGGGTGCAGAAAAGGGCAAGAGGGGTGTAGAAAAAGGCAAGAGAAGTACACAAAGAAGCAACAGAGGTACAGAAGGAGGCAAGAGAACAGCAGAAAGAGGCAAGAAAGTTGCACAAACAGGCAAACAAGGTACAGAAACATGGAACAGGGGTGCAGCCAGAGGCAAGAGAGGTGCAGATGGGGGAAAAGGGGTGCAGAAAGAGGCAAGAGGGGTGTAGACATTTGCAAGATAAGTGCCGAAAGAAGCAAGAGCAGTGCAGAAAGAACCAACAGAGGTGCAGAAAGAGTCAAGAGGAGTGCAGAAAAAGGCAAGAGCAGTGCAGAAAGAAGCAGCAGAGGTACAGAAAAAGGCAAGAGAGATGCAGAAAGAAGGAAGAGGGGTGCAGAAAGAGGCAAGAGGGGTGCAGAAAGAAGCAAGAGAGGTGTAGAAATAAGGAACACAGGTGCAGAAAGAGGCAAGAGGGGTGCAGAAAGAAGCTAAAGAAGTGCAGAAAAAACAGCCGTGCAGAAAGAGGCAAGAGAAGTACAGAAAGAGGCAAGAGAGGTGCAGAAAGAGGGAAGAGGGTTATAGAAAGAGGGAAGAGGGGTGCAGAAAGATGCAAGGGGGTACAGAAAGAAGCAAGAGAAGTACAGAAAGAAGCAAGAGAAGTGCAGAAAGAAGCAACAGGGGTGCAGAAAGAGGCAAGAGGGGTGCAGAAAGAAGGAAGAGGGGTGCAGAAAGGGACAAGGGGGTGCAGAAGGAAGCAAGAGAGGTACAGGAAGAAGCAAGAGAAGTGCAGAAAGAAGCAACAGGGGTGCAGAAAAGGGCAAGAGGGGGTGTAGAAAGAGGCAAGAGAAGTACACAAAGAAGCAACAGAGGTGCAGAAGGAGGCTAGAGAACTGCAGAAAGAGGCAGGAAAGTTGCACAAACCGGCTAAAAAGGTGCAGAAAGATGGAACAGGGGTGCAGACAGAGGCAAGAGAGGTGCAGAAAGAGGGAAGAGGGGTGCAGAAAGAGGCAGGAGGGGTGCAGAAATTTGCAAGATAGGTGCCGAAAGAAGCAAGAGGCTTGCAGAAAGAACCAACAGAGGTGCAGAAAGAGGCAAGAGGAGTGCAGAAAAAGGCAAGAGAAGTGCAGAAAGAAGCAACAGGGATGCAGAAAAAGGCAAGAGAACTGCAGAAAAAGGCAAGAGAGGTGCAGAATGTAGGAAGAGGGGTGCAAAAAGAGGCAAGAGGGGTGCAGAAAGAAGCAAGAGAGGTGTAGAAAGAAGGAACACAGGTGCAGAAAGAGGAAAGAGGGGTGCAGAATTTTGAAATAGAGGTGCCGAAAGAAGCAAGAGCAGTGCAGAAAGAGGCAAGAGGAGTGCAGAAAGAAGCAAGAGAAATGCAGAAAAAAACAGCCGTCCAGAAAGAGGCAAGAGAAGTTCAGAAAGAGGCAAGAGAGGTACAGAAAAAGGGAAGAGGGGTGTAGAAAGAGGGAGGAGGGGTGCAGAAAGATGCAAGGGGGTGCAGAAAGAAGCAAGAGAGGTACAGAAAGAAGCAACAGGGGTGCAGAAAGAGGCAAGAGGGGTGCAAAAAGAGGCAAGAGAAGTGCACAACAAAGCAACAGAGGTGCAGAAGGAGGCAAGAGAACTGCAGAAAGAGGCAAGAAAGTTTCACAAACAGGCAAACAAGGTGCAGAAAGATGGAACAGGGTTGCAGACAGAGGCAAGAGGGGTGCAGGAAGAGGGGTGCAGAAAGAGGCAAGAGGGGTACAGAAATTTGAAAGAGAGGTGCCGAAAGAAGCAAGAGGAGTGCAGAAAGAACCAACAGTGGTGCAGAAAAAAGGAAGAGAAGTGCAGAAAGAGGCAAGTGATATGCAGAAAAAGGCAAGACAGGTGCAGAAAGAGGCAAGAGCGGTGCAGGAAGAGGCAAATGAGGTGCAGAAAGAGGGGTGCAGAAAGAGGAAAGTGCAGAAAGAAGCAACAGGGGTGCAGAAAGAAGCAACAGAGGTGCAGAAAGAGGCAAGAGGAGTGCAGAAAGAAGCAACAGAGGTACAGAAAGAGGCAAGAGAACTGCAGAAAAAGGCAAGAGAGGTACAGGAAGAGGGGGGTGCAGAAAGAGGCAAGAGAGGTGTAGAAAGAAGCAAGAGAAGTGCAGAAAGAAGCAACAGAGGTGCAGAAAGGCAAAGACGCAAGAGGGGTGCAGAAAGAGGCAAGATAAGTGCATAAAGAACCAATAGAGGCGCAGAATGATGCAAGAGAAGTACAGAAACAGGCAAGAGAGGTGCATAAAGAGGGAACAGGGGTGCAGAAAGGGGCAAGAGAGGTGCAGAAAGAGGCAAGAGAGGTGTAGAAAGAGGGAAGAGGTGTGCAGAAAGAGGCAAGAGGGGTGCAGAAAGAAGGAACAGAGGTGCAGAAAGAAGCAAGAGAAGTGATGAAACAGACAAGAGAGTTGCAGAAAGAAACAAGAAAGGTGCAGAAAAAAGGAAGAGAAGTGCAGAAAGAGGCAAGTGAGATGCAGAAAAAGGCAGGACAGGTGCAGAAAGAGGCAAGAGCGGTGCAGAAAGGCAAATGATGTGCAGAAAGGGGTGCAGAAAGAGGAAAGAGAAGTGCAGAAAGAAGCAACAGGGGTGCAGAAAGAGGCAAGAGAACTGCAGAAAAAGGCAAGAGCGGTGCAGAAAGAAGGAAGAGAGGTACAGAAAGAGGCAAGAGGGGTACAGAAAGAGGCAAGAGGGGTACAGAAAGAAGCAACAGAGGTGCAGAAAGAGGCAAGAGAAGTGCAGAAAGAGGCAAGAGAGGTGCAGAAACAGGCAAGAGAGGTGCAGAAAGAGGGAACAGGGGTGCAGAAAGAAGCAATAGAGGTGCAGAAAGAGGCAAGAGAAGTGCAGAAAGAGGCACAAGAGGTACAGAAAGAGGCACGAGAGGTGCAGAAACAGGCAGTAGAGGGGCAGAAAGGGAACAGGGGTGCAGAAAGGGGCAAGAACGGTACAGAAAGAGGGAAAAGGGGTGCAGAAAGAGGCAAGAGGGGTGCAGAAAGAAGCAAGTGAGATGCAGAAAGCGGCAAGAGAGGTGCAGAAAGAGGCAAGAGAGGTGCAGAAAGAGGCAAGAGAGGTGCAGAAATAGGCAAGAGAAGTGCAGAAAGAGGCAAGAGAGGTGCAGAAACAGGCAACAGAGGTGCAGAAACAGGCAACAGAGGTGCAGAAACAGGCAACAGAGGTGCAGAAAGAGGGAAGAGGGGTGCAGAAAGAGGGAAGAGGGGTGCAGAAAGAAGCAAGAGAAGTGAAGAAAGAAGCAAGAGAAGTGCAGAATGAAGCAACATAGGTGCAGAAAAAGGCAAAAGGGGTGCAGAAAGAAGCAAGGGAAGTACAGAAAGAAGAAAGTGAGGTGCAGAAAGAGGCAAGAGAAGTGCAGAAACAGGCAAGAGAGGTACAGAAACTGGCAAGAGAGGAGCAGAAAGAGGGAAGAGGGTGCAGCAAGAGGGAAAAGGGTGCAGAAAGAGGGAAGAGGGGTACAGAAAGAAGCAAGAGAGGTGCAAAAAGAAGGGAGATGCAGAAAGCAAAGAGATGTGCAGAAAGAGGCAAGAGAAGTGCAGAAAAAGGAAGAAAGGTGCACAAAGCAAGAGAAATGCAGAAAGAGGCAAGAGAGGTGCAGAAAGAAGTAAGAGTGGTTTGCGCACCATTAGTACCAATTTAACACCCACATTTAGCAATAAGTAACAGGTGATCATTCAAGGTTTGCAAAGGGCCTTCCACCACGCTGTAACACTTGTCACTGCATTTTTGGTAACGTTTGAGCCGTTTGAGCTGGAAACAAGGTTTTTTTTGTTCAAATCTGCAGATTATGCAGCAGATGATGGATTATGTGGCAAATGTGGAAAATGTCTAATTATGCGAAAATCGGTGCAGCCGAATAGTCGCATAATTCCAGTGGCCCTGCTCATACCTCCGAGTAGGTCCAGAAGTGCTCCTCAGTGGTTCCTTCTTTTTTGTCTCATTGAGTTTATAGTTTAGCTTCTATGGAAACGAGGAAGACTAAACCTGAGGTTACCACTCCAGAACACACTTTACCATACCACATAATTACTCTCCATAACACATAATCCCATTCTACATAATTCCTATACACTAAATACCACATACTTTCTATCCATCAATTTCACAGCACAACATGCCACATAATTCCACTACACACAACATACATCCACTCCACTCCAAAAAACATTAGTAAAAAACTTTTACATTTACAACACCAATAGCCCTAACGTTCGCAAATGCGAGACCTATTACATTGCAAATGCTTCTTTAACTAGTAGTCGCGTTTGCAGAGTGGTGGACAAAGGGGGCTGGCCCTCTGACCAGTGCTCAGGAATTCTGCTACATGGCACTTACAGGAGGTACCAGGAGGGCTTCTTGGCCCCCAAAATGTCCCTCAGGAGTAAAATGGACTTTGTCCCCCAACCAGTAGTGTGCCAGGAGGCGCATTTGCAGAGTGGTGGGGAAAGGGGGGCGTGGCCTCTGAAGACCTCTTAGCAATCCCACTGTGTGGGACTTACTGGAGGTAGTTGGCCCCCAAGGACATCCTTGGGGGCCAACTACCCCTCCTATTACCTCCAGTAAGTCCCACAAAGCAGGATTGCTAAGTTCTCATAGCAGGCCACTCCCCCTTTGCCCACCACTCTGCAAACAAGCTTCCTGGTGCGCTTTTGCATGGGGATTAAAGTCCCCTTCTCTGCTGGGGGTCAACTAGCCTACTTGTTACCTCCAGTAAGCCCCACACAGTGGGATTGCTGAGAGCTGGACACAGGCCATGCCCCCTTTCTCCACCACTCTGAAAACGCACCTCCTCGTGTGCTCTTGATTGGGGGATGAAGTCCCCTTCTCTCCTGAGGGTCCCTGGGGGCCAACTAGCCCTCTTGTTACCTCTACTAAGCCCCACACAGCTGGATTGCTGAGAGTGGTCAGAGGCCACGCCCCCTTTTTACACCGCTCTGCAAACTCACCGCCTGGCGCTCTGCTGCTTGGGAGATGAAGTCCACTTTAGTCCTGAGGTCCTCAGGACACAAGGGGACCTCATCACCCCACCAGCAGTGCGCCAAGAGGCGCGTTTGCAGAGTGGTATAAAAAGGGGCGTGGCCTCCTACCACCTCCCAGCAATCCCACTGTGTGGGGCTTACTGGAGGTATCTGGTGGCCTAGTTCACCCCTAAGGACCCTTAGGATCGAAGGGGACTTAATCCCCTCAACCCAGAGCGCTTCAGGAGGGGCGTTTGCAGAGTCCTGCAGGGAGGGGGCAGGGCCTCCGGCGAGTTGCCGGTTTCTTTTTTTATTTTATTTAAGGAAGGGGGGGCTGTGTTGCCCCCCATTCCTTGACCCTCTTGTGCCCCGGGGCCCCATCCCCTGGGGCCTGAGCCATTTTTTTAAAAATAAAAAATTATTGAAAAGGGAGGTGGGCTCGCGGCCCCCCTCCCGAGGCCAATTACGGGCTAGGCCTTTTTTTTTTTTTTTTTTTTTAAAGGGGAAGGTTTGAAAGAAAAACTTTGCACAGGCATTCCGAGGCTCCTTCCCCATGGTTAATATATTTTCCTCTCGTGGGGCCTCTCAGGTGAGTTCAATTGACAGCAAGCCTGCTGGGAATTGTAGTGCCACAGAATGAATTAATGCCCTCCGGTGGGTGTGCTCCGTTTATCCATAATAAATCACAAATCATGCGCTCCAGTGGGCCCCCAAGCACAGATTACAAAGTTTTTCTTTTAAACCTGTGAACAAGGGCCAGGAGGCCCGAAACGCGTCCGGTGACAGATTGTCATCCGAGCACAGATACCAAGTATTGCTCTGCAATAAAGAACTCAGATGAGTCATTTTTTGTTGAGTGCGTCTTCAATTTGGGAACGTTTTTGGAAGCAAAGTACAACGGCAGCCCTGCCGTGAAGATCGCACCGCCCTGTCATTAAAAGGGGACCTGCAGAGGCATAGAACTGTACGCAGCCTCACAGCAGGAACAAGAGATTAATGAAATTTAACTTGGTAATCTGTGCTTGGGGGCCCACTGGAGGGCATGATTTGTGATTTATTATGGATAAACGGAGCACACCCACCGGAGGGCATTAATTAATTCCGTGGCACTACAATTCCCAGCAGGCTTGCTGTCAATTGAACTCACCTGAGAGGCCCCACGAGAGGAAAATATAAACCATGGGGAAGGAACCTCGGAATGCCTGTGCAAAGTTTTTCTTTCAAACCTGTGAACAAGGGCCAGGAGGCCCGAAACGCGTCAGGTGACTGATTATCATCCGAGCACAGATACCAAGTATTGCTCTGCAATAAAGAACTCAGATGAGTCATTTTTTGTTGAGGGCGTCTTCAGTTTGGGAACGTTTTTGGAAGCACATATATACATATATACATATAAAGAAACAGCAATTACTCTACACAAGCACTATGGAAATTTTGCTGCTATTTAACGGTGATATACAGCTGGGTTCTTATAAAATATCAGACTTAAAATCATGCAGGACAGGAATGAGGAAGACCATAGAAGATGAGACATTGATACAGCTTTCATGAACCCAAAGGTTGGCACTGAAATCATTTGCTTAAATTTCAGATACAATACCTGGGGATTGTACTGAGGCTGTTCATCATAGTTTTGAGCTCAGATAATTTCTGCACCAGGTAATCGTTAGTACTCAGGAACTGTGGAAGATTCCCTTTGCTGTGGATTTGGAGTACTAGCTCAGTCTCAATCATGAGTGAGTTCCCCACCAGTGTTTGACTTTTAAGAAAAGGTTGCTGCTGCGAATCTAGGATAAGAGGTGCTGGGCTGGTTACATGTGTGCGCAGGTGTGTAAACGTGTGTGCAGGCTGTGCATGTCAGACTAATGCCGTGTGCAGTCCGGTAATTATGCACAGGTAGCCAGGCACAGAAAGGACTCTGCAAGGATTAGTGCTGACCTGGGGTAGGCTTTATAATATTAGTGAACATTCATAGATAGATCAATAGGGCTTAAAGGAAAATCTGTTAGTGCTTTCACTGTATTATACATTCACCCACATTTGCGCTAAGCAAATGTCAAACTTGGGTGAAACATTAATGCTGAGTTTGAATTTGCAGTTCCCAACACACTATATCCACATCTTCTGGGACTTCAGAAATTGTCATATTTCTTTGGCTCATCCCAAAGTCATAATCAGATTCCAGGCCTTTGTCCCCCCTCCTGGGCCTAGTGAATTGCTCTGCTCCTCAATTGTGGTAACAAAGGCCTCCTCACACAAGAGGAGTGTTATCAGTGATCGACCCAGCTCCTAGGAAAGAAAGGGGTATGGATTAAATCTGCATCTGATAATTAGCTGGGATAGCCGAGGTCCACTTGAACAAAGAGGGAGAACCAGACTTCTGCAGCCAACACAGGAGAGGCTCGTCTTTGATGTTTTGGTGGGCAGGGATGAGACCGGGATGTCAGCTAGGGACAAAGTTGAGGCCTTAAGAGGAGCTCTTTCCTGAGAAAACATGAAGTCGCCATGATGGATTGTCCCAGCATGTAGTTCAGGAGGGTTGGGACAGGGGTGGAGGGATGATGTGACAACCTATGATTTGCCAGGGCTGCCTTTTCCATCCCCACTTAAAAACCCTGACACAATGGAGAAACAATTGAGAAGAACTGTTATGTTTCATATAGAGGCCCTAATATAGACGCGTTCATATATGCCGTATATGGTCATATTTGCATATGCCCTATTATGGTCATAATCGTATATGCCCTATTTTGGTCATAATCGTCTATGCCCTATTATAGTCATAATCTCCTATGCCCTAATATATGCATGATCTTTCACCTACATTAGTTCCCTACAGTACATAACGAACTCTGAGGGTTGAACGTTATCTAGTCTGTGGTTATAACACTGCAGGGTTTTTCCCGAACACAGGCCTACAATGTACTCATAAATTATGCATGAGCATTCACCAGCTACATCTCCCGCATAATATGTATGTACAAAGTTCACCCCTGACGTCTTCCTCATGTCTAACAAAGACCAATACAAACCATACTGAGGGACGAGACACTTTAGGGTATAAATACACCACATCTTGCCTCGGTAAGATAGAGGGAACCGAGACTTCCATGCTGACACACTGACCAGAGACGCTGAGGCTCCTGCATGCAGTCGCTCCAGCTGACAGCGGTCTAACACAGCCCTTGCGGGGTGTCCAACTCGAGACCAGGACGGGGTCCCACACTCTCTCTATTCAGGTATGGGGGTTCGACTAAATCCTAGAAGGATTCTTGGCTCTTAGGCTTTTAAACCTACACATGTGCTAGGTACACTCAGGTACATCTAGTTAGGCATTGTAGGAGTACGAGCACTTTCATAATGCTTTTTATATTCATGTATGTATTCATGATTATTGCAATATGGTAGAACTGTTCTATCCCTTCACTTTTATCGTACTGCTGATAATATATCTCTGTTATTGTTTGCTGGTTGCTGCAGCACATATATTCTACACCAGAATAACAACTGTTCAATAAATACTTATTGAAGCGCCCAGACTGTTTATGCTGTGTAACTCTCTGAGACAAACCGAATAAGTAAGCACGAGTGACTGAGCGAAAAGTAGTACATTGTTTCCACGATTCTGAGGGATCAGGGTTGTCATGATCTAAGGTTGCCAGAAACTAATCTCTCCCCGATAAGAGGAGATTCTAGTGGCACTGTGAGCTAGCTAATGCAAATCTGGCTAACATACGCGGTGGGGGTGCACAGAGTCAGTCTAACACCAAGCCCACAGTTTATGCTATCCAAACGCGCAGGTCCTGCATGGGTACTATAGGAACTACACGACATGGCGCCACCAACGTTGGTTGGGTACTTATTTAACAGTAGAATCTGAGTAGTTCAGTCGTGCTATTCTCAGAGAACCTACTCGCAAAACCCCAGAGACGTCTGGAGTGGTTGGGCACAAAATCCGCCGCAGCTGAGTAGTACGAAAATACTATTTAATGGCTGTTGGTTATTCAAGCTTGAAAGGACATAGTGTTCCTAAAATTGTGCCTAAAACCTTATCAAAGTTTCTTTGAAACATTAGTCTGTGTTCTATACACGATGACTACCGCGGTCTTAGATCCTCTACAAATGCCACTGCCCCCGTCAGACGACGAGGCAGATCCTGAGGATGCAATACAGATTGCACCAAAATTCAGAAGGACAGTCACCATAAGACTATTAGAAAATGGCTTACAAGCCAAGGGTGGCATTGTAGTTTTCGTGATTGAGGCACACGAATCAAACAAAACAGAGGTATTCTATTCATGGGTTACACTCCCAGCAGCAAATGCAATAACAAAGACATTTCACTACTATATAGAAGGAGATGCACCACGGGAATATTGTCCATTTGAGGACATAGAGATTCCACTCACTTACCAGGAACATTATTACTGGTTTAATGGCGTCCTACCCCACGTACGAGAAAGAGTAAGATTAGGCCCGCTCGGAGGAGACGGAGCCACATGGCCGATACTAGCGGCTTACACACCGCATCCTGACATTGGCACAATGACACAGCCAGACTTACTCATACAACACAGAGATTTAATTAAAATCTACAGAAACCTGACACAATTTGTCATGAGGACTTTAACAATCCAACCTGCACCAGGTGCAGCAAATAGTACTCCAGCTCAGGGTACAGGAAATAAAATTACTCCTCAAACATTACACGCGGTAATGGGCAAAATGCCCGCAAAACACGAACAAATACCATTCTGGATAGCTCAGAAAATAACTCAGCTTGAGGCGGTATTCCCGAATACTACCACCTGTGATAACCACAGAATACTAACAATCTGCTTGTACATGGGGATCACACTACAAATAGAGGATTGTACCTTTTGGGGTACAATCTTTGCTGCCATATATACCAGAACGCATGGTATCCCGTCATTAGCGTAGTACCTGACGTATTGAGACAGATACAAAATGAGTACGGAGCAGAGCCTGCCCTTAACTTAGGGATGAAGTTACTAAATAACTTTGACCAGGTATCAGCCATAATACTAGCTAACATTAAGGGGGAAGCAGCTTCAGTAGCGATCCGCCAATGCCTAAGGGAGTTCAGTCCAGTAGATCAACCACACGAACTACCCAAAATAATTGAAACTGCATATGCAGAACTAGGCAGAGACAGTCTAGGTGGGAAAGCATTAAAACCACAACTGGTGGGCAGTCCTGAAAAGGACACTACAAAGCAGACACCTACTTCCTCTAAAAAGAAGTGGGAAAATAAAAAACAACAAAAGTCTAAAGACAGCAGATCTCAATCCAGAGGCAGGTCTTCTCAACAGGAGCCCTCTGAAAGGAGGTATAACCTCAGGAATAGGGATAATATTAAAAAACCTGACAGGTATCAGGATACTGATACACGTTCCTCTCGTTCCTTTCAGGGTTCATCAAAAAACTCCGAGAGGGAAGGACGGTCAGAGGAGCGTACAAAGTCCAGAGACACGCAACGCGCTGCGGACTACGCACCTAAAAAAGAAGATAAACAAAAACCTCAGTTCAAAAAGAAGAAGGTAGCAGGTCTTAAGATCAGACATGCCCAGAATTCTGAGGACACAGCTTCTGAACGGGGAATGGGCTCTGACGATGCTAGACAGCGCAGCAGAAGTAACAATAGCTCGCCAGAACCTGAAGGAATTTCTGGTGACAGCGGATTTGAGTGAGTATATCACGGTGGAAACACCAGATACTCGGGTAAGTGTCCCACATAAGTTACATGAGATAACGCTCCGGATGGAGGGGGACAAGCCCAGGAAAATTAAAGGTCTATTTTGGAAAAATCTGTCATCTGGATATGACATCCTATTAGCAGAGCAAGACTGGCTGCCAGCATTCGTCATGGAGTGCCCTAAGGGAGAAAAGGTAATTTTTCCAGCATTTTCCGATCTCGTTCCCATACATTTAAAACATGCATATGCGCAGGAGTGGGCGGTTGCCCTAGCTCCAGCATTGTACAAAAATCATGCTGGTTGGGATGAGGATTCAACCCATCACGTGATCCCATTAAAAGTTTCACTAAATGCTCAAAGGCAATACCCTATAAAGCAGGAAGCTAAAAAACAAGTCAGGGAGATCCTAGATCAACTAGAGTACCAGGGGGTGATAGGAAATTTCACCTCACCAATGAACAATCTTTTGTTCCCCTTATCAAAACCTGACAACACATATCTTTTAGTTTTAGATTACAGACATTTAAACACTTGCACAAAGACATTTGCAGTTCAAAATGCACACAGTGCCGCATTAATGAATAACATCCTGCGACAAAAATACAAAACAACACTAGATATCTCAAATGGATTTTTCTGCCAAAATATAGCGCCTGAAAGCAGGTATTTGACCGCTTTCTCAGCGCTAGGGTCCCAACTGCAATTTTGTCATTTGCCCCAAGGGTATAAGAATAGCCCAGGGTTGTTTTCAGCAAGGGTAACAGAGTTACTCCAAAATTTGGATGCAGAAGCATTGTCCTATGTAGATGATATTTATCTGACGGACGATGACTTACCGAGGCACTTGACCAGGGTGAGCACCATTATTATGGGAATTCGCCTCTGAGGGCTATAAATTTAATTTTAAAAAATCAAAAATTCCCCATCTCAATGTCCTGTTTTTGGGATATGAGCTGTCAAGTGAAGGAAAAAGCCTAGCAGCTAATTTTTTAGAAAAGTGTGCGCTGCTCCAACCTCCAATTTTGGTCGAACATACATTTTGGATTACGCAGAAAGAGTAAAATCTTTCTACGACTTAATAAAACCAGATTTTTTCAGTCAGACAATGGACACAGGAACATACAAATATCCTGCGTTCCCTACAGGAAGACATGATAGCTTCTAAACATTTACAGACACGTGTAAACGTACGCAACTTAGTGATCCGAGTAATAGCGGGTCAATGCGGGTACACTTATTTAACTTTCAATGAAGGCAAAACGGTACCAATCGCATACAAATCACACCTGTACACAAACGCAGAGATGCGTTTTACTTCAACAATAAAAAATCCTGACAGCAGTGCAGACCGCTGTAGCAAGAGAAAGAGCTCTGGCTCAGGGAAAGCGCTTTAATAGTCGTGACCCCAGTACCAGCCTTAGAGGCTGTTACAAAGGCTAGCATTCCAAATGCGAAAGCCTTACATCCCAGATGGATACAATGGGCAAATTCTCTTACTGCAACGGATGTTGAATACAGATTTGATCCAAGTTTAAAAACACAAGCATTTCTGCAATACGAACAAGAATATCCTCTACCGAATGAGATTTTGCCTCTAGATCAGTATGAATACATTATTTACACTGACGGATCTGCTCAACCAGCCATAGGGAGTAAGCAGGCTTACAGCGCAGCCTGTGCAATCGTTAAAGGTCGCATGCGCGATGGAAAGTTCCATCCAAGTTGCACTAAAACGCAATCTCTAGGAGACTGCACGGCTCAGATGGCAGAATTAAAAGCACTAATACTGGCACTGGTAAATACGGAACACGAATTCCCCACACTAATTGTGCGTGATTCCTTTTACTGTGTACAGTCGTACAATGAATATTTACATCATTGGGTACAAAACGGGTTTAAAGACGCAAAAGGTGGCACAATTAAGCATAAAATGCTATGGGAACAGGTAGTGGAGTTGAGAAACGAACTACCAAGGGCTCACGTGATACATACACTGAGTCATCAGCGTGATGGCGTTCACGTTGAAGGGAATTCATTGGCTGATGAAGCCGCAAAGGGGGCTGTACACACAGCGTCCGTAGCTGCAATCACTCATTCTAAAACGAGAATAGACGGCGAGATTATGGTAGCTGTCAATGCTTCACGCAAAGGCAGCACAGCAGTACCTAAAAAATTTCCACTCAAGTACTCCTACAAGTTAGATGCACACAACATTCCATATGCTCAGATTCCTTGAGTGCGGGATAGAGTAATACCAAATATGGATCGTAGGCAAGGCTTAATTCTAGCAGCACACGAGGGTTTGGGTTCTGCACATACAGGCGTTACAGCGACTATTTCTTTACTGAAACAGCGCTACTGGGGGCCAGGGTTAACAAAGCAGACCAAAGACTAGGTCTTAAAGTGCGACATCTGCCAGCAGATGAAGGGCTACACCGTAGCACGCCCAGCGCAGCCACCATTACTAAAATCAGACAAACCTCTCGCATGTGTTTATTTGGACCACTGCGGACCCCTACAATCGGATGGGGCCAAGAAATATATCATGGTTGCAGTGGATTCCTGCTCTAGATTCCTATGGGTTTGGCCTCAGCGCTGTGCTGATGCTCGAACTGTTATAAAAGATTTGCGAGTCTTTATCGGCACATACGCAGTTGGCACGTTACATTCTGACCGTGGCCCGGCGTTTAGCTCTCGGGCTTACAAAGAAGCCATGGAAGGAATGGGCGTAGCATTGCGGTACTCCTCTCCGTACCATCCTGAGGGAAATTCGGTTGTGGAGAGGAAGAACCGTGACTTAAAGCAATCTTTAACAGCTAGGGTATTAGGCAAGGGCGGTAGATGTGTCGATCACCTTTATGGGGTCCAAAGAGCAATAAACAATCAGCCAAGAAGCTCTCTAGGGGGTGTCACTCCTTACGAGGTCCTATTTGGGACAAGAATGTGGGTACCTGATCTTGATTGTGGAGGCACAGTGGCGGATGAAAAACCATTTGATATCCATGATCGTTTGGCTGTTTTACAGGATCTAAATGAATCCAGGACACAACAAAGCAACGTCCACTTAAAACAGACCGCCACTGAGGGAGTCAAGGCAGTAACGGCAAGACCTGTCTGGATCCCAAAAGTCGGGGATCTTATCAGAGAGAAGATTGCAGACAAGAAAGAATTCGGACCATCCTACAGAACAGCTGTACCGGTCCTAGCAATCCAAGGCACAAGAACTGTACTTCTGCTGCCTCTTGCCAGAAAAAAGGAGAAAAGATTTGTCACAATCGACTTAATCAAACCACACTATGTGGCCGATACTAAACAGTAGGCCACGTGGACTCCACAGTAGCAGACGCCCTCCTCTCGCTACAATCCAAGAAGTTCAAACAGAAAGACTCATCGCGTTTGAAGAGTCACTTGTACGGAATGAAGGACTAAGCAACAATGCTATGGAACTCGTTCCACTTCAACAAGAAGAAAATCAACTTAACAACCAAGTTGTAATAAGACCGACTACAGACGCCTACGTCAACATGCCTCGTCAAGAGCAAAATCCGATGTCAACGAATCCCGATGCAATTCCAACAATTGATCGAACTGCTTCTGGCTATTTCATGAACTTTGATACGTTTTCTCTGGATCCAAGCGAGCCGGAAACGACGCCAGCCAAAAAAATCACACAAACAGAAACTCATTGACTTTTTGCACTTTTTTTTAGAAAGACTTACCTGGTGTCACCTTGGATAGAACTATGGTATATCACTGGGATTCTATTTTTTCTTTTCTGGCTAGGTTTAATTATAACTTTTAGTATGCTTATTAATGGACGATATCTCCAGCAGAGCTCTACAGCCCAAAGAGTCAATTTGATTTTAAAGCCACACAAGTCTTCACATCATGAACCAAGAGACTTGTCTTCAGTGAACATCACAGCAGTTCCTATACCGGACGGTATAGTATGGGACAAGATTGATTTTGATATATTCGGTCCGACTGAACTTTTAAAGCTTAAACATGTATTTAAAATTTCTTTAAGTGATATCATTACCTCCAGTACATTATCTGATGATTGGGACACTGAAACTGTGAATAATATGATGTCTGATTTAGAAAAAACTGCAGCATTTCCGAACAATGAAATGTTAGAAGGTACTTCAGACTATGATACATTGTACTGTTACCAACATTATGGTCATCATTTCTTGCACAAATCCTTAACACCTAGAAATGTATTTGAATACCACCAGTGGGAACACTGCCCAACACCTCCGAAAGGTAGTTCTCAAACTTTTGCACAGAAATTCACATACTTTTCAGGGTTTAATACATCTGACCCGAAGTCATTTTATTACAAAGTGGCAAAAACATCAGCACAGAAAATTATGTTGACTAACACCAAATAGATTTACTCTGCTTCCTTTATGGCCCAGTTGTCTACACAGGGTTTCGACCTATGGAAGGACACTATAGATTTAAAATCAATCTGGGGTTCGAGGGATTGGCAAGTCCAGGGAACAGAAGCGCTTTTTAGAGCATGCCTCATTCCACAGCAGATGATATTTCTAAATGACACTGGGCAACAGACATCCTGTCTTGGACTAGCCAAGAACAAGGAAATGAACACACCTGGGTTTCCAGCACCATCACAGATGGGTGGGGGGCAGAATTCAACTACACATGGGATAGGATTAGATGACATTCTCCAGTGCAACAGGTCAGATCCCAATTGGACAGAATGGCTGATTTGGCCCATTGACACAAACACATGTCAACAGAGATTCCTAGGTATAACCGAGGGATTTAGTATCAGTAGGCCAGATACACGCTATGTACAAAGACAACACCCAGGGGTAGTGACATCCTATAGTGTTGGGAAGTTGTGCCTTGATTGGCTAGAGACCTCAACACTCACAGAAGTAAAACATCACTTGACCTTACTCACACCTGATGTAGACCTTAGGGATTTCTTGTCAGGCCCAAGGAAAACACGTCAGAAACGTTTCATATATGCTGGCATTTATGCCTATTATAATGAAAACTGGAAAATATCCCAACAGGAGGCCACAGAAAGAATACGGGAAATAGACCGTATTAACCTAGAGAAGGCATTAGCTGTAGTGGATAATGGTTTAACAACTTTGACCTCCAGGATTTATTCCTTAGGCAACATTGTGTCTTCGGCAATCAACATATTAGAACAAGATCTGGCCTTGTTACAACACGGGCAATCCCAATTACGTTCCATTATGATGCTAAGCTGGACGCTGCAATCTTTGCGTGCAGGCTATGTGCCCTGGCGTTTTATAAACACCACGTCTCTGTTGTCGGAATACAATCTAACTGATAAACAGACAGAAATGGCACAAAGGGGAGCCAAATATACAATGCTGCGTATTGAGAAACTGGAAAGGTTACCATTCACTGTAACTGAATTATCATCAACTGAATGGCTAATTCATGGCCAAATCACTCTGCCGGTCACTACGTTTCAGTTTCAATATTGCCTTGAGCAAAGGCAGGCAGGCAAATATGAAAAAATGGGTAAGGGTTACATTAAGGAAACTTGGGAGTTACCATTTAGATATCGATGCCGGAATGGGGATCGAGAAGTGTATCTGAGTGGTACAAACTGCAAGAACGCTTTAAGCGGTTCTCTCATGTATCAGGATATTTCTGTGCACGGAGCATGTAGTGGTTCAGTAGCAAATCTATCTTGTCACATGTCAGGGACCCCAGCGGCCATGATCACGCCGGTTTTCCAGCTGCTCTCGAATGGGAGTTACTTGATGCTAAACGATCAAGGTTGCTGTGGGATGCTTCCGGGCGTCGCGTATCTGGTCACTGTTAACTCCAGGGTTACTTGCTGTATGCAAGTATTGTTTCCGCCACTGAACACAGTCAGGGAGGCGCCGTTATGGCCTTCGTTGAATGTTTCCTTTATACAATTTGATACTTTGAGCAGACTGATAGCCATGCTTTTACAGCAACCCGTGCTCTTAACCTCCGCTCGAGAAACCTTTGAACTTCAAGTAGCAAGGACCTCGACTGAGATACAGGCGCTTATACGTATGAACTGTCCCTTTCATTTCGCAGAAATGGTGGGTCGTATCTTTAACATGTCTGATACGAGCGGTATTGTACACCTATTTAAGCCATAGGGTCAGGACTATTAAGCACCTTTCAGACAGTCCTCGGAGTAATCCCAAATTTCCTACACTCTGTATTGGGGAGCGTGTTTGGAGGTCTCCCGCTTATCCTGTTCCTAATTGCAGGAGTCCTGATTGTAATCTTACTGCTACGCAATGGACGGCCCAATTTCCGAGGAAATGGCGAACGTACTCATGGAGCGGAAGTACCGTGAACGCATGGTACAGCTTCTGGGAATACCTTGCCTAAGAGAACTGAACGCCTCTTGGTTTCTATCGTTTAGACCAGTCTGGGTGGACTGTATCTTACCTGTTCTTTGATGCCTGTTTTGCAGAGAAGAATGCACGTTGGATCTCTGTCTAATGTTTCCATCAGATACGCCTCCGGACATGGATGCTGTGCTGGACCCCCTAAAGGCCCATGCTCTGCGTTGTCCCCAGCGTCTTCCAATTCTGATGAATGCATTCCTTGAGAATCCACAAGTGCCGTTTGCTCCTGCTGGGTTAGGTGGCTCCTCCACAGGCACTCAGGTAACAACTGCTGCACAAGCTGCCGCAGCACCGACTGTTGGCAGTGCTGAATTCCATCTATGTGCGATTGACGTTCTCTGTGAGGCGTTGGATTTGTCGTATGCAGTAGCTAACACCGATAATGCTGTATCTCCCAGCCAGGACACTTAATCTGGAAATGGCTCATCGCGTCCTGGGAAAGAATTCGGCTTCTCCACTTTGTTTCATAAATAAACGAACTAAATTTGGAGCACTTCCTAAATTGACACTTTCACTTGAGAAAGAATGGCCTTCTTCTGCTTGTAGTAATGCAACTTTTATAAGTGAGACAGAATTGACTTTTTCAAGAGGCAACAAAAGAATAGCTGACTTTTAACATTTTTTATCATTTTTAAATGTCTTTTTAAGACCATGTTTTTAGCTGTTGTTAAGAGAATTTTTAGAAATTGTCCAGATTTTAAGTATGGTCATTGTCATCCAATTCGAAAGTGGAGTGGGTGTTATGTTTCATATAGAGGCCCTAATATAGACGCGTTCATATATGCCGTATATGGTCATATTTGCATATGCCCTATTATGGTCATAATCGTATATGCCCTATTTTGGTCATAATCGTCTATGCCCTATTATAGTCATAATCTCCTATGCCCTATTATAGTCATAATCTCCTATGCCCTAATATAGGCATGATCTTTCACCTACATTAGTTCCCTACAGTACACAACGAACTCTGAGGGTTGAATGTTATCTAGTCTGTGGTTAGAACACTGCACGGTTTTTCCCGAACACAGGCCTACAATGTACTCATAAATTATGCATGAGCATTCACCAGCTACATCTCCCGCATAATATGTAGGTACAAAGTTCACCCCTGACGTCTTCCTCATGTCTAACAAAGACCAATACAAACCATACTGAGGGACGAGACACTTTAGGGTATAAATACACCACATCTTGCCTCGGTAAGATAGAGGGAACCGAGACTTCCATGCTGACACACTGACCAGAGACGCTGAGGCTCCTGCATGCAGTCGCTCCAGCTGACAGCGGACTAACACAGCCCTTGCGGGGTGTCCAACTCGAGACCAGGACGGGGTCCCACACACACTCTATTCAGTTATGGGGGTTCGACTAAATCCTAGAAGGATTCTTGGCTCTTAGGCTTTTAGACCTACACATATGCTAGGTACACTCAGGTACATCTAGTTAGGCATCGTAGGAGTACGAGCACTTTCATAATGCTTTTTATATTCATGTATGTATTCATGATTATTGCAATATGGTAGAACTGTTCTATCCCTTCACTTTTATCGTACTGCTGATAATATATCTCTGCTATTGTTTGCTGGTTGCTGCAGCACATATATTCTACACCAGAATAACAACTGTTCAATAAATACTTATTGAAATGCCCAGACTGTTTATTCTGTGTAACTCTCTGAGACAAACCGAATAAGTAAGCACGAGTGACTGAGCAAAAAGTAGTACATTGTTTCCACGATTCTGAGGGATCAGGGTTGTCATGATCTAAGGTTTCCAGAAACTAATCTCTCCCCGATAAGAGGAGATTCTAGTGGCACTGTGAGCTAGCTAATGCAAATCCGGCTAACATACGCGGTGGGGGTGCACAGAGTCAGTCTAACACCAAGCCCACAGTTTATGTTATCCAAACGCGCAGGTCCTGCATGGGTACTATAGGAACTACACGACAGAACCCCAGACCTGGAAAGTGGCAACAGCGGAAAGGGTGCCCAGCTGGAAAGCGAAGCCTCCTGTTTCCCACCCTATCTGTTTGACTCCCCACTCACTGTTTGGCCAACATTCTCAGTGGTAGGAGTATCAGGTTTCTTTTAAGTGTAGCGTTTGCGTCTGTGAAGACACCAGCTTGAGTTTTCTTTGCAATGTGCACTAGGGAGCTGTGTCCTGATCAATCACATGCAGGCATGTCTGCTGGCTTCAGTTAACTTTCTGGAGGAAGTCATAAAATGATGTACATAAAATGTTGAAAAGCACTCCACTTTTTAGAAGTCTAAAGGCTTCCATCTGTAAATGTTCTAGAGGCTTTCATCTGTACAAGTATGGGAGTAAATTACTTCAATTATATAAAGATGGTGATTAATAGTTAGGTTACATCCCAGGCACATTATTCCTATGTGCGTGCAGTGAGTGGAGTTATGCATTCTACGTGACCTAAGGGGAAAACTAGATATCTGGCAGTTTGAAGACACATCTGTTGCTGTGAATCTGAAAGTAATATTTAAACAAAATGCAATTAATTATTGCAGCATATTTTAATGTGTCTGAGCTTTTCTGGTCTTATAAACATGAATAAGGGCTCAACTGAGCATTGGGTGGAAACAATAGAATGCCTGTGAGCATTTAGAGAACTCTGGGGCTGATTACGATGGCGGGCGGACTTGGTCCACTGCAATTAGGATGCGACCGCCATACTGGCGGACGGATCCTGGGCCTTTAACATTGCGGGCGGTGCTGCTGCCTGCAGCACCGTCCGCAATGTCAAAGGTGCTTGCACCGCATTTCCCTGCACCACGTGGCAGGCACCACACGGTGCCTGCCACTTGGTGCATGGAAATGCAGGGGGGTACCATGGGTACCCCCCAGTGCAGCGACCGCCCCCCCCACATGGGGGGCCCGCAACGGGCCCCCAAACCCAATCTCTGCCAGCCTTTCCATGGCAGCATCACCCCCATGGAAAGGCCTCCTAAAACCCACATCCTAATATGGTCGACGGTGCCTGCTAGGCACCGCCACCATATTAGTAGCCCTGCTCCGCCCGCCAGGCAATCGGTGCGATTGCCACCGGCGGAAAAGCGGCAGACGGACTTTGCGTCCGCCTCGATACCCACCGCCATCCTAATATGGCGGTGGTAATTCTCAGCTTGATGGCGGAACGATCGCCACCGCCGGCCCGGCGGTGGCGATTGTTCCGCCATCGTAATGAGCCCCTCTGTTTGGTGCAATTACAAGGACTTGTACTGATCTCTAATAATGAAAGGGTCCACATCATTGGAAATAGCAACGTTGTTGGTTTTGCCTTACCTTTGAGGACTGCCTGATCTTCCAGTTAGCTTCTGGCAATATTGCGTCTCTTCCCTCCTCACTTGGTTTCTTTTCTCTTTTGATTTCTCACTTCTCCTGTTTCCTAAGTTTTCATTGCTTCGGATTCTTGTTCTTCATTTACATGATTAAAATGCCTATTGTCCATAAATACACAGGGCCTCATTTATGAGGCCCCTTGCGCCGCTGGAACGTCACTTTTTGTTCCGTTCCGAGGCGCAGGACCCTGCTTCATATTTACGAGGCAGCATTAAGCCACTTCTTTTGGCTTAATGCTGCCTTGTAAATATTGTTACCTTTAACGCAGTTTTCTGCGTTAAAGGGGCGTGCAATGGGTGTTGCTGGGGGCGTTCCCAGCAACATCCATGGCTTTTTGACATTGCACCAGATTTATGGGAAATTGTAAATCTGAGGCAGTGCCAAAAACGTATGCCCCCTAGGGGAGGCGTAAGGGAGGCACACCAAGGAGAAATATCATCATTTCTGCTCGTTTCTCCTTTTTCTATGTGTGCTGCATCTGCAGCACACATAGAAAGAGGGAAAAGCTTCTTGTGATTGTTTTTGTGCAGGAAGGTTTATCTGTGAGATTAGGACTTGGCATCCTTAACTGGGGAGTCATACTCTAAGGTTACTAAAAATAGCTCAGTCTGATTGGCTGGGGGCAAACCTTGGCTCTTGCTGGTGGGTTGCAGCCTCCCTCAGTTTTGGAAAGACTACTGAAGTGTTAAAATGGTTCTACCATGTCTGGAAAAATGCTTATGTGATGCATTTTCATTTATTACCATCAGTGAGGGTTGTGCTTCTGCCCACAGACCCCTACCAGGCTTCAGGAAATAGCTAGTGCAATTTGCAAAGTGCCACTGCTCATCACACAGTCACAGCTCCTTGCACAGTAAATTGGGAATAATTCTGTAGGTCTCAGGCATCCCCTCTGCCATGTTGTACTTTTCATAGCTGACACCCCTGCTCTAGTTCCCAGTTAGAGATCCTGTTGTGAACTATTGCAGAAGCAGGAAACCAGGACTCTGTATTGCCAGCAAGGAAGACTGTTATTTAAACAATTTTATTAGGTTAAAATATCACCTTCAATAGTTGATCACTCTGGGCACTCTCAGGTTGGTTTCCCTTCAATCTGGCATGGAAACTGAGGTGGGCGCCTATCCTATCACTGGGTTTCCAACAAAGGAGAGGCAGAGGAGAATATGAACTAGAATGAAAAAGAGCTGGAAATTAGAGAGTGCGTTAATTTGAGAATGGTATGATCTCTGGCGGGACAAGGATACCTTATTACCGAACGTTGTATTTTCTGTCACTCACAGACGTTGCCATTCAGGCCCCCTTTGTCACAGTCACAAAAGCATTGAAAAAGTTAGATAAAATTGACAATCGGGTGGGGGGGGAGAAGTATATAAAGAGCGGGTCACATAAGTAGGACTACCTGGCTGAACTTAAGTATTCAATCCACCACCAGCACTCAGTCATTTAGGTCTATATAAACATAAATCCGTTGCCATTGCCAGGGTGAAATTGGAACAGTGCCTTCAGTTTCCTACAGAATTTGAAAAACAAATAGAAATTCGGGAAGAAAAGATGATGTTGAGGGCAAGAATAAATTAAGGGGCATATTTATGTAGAAGTCGCGCAGCGCAGCAAGTCACCTTGCTGCGCTGCATGACAGGGAAAGGGCAGGAATGTGCTGTATATAACCAGTGGCGGCTCCTGGAGGGAGTGCTGCGGGGCGGTGAGGCGGGACGGGGGAGGGACAGGGTGGGGGGTAGTAAACTCCAGCATACGGCCGAACGGAGTTAAGTACATAAATAAATAAATAAATAAATAAAACAAATTACATTGCGCGCGCTGCAACGCCAAATGGCGATGCGGCGCGCAATGTAATTTGTTTTATTTATTTATTTATTTATGTACTTAACTCCGTTCGGCCGTATGCTGGAGTTTACTACCCCACACCTGTCCCTCCCACCCGCCCCACCGCCCGCAGCACTCCTCCAGGAGCCGCAACTGTATATAACACAATACAGCACATTCCTGCCATTTCCCAGCGCTGGCACACAATTTGCCGCCTAGTGCCAACTCAGGCACTCTTGCACCACTTGCACTATGGTGCAAGGGTGCCCTGCATTATAAGCAGGATTGTTTTTGTGCAGGGAGGGACACCTTCCTGCACAAAAACTATCCCTTGAGGCATTTTCCTCTTTCTGTGTGCTCCACAATCCAGCACACATAGAAAGAGGGAAAAACAAGGCGAAATAAACCTATTTCTCCATGTAGCATTTTAGCGCATTCCAAGGTATACCAGTAATGGTAAAAGTGGGAGTGCATCAAAATCCATGGGTGTTGCGTGGGAACACCCACGCACCACTCATGGAATACATCACTAGGGCAGAATAACGCAACACAGCGATTTGCACTGCGTTGCAATCCACTCAGGGCCACACAAGGTGGCCTTGCATGGCTTGATCAATCGTATTTTAGGGTTGCGACGCTCATGCACTCTGTTGCGTGGTTCAAAAGCGACGCAACCCGTACATTATAATGGCTCTAAAGCTAGGTCTTGTTCCCCTATCATCTATTTCATGCTAAATAGTCATTTTTAAAAATGTATGCCCTGTGATTTCCGTTCACTTATCCAAGCTGCTGTCAATCTTGAAAAATGAACATTTCATTTCTGTTAATTTTAAGGAAGAAGAAAATGTCATTTGAGCTAAAGTTAGGATCCATCACAACCCACATAACATATGTGTCTCTAGATATTGCTGTTCTCAGAAACTCATTAGATAACAGATTTCCAGTTATTTTTCACTCAGCTAAAACATTGTCTACAATTCTAAATACCAGTGCTCTTTATGGAACAGTTGTACTTTCTACGTGTAGTTACCTTCTCTCTGTGATTATTTGGGAGTAATCAGTCAAAGTCAGTAGAAAATGTGATATTCTGGAATTTGTCACGAATTCTTCACACAAAACGTCGGTGTCTTCTTTTGGAATGTTACAGTTACATGCACTTCCGTACCCAGCAGTAGTTCATACCCACATTGTCCTTGATGCTAAAGGTATGCGGCATTTGTGTACAAAGCGTAGGCTGTAGTTAGATCTCAAGCAGTAGAGGTGACTGATGGCTGTACTTTTTGCTAATTAAGAAAGGGGCCCAAGGCCTTTCTTTAAGAGTCAGGAGACTCGGCTCAGATTTATTGCCCTTGGGCCGCATTTACATTTCACAAACCTGCACAGTCGGCAGATTAAAATGTATTACCTGTGCTAAGATCAGTGTGCGTTGTTTTTTTTTTTGTACCTATGTGTGGTGCAAATACTGCCTTGTGCCACGCTGTGCCGCACACTCTTTTAATGTATGCAAGGTGTGCATGTTGAGGCAGAAGCACCACAAAACGTACCCAAAACTATCTACAGTTCTCAATAATAGTCATGCAAAGGAGGGCAAAGAGCTATTTTCGTGGAAAAATAAGATAAGGTCAAGGCATGTGCAACAATCTTGGCTAACGTCACCAGCACTATGTAAAGGTGGAGAAGACAACATTCCTAACACTGGTAAAGAACTACAGAGATTTCTATTCTGCGACACAGTCTGCGCTTATGTCGAGTTGGCAGAAGAAGAAGTCTGGTCAAGGATTGTGACCCTCTGCGTGCAGATCCTCTCCTTTCTCTAAGAGAGGGGGACATCATCAAGTTTTAAAGCCTCAGCAAAGGCATAGCCAAGGCATTATTTGACTCAGTTTTAAGCCTTCCACAACCAGGTCACATCCCGTACCACCTCATATCAAGCTCTCGGTGGTTCTCCACCTACTTTTCCTTGAATCGTTTCAGAGCACATGTGTCAAAGTGGCAGGCATCTCCCAGAATGCCCTCTCTGCATTTCTGACATGTATGTGTGCGTGACATCCTTTTGAAAATGAAAAATAGCACCTACGCTTCCTAAATTCTGGACCTGAACTGTATAGATGATTGTAGGAAGAAGCTGCCTCTCTAGATACTATACCAAAGTAAGGTATAGGTTGCACAGAGTCCCCAGAGGTATAGCAGAGGCTAAATTAGACCACTACTAACAGCTCTCTTGGTGGTAGTGTGGGCGAGCAGTTAGGCTTATCAGGAGGGTGTGTTAAGCATTTATTGTATTCACTAAATCAAGGCTGATGGCACACACTCAGAGACAGAATCCAGACCAATTAGGTAAGTATTAAAAGGTATACTTATAGTTTTTTTTGTACAACCAAGTAGGACTTGGCATAGGCAAGTAAGAAATACTTTCAAATGCAAGGCTGTATTGTATTGGAATCGATTACAGGTTTTTATTACTTTTAAAACAGTTCAAAATGCAGTCAGATTAATTTTGATTACTCTTAGATTTCTTTTCAGTTACTTTAAGTACTTGAGGTGATATGCCGAGATATCATCCACTGGAGTTTGTCACTTGCAGGTATGTACGGCAAGTCTTAAGTTAAATTATAGTTACTTTCTTTTCATACAAAGCAGGAGGTCAACAGACTTTAGGAACAAAACTTGTAACATTGGTTCCTATGGGAAAAGAGTGTTAAAGGTAAACAGGTAAGTAAATGACTTACGAGTATGGCTTTTGGGGGTTAGGCCCAAGGTTCCCCAAGGCCCAGTTAGGCACTCAGATTGCACCACCAGCGGCACTGGGCGGCCGGGTGCAGAGTGCAGGGACCCAATGTTAGCCAAGGGGACCTTTGGTCAGAAACTGCTTCCAAGCAGGCCACTTGGCTGTAGGAGTAAAGCTCCTGGGGTTTGGATCAGCACTGCAGGGGCCAACAATCAGCACAGAAGCTGCACCACTAGCGGCACAGGGGCGGCCGGGTGCAGAGTGCCAAGGATACGGCGGGGACCCTGTGGCTTTCAATGGAGATCTCTGGTTTGGAAAAGATGCTGAAGGCTCAGTCAGGGAGGCTTTCTGAAGGTGACCACCAGCTGGAGAGGTAAGTTGGGTTCTTGGGGGATACCTTGACACTGTCGGTTGGGTCACCCAAGGCCTAGGGAGTCGGGTGCAGGGGTGTCTTTTGGCATCAGGTCTTATTACCAGTTCCGGTCGGGGGGCACCCTTCAGATTGAGCCTGCAGGCGTCGACTTGAAGCTTGAGGGAGGCCGGGGATCACCAGATCCCAGGTCAACATCGCTGGAGAGACCTCCTCATAGTGTTAGGCTACTTGAACTCAGGTTGTGGGTGTCGGATGCAGAGTGGTGCAGAATCACAGAGCCGCCTGGATCCGGGTTCTGATCTTGGAGTCTTTGTTGAGCAAATCCACTGCTCACGGGAGACAGAGTCTTACAGATAATAATAATAAGAGAGATTTATAGAGCGCGCGGCTACCTCCAATGGGGGTGTCCCGGTGCTGAGATACAGGTTCACAGTGGAGAAAGAAGGGGGAACTATGGGAGGTTAAAAATTCAAGTTTTAAGTGCTTTTCTGAAGGCCTGTTCAGATTCAATCAAACGGAGATGGAGAGGCATGGCATTCCAAAGTGCCGCAGCTCTCACCGAAAAAGCTCTGCCACCTATCCTAGCCTTAAAGAAGCGAGGAGTCCTGAGCAGTTTCATGTAGTTAGATCTCAGAACCCAGCCTTGATGATAATTTTGGAGTCTGTGTCTCAAGTAATCTGGGCCTCGATCTCTGGTGGCTCTGTAGGCAAGGGTGAGTGCCTTATACTCAAATCTCCTATTGACCGGCAGCCAATGGAGGCTTCACAAGTGAGGGGAAATGTGGTGGAGGAAAGGTACTTTCCTAATTAATCTGGCCGCAGCATATTGAACCATTTGCAGCCTGTGGACCAGATAGGCAGGTAGTCCTATATAAAGACTATTAGCATAATCCAACAGGGCCACTGTCTTCCTGCAATCCATCAGAAGGAAGTGAAGGAATCTTCGCAGGGCTCTCAGCTTCCAGAAGCATGTTGAGGAAACCTGGCAATCTGGGCCTTACAGGAGAGCTCATTGCCAAATTTAAACCCCAGATTTCTGGCTGAATCCACCGGGATTGGTGGGGGGTTTAACTCTGAGGGCCACCAGAGTTTAGGTGGAGGGGGTTATGATTGAATGAAGAATAGGACCTCTGTTTTCTCGGTGTTTAATTTTAAGCAATTTTCAGTCATCCAGGCCGAGATGTTGATCAGGCATTGCTTAAAGTTAGCGAAGACAGCCTACAGATGAGTGCAGGGCAGGTCCTCTGGGGTCTGGGGGGCTGCTGGACATGCTAGGGTTTCTGCAGTAGTCAGGTCGGAGTCGAGACAGGCTGGTAGGGTTGGGGCCAAAGCAGTTGGTGTCCTATTCTTCCTGGGTCAGCACGGCTCTTCGGTCCATCTTCTTTCTTCCTTGAATCTCCGGAGGCAAGGTTCAGGGTTGCCCCAAAATACTAAATTTAGGGGTGTTTACCGGAGTGTGCAGGTCCGGACCAATGTGTCCCTTCCTGGGGATGAGTACACCCCCTATTATGCCACCCTCCAGTGGGAGGGGGGCATGAGCCTCTTCCTAATTGGCTGGGTCCCCTCATCTTCAAGATGGAGGGAACTGAGATGTGTGCTTCACCTCGCCTCCCCCACCTGAGGGGTGGGGTTGGCAAAGGTGGGCACACCTCTTCTCCTAACTCGGTTTTCCCACTGATTCTCTCACCCAAAGTGGGGGTCAGAACTAGTGGGAGACAGTTGCTGGGGGCAGCAAAAGGCAGGGACAGCTTACAAAGGCAGTAGGCCTTAGAAGCTTCCCTTTCATGGACCCAGCCCATCCTGGGGGAGGAGGCATGACAGCTCTGCCCAAGACGGGCTTTGTTTCTGGACCCAAAGTGCGAAGGCTCTCTACCCAGGGGTCCAGAAACCTGTCTGGTAGTGGCAAATGGCGGGCAGCCATTCAGGAACCACAGCAGGGCTGATCGTTGTCCAGGGAGCATCTCTAAGATGCCCTCTGAGTGCCTTTTACATGAAATCCCACACTGGCATCAGTGTGGGTTTAATGTGCTGAGAAGTTTGCTACCAAACTTCCCAGTTTTCAGTAAAGCCATTATGTAGCTGTGGAGTTGGTAATGACCAACTCCCGGACCTTATACTCTTTATGGCTTTACTGAACTTACAATGTCTAAGAATGGACTTAGACACTAAAGGGGTACAGTGCTCATGCAACTGTACCTTCACATGTGGTCTACTGCACCCTACTAGAGGGTTGGCTTACCTAGGCCACAGGCAGTGGCTTGCAGTCATGGCACACAGGGATGTGTGCCATGTCGAGTCTTTACTTTTCTCTGCACCAAAACACGCAGCCTGCAATGGCAGGGTGTGGGTGTTAAGATACAGAACCCCTAAGTGTGGCACAATAGGTGCCGCAGCCCTTAGAGGCCTTCTTTGGTCACAGTGCCATGGGTACCCATGGTACATTTTACAAGGGGCTTACCTGTGGCCAGAGATGTGCCAATTGTGGGTACAAAGGTACAGCTTTGGGAAAGAACACAGGCCTTCAGAACCCGATTGGCAGGGACCTAGGCCACATCAAGTCAAAATGCATCGGATGTCAGGCAAAAAGTGGGGGGTAACCATAAAAAAGGGGCAGTTTCCTACAATGATGAATGGTTTCTAACACATAACACACTTTCTCAATGTACAAGGAGCAATATGGTTCCACCAGCAGCCACCAGACACCTCTACAGAAATTACCAGTTTGCAGGCATATGCAATGACCTCTACTGCTTCACCAGTGTGTTGGCAAGGTGCCCTGGGAGTGCACATGACTTCTACCTGTTCCTGCACTCCACCATCAATCACTAGTTTGAAAGTGTGAATTATGGAGATGGTTTACTACTTGGCCAGTGTGCATAGAATGTAAAACATCCACAGGAAAAAGTATTTTGTTATCTGTGCTGCTTCTGTGAGTGAGTTAACGATGATTACCATCAACACCGACAAGCTCAACAAACCATCCGATCCAGGGTGCCCACCGACCCCTGCCCCCACCACCTCTTCAACCTCACAACAAACCCAATCGCCAGACAACTCACCATCATCTCCAACACGTCCATCTCCACAGCAATCTTCCTGGACAGATGGAAACATGCAGATGTCAGACCCTTCCTAAAGAAAGCCTCCGCTGACCCCACCGGTCTCAAAAATGATCATCCAATCTCCCTGCTCCCCTACCCATCCAAAGTTCTTGAGAAAGCCATCAACCTGCAGTTCACAGAATTACTGGAACAAAACCACCTACTGGATGCCTCTCAAACAGGATTTCGTGCCAACCACAGCACTGAGACCGCGCTGATTGCCGCAGCAGATGAAATCAGAACTCTTCTTGACCATGGAGAAACAGCAGCCCTGATCCTCCTTGACATCTCCGCAGCGTTCGATACAGTCTCCCACAACACTCTCAGCAACAGACTCCACAACATAGGCATACGGCAAGACGGCCTCACGAGATCACCTCCTTCCTAACAGGATGCACACAGAGCATCCGATTGCCTCCCTTCACCTCTGCACCCAAAAACATCATATGCGGCGTACCACAAGGATCATCCCTCACCCCCACCCGGTTTAACTTCAACATGACCCCCCTCGCAGATGTTGACAGATCCCCACAAACCCAACATAATCTCCTACGCAGACGATACTCAACTGATCCTCTCGCTCACCGAGGACCCCACAAACGCCAAAACCAACTTCTGCAATGCCATGACCAAAGTAGCCGAATGGATGAGAGACAACTGCCTCCTACTCTACTCTGACAAAACTGAAGTACTGATCTTCGGGAAGAACACCTCCGCATGGGACCACAGCTGGCCTGCAGAACTCGGACCCACACCCACATCGACAGGCCACACACACAACCTCAGCAACACCCTTGACAGCCACCTGACCATTAAATGACAAGTTAACGCAGATGCCTCACCCTGCTTCCACACTCTGCTCATGCTCTGCAGAATCTTCAGATGGATCCCAACCAACACAAGAAAGACCGTCACTTAGGCCCTTGTCACCAGCCACCTCAACTAAGGTAATGCCCTCTACGCTGGTATCTCCATCCAGCTTCTCAGAAGTCTCCAGACCACACAGAACGCTTCAGCCAGACTCATCCTGGACCAAACAAATCGATCTTGCCCACCACCTGGGAAACCTCCACTGTCTCCCCATCCAGAAAATGTACCAGTTCAAGATCCTCACGCATGCCTATAAAGCCCTTCACACCTAGGACCTGCCTACCTCAACCATCGACTGAACTTCCACCAACTCGCTAGACACCTATGCTCCTCTTCACTCACCCTCGCACACACCCCCCGCATCCACTACACCTGCAGCGGCGGACGCTTTTTCTCCTACATTGCAGCCAAGACCTGTGACACAAAAACTCAAAATCTACAGATTCCAACACACATCCATGCAGGACGAAATTGTAATCACTTATTTATTGAAGCACCCGCAGAAGGAAGATAAACCTGATTCTTCATCTTGATTTCGGTCTCTGATGTTACTGTCTCCAAAGAGTATGTACATTTTAATTGACATATTCTGTATGTCAAGGTACAATTACAAAGTACAGCTACATGCTTGAGGGTTTGATAGTAAATGTTACCTATAGCATGTGACATTTTACCATGTGTAGCCATGACAGGTTAACATACGTGTGTCTTTATTGATGACACATATCAACTATACAAATATCCTTAACAGAGTTAATTTGTTGGATGTGGATCACATCTTACTCACACATTCCACTTTTATGAACATTTATCCAAGCAGTTTAACAAAATAATAAGCTATGTAACAGAAATATCTCTTCTAATAACACATAAAGCAGCAATGTAACACATATAACTGCCTTTTGTCATCTACAGTCAATAGGATATGTTGTATAAACATAACTTAATTGCTATGGTAGATTTACGCTATTTATCATTTTTTTGATTCTGTAATATGTGTTTCTTGATGACATATTAATAGGTTGTTGTATAGTGCAATGCATGGTGGCAGTAGAAGCACTCCGTTGTAAAATGACAGATGCAGTGCCACTAAATGCGGCATCTAAAACTAAAGGCAGATTAGAAAATTCGGGTGTGTAACAACACAAATCACAATATCCATGAAATACCAAAGTAACTTGCACCTTAGACCCAAATATGAGTTAAGTAAAAAAGAAACGGATATAAAGATTGCTACAGTGGCAGCAACATAATGGCTTATTTACAATAAGTCTGCTTTTATGCACAGTGGGTGCAGATCACAAACAATTTACAAAAAGGATAGTTGTCCTGAAGTGTAGGATGACTTACCAGAGATGTGCTGTTGGCTGAAGGTTTCACACAATAGTCTAAGACATACATCTTGCACTAATAAAGTACACTCTTTGTAAATGGTGCATTACTGAACATAAAACACTATATAGATACACAAGAGAACAAAAGGCACTCAGTAAACAAAGAATGACAAAACAGTACCCAGGGGACAATAAAAGACCACCATGTGGCTTTATAGTCCACAAAAAGGCACTCTCTTGGGTTCATGAAGACTAACTATAAAGCTATAAGCAACAAATCACACTAATAAAAACATTGTACATCACCCATGAAGATCAAAATGTCTACCTAATTAGTTCCTGTCTTAAGTGACTTAAAAAAATTGTATATTTTGCTTTTTCAATGTTGTTGCTCCTCAAAACAGCTGATGATGCTGCCTGTATGTTGGGGAAATCTTCTAAGAAAGTCACATCTAGCACTGGCTGCATATAAAATCCACACATGGCCCATGTAGAATAATATGCATCTGATAAGTTATATGTGTATGTGCTATATATACCTCTCACCTTTCACTGTAGGTAACCAGGGCTATGCAATGCAACCTTGGCTCATAAAGCCATTTGGTACTCGCAAGACTCCAGGAGAGATATCATACAATGCTGAACATTGCAAGACCTGATCGATCATTGAAATAATTTTTGGGATCCTGAAGTCATGATTTTGTTGCCTGGATCTCTCTGGTGGAAGGTGGCTCTCCAGTTCAATAGTGGTCCATAAGATGATACTTGTCTGTAGAATAATGCACAATATCCCTGCAAGAGAGGCAATACCCCTTGCTGAAGTATCTGCAGGAGACATTGATGATGGGTATTCGTAGTTGTTCTGACACACAGGAGGGATCAAAGGAGACAAGCTAATATTGTGAACAAACTATTTTTCTTACAATTCTGCTTTGACATCTGAGCAGCAAATTGTTAAACTGAAATACTGAAGGCAAGTATCAACAAAGTGACTACTTAATACATATTATATACTTAATATAAACTATATTGACAATTACATGCTTCTGTGCCTGGAATGTCATTGGATATTTTAAATAGATATAATTTGGTTTGTGTATTTGCATCCATGTGTCAGCTGTGTGCCAAAGTATATGAAATTCGGATTTATAGAAACACTTGCAGCCACATGAAGAAAGGGTTAGTGGGAGGCACTAACCTATTCAAAATCAATATAGCCATGTGACAGAACATGTCACATACAAATTACTCAGGAAATTCTTAGCCACTATATTAACTAATCACTTCATTGACAAGAATGCCTCTTTCTACAACATGCATCCCGTCCATCAGAATACACCCTCTCATTTCATGGGAAGGGGCAACGTATTATATCATGTTTATGTTTTGTAACCTTTGACATGTGTCCAACACATGAAAACATGATGACCCACTTAAGTATTCATGTTAACATAGACACGCTTGTGTACCTTAGTATGCTATGACTACTTGTATAAACCACAATATTAACTATCTCTTATCGGAGCTGTACCATCCACAACTGTTTATCAACTGTTGATGTGAACACAGATCTAAGACGTGCAAATGCAACTAACATGTTGCTGTCATAAGTGGACTGATTGTTAACTTTGAGTCATTTCAGACCAGATGGGAAATGTACACTTGTGTCTAATGGAACTTAAAAAATATTAGATAACGTAAAGAGTATTACTAGAAAATATGAAATATGTAATTGTCACTGTATTGCTCAGGATTGTGAGAAAAAAAGCACACATACACATCAAAAGACAAGAACCAAAGATAATTATGGCCTTTTGAATGAAGCATGCCATCATTGTAAATCGATATCATTATAATTAAATGGATATACATATAATAAAACTCATAACGTCACTTCCTCTACATGTAGTAGGAGGTGACATTGCCATTTATGCCTTCAGCATGTGTACATTACCTTGGATAAAGATTAAAGGCACTACAATCTTACACTGGTAATTTTCTGTGTAAATCTGTCATTTTTTGCATCTGTTGTTATGTAGATTGCCCGTTTACATATCCTTTGCATGTTAAAATTCATGAGTAACACTATAGAATATGAAAGACATGGTTTTGGGTTTTAAAAAATAAAAAATGACAAGCACAAATATTAAAAAACATATTTTTTATTTCTTTATAACACATCAATAATACCTACCCTCAATGAAAACATCAACAAAGTAATCCAGATCATTCTGTAATAATTTCACAGTATTGTAACAAAAGAAACCCATTTTGTGACCACTTAGGAAGCAACAAAGTCAGTATGTGTTAGGAGTGTGACCTCTTGCCTTTGTTTCTTTAAAGTAGCTTTTACATTGTGTGACTTTTGTGTGACTATAGTTATGCAAATAATTAACAAATGCAGGCATAATGAAGCCTGTGGACATTTGCGGTACATTACTTTGAGAAATTGTCATTTATGTGAATATCCGGCATGCAACATTTCTCATGTTGTTACTGTAATGCACGCATGGACGTGCTGTGTACACGTGCCATTTTCTTTTGTGACTTGTTGAGTTATGTAGGTGTGGTCACGTTTTGGAGTGTTTTTAGTGTTTATCAAGAAAGCCTAACTTTTGCAGTAAAAATTTGGGCTGTTTGTGTACCTTCTCATGCCTCTTTGCATTACTTTGAATCTTCTTTATTTTATTTTTTTCAAGACTTTGTAATTAATTTTTTTCAGTGTAGGTCTTTTCACATTTTAATATAAAATTCAATTTTTATTTGTAATTTTTTATTTTGTGTTGCCATTATTTATATTGGCATGCAGACTTAAGATGTTTACCCGAAGTTCGGCATTTTATCCCAAAAATTAGGGGGATAAGATTAGGCTTATTATGAGGAATCTTTCTTGTATGTTGGCAGGAGGTGAAAGAGTGGAGCAGGGTTACCTGCCTGCAAGAAAGGAAGTTAAGATAGGTCTGTGTCTATTGCCATGTTGTCCAGGCCTCTGTCATGAAACGGACAAGTAAGCATGTGCATCATCGATGAGCCGACGTCATGGCCAGGGAAGATGACCTGCTTCACCACCTGGGTGTTGACGTACAAGGATTTTTTGGTAAGATTTTATATTTTTTTACAGTATATTATCACATTTATAATATCTTTGTCATCTTCATGTACCACATAATATTTATGTAACATGAGCGCATTTTCAGTTTAAATTATCAAACATTGATACTTTTTATTTAATAGTACATTTTACATTCCTTGTATTTATGCAGATTCTTTTTATTTTTAGATTATTTCTATATTGACTTTTATTGTTATTTCTGATTTGTCAGAAACGTTTTGTGTATTGCCTATGAACAAGCAGTACAATTACTTACTATAACATTAATGCATTCTTCCATCATTTTACATTTAAAGAGAATTTAATTTAAGAATATATATATATATATATATATATATATATATATATATATATATATATATATATATATATATATATATATATATATATATATAATAGATAAAGATCCACTCCAGACAAGGAAATGAAAAGACGGCACACCAAGTGAATTTCTCACACAGATCTTTATGTGCAAGAGAACAATGGACTAATTATAACATTTATGTACAAATAATAGTACATTTTACAATCATTTTCTCTTTTAAATACATATGTATATTTAGATGTAGGGAGAGGTATAGAGTAAAAAAATTGGCTTGGGCTATAGGTTGTGTGGTAATGAACTAGGCAAAATGCATAAATTCCAACCTCAGACATAAACTTAGAGATTGATATAGAGATTTAGCATACAGGCATATAGCGATAATGTTTGATATAGACGTTTTTGTGAAGTAAATGTTAAATGAGGTAATTTCTAAGGTAAAGCATCATATGTTACTGGAATTTATAAATGTAGTGATGTATGAAGTACAGAAAAATAGGGTTACTGATATTTCTAACTTATAATAATAGGTAAGGTGTTCATCAATTGGAAATGACAAGTTACAGGGAAGATTAAAATTAGATTTTGTAAACAAAACCTTTACAAATGATTTTTATGTGTCCAAGGCAGATGAGCTACAGGGCTTTGATTTTGTCAATCACTGCTATTTATCACTGGTTTCTTAGGACTTGACCCTACTATTGGACCTAAAAAAGAATACCAAACACACCCTTTTAGCACTTTACTGTCAGGGTAGCAAAGTTAAGGTTGATTCAGGAAAGTGGAGTGTGATTAAAAACTCAGCACTCAAATATCTGATAATAAATCACTGTCTAACCAGTGCTTTAGTTTGTAAAAAGAAAAGTAGCTTAATGGACAATCACAATATCAGTGTAGATAATAATGGAGGGCATCATAATTGATTCAACAATTGTAATTTACTAACTGTGGTCATTTGGAGAGCTGTCTAAACTCTCCCTAAGTAGAGATGGACAGATCTTTTGTGGTAATGCTCATTGTCTCTAAGCCCTCCAAGGGGAATCTCATTGTTTTTTTTCCAGTAGAATCCTGTGGCTCAGTTTACCCTTATGCCAAAGAGTTCTCCCAGAAATGTGATTACCATCCTCTTGGGTTCAAAATGATACAGATGTTTCTATTCTTTGGTGGTGATTCATGATGTTGTGACTGCAAATTATCATTGTTTGGTGGTCTTGGTGTTGTAGATGGTGTGTGTAATGCAAGGACCACCGAGTGGGACATACCTACTCTTCTCTGTGGCCCATCTGATATTGTTACAGTCCTCTGCAGATGAGCAGGAGTACGCTTGCTCATAGGAATGTAGGCCACATCAGTACCAGAAGTTTAGTGGCTTTGAGGCTGTCATGCTGTTTTCATCCGGTGAGTCCTGCTCCTTGGATTCTTCCTTGGGCCCAGACAACGACACTTTCTAAACCAAACAAGTTAGCAGCCCACCCTAATCACAGCAGTGTCTGCCATGTGTGATATCATTGTCTGTGAAAAAGAGTCCACCTTGCTTCTTGGCGAAGCTCTGGCAGGAACAACCACCAATTACAGTCATATGTTGATGAGCACAAATGGGACTGCACATGCTGTTTTTTCACTTTATTACCCAGACCTCATCCATATTTGAGAGCAAAGCTAGATAGAGTTCCAATAGGTCGAGCAGAACAGAAACGTTGTCCGGTCACACAGGCACCATGAGGGCGAGGGGCAAAAAACAAAAAGACCCATCGAACAACGAGGGTCAGCGAGGCAGGCCACATCAATCCAGAAATGTAGAAGTGCAGAAAAACGCAATAGCATCCAGGAGGACATCGTTGGAAGTGTCAGAAAACATAGACGCCATCCAGTCCAACAGAACAAACGAGCAGGAATGTTCCTCAGAGGAGGGAGCATCCAACAGCAATGCGGGACAGCTTGCGTGATATTCAATATAACTTCGTTGTAGAAGATCCTGAGCAGCCGCCCAGATATCCCATTGTGCCAAAATCCCCAGTGCAGCCGCACGCATCATAAAGCCAGCAACGGAACAGTCCCGTTCATGGGCCTCTTAGGGACCCACCAACTGAACAAAATCCGGAACAGACAATGACGAATTGGAGAGGCAATAATCCATGGTCCATGTGAAAGGACAGCGGATGCAAGACATCACAGGTTGCACGCAAGTGAAATACGCAAAGCGAAAAGAAAGGGTGTAAGACACACTGATGGTCGCCAAGGGCAGAACACCGAAGCCAGCCAGAAGTCGCTCACGGAGCAGCTGGAGGCGTTCGGGATCGAGAAGGGCCCAGCGGGGAGCAGCCATTGCACAGAAACAGACCAACAGCAAGACACCAGCCGCCAAAGCGAGGATTAATGGGAAACCACCAAAGACGCTAGAAAAAATAGAATGAATGAACGGCGGTATCACACCGAAAATAGTTTGGAAGGTGGACACCAGGCCAGACCCCACAATCTTAAAAAAATGCACTAGACCCTCAGTGTTTGATGCGTTAAAAATACGATGAATTAACTCCCCGAAATGTTGGGGGAGGTTTGTGTTCAAAAGGGCCTGTATTTCACTGTGGGTACTCGCCACCTGGAGAACGAATGTCTCCCGGGCGGACGTGAGCGTCACCTCCTCATTCAATAATAGGGCCTTTATTCTGCTCAACTTATTGAAGTCTGCCTCCATGGTAGGAATGGAAGGCCAAATAGAGTTATCAACGATGTCGTGAGGGGAGGAAAAAGCACATTCTTGCAGCAGACAACTCTGTACGAAACCGTAACGATATACGGAATGCCGGCTTGTAGGCCACAACAGTCTTCGTTATTTAAAAGCAAATAGCTACCGTTAGTAAGCAAAGTAAAAGTAGGGGAAATAGCAGGAGCAGGAATACCCTTTAGCACACATGCAAGATTCGGAACGGAAATGCTACAAGCTCCGTGCAATTTAATATGTTTACAAATAAGCGAATGACCCACAGTTGAATCACAAGACTCCCCCGTGAGAAACACTTCCTTGCCGTCTCTAAGGCATTTATACATGAAAGGCAAGGACCAGAGTTCATGCAGGAAAGCACTACCCAAAGGCTGGAAACGGCCCACAGGATAATGTTTCATGCACGAGCTAAATTCAAACAAGGAAAAAGGTAAAGCGATAACCCCATGAACTAGCCACACAGCAGAATCTAGCTCCGCTACAGAGAATGGTAAAGGATCCACTTTCTCGATATGTAACAAAGTGTAAGATGCATCTTTCATGGACATGAACTGCTGCTTTTCAGTCAAATTAAAAGGAAGAAAAAGGGCAGTGGTGTTCAAGAAATTCCAAGGAACTTTACCTAACTTAAGGGTTTGCAAAGTCCACGCAAACTGCATTACTGAACGCAATTGATTCTGACCATGATACAAAATAGAAACATCATCTTGTACAATATCAACAACAGAGGACACAATATTCTCTAATGTGTAAATGCGGGAAGACAGGGTATTTATACTATTGTCAACAACAGCAAGCACCTTTTCCAAATTTGCTTGGTCTATTTCCCGAAGACGGGAAGCAGCTTCCATTTGTGACAGCTTCCAGAGTTCATTATACGCTTCATAAATGAATCTCTTCGGTCGGGGACCACGAGGTCCCAAGATAAAGTCGGACAGATCAATAGTGCCTGATAGGAGGGACAAATGTTGTTTAACAGAGTCTAGGGACGAATGGTGTAGCCATTGTTTACATAATTTACCAACTGAATACGTGGTGACAGTACGAGTTTCAGCAAATCTCGGATCAGGCTTGTCCCGTCTGTAGCCAGGAACTGTGCCATGAAAACGCAGTTGGCATGCATTCGATGATATGGGCCATGCCAACCAGGGTGACTGTACCAGTGCAGAAACGTTAAAGGAGTTGTTTTGAAACTGAGCCTGTAACGTCACAAGGGACATATTAAAACGCAAGCTATCATTTGGAGAACTCGACAAGGATGGGATGGCTGGCGCATTTAATTGTTTAGTGGTAGCCAACCCCCAACACGTGGTTTGATGAATGGAAGCATTCAGAAACACAATTTGGGCTGGGATAAGGCAAGCGCGGTGCAAAGCCTCGGTGCCCTGCACCTGCCATGGCTTTGAACCCCAGATTGATTTTAAATCCACTGTGTCTTTCCAGTACTCATAACCACCCACCGCCAAGGCACTCAAAAAGGAACCCGAATAAAGTAATTTGGTGTGGGTCAACATTATTTTTTGAGTCAATGGGGCTTTCAATTTAAAATAATAGGACCCAGGGTTCGATCGATTAAAATCAGTGAAATAGGTGAATTTATTTCGAAGAGTCTGGGAGCTACCTGGTAAGGGGTTTGGGCAATGTTCCCATTGGGTGTAGGTAACAGGGCTGCGTAGTGCACTCGGTTTGTGGAGAAAATGGTTGCCCCAATGCTGGTAGCAATACAAATCGGCATAATTCGCAGAATTCATATACAAATCCTCAGCATCAAAGGAAGCATAATATTTTAAATCAGCAAAATATGCTTCAACGGCATGCACATCCCAATCGTCAGAATGAATATTACTTTTTACTACATCACCCATCGAAACTCGAAGGACATTTGGTACATTAATAATTTCTGTCGGGCCATGGATTTGAAAGTTTACCGCATCCCATACGATGCCATCCGCAACTGGAAACGCTGAAATGTTCACAAATGTGTGGTCACGCTTCATGATGTGTGAAGAGGAATGTGGAGCCAAAGTTCCAGCAACACTGTTCACAGCAGAGCGTTCAGGTAAATAGTGACCATTGATGAGTAGAAAAACACTGTGACAAAGCCAATGGACATGAACAAAAAAATCAAGAAAAGCACCATCCAGATGTATGTCCAAGGTGGAATCAAAAATTGTCTCTAAACCAGGATACAAAAAGACTGAACTTGGACGGGACCGTTGATGAGTTGGAATCCGAGTCAAAGGAATAACGTGTCGGGCTCAGTGGCGTTGTTGGTTGGTGTGCCACCGACTCTGTGGCGGGATAGGTATACTCGTTCTCGTCGATGCAGGGGGAGACAGGGGGTTCGAATATATTTTCAGGCAAATCAACCATCTCCATGGTAACATCAGTGACCGTTCGGGCAGGAGTGCCTCGAACACATGTCCGATAAATGGCAGGACAAGAGACCGCTGGTGTGACACTATTCAGGATCGGCCAGATGTTGTAGCTTGACATTTTCCACTGAGATGTATCTGTTCTCCTTGCGACCGGGAAGCGGTGGTAAGATAACTGTACGTGTTCCCTTCAAGCCCAGGACTGGAACCGGTGCACGAAAAGAGGGGCCAAATTCTTTTTTGTTCTCCACCTTCTCTCGAACCAGGTCGCCAATCTTCGGAAGCCAGCCGGCAACCGGAATCTGCAGAGCAGGGTCTGTGGCTGAAGGCAAATGTGCAATTGCAAGTTTGTCTCGGGCTTCTTGTAAGTCGTGAAACATAGTAGAATGGTTATCTACATCAAACTTGGCGGATTGCGCCGCCATGTCTAGACCATCAAGGTCAGGCACAAACATTCGTATGCCAAAGAGCATTTCGTAAGGGGTCCGCCCACCCAGAGGTCTTCTAGGGAGATTATTAAGTGCACGCTGAACGGTATACAAGTGGGCCAGCCAGTTCCTGCCAGTACCTATAACTCTAGCTGTCAAGGATTGCTTTAAGTCACGGTTCATTCGTTCAACGATAGAGTTGCCCTCAGGCCTATACGGAGACGAAAATTTCACCCGCACCCCCAAGGAACCCATTGCGTCCTTGTAAGCCTTAGAGGCAAACGCCGGACCTTGGTCAGAATGGAAGGTGCCGCATGCAAAAATTCCCACAAAGACACGCAAATCCCTGATGACATTTCGAGCGTCAGCACTCCGTTGTGGCCAGACCCAGATGAACCGTGTGCACGAGTCCACTGCCACTAAGATATATTTATAGGCAGTGTCCGATGAAAATGGACCGCAGTGATCCAAGTAAACACACCCAAAGGGTCTGTTTGAAATTCCGAGCGAGGTCTGAGGTGGTCGTGTGATTGTGGAAGGCTTGATCTGTTGACAAACGTCACAGGAAAGCACATAAGTACGGGTATCTTTATATAAACCACGCCACCAGTAACGCTGCTGCAAAATGGAAATTGTCGCAGACACACCAGCATGTGCCGAAGCCATGCCTTCGTGTGCTGCCGTTATCAAGGAAAGTCTGCGGTCCGCGTTGGGGGATCAGCCGATCACCAACGTCAGGTATTGTTACATAAGGAGCCTGATCGGGACCTAACTGGTAAGAATATTTGGAAGGGAAACCCCTAGGGTAATTCGTTCCTTCCTTTGTTGCAGCAATAGCTGCCAAGATATCAGTGTCTATTTTAGACATGGATCTAGTAACTGCTGCTACTGAACACGTGACTACTGCTGATCTGGCTGCTTCGTCTGCCAGACCGTTACCAACAGCGTGTGCGCCCACCCGCTGATGGCCCAGGGTGTGAACCACCTGTGTGAGCGGCAGACGTCGTTGTAATTCTGCCACTCGAACCCAAAGCGTTTTATGCTTGATTGTGTTGCCTTTAGCGTCTCTATAGTCATTTTGCGACCAAAAGAACAGATTGTCATTGTATGATTGAACACAGTAGTAAGAATCGCACACTATTAAAGTGGTCACATCAGGATTGACGAACTCAAGCGCAAGCACCAATGCACGCAACTCGGCCAATTGTGCGGTACTGTCCCCGAGTGTCTGAGTGTGCACCACAGTGGATTTGAACTTTCCGTTCACAAACGTACCTGCAACAATAGCACATGCGGCTGAATAAGCATGCTTGGACCCCATGGCCGGTTGTGCCGAACCATCGGTGTAGATCACACAATCGTAATCCTCAAGCGGCAATAAAGACAGAGGAGGAGGATGAACGAATTCATACTGTAGGTACTCCTGAGTCTGAAGAGAAGAATCGAATATGAAAGTGACATCCGGAGACGTCAAAGAGGTTGCCCATTGTATCCAACGGGGGTGCAAAGCTTTAGAGTTCGGTACACTTGCTTTGGTCACTGCCTCTAGAGCAGGATATGGTGTTACCACCAGAATGCGTTTTCCCTGTGCCAGTGCGCGTTCCTTCAGAATCGCCATTTGCACTGCTGTCAGAACTTTCTCCACAGATGAAAACCGCATTTCTGCGGAGGTGTACAGATGTGACTTGTATGCGATGGGTACTGTATCACCTTCATTAAAGGTTAAGTACGTGAAACCCACTGCTCCTGGAATGATTCTAATCACCAGGTTTGTGTGGTTATCACGTGCCAAAAGATATTTAGACTCAAGTAGGTCAGTCTGTAAAGACTGTAGAATGGAGGTGTGCTCCGGAAGCCAACAAGACTTCGAAAAGGTAAGTTGTATCAAGGCATACAGTGGCTTGATACGCTGGGCGTATTCGGGAATGTATGTACGTCCGAAGTTCAGAAAGCCCTGCAATGACTGAAGTTTCTTCAGATTTGTAGGAGGGCACAGTAGTGCACATTTCTCCAGAAAATGGGGGGCTAAGCCCTTACCTTCATTGTTGAGCTCATAGCCCAAGAATAAAACGGTAAATTCAGCAATATGAGATTTGGCAAAGTTAATTTTGTAACCTTGAACCGCAAATTCAAGAATAATGCGGTCGACTCGGGTTAGATGCGGAAACAATTCGTCGTCCGTCAGATAAATGTCATCTACGTACGAACAGACGTCTGGATCAATGCAGTCTAACAAAGAGACAACACGAGCGGCGAATACGCCTGGACTATTTTTGTAGCCCATAGGATGATGACTGAATTTGAACATTTAACCACCGGAAGTAAAAGCGCACCATTGGCCACTCTCCGGGGCTAAGTTGTGCGTGTAGAATCCATTTGAAAGGTCAAGGGTCGTTTTGTATTTTTTACGAACAAGACTGTCTACAAGCGCAGAACTATGGGTGTTTTGCACCGCAAAGGTCCGACAATGAGAGTTCAAATGCCGGTAATCCAAAACTAAACGGTACGATCCATCGGGTTTAGAAACCGCGAAAAGGGGATTGTTCATAGGTGATACACAGGGTTCAATTACTCCCTGATATTCCAACTGAGTCAGAATGTCGGAAACTGGGCCTTTGGCTTCACGTTTTATGGGATATTGGGGTTGTGGCTGCGGTAGTGACCGCAAAGGTATTTCATGGGGGGGAGAATCTTCGTCCCAACCCACGTGGTTGCGGTATAACGCAGGAGCCAGGGACACAGCCCACTCTGCTGCAAGAGCCTCCGCTTTGTCCTTAGGGACATGTCGAGAGAAGCTCGGAAGGATTACCTCCTCCCCTTTACGCGCAGCAAGAACGAATGGGGGTGGCCAATCCGCCTCTGCTAACAAAATGTCATATGAAGAGGTCAGATTTTCCCAAAAAATCCCTTTAATTACACGCTGTATATCACCTTCAATTTGGATGACAATATTAAATAGTCTGTCAGGGGGTGCCACTCGGGTGTCTGCTGTTTCAACAGTAATGAACGTTTCAGTTGCTGTCGCCTCCATATGAGGACGTAGCGCCTCCCGCACTATGGTAACTTCCGCGGCGCTGTCTAGGAGGGTTACTGCCCACGTCCAATTCAGGAGCCTCGTTCTCACCGTCTGTGGCATATTTCGCTGTTACAACGGCAACTTTCTTCTTCTGAAATTGTGGTCGGAAACGTTGAAGGTCTTCCGCTTTTCCTCTGACCTGTTGTCGAGGTTGGTCTCGTCCCTGGGGAGCCTCTCGGTCCCTTCCTCTATCCTGGCGGTCTCCTCCACCGGCCTGTGACGAAGTCTGTGCCTGTGAAGAACGAGGAGAAGGCGTATCAGGGATCTGAAACCTATCCGGTGATTTAATTCTCGCTCTATCGCGTAAATCATAAGTGCGCTCAGAAGAAACTGAAACCGGGGATGCGCCTCTCGACCCCGGCTTCTTTTGTTGCTTACCCTGTTTTTTCAGCCTCCAGCTCTTTTTAGTGAAGACTGGTTTCTCATCTTTCTCAGATTGAGATTTGGTTTGTTGTTGTTGTTGTTGCGATTGTGTTTGCTGTTTTGCAAAAGGCTTGTTACCCAGGCTATTTCTACCGATAGTTTTGTAAGCCTGGGTAATAATTTCTGTAATTCGCGAGGCCTGTCCAATTCTGGGACTAGAGCCAAAGCGTTAGCTACTTGAAAGTTCATTGCATCGCCCTTGACATTCGCAAGGATCAGCTCAGCTACTACTTCAAACACTCCCACCAGTCTCATCCCTAATTCCACAGCCGCTTCAGGGCCATGTTCATCCTGTACTTTTTAATTACAGAGGGGAGAACCGTCATGGAAGGAGTACCAAAACATTTAGAATATACTGCTGCGAATACCTTACCCCAGTTGTCACATGCTGTCAACTCGGGATTTGAGTCTTTTGGCAAACTAATCGTTAAAATACGGTGTTTATCCACTGGGGTTGTGTGTGGAAAAACTGCCTCCAACTGGTCAAATTTTTCTGCAAGCCAATAAGGAAAATCATCCTTATTTTGTGGACGTTTGCCCATCACCGAATTCACCATGACAGGACTTATAGTCACTCCGCCTGCAGCAGCTGGTTGGCCGGCAACTCCAGGAGCGGCTCCATGGATGCTGCCTGTAACATATCGCACTAAAGCTCGATGCACCTGCACCAAGGCCGCATACATAGTGCGCAGTTCCGCGACTGGTATAGTCATATAACGCGGATGTGGGGTGTACCCGGCCAAAACAGGCCAAGTGGCCCCCTCAATAGATAAGGGGCCTAAACGAACCGTGGTAGTCGGTTGTGGGAGGGCGCCATTAAACCAAACACGGTGTTGCCAAGCCGTGAGCGGTACTTCAAGAGTAGTATACGGTCGATAGACAGCGGGAACGTTAGTGTGTTCATATTCATGGAACAGATTATCGTTCGCGTTCACCGCTGGAAAAGTGATCCAAGAGTAGAACACCTCAAAGTGGAAAGCCGGATCGTCTTGAACCACAAAGACTAAATCAACTCCCGTGTCGGGCACCTCCATACACCGTAAGTGATCCCGGAGTGCTGTGCGGCTATGCGCCGCTATGTCTATACCCGCCATTACTAAAGGGTTTATTCGACAACCTTACAAGAGGCAACACAAAAAGGGTATGTTTAAGAAACCTTTTTTAACAACTTCAAGCTTGAAAGAACCTACAAAAACTTCAATATAGGAGGTATCACCGTCACACACGCCTCCGGAAGCGTGTGTGAGGGTATTGTGGACAAGCACAAGTACTACTCAAGCGTCCCGCAGATAAGCTGCCCCACCCGTTGGTCGCGCCATGTCATAAGGTTTCTGCACATACAGAGCTATGCACAGGATAATAGGACCTCGGAATATAGTGGTGAGCCAACTATAGACCTTAGCACCCAAAACCCCAACCCAACTAGCCTTAGCGTCCCATTAGCACCAATGTACCAATGATTAGACAACCCAGAACACGGTATCTCTCTCTCTCAGGACTCGCAGAAGCAAGAACACTCTTTCGTCACACTCGTACCTGTCCACAACGTGCGTATTAAAAGACACTGTGTAGTTCAAAACGTTTATTTCGACTTACGTGCTCTAAGATACAGTACACGTGTCAGTACTACTAGCATAATACATATGAATAATATAATCAGCATAGTTACAACTCCATAGAATACGAACGGGGAAAGCATCTCATAAAGCAGTGGATATATGTCTAACTAACATTACCACCCTCCCCGTGCTGGAAGCTAGTTTATTATACAAATAGAAGACCTCTGGGCTTTGACTAGCGAACCCCCATACCTCAGTCTCTCGATGCAAAACTACATCAGCAGACAATCACAGCTCTTCTCCCTGGAAAGGTTTTCTCCAACTGTTTCTAGAGCGGGCGAACCGCAATATTAAAGGCACACTAATTTCTCGATGGCAGCTGTACATGGTGTTATGTCTAGGTGCGAGGGACAGGCCAAATCAGCAAGAACAAGGAGACGCTGTTATTCGACCTTGTACATGTTGTGCAGTCTGAGCCCAAATCGAACAGAAGAAAAGGTGAGAGACAGAAAATGCAGACAGCGCTAAAATAACATGGCAAGAGCAGAGGTCGAGAGAACAACAGCTCAGAGTAACGTGTGCAAAGAAAAGCAGCATGGCAGCCAGGCCCAGGCCAACCCAGCAAGGCAGGCCAGGGCTAGGCCGCCGCAAACCACAAGACAGTACAGGTTCTCCTTAGCTGGAGCGACCATCACAATTCACCTCCTGCTAAGTCTCTTAGCTGTCCTCCTGCAAGGATATCTCCAATGAACCTCTTCAGCAGTTGATTGTCTCCTTCTTCACAGATAGGCTCTGCAGCATTTTCTCCGGGCAGTCTATGAAACTTCCCCAGGTTCTGATCCTGACCCTGGCAAGAAGAGTTGACAGTGGCTAATCCAACTCTGAAGCAAAGAAGTCCTTTGTCATTACTGGTGTTGGACCACAGCTAAAGTTGTAGACAGTAGTTGTGTTTTCCAAGAACCAGCTCTGAGACCAGTTGAGGGCAGTTAGGCCCTTTCCATATTCCATGCAGACTGGTCCAAGGTCTATGGCACCTGTAAGCAGGCTGGCAGGTGGAGTGGAGCATGGCGTCTTCTGTCAGGAGAGATAAGGGCACAAAAGCAAGGGAAGCAATACCACTTAACCAGTGGCGTAGCTAGGCACTCTGACGCCCGTGGCGGTCCCTGCCTTTTGCCGCCGCCGAGCGCCTAAGAGCGGGGGGGGTGCTAGCGATAAATTTACCTGCCGCCCCCAAATCTCGTGCCCGCCCCCTCCGCCCCCCCCTTGCTACGCCAGTGCACTTAACTACATGTTAACTTGTTGTAGGTAGTCCTTCCAGAGAACAATGGATCAAGAAAGAGTATTGGGAAACTCCCTAGATTCAAATTGTTTCTCTGTCTCCTCTCAATAATGGCTTGACCCACTACAGCAGTGGTTCCCAAACTGTGCGCCGTGGCTCCCTGGGGAGCCGGCAAACCTAGCCAGGAGAGTCGCTCACCAAGCACTTTAATCCATTTAATTTTGAAGGGTCTGTTGGCTTCAGTTAATCTAATTAAACTTAAACGCATGATGTCGATGATTTGTAAGTGACATGCCTAAAGCTGTAAACATAGTGCTTACTTGATGGCATGTCGAGGGAGATGACCTCCATATTTCACTGGATCCCCACATTCCAACACTCCCAAAGTAAGCAGAAGATGCCTGATTTATTTTGTTAGATTCGTTAAAAGTTTCGTTTTTTCCAAATGCATTTTAAGCCAATGCAAGTTATCAGGAAAGTACAGTTGTCCTATCTATTATACACACTAAGTATTGACATTTGTACTTGAATCATAGGTACTTCCAGCATACATTTCGTTCAGTACACACACATTTCCAGACAGGCCATCTCTCTTGTTGAGCACAGGGAAGTAAAATACCATATACGTCATAATACCAACATTTGGAAGCAAGAAAGAAGGACGTTTAAAAAAAAAATAATCGGAGGCATTTATTTTACTTGCATTGATTTGGAGGCAATTTTAGGGAGGAGACAGCAAAAATAAAGCTGTATGTTGTTAAAAAAAGTCGTGAGTCACCCTGCTGAGACAGGTGTGTTGGCACGTATGACATTGGTAGAAAGCGAAGTGCATGCAAATATTCTTCAAGTGCAGAAACACTTTGGCAATGGGGCCTACATGCATAGGGTTTTTATCTAGCACTGTAAGTGGGATAAAAAAGTTTGAGAAGGTACTCTAAAAAAAGGCATGGGCAAAGAAGTGTAACTAGGAATATTTTATTAGAGGCGTCGCCTTAGTAATACGAAACACCCTGCGTATATGATTATAATATCTTCATCAGCTTCATCCCAATTATTTTCAGTGAGAAAAATGCAAATACTCCTGAGGCCGGGCTTACATCCCCCCCACCCTCCAAAAAAAGTAACAGTGGGGAGCCACGGTCAATGGTCAATGGGCCAAGGGAGCCGCGGGTCAAAAAAGTTTGGGAACCACTGCACTACAGTGTATCCCTGGAATATACTGGAAGAGATATGCAGCTTATATATGCCATCAGGGCTCTCTCCACCACATCATCCTAGGTACTCCTGGAAATTACGCAAATACAAAACGGATTCCAATGTGGCCATGGGTCTGCTGTACAGTGAGTTAAGTTATTCATAAGAGGAAATATTATATCCACCTTTTGAAATGTCAAGTATTGAAAACAGATTTAACAGACACATGTTGTGTTAATTTAACAAAACATTACAAGTGAGAATTGGTTGACTGAGCAGAAGGTGCAGATTATTTACAAAGAGATCACAAGACCTGTGAATGAGATCCTCTGTCACCATCTAGGTCAACTAGTCCACTCAAAATAAATGAGTTGCCTGCCTTGTTGATGGGTATCCTTGACAATCTCTGACTCATATGCATTTGTGGTATTGTAAAAGGGCCTAGATAACTACTGTTAATCTTCATTGAAACCTTGTCTATCTTCCTTGTCACAGTAGTAATACATGAGGTGAGTCATCATTCAAGAGACAGGCAATTCACTTGACCCTAGGCAAAAAAGCAAAGCATTGGTTTTGAACCTGAATCTCTCCTCAAGTAGAACTTCCTTCAACACTCCAGTAACATCCTTTAGATATCATACAATAGACACACGGAAGTTGTGGAAGTGAGGGTTGGAAGGACTGTGATAAGAAAGCTTAGGCTTGCAGTAATGAATCTTACCAGTAAGAAATCAGGACATTAATTCTAAGGCCATCCGCCTCATCTCATTACTTACATCATGAGAGGCTTTAAAAATTGGGATCAGGAAGTTGTCCATTGAGGTCATGACCCAATTACATAAATAATCTTCATTATTCTGGGCCCTGCTTTCTCTTTCCCTTCAATGAGGAAATGGCATGTATTATATGGTGTGGTTGTGCAACCTCACCGTGTAATACACTTACCAGCCCCTTTAGGACCCTTGGACTTCATCTGTCAAACCCTCGGCTCAATCCTGGGTAGTTGTGGCACTGAGCAGAAAGGCTTACACAGAAGAACAACTGTAAAGCATTTAAACAGCACCAAAACAATTGAAGAAGAAATTGACACAGCACTCAAGAAATCCACAATGTATTTTTATAAGAATGTAGACACAGCAGTGAAAAAAAATCTGCTGGAGGGTTTCAGAGATACAGATTTTACAAGCAATAATAAATCGAAGCAATTTCACTCAACTGTGAACAAGCATTGGCAAAGTTGACGAATTGGACACTTAGAAACTTTTTCAAGGAACATTTAGGTAAGTGCCAATGTGTTTGGTTAGGAGTGCTTGGGGCGACCAACTCCAGCAGGGAGCTAGTCAAGGGGACCAGCAAGGTCCTCCGGAACAGTCCCTTCACAGAAGAAGCAGTCCTTCAGCAGTTCCAGGCTCTTTATTTGCATTGCAATGGATTCTTATGGAGTGGTCCTGATGCAAGTGATGAAGGAAGGCTGAAGATGCTCTAAGGATGCTGTGGATGTGACACGGTTGACAGGGGTCTTCCTGCAGGGATTCCTCGAACCATGGAGATGGTTGGGGGGGCCTTGGTTGCACTGGACTATCAGTCGCCTGTTGTTGCTGTCACAGGCTAATCCTTCCTGAGTCGATAACTCACCTTTTGAGAGATCCAGCAACTCTCCGAGAGTACTGAATGGTCTTGGATGCAACTCTATGCATGGGTCTTTGTTCTCATTGCTAGACGGTGACAGTGGTAGTGGCTTGAAGTCTTTGGGCTACCAACTTGTCCCAGCACGCTTCTTTAGCTCTTGTGTCCCTGTGTTGTGAACAGGAGGCCAGTCAGCTGGCCCTTGGAGTTCTCTTGGCTTGACTGGGCCCTGGAGATGGCTTCTTCTTGAGCAGGACACAGCAGGCACAGTTAACCCTCTCTTTGCTTGCCACCAGGTGTAGCAGGTGCAGTACTCGTCGATGCAACCTCTATTTGCTGATCCCTCAGTGGAGCAGGACAGTCCTTCTTCGGTCCTTCTTCCAAGTCGGTTGCGATCTGAGGCCTGAGTGCAATGGGTACCCTCTTTATGCTCAGAAAGGGCCCTCAGCACAGGTTGGGGTTGGTAGCCAATGGGCTACTAGGTTCCCTCCCACCTGATGACCACTTCCTGTGGTGTGTGGCACTGGATATCCCAGGATGCACCATTCTGCCCACTTACAAGATCGCAAGACCCCTCTCTCAATGCCCAGACCACACTAGCTCACCCCTGGGGTGTGGCTACCTCAGGCCTACACACCTCTGGGGTAACCGGTTTGGCAACTGGTTTCTCCTCTCTGCATCCTGTACCAGCCTGTCTACCTCAACAATGGGGTAGCCCTCCCCCCGGTGTTACACATCTGGCCTTCAAAGGAGGCTTCACCTTTGAAGCCTGTCTATTGAGACTAACACCTAAGTAGCTTCCTGCATGAGGGAGGTGACACCTCCCTGGCCTGCAATCTCTCATTGTTTCCTTCCTGAGATTTGTTGACATGTCTCTCCAGGAGGGCAGAAAGCTGTCTCGTGGAGCAGGCTCCATGTGTGCCTGGGAAAGCACAGGAGTTTTAAAGGCAGCAAAGGGGCAGCTTTGCTAAACCTGCACACTGTAACAAGTTACATTAATTTCGACTTGAGGTACAAGTCAGGTTTATTGTAACCATTTGTTTGATACCTTGGAGTGCCTACTTTGGCCTTACCATTCAGGAATTAGCACAGCTGAGGGGGGCATCATGTAACCCTAAATTTCATCAATTGGGCTATCACGTTTTTCCACAGTAGAACTGCAGTTTTGCCTATTTCACTGTCGGAACATGCAAAGTACATGTCCTGCATGGGTCATTGCTCTCAATGACAAAGTTGGGCTAGCAGTGCACGACTGCTCTACCAGTCTGCAGTGGTGGATTGGGTGGCTTGTTGTACTCCGGGGACCGCCAGGGTGGCACAATCAGTGCCACAAGCCCTGGGATATCCCTCTAACTTACATGCCTGGGGTACCATTTACTAGGGACCTACAGGTAAGTTAGCCATTTCCAGTTGGGTATAGTCAATTCGACATACACTTCAGGGTCAGGGCACTAGCACTGAGGTCTGGTTAACAGGCCTCAGTGCACTCTCAGAGTCAAACAATCAGCAGCATCAGTTAAAAAACTTCTCAGTGACCATATAAAAAAGGTATTTCCTTACACCTTCCTTACAATCTTTCACGATGTATGGTGGCGTATGAGGAAGTGATCCAAGAAGGTAAGGGCCATTAAATGTGCCAATGTCACTGACTGTTAGTACAGGCTGGTGAAGTACATCAAGAAGGAGGCAGTGTGAAGTGTGTGAATGTGACAAATAGTGCTCACTAGAAACTGTAATGGTATCTCAAGTGAAAAGGAACTAATGCAGAACTTTTAGATGTGAATGGGCACATTTATCTTTATAAGTAGGGCACCAGCCCTTGCCCCTTGAAGCCACATTTAAGGGAAACTCAATAAGAACCCCTTAACTTGGCATGAAAGAAAAACTTGTAAGCAGCATTGGAATTTGTTTTAACTTTCCCCCTAGTTTTCTGACATAAATTGTTAAAAAATCATACCTTCCAACTAGGATTCCTTGGGCCTGATTCACAAAGGTAAACTTAGACTTAAGTGTAAGTTTACTACTTTTTGGTATTTGCACAGGGAAGTTACTACTAGAAATGTCACTACTAGTAACTTTACTAGTAGTAACTTTACCAGTAGTAAAGTTACTAGTAGTAACTTACCTTTATGAATAACAAAAAGTAGTAAACTTACACTTAAGTCCAAGTTTACTACTTTTTGGTATGTTACTAGTAACTTTACTACTAGTTAATTTGCTCAGGTTCAGACTCGGCTTTAAATATAGTGGATTGACTGGTATCCCTAGACTCTCCGATTCACACCTCACTCCATTATAGAGTACTGATTGATTACTCGGTCTACAAAGACATGCCACACACTGATCCCGCTCAGATAGCACTTCAGCCCTCGGTTTCCGCGGCCCTAAGTCTTTTACACCTGGCTTTACATAGTGATGAACTATACCCTTCTGACCTCATCAATGAACATCACGAGGTTCAAGAAATTAGGGGTGAAATAGGGGCAGATCAAGTCCTTGATAACACACATACGCCAAATGTATCAACCCAACAACCTGTAATACGGCTGACATCATGGAACATAGCAGGGCTGAAAAGGAATCTAAAGGATGCAGAATGGCAGGAATATATTGATCTCAGTAAAATCTGTCTGCTGCAAGAAACTTGGGCCCTGGAAACTCCCCACAAGCTTGGGTATAAAACATTTAGCGCTAATGCCATCCTCTCAGCTAGAGGTAGACCCTCTGGTGGCCTTGTCATATGGGTAAAAATCACCTTAAGTGTCGATATAACCCAGTTGGATTTTCCAACACAGGATATACTGGGGTTAAAGATCTCAACATATGATAAAACTGAAATCTATATAGTAAACATCTATAATAGACCAAGTCCATCCAGTAAGGTATCCCCAGTAATAGAGCTGCTAGATAAGTTTTTAAGCACAATTGACCCAAGGGCAATAGTAATTGTGGGGGGAGACTTTAACCGCAAATTTTAACCGGTAATGGGATTAGAAAATATCTTTGAAGAGGAGGACATTTGAAATAATATTCCTCCTCTGGATAGCAGCCCCGCAGTGCCCTGTACAGTTGCAGTATCGCAACTTACTCGACTAGTTTCAGGGAATGGACTCAGGGTCTGCAACGGTCGACTGCCGTCTGATAGACCGAGTGCTCCTACATTTAGTAGGGGGAGTTGTAAGAGCAGTATCGAATATATATTGGTATCTATTAACTTCTGGCCAAATGTCCACGATTTAATAGTTCAAATTAGAGATGATAGTGATCACTATCCTCTGTGTTTAACATTAGCAGGTTCTTTCTTTCAATCTACAAATTGGAGTGATAATGACAATAACCAACTGAACCCACAGTTAGTAACAACCATAGAGCCCTGAAATGGCCATCAATAGTGGGAAAAGACGAGGTTATGATAAGGATTTATAACACCCTTTCAGATGTCATCTCTCCATATATCGACCTGCCCGTTGCAGATATCCCCATAGTACAGATCCACCACACAATGGTAGGCAAATTAAAACATATCTTGAGTAGGAGCCCCAGGGAGAATGGGGGGGGAAACAGCTGTCAATAACTCAGCTAATCAGTGGTACAATAATGAGTGCCATAAAGCAAAGAGTGAGCTTATTATGGCAGCTAAATCAAATGATGTCAAGACACTAAGAGATAAAAGATCCAAGTACAAAAGATTATTAGTGCAAACCAAGAAAAACTGGGACGATAGTGTCTGGACGGAATGGATTATTGCAGCCAAAACCAAGGATCACGTAGGCTTCTGGCGATTGATAGCCAAAGGTAACAAATTGGGAAGAAGTAATAAGGACCTTTTCTTAGACCCAGGTACTTGGGTTAACCATTTTTCAAAACTGTATTCAGGGTCTATAACGGATTCAATAAATAACCAGCAAGGTCATATAACAAACCCCGCAATAACCACCCCGTTTTTTAGCCTAGAGGACACCTTAGCAGCTATCGACGCAGTAAAGCCCGGGAAAGTCCCAGGCCCAGACAAATTACCAGGCGACCTGTTGAGCAGTGCTTAATTTGTAAAATATGAAGTGCAGGTGCTCAAATCTTTGTCGGAGGCCACACCTACTTTTCTCTGGCTCCACCCACTCCCTCCACTGGCTCCACCCACTCCCTCAATTAGCTCCACCCACATCCTCAACTGGCACTGCGAAAAGTCAGATGAATTTCAGCAAGGGAGCCTTCCTCATAGTAAGATTTTGATAGGAGGCTTCCGGTATTACAACAAAAGCAGGGTGAGGTGGCAGTGTGCAGAGTTAGTTACACACTGGGATTCACAAAAATTATTAATTAATTGACAGACCAGCCCCCATTCTGTGCATAGCAAGCGAGCGCAGCAAGCTTAACGACTGCCAGAGGTGTTTGCATGGGGGAAATTCTCCCCTCAAAAACATTTTGTAAAAAGAAAAACCAAAATGGTGCACAACACATTTTCCGTTACATATTTAGCTGTATCAACTTTCAAAGCATAATAAATCGTAAATGATGACCTGACATAAGCACCTAGGCCAGAAAGCAAGGAAATGTGTGTCACACATAAGCATCCATTCCAGGCCATAAACCGTGGAAATGTCACACATAAGCACCCAGGCCAGAAAGCATGGAAATCTCACACATTTACTCAGACAAGGAAACATGGAAACGTCACACAAAGGCACCCAGGCCAGAAATCATGGAAACGTCACACAAAGGCACCCAGGCCAGAAAGCATAGAAACGTCACACAAAGGCACCCAGGCCAGAAAGCATAGAAACGTCACACAAAGGCACCCAGGCCAGAAAGCATAGAAACGTCACACAAAGGCACCCAGGCCAGAAAGCATAGAAACGTCACACAAAGGCACCCAGGCCAGAAAGCATAGCAACGTCACACAAAGGCACCCAGGCCAGAAAGCATGGAAACGTCACACAAAGGCACACAGGCCAGAAAGCATGGAAACGTCACACAAAGTCACCCGGGCCAGAAAGCATGGAAACATCACACCAAAGCACACAGGCCGGAAATCATAGAAACATCACACAAAGGCACCCAGGCAAGAAAGCATGAAAATGTCAAAGAAAGGCACCCAAGCCAGTGACGCTGGAACAATTTTCAGAGTGTTGGTGCTGCCCTCAATGTTACATCACTGAAGAAGTCATAAGACTGTGAAAAATCCAAACATCACACTAAGGACAAACATAGCAAATGAGCCTTGCCCATTACGGCGAAGGTGGTGAGAGTGTGATATGTTGCAGTGGAGCATTTAGAAGCCCACTGCTTGTTGAGTGGTTTTGGTGAACTTAACTGTATGAACCAAATCTTTCCACAATCCTAAACTCACCAACCCCAAGTGCCTCAACTTCCTGCTCTAGCCAGTGCTGTGGTAGAATTCCTGCATATCGGCTGATGCTTTGGACAGTTGAGTAGCTACCAAACATTGCTAGTTGTTATTTGTTAATGATATGTATGAAGGCATAGCTCTACGAAACAGCGGTAATGATTCAAGATGACTCGACACAGGTCTCTGAAGCAAAGTGAGTCCTGTGAGGAAGACAGGTTGTATAGGGACCCTACTCCTGCCGTCACATTCGGTATGTTTACTTTGGTACCTCCAGGGCTTGGCACTTTAACTTAAGTCAATCTCAGGAATGGGCTGGCGAGGTGAGTTGGCATCCCTCGAAATGGGAAAAACTGACTTGCCCAGATCCGAAAAGCAGACCTGTGCCTTGGGTTAAACAAGGCCTCAAGGGCACTTTGCAGGCAGCATGTAGGCCTGTGTTTAATGGTAAGAGTGAAACTGCAAGCTATCCTGAGCCTCTCTCCCAGAGATGCTGTGCTGGCAGGGATTCTTTGTTGAGCTTCCTGCAACAGCTGTGTGTTGTAGCTACTATTAGGTGTGTATTAGTGAGGGATAACTTTACATCTATGTTTGGGCTTGAGCACCTGTGCAGACTTATTTAACACATCAAACTTACACATTTGAAAAATAAACTTCAATGTCATGACATTCGGGAGTAAGAAACGAAGGCCTAAAGTATTATAGATAATTTGGACTACAGTTTTGTTGCAGGCCACACTAGAGAAATATTTTTTCTCCGGAGCAAAATAGAGTACATTTTCACCATAACCATGTTATCCTATAAATTAAAAACATAGCTTAAAGTTGTTGAACAATCACAGACGTGTAACGCCCTGTTTGGGAGCATAATGTAGCGGAGTCCCCAGTATTCTCTCTCTTACTTGCTTCTATTTTTCTCTCTAAATCTCACCACCACGCCCCCCTGTCTACCTCTAACTCTGATTGTCTTTACTTTAGTTTCTCTCACCTACCTATATCTACACAGTATTGACAAATATACATACAGATAAACAGTGCATTGTAATAATGTGAACAGAGATATGGGCCTTTTTTAGGAGAGCATCTCAATATTATGAAGAGAGATCATGTGCCTCCTTTAGCGGAGCACATTAGTAATGTGGGGGGAGCTGCAACCACAATTCAGCAGGGCATCTAAAAAGTCCCAAACTTGAGACATCTTAGTGACACAGACAGGTAATCATCAGCACTACCATGGCAGTACTGTACCATGGTGCACAGCAGCACCGAGTAGAGAATCTCTTGCCGCTCCAATGGCAGTGCATTGTGAATGATGGCATGCCCAATGCATACACAGTAATATCAGCCTGCCCTTACGTACAATCAACAGCAATTATTGCCCCATGGGTGCCAGTGCCACCATGCGCTGTCTATAGCGTCCGCGCTACTGCCATAGTGCTATAGATAACATGGGAGTATTGCAGCCCTCTCAGCATGGACCTGAATCACCTAGCTATGACCCTCATCTCATGTACCAATCTTCGCAGGCTGTATAGACCCTGAGCTTGGCGAGCTATCATCTGTAGCAATGGCATCAGCAGTCTCGGCACATTGCAAACTGGAGTGTCACTTCCAGCACCTTTTCAGTAAAAACCTGTGTACAGCGTGCCTGTGTATGACCGGCGGCGGCTAGTACTAGTCAGCCGCTGGTCAGTGCATCTCATCATTCATGCTACTACTACCACACAGTGACGTGACCTGCTGCGACCGTCACACCACCACCAAGAGGAACATTATGCCTTCGCAAAAGGTTACTTCGCTTCATTTCATTCTAAAATAAACAATACACAATGTTCTCTCTTCTGTTACGAGAGAGATGTTACTTCTTGTGACCTTATTCAAGATAAGGACGCTTTGATTCCAGGGCCAGGCAGTCAGTCACATGAAGCAAGCAACCCAGAGAAATGCAGCTGCAGGCATCTTGTCCTGCACGGGGCTAAGCTGTACAGTTTGCGATGACAGCCTGAGCATATTGCTAGTGCTCCGGTGTACGAAAGAACTGGCAGTGTCTGGATGTGCTGCTAATGAGGGGTCGTAAGTGTCCTGCTTTTGTAGATAAAGAAGTTGACAGCGTTACAGACAAGCACATAGTGCCGTTAACGAATGACTTGTATTGTATTGGCCTGGCTATAAGCAATGAAAGGGAGAGTCTGTCAGTGCATGCATATTATAACCTAATAATGCTGCTAGATCTGTGCTGGTATTAATAAGTAAAGGGAATGAATGAGAATTCCTTTTCTCTGAACTAGAAGTAACCTGCGTCGTGGTTGAGAAGCAGCGCGCATGATATGATGGGCTAGTAGTAGCACTCAATTTGTGCTGATCGTAGGGTCACAGGGAAGGCGTCAAGTAGAGCTGGTGGTGAGGATCAGGCAGAGGTTTAAATATACTGATATTGAGTTGCTGTCAGAATCAGCTGCATGCTGGGGGGTGTACTGCCCAGGGTGCTTGGGGTCCAGGTTTTCGTTGGCATGGCAGTGACAATGCCATCTAGTGTATAGGGATTGTAATACACTCAAGGGCTTGTGTATATATCCTGGGGATCCTTGCACTCACCCCAGCGGCAGCTGCCAATGACCAGTTTCTGCTGCTGCTGATCTCCTCCAGCGTCCAGGGCCGTTCACAGATGGCCTCGCTCCGCTCTGAGCGTGAGCCCCCACTGCCACTATGCTACTCTTAGTGGAATGGCAGTGGCACCGGCTCCACCCCCGTATAAGATTAAATCCCACATTCACACAGGAATGTGTTCAGGGTCTGATCACTGATGGATTCAGAGGGTGGAGGCACGCTCGCTCCCAAACAAAAAGCAGTGTTGGGCATATTCATGATCATGGTGGCATGGCGGCTACGCTACTAGGTTACTTAACTAATTTGCCTTCTTCAGTACTGAGTAGGTTACTGACTGTTACTGTAAACTTTAGCTGTTTACCGGTTCGTTCGTGGCCGGCCCGGGACACACACTGACTGCAGTGCACTGCCTTACGCTGCTTGCAGCTTTATTAACTCAACTGATTAGGCCTGCCAGGCCCTGCCTCACCTGGTGCTGTTGCATGCCTGGCTCACAGGCGCGCGGCAAACACACTTCGCTGGGAGTGGATTGGGGGACCAGTAAATTGAGTGGGACTGTGGGACTGACTCACTTGGGACTCTGTGCACTGCCACTCCCTGTCTTAGGCTGCTGCGCAGCTTTATTAACTGATTAGGTCTGCCAGTCGAGGCCCTGTCTCACCTGGTGCTGTGTTGCCAGGAGTACTGGCTACTCGGCTCTCAATGCCAAAGTCGTCCGGGTCGCGCTCAAACTTAATTGAAGACAGTGAACCACGATGACTCGGTGGTCGGGTGCGGCCGTGCGGGTATGCTGGGGCGTGGCAATGAGGCGAATGCGTGCGCAATCCACAATCTGAAAAAATCTGCGCAAGCTGCCTGCTGCCGCGCACCCAACCCCCAAATCCAGCCTAACACTGTCCCGCCCAGTGGGCGGCAACACTAAGGAGCCGACAGTACTGCGGTGCGGAGCCTGCGGATTGCAGACGAGAAGTAGTTGAACTGTTCTGAACACAAGTTCAACAGTAAAGTAACACTCTGTGCCACTGCCAAGTCCCATGGCCGTAGCGAGGTAACTAAATTACTATCAAATCAATTACGTGCAGCAATGCGTGTAGACCCGGCCCTGATAATTAGGTGCCGGTGCTAAGCACCGGAAAGCACCGGCACAAATTAAGCACTGCTGTTGAGGCATGACAAAACTGTTTGGGGGCCATATGTCAATCTTCTCTGCAATGCAGTGGCAGCGGGTGCCCCACTACCGGAGTCATGGAAAGGGGCTGAAATTATTACTATTTTTAAAAAAGGTGACCGCCAAGACCCTGCAAATTACCGGCCCATAAGTCAAATCGATACCTTACAAAAGATTTATGCTAAGCAGATTTTATCAAAATTAAATGACTGGATTGAGGAGAATCAAATTTTATCACAATACCAGGCTGGGTTTAGATCTAGAACCAGTACAATTGACCAGGTCTTTAGATTCCTCTGTATGAGTTGGAAATATCCGATTTTAAAAAAAGGCCATTTGTATATAGCTTTTATAGATTTGAAGGCCGCCTTCGACCTCATCCCCAGAGATCTGCTCTGGAGTTACTTAAAAAATCAAGGTGTACCAGAGGATCTTCTTGTGCAAATAATAAGACTGCATGAAGATAACTATGCAAAAGTTAGATGGGGTCCGAGGGGAGAGCTCACCGAGGCAATCCCCGTAAGGAGGGGTGTAAGACAGGGCTGTGTACTGGCACCCACCCTATTTTCACTATATGAAAATGATGCCCCGAAATATCTTCTGGGGTGTACACACGACTCACCAAAGTTAGGTGGGGTGCCAGTACCAGCTCTTTTATTTGCGGACGACACTATTTTAGTATCTCAAACTCCAAAGGGTCTTCAATGTTTAGTAGACTCCTTCAGCGTTTATTGTGATTCTAAGGGTCTAGAAATTAATTCTAGCAAAACAAAATATATGGCAGTTAATCCACATAAATCGTTCAAGAAGAACATAACTGTCCATAAACAGAAGCTAGAATATGTGTCGGATTTCAATTACCTAGGTATTACACTCAACACTAAAATTACCTGGTACCCACATTTGCAAAAGAGTAAGACCATCTTGCTCCAAAATTCCTTCCCAATATTTAGAAAACATGCGACTAGTATTACCAAGGCAGTGTCTCCTGCACTTGAAGTGTATAAATACAGGGTACAATCGGCATCCCTTTATGGTGCGGAATTATGAGGGGCCACCTGTAGGAAAACTTTTGCGGGGGAAGAAAATAAGTTTTTTAGGAAGTTGCTACGTCTCCCTGTGCGCACACCTGTTATTCCTATTATTATGGATTTGAACATAAAACGCATGGACCACCAGGCTTCACTGAGACCATTGTTGTTCTGGGTGCGATTGTGGACCGCAACAGAACTAGCAAGTTATAAAGAAGGGCTAGAAGAGATTCTAAGGTTTGATCAAGGCACTAGCCTCCAGTGGGTCAAGCATGTGCACACATGGTTTTGTAAACTTGGGTTGAAGCATTTCTGGGAAGCACCTACTTTATTGACAGCAGCCTCCAAAAAAACATTGAAAACCGCATTTTGGGCGTTCATACAAAATAGTGTTTCCCATAGTTCAGATATTGGTAGTTTAACGTCTCAGTTCCTTCTTATAAAACCAATCCCAGCTTTTAAGCAATATCTGGATGAAGTGCAGCCCCAGCTGGCAAAATCTTTGTATATGAAATTCCGTTATGGTGTTTTGCAAATTAATTCAAACACAGCGAAATGGAGTCGAAGAACTGGTGAGAATAATAATGAAGATTGCTGTGTACTATGCCAATCCAATGTACTAGAAAATGATTTACACTTATTATTCTTCTGCCCAGCATATGCCATGCCAAGGCAAAAATGGATTAAACCCATTTGTCGAAATTTGGGAACTAGGTCTTGTATTGAGGCAAAAAAAATACTAAAAACTGACACTTCACAGAAAATTGTTTTTAGTGTTAGCAGATATTTGTTCGCTGTGGGCATAAGAGGAAAAAAAGGTTTGAAATTTTAATGTTCTAAATTAAATGTGTTGTCCTATTATCTAATAAGCACTTTTCTGCATCTGCACTTTAGAACTGTCCAGAGATCAGGCAGACCGTATGGCTATGTACGCTACGTCTTGCTCAAGTTCATTTATGAGCACCTTTAAAGCACTTGCACTTTTGTTGCTGTTTAGATTTTATGAGAGAAAGCTCTATTCATTTACATGTACTCTTCTAGTATTTGTATCTTCTCAACCCAACCTGGATTTTATATTCTCTTCATGTTTTAATTACTTTGGACTGTAAGCTTAGCATTTTTATTATATTTTACTTGATATATCGATTGCCGGTATTTTATTCTAAATATTTTAGTATTCGCATTTGTCTAAGGCGGCACCATTGGAATGTTTTGTATTTTAACTGTGTTTTATCAACTAATACGTATGAATTGTTATTATGTATCTTTTATGGTTTTCTTAAACCGAAATAAAGACTAATGGATGAATGAATGAATGCTAGTAGTAAGGTTACTAGTAGTAACGTACAATTGTGAATACCAAAAAGTAGTAAACTTATACCTAAGTTTAGGTTTACCTTTGTGAATCGGGCCCTAAGTTTAGACCTAAAGTCTAACTTAACATCTGAAGTCTAAGTTTAGAGTCACAAAGGTAGTAGTAGTAGTAACTTTCCTTTGTGAATACCGAAAAAGTAGTAAAGTTAGACTCTTGGTCTAAGTTAGACTTTTGGTCCTACTTTACCTTTGTGAATCGGGCCGCTTGTGTCTCTCCTTGAACTGAACCATTGCCTGTCCTTCTAACTTGTCTCCTAATTTGCATGACGTAAACCTTTGCCAGCTAGATGTGATATGCCTATGATGATTGTATACATTGGTCTTCTGTAACAAAAGCTATCTTGTGAAAAGCCATTCATCTATAAAACAAGATTGGGCCCACTAAAATATTCACATTTGATCAGAGAGTGAAGATACCAAACAGCAAATAGAACGCCCAATAGGAACTTCTGTAGCCTCATATCCAGTCAATAGACTCATTCTATAGTCCATATACTGGGAATATTCACCTGGAGCTTCTCTCTGGTCCATGGCAAAGGCTAGTATGCACCAGGGCACGAGTCAGGGGTACACGCGGGTGGACGGTGTCCACCCACTTTATTCACAGGGTGAACGCCGTCCACCCTGCCAAGAGTTTGGGCCCCACTGAATAATGTGCTGAACTCGTCCCGGTGTAATTTCCAAACACCGGGACATTTTCAGCAGCACCTGCACGTTGTCTGCTTTCCATCTGCAACAAGCAACAACGTGCAGGCGGGGACGGGACTTTCTTATTTAAGACTCCTGCTGGGCCCATAACAAGGGCCGAATTTGAGGGGTCATCAGGCCTCCTTTTGTTCAGTCTCTTGGCTGGGAGCAGTTAGGAGCTGCACACCTGATGCAAATGAAGCGGAGGGGAAACAAAGGCTCACACCTTGTTAGCACTTCACACATACTTAAGAGAGGCAGCTTTTCACTTTGTTCAGTCCCTGTTTAGGAGATATGCATGCACTGTTAGAATATCAGATGTGTTGATCTTTCCCAGTATTTACACAAAGCAAATTACATTTATATAGAGCTTACTTCCCCTGAGGAGGCGTTGAAATAATTTAAGTACCACTATTTTTTCTTGTATAGCCCTACTCATTCCAATGCAGGGTGTCAGAGTGCTTTACATCAACACGTGCAAATTACAGGTACAATAAATTATATAAGTTTGTAAATGAATGTACAGGATGTGTTACATAAAACTGGGGGATTGCAAGGTGTAGAAGTCACATATCATCTTCCATAGCTCACTGTGCTATTATACTCGCAATGCGCTCAAACGTACACACGATAGACCTGCTAAACATATATGTGAGGGCTTTGGATCTGATGTCACTTCTTGTGATGCCACTTCCTGTAAAGTTGTGGCTTGTGATGCCACTTTCTATGATGTCAGTTCCTGTGATGCGATGTGTAATGTCGTGCGCCGTGATGTCATGCCCTGTGATGTCGCGCGCTGTGATGTTGCACGCAGTGATGTCACGCGCTGTGATGTCACTTGCATACTGCCAAACTAGGTCAGTCCCCCCACTTCTTTTTTTAGGACTTGTGACCTGGTATGCACCCCATATTAGGAAACGAAAGCGCTGTTGTAGGAGGCTGGAAACAAAGTGGAGGTTTATCATAAGCTCAAGGCTCAATTAGAGCAGTATAGAAAATCAATATTTGAAGGGAATTAACACTACCTCAATGTCAAAGTTGAATTGAAGTTTATTATTGCAAACCAAGTTGGTTCAATTATCAGCATATGCGTTATGAAATGTTGTTCTCCTGGTCATGAAAACATCACTGGAACCAGCCAACATACATACAGAACTATCCACCAGTGGCTGGATTACCTCGGCTTTCAAAATTATGAGAGAAAGTAGTAACCACAGCTTCACAGTTTACTAGACAAGCAGTTGTGATTCAATAAGGATTCAATCCTTGCAAAGCATGGAGACTGTACTTTTATTGCTCAATAATTCATTAGCATCTACAGGTGAAGGGAATTTACCCCTTTTAAGTCTTTCATATTGATATTATTTTGCATGTGACTTTTATAAATGTCTTTGCCGTGTCTAACTTCTGCAACGCTTAGCTTGCCTTTAAAGACCTGGGATCTGATATGCAGATATGTTAAAACACTCACACATACCGGATGACGAAAACGCACTCCGCCTGCTATGAATGAAGCTCGCACAGCCCTTGCACACCACCAGCAGAGGATGAGACTCGCAAGGCCCTCGCAATCCACCTGTTATGAATGGAGCTCACATGACCCTCACTTTCCATCCGCTGAGGATGAAGCTTGCAAGCCTCTTACACTCCATCTCCTATGAATGAACCTCTCATTGCTCTCACACTCCACCTGCTGGGGACGAATCCTGCTGTCTCACCTCTTACACCTCCACTCCTTCCCTTTTTTCTTCTTGCCTCTTACCTGTTTGCCACTCTCCTCACCTCAGATTCCCTTCTCTTCCACCCTCCAGCCCTATCCGATTTCTGCCTCTTTCCTCTTACACCCATTCTCCTGTCTCCCCCTCCTCCACCCACTCTCCTGCCATCACCCCTTCCACCACTCCTCCACTGTGCTCCTCTTCTATTCCCCTTACCTCCCACCCCCTGCCACTCCTCTATTCCACTGCACTGCACTGCCCTTCCCTTCCCTTCACACCTCAACACCACATTTCTCCTACCTTCCCCTCTTTTGCCATCTCATCCCTTTTCTCCTGCCATCTCCCCTGCTGAACCCAGTTGCTTTCTGCCCCTCACCACCACTCTCCTCCATCTCTGTTCTCCAACTTTCCTCTAAACTCTACACCACCTCTCCTGTCCACCATTCTGCTCACCTCTTCTGCATCATGTTTTTCGTGTTTCCACACTACATAGTTTGGCTTGTGCTGTCTCTTACTAGAATTTTACGCATGAGTCTAGTATCAAGAACCTCCTGTACAATCCTAATTTTTAGGCTTATTTGTATTTTTAGGTCTAGCCCAAAGATTGCATCAGCTGTCTCTCTAGCCCAAAGTTAAAAAAAATAAAAAATAATTACAAATATATACATAGTGGGATTTGGGTCAGCCCTCTTCATCCTTTGTCTGTCATTCACATTTTCTTTCTACCCACTGCTCTAAACATTATGGGACAATGGGTCAGACCACTTCTACCATTGGCACTCTTGCAGTGTGGATGCGCCAATTTCACCTGATCACGTGTACATCTTGCAGTGTGAGTAGTGCTATTTTCACCTGAACAAGTGGACTTCAGTGCCAGGGGTCGTTGGCCAAGGCTTTATCTTGTCAATGCTTTTTTCTTTCAATTCTTCTTTATTTAGTCATCTCTATGTGTTTTAACTTTCTAATCAGGATACAGTAAATCAAAGGAAGAGTATCCTTTCTCAGCTCCAATAAGAATCATATTTTCCTGTGATGTGCATTAAAACTAAGAAGGCTTTGTTTACCTGTTTCATGTACGCCTGTCTGCTGGTAAGGGCCCATACTGTTCAATTAAAACTATATGTGATGATTACTTTAAAAACATATATATTATTGTATTTTAATTGCAAGCATATGGCACCCACACTTTGGCAGTGGTGTGTAATCTTTATTTTCTTCTTCTTTATTTTTGTGGTATAGGCTTGCAATAAAAAAATATATATATATACATTGCAACTGCTTGGTATGCTAATCCCATTGGCTTTGCCACAACTTATTTATTCATGCTGCTGATGTTTAAATGCAACTGCACTCATACTGAGATTTTGAATCAGGTGACTGAAAAGGGCACAACGGTAATACTTCAAATTATATAACACCAATCATAATTCAACTGGGATATCATGGACGTTACTAAAGCCACAAAAAGGTTTAATTGCTAGAAAAACAGTCAGTAAGTAGCTTTTAAAAGCATATGGTGTGCTCCCCAGCAGTGTTCCGAGGTAAACTTTACCGCAGAGCCTATGAGCTCCTTCAGACCATTTCCTGACATGGCTGATGGAAAAGGCAGTTGAAATTTGTTATTAAAGAACTGAAATCTCTCATTGTGGTTGTAGATGCCCACATTGTTCGGATGTTTGCCAGCATAATTCACTGCTGTGAAAACTTAAATAGTACACAGAGAAAGATGTGGTGGGTTGGGCAGGAGAGGAAGAGACAGACAGTGGAGTTGCAAGAGTGGAGTGGGCCCTAATGCAAACAAGGAAAATTGACCCACCTCCTTCTCGGTTGTGTAGGAAAAGGCAGCCATATTTGGAGTTCAGTGGGGACTTAACAACACCGCTTAACCCTAGTACCACTGGATTTGCTGCACTTATGGATACCTACATTCCTGGAGCCGCATTACAGACAGGACCCTGAGGGCACAAAATGTGTGTGTGCTTGTTTATTGCACCCCGAGATAGTGTTGTATTACAGAAGGGGCCACAAACGGACACAAACCCTTCTGGTGTCTTATCATGATGGGCCTGGTGCCAGTTTTGTTTTGTGTATGAAGTGTCTAAAGTTGAAATAGGTAACTCGGAATTTCTCCAAGTTAATGCATGAAATTTAAAAATAACTTTTTAAAAAGAACAAGTCAAAAACGGTGAACAAGGATTGTTACTCTCTGTTTCCGATGTATTCTGTCTAGAGATCATGTATTAACTCAGAGAAATTCCGAGTTATGTGTTTAAGCTCTAGACACCTCTCATGCAAAAAAGACACTGATTATGATACGGGTCCAGTAATGCTGATAGCGCCGGTGCACATATCACGCTGGCGCTACCTTAAGAGGTGTTTCGTCGACAAGGCACTTTGGAGCGCATGGAGGACCACGCCTCTGAGTAGCAGCAGGTGACCGGTGCTCCTCCCTCCCCCGCAATGGCGCGCCGTACCTGGTCGGCGTCTCTGTAGCTCGCACTGATGCTTGCTGTGTTTTTGCCGCTCTGGATTTCAGCGTGCGCGATCGAGGCAGGCTGGGCGGCGAGGGAAGGACGGGGATAGAGAGACGGCGACGGAGAGACTGATTTTCCCCATGCGCCTTCCCATCTGGGCGTCTTTGGTGCTTTGATGTTCGCAGATGGAGAGCGATAACTGCTGAGCTGAGCTGAGCTATGAGCTGCGAGCGGTGAGAGCTGTGGAGGCTGTGGAGGCTGTGGAAGGCTGAGGGAGCTAACGACCGGCTGGAAATAGAGCGGGGCAACTACGGTGAGACTAGCTGGTGCGAGGCTGCTAGTGCTTGTGCTTTGTAGACGCCGGCCGATAATTTCTAAAAAAAAAAAAGAGACAAAAGACAGAACATAAAGAGGGTCGAGAAAGGACCCGGTGAGGCAGCGAGGGAGCTCCAGAAAATGACAGTGAACGGCAGAGACGGCGTGCCCTCAAATTGTCAGTAGGTTCAATTCACAGCAATTTTGGCGAGTTGAACTTTTTGAGTTGCTGCTGACCCCCCCCCCCCCCCCCCTTTTTTTTTTTTTTTTTTTTGTGCGAGGAAAAATGGGAAGAGAGCTGTCTCTATGAAGAGCTCGCCAGCCCTGGCTAGTTCTGGCGAAGTGTTTCTGCGTCCTGAAGCTCCTTATGTGAAGTAATAACTTGCTTAACGGAAGTGATTTGGGGATTGAGCCAAGAGCTATGCGTCAGATGGTTCTGAGAGGGACAACAGTACGCACAGGGGCTTCAGCTGCAGCTCCCCTTACCTCTCCTTCGTCAGCACAGAAAACCAGACGTCAGACAGCCCAGGCTCGTATTCTCGCTGTGAGAAGAGGCAGAACTGCTCAGAAAGTTAAGGGGGATATAAACGCTACAACCTCACAAGTGGCTCTCTTGTCTCAGAAATTCTCTTCTATTCTATCTGCCTCTCCTGGAACTTCCTCTACCTCATTGGAGTTTTCGCCAGAACTGGGATCCGGTGTTAAAGGCAGGATCGTGGGGGCAGCAGTAGTGGAGTCGCCTACGCTGGGATCTGGGGGCAATCCTCCTAAGGAATACCCGGTTTTTTCTATAAATCGCAAATTTAATCAGATGGCTACTCTGGCTAGCACAGTGGATAAGATACTTCCCTTAGAGACGGCTCCAGGAATTCAGGAGAAGGGCACGGTCATTACCTTGCACACTAGGGCTCCGCTGGGGAAGGAAGGAGAGAACCTCCCTGAAAAAAGCTCGGAAGATCAAATCCAACCAAGGCAGCTGGCAGGGGCTGTACAGGGGGCAATGTTGGAGATGTCACGATGCAATTCCAGGGCTGGTGAAGTCCTGGGGTCTCTACCCCCCCTAGTACAGCACGAGTTGTCGTTGGGACCAGAACCAGAACTAGGGCCAGAAGTGAGGACCCCGGGCTGCCAGCAGCAGGGAATGGAGATCGCCAATAATGGGCAGGTTACCATTGGTATCGCCTCAGATCCTTTTGATTCGGCCTAGTCTTCGGTTGTCCCGTTAACACAGATGCAGTTGCTCTTTGAAACTATTCTGGGAGAAATTCGAGAATACAAAACCGCACAAGCGCAGGAGCTCTCGCTACTGCATCAACGTTTAGATAAGATTGAAACTATGGTACAGCTAATACCTGAGAGATTTAAAGAACTGGAACAACGGGTATCCGATATTGAGGACCACTCTGCATTATGTGATTCGGATATTGCCTCTCTCCAGAAGAAAGTTCAGGCTTCTCAGAATAAGATAGATGAGATGGAGAACTATGCAAGGCGCTCAAATCTGCGCTTCACAGGGATCCCAGAGGACAGTGAACGCATAGATGGCCAAGCTAATCCTGTGGCCTATATCGAATCATTAATTAGAAACCACTTGCTGGATAAGACGCCGGAAGATCTTACAGTAACGAGGGCCCACAGAGTTCCCTTCCACAAAACTCCGGGGGCTAAGTATCCTAGGACAATGATTGTGAACTTTTCGGATTACCGTATTAGAGAGGCAGTATTAACAAAAGCAATCCAGAAGAGAGAAATTGTCCTATCGGGCGGAGGTCGAGTACGAGTATTCTCTGATATGTCGGCGGCAGCGGCACGGAGACGGAAGGACTTTGTTGGGTTGCTGAGTCCATTTAAGAGTGCAGGAGCCCAGGCTTCGATTGTGCAGCAGTCCAAATTGAAGGTTTTGTGGAAAGGGAGGTTCCACTTATGCTCTTCTCTTGAAGAAGCTCAAGAGTTACTGCTGAAGATGGCTCAAGTTAATGAAAAATAAGTGACTCAAATAGACTTAATTTAATAGTCTTAAGTTTAGTCTCCTCTTAGTCTGTTATAATCAATCCTTTGAGTGAGCTGGTAGACTAAATTTTTTACTGTTTGAGTACTCTGGCATTTGGTCACTTTAGATAATTTAAGTAGGATCCATTATAGGATGTTCGGGATTTATAGGATCTATTGTCATTTTGTACTGTACTCTTTGCATTTTTTCTTCTTCTTTTTTTTTTTTTTTTTGTGTGTAATGCACTGTGTACGGTACTTTATCTTTTACATAATGTATGGTAAGGTAGTAAGTGTAATTTGTTTTTACTAAACTCATTGTATATGCATATACTCTAGCAAGTTTATATATTGGATGCGACACTTGCACATTTTGCATATTTTGCACATTGCATATTGCACTTTATCTTCTTTCTTTTTATGGACATTTTATATGGAGTATTTTCTTATATCTCCTTATATCTTCTGTGGCATTTTATATGTTTGATTTTTATTCCACGATATGTGTGGAGGAGCTGACATGTAGGTTCTCTTTGCACTAAAGATTATCGTTTAAGGCACTTTGCACAGTGCACTTTATCTTGCTTGATATGGTCATTTTATATGATCTACCCTGGTTTTTATAATCGGAGGTGGCAGGTAGTTCTTTTTTTTTTTTTGGACTAAAGGGTAGTTTTCTTGCTACTTTCCATGTATTGTACTCTTTGCACTTTTTTTTATTTTTTTTTATTTTGGCTGTTTTCTTGGGATCGATCTGTAATGCACTATGTAAGCTACTGTATCTTCCACATAATGTTCGGTAAATGTAGAAAACGTAATTTGTTGTTGTTAGTTCATTGTAAATGTTTCATCAAATCTACGGATTAACTGTAATATCTGCTCATCTTGGCACATTTTGCACATTGCACGTTGCACTGCATCTTTTCTCTTTTTATGGTCATTTTATATGAGTATCTTTTTATATTTTTTATATATCATTCACGGCACTTTGCATAGTGCACTTTATCATGTTTTATCTTGCCTGATAAGGAGATTCTTGCACATTGCACACTGCACTTTATCTATTTATTCCTGGCTGCACTGATTTAACAGGGTGCAGATGGCATATATTTATTGGCTCTGCATGCCAATTTTAGCACTCTACATATTGTATTTTATTCTTTTTTGCATTGTGTATATTGTATATGTTATATATGTCATATTGTATTGGATTGTAATGAGTTATTGAATTACTGTAGTACTATAGGACGCCTCTTGGAATATGAACCTCGCAAGTTGGAATTGGTGTTAAAGCAGTCAGTAGTATATTTTCCAGTCCTGCGGATGCGCTTGGGTTATTAAGGGAAATTTCATCAAAGTCGTGGTGGCCAAACGAGAAGTATAGTTGACTTAAGTTTCCTTTTGGGGGGGGGGTAGAGGTGTCACTTAGGGTCTCCCGGGTGTAATGTCATGACACCCAATAAATGTTTAGGGAGGGCGGGAAGGTGGCTAGCGTGGTCAGGAGAAGTTGCCATACTTCCTTGGGGTGGGGTCTCTAAGGGAGGGTTCACGGGGGTGAAGAGGGAGCATGTGGGTAAAAAAATGAAAGCCATTTTTTTTCAGTTCATTGTATATGTCCAGTACGATTTAGATAAGCTGAAGGGGGGACAGTTATTCTCCTTACTTGTAGGTGCACTTCGAGTATGGGAATTGGGTGCCTTTTGCCTTTTTGACACAAGTATTTATAACAATGGGAAGTTTGTTTTGAGATGGATTAAAAGATCGGAGATTAATGGGAAATAGGGAATTATTGAAGGTAATCTCTTTTAACGTCAACGGCCTTAACAATAATAGGAAAAGGCGGGCCATAGAAGCCTGGATCAAGACAGAGAATCCAGCTGTGATTTTGCTACAAGAAACACATATATCAGCGGGTAAAGTAGCAGAATTTTCAATGTTTAAATCATGGGCTGCACATAAAGTTTTCTCTTCATCTTCAGCAGCCCATAGAGGGACAGCTATTTTTCTCAGTAAGAATATTCAGGCAGAGGTGGTAAATATAGCGAATGACCAGGGGGAGATGGTGTTGGGTTACTTGTAAGGTAGGACATAGACCACTGACATTTGCAAGTTTTTATGCTCCAGTGGAGGATAATCCTACCGTTTATGAGGAATTTTTTCAATCCTTAATACAAGTGTCAGGGGAGATAATTGTGGGGGGGGGGACTTTAATCTGTTGATGAATCCAAAGATCGATTCTTCTACAAAAGCAAAAAAACAGTTAAAGCATCAATCCCTCAAAGTGGTTCAAAGCTACAGCCCAATGCTTGATATCGTCGACCCTTGGCGGGCTGCATTTCCCACCGAAATTGCCTATACCTGCTTTTCAGGGAGATTTCAGTCGTTTTCACGGATTGATTTTTTTCTTATCTCCCGGAGTTTGTCGTTTAAATCACAAAAAATCCTTCAGAACGGGTTCTCGGACCATGCTCTGGTCAGTTTGGAGGTAGAATTGGGGGATTGTAAGAGAGCCTTAAGAAGATGGCAGCTAAACCGTCAGTACTTATCCGAGGATAACTGGATTTCTTCGATTAAAATTGAAATTAGAGCATTTTTTGAGCGAAATCAGGGCTCAGCCCCTATACATATGATCTGGGACTCATTTAAAGCCTTTTTTCGTGGGCTCGCAGTGGCTAAAGATGCAGTGATCTCAAAGGGTAGGAAGAAGGAAAAACAAATGTTTGAACAAAATTTGCAAAGGTCCCTAAATAACTTTTTGACCAGCCCTACTCCGGCAAACCATCGACACCTGAAGCAGGCCAAACGGAGTCTTGCCGAGAATTATTATGCAAAAAGTGAATTTTCTTATCAGCAGTACAGGCAACAAATTTATGAGGACAGTAACTACACCGGCAGATTTCTAGCTTGGCAGGCAAGGGAGCGGGCTGTTAGTAATCAAATACTTGCATTAAAATGCCCTAGCTCAGGTCATCGCATTGAGGATAGGGAAGCAATAGGCGATATTATGGTCCAACATTGTGAGAATATATATGGCCACGAGCAATCTATCAATATGCCATCGCTGGAAGCGTTCCTTCAGGAAAATGAATTACCTGTTTTGACAGACTCAGAAAAAAGAAGTATGAGGAGGCCGTTCTCAAGAGAAGAGTTAGGGGAAGTTATCAAGAATCTCCCTAATGGCAAAGCCTGTGGTCCAGATGGTCTCCCTTCAGAGTTTTTCAAAACATTTGCCAGTGAGATCCTTGATGTCTTTCTCATTTTGGCAAACTCAATTTTGGAAGGAGGACTTATACCACCAACTTTTAGAGAAGGGAATGTAGTCAGTTTTTTAAAAAAGGGCAAAAGCGGTGAGGACCCTAACTCTTATCGTCCGATAACTCTTTTAAACACGGATTATAAATTGATTACTAAACTCTTAGCGAATCGTTTTAATGGCTGAGCTTCGCATTTAATCCACTCCGATCAGAATGGTTTTATAGCTGGAAGGCAATTGGGAACTAATAAGCATTTGTTAGTGGAAGCACTGGATTACTTTGACACACAAAAGATCCCAGCATTAGTTCTGTTTTTAGATGCCGAAAAGGCTTTTGATTTGGTTATATGGGAGACTTTATTTTGTATCTTAACAAAGTTTGGAATCCCATCCAATATTATAGATTTGGTGGCGAATTTATACAAGAATGCCGCGGCCAACATTATTATCAATACTATTCAGGTCGGTCAGGTAAAGGTTAAAAGGGGCACTAGACAAGGTTGCCCGTTGTCTCCGGTACTTTTCGCTTTTTTATTGAGCCTCTTGCGATAGCCATTAGAAAAAATAGGTATATCTGTCCCCCGCTTCCATCTATGGCTAAAATCAAATTGTATGCTGATGACATTATGCTTATAATAAAACCAGAAGAGGAAGCACAGGCTAAAGCTTTTCAGCTGTTTGACTTATATGAGTCATTCGGCGGCTATAAAATCAACAAAAGAAAAACCGAAATAATTCTGAGTGGATGTACGTCGGAGATTTTATACCCCGATATTCTTTCGTGTTTTAACTTGAATCCTAAACGGTATTTAGGGGTCTACTTTTCACCATTTGTTTCGGATCTGTATGATTTGAATTTTGTTCCGCTGCTACGAAAAGTTCAGGATCTATTTTTACGCTGGGACTCCCTTCCGCTTTCTATTTTAGGTAGGGTTGCCTTGATCAAAATGTCATTGCTTCCATTGTTTAATTTCTTATTTTCTACAATTCCCTGTGTACTATTAAATTCCTTTTTCACAAGAATAGAGTCTATGTTTACATCGTTTCTGTGGAAGAAGAAAATTCCCAGAATTGCACTCAGCACCTTATATGAGAATGTGGAAGATGGTGGCTTAGCTCTCCCCAATCTCAAAGAATACTATTTTGCGTATTTTGCACAATTTATGTCTAGATTCAAACAGGGCTTACAGTCGGGTCTTTTTATTAATTTTTTTATGAATTTAATGTTTAAGGATAATCAGATCCACCACCCGTTAGCAATATTTCGATCTCCAAAATTAGTTCGATACAAGTGTTTACATTGGCTATTCTATAAATACCAGGCTTTTTTTAAACGTTATTCTATCCCACTTATTAATGACATAACTCCTACCGCTGAACTCTTTGTTTCTGCAGGTATTAAAAAATCATTTTGTCTTTCACAAAATTGGTCGAAAGCTGGTTTTTGAAGCTCTCCGATTTTGTCCGGAACGATAAATGGATCAGTGTAAGAGAAATGTCTCAATTAATCCCCGGTGATTTTCTTCTTCTTGGGTCATATATTACGCTTAGTAAATTTTTTGAAAATCTTGATCTGTCCCAGATTATAACTCAGAAACAGCTAGTCTACGACTTGCTGGGAGACAAGGTAATAAAAAAACCAGGGGGATGGAATAAAAAACTAGCTCGAATTAAAGGGTTAGATTTGGAGATTAAGGCAATTACAAAGTGGAGCAAATATGAAAATCAAGAACTCACAGTAAATATTTGGACCACAATTAATAGCTTAAATTTCAGCTCAGTTAGAGGCGCTAACTGGCGAAGGATGCTATATTTTAGTAAATGGCTATTGTATAGAACTCCGGCCTTTGTGGCTAAGGCTTATCCTAGTCAATCGGGGCAGTGCTTTCGTTGCCATACTCATTCCGACGCAAATTGGACTCATATAATATTACAGTGCCCATTGATTCAGAAGTTCTGGTGTGATATCTTTGAGTTTTTAACGACGGAATGCGCAATAACATTCGGTTGTAATGACCGACTGATATTGTGGGGCTATGATCCAGATTTGCAGGTATCACAGAAGTTGATTAAAATAACATATATTGGTATGGCGGTAGCTAGATCTCTTTTACTTCAAAGATGGCGATCGGATATAATTCCTTCCAAAATTGAATGGATTCGAAAAATGGCTTTAGTAAAGAATAGTGAACGAAAATATGCCATGCGAACAGGGGGATTTAAGAAATTTGAGAAAATCTGGGCAAAGTTTTTTGATATTACTCCCTAAAAATCACTATTCGAAGCCATTCGCCCCTTTTGTTTATGAGAGAACATGTTTTAGAGAGATAACACATTCTTAGTTTCGATGGTCATAAAGGAGATCTATTTAAAAGATGCTAGGTGGATTATTCTTTATTTTATCTCTTTTTTTTTTTTTCCCCCTGTTTTTATGATTGATTAAGACTTGTTATGTATTGATCAATAGATGTTATTTATTACTGTGTGTGCAATATTTTTGATGAAATTTATAGGAGGTATTGCTGGATTTATTGTAATGTATTATTCATGGTTTTCAATAAAAAAATTTTTTTTTTTTAAAAAGAGGTGTTTCGTCATTTGCATGGGGAGTGGCCCAATGCAAGGGAGGGAAACACTTTGCCTTTGCACTCATGCATATGGATTTTGGCGCAGAGGCAACAAGCATTGGCCTAGCCAATAGGTCTCGCCTTTGGGGGTCTTGTAAGTGTTTAGGCAGAGCTATTGGCTTTGTCAGTGTCTTTAAGCTATGTTGTAGAGCAGCGTGGGTGCTGTGCAACATGTTGAAAAGTTATAATAAAAACGTATTTTAAGCATTTTTGTTACCTTATATATAACCACTAAGATATTTTTTAAACTTTGAACACATTTTTGAATCATTGTTTTTGTACGTGTTTAAATAATTCTTCAAAATAAAGTGTTTTCATAATTTCATATTTAAAACTTCTGATGTGTTGATGCTTGGTAGTGTGTTTACGAGCTTAAGTGGCATGTAGTGCTTCCCGTCCCGTGCATGGCAAGGTATGGAAGTAAACACGAGCATGTTGGAATGATAATCTAATTCTTCAGGACCAACCCCCATCAGCTTTCCTTGAAGTTTTTGATCACTCTGTTTCTTTCCGTACCTCATAATTTTGCACTTGTTACCTCACTGAATACACAAGGGAAACACTTCAGGCAGCATGACCAATTTAAGTGTTAGTGGCATGAAGAAGGAAGGCTAGTCTGGTTGTAGGCTTGTTGCTCCCTTTGTATGTTTGTGTCCTTGCCTTGATTAGCTCATGTGCATAGGCTTTCAGAAAACTCATTATTCTTTGAATTTTAATATCTGTTTTCAGAAAAGCCAGTTCACATTTAATACAAACACAAACGTATAATGCATGCTAATAAAGCATGAAAACAAAAGATGTTTAGAAATGCATTATTCGCAGACTACAGAAAATAGTTGTATTTCTTCTGTTTGGGACCAGCACCTTCCGCAATAAATAGTTTTTGTTTACTGTAGAAGGGTGATTGTGTTTACAACGTTAGTTTGCTACGAGAATGTTCAAGACATGCAGGTAGTTTTTTAATATTGGGGTGTTATCTTTCATTGTCTGTCTCTCACTAAAAATTGCAAAATTAATACGATGTAAGGCATACAACCAGGTTTTCTGAAATGCTCTGCTGTGCGGTGCACTCGATCTACGGTGGTGAGTTATGCATGCATTGCTTCCCGTCCCATGCATGGCAAGGAATGGTGCTCTGCTGTGCGGTGTGCAGACCCATCGAAGAAGCGGTCCTTGTGCCCACAGATGCACGCTATGGCCCCTGTGCAGGCTGTGTACCCTCTCTGCTCGGCGGTGACTGCTGGGAGCGCGCACAGTGAATGAATGAAGCGCTCTGCACTCAGTGTGTACAATGCGCGTCACTGGGCAGGCTCAGAAACGGAGTGAGCTTAAAAGCAGCAGCACTGACCGGATATAGGTCGCCGCGAGGAGGAGCAGGAGGAACGGAGCGAGCAGCAAAACCCAGCAGGTTTCCATCGATCCAAGCCCGGGCACAGACTACAGGGGGCGAGGCGGAAGGGGCATCACGGGACTTGTAGTGCAGTCCACACCAGGAGGCAGCCAATGGGAGGTGTGCCTTGTCCATGAGTCCTGGGAGGTGCTGTAAAGGCGCCATCTGAGAGTGGGAGGCAGACACAGAGAGGGAGGTGGCGTGGGAGAAAGAGGGAGTGAGAAGGTGCGTGCGTGTGTGCGTGAGCGCGCAGTCTGCTGTTTTTCGAAGCACATACTCGTGCTTGTGGCGCGCCCCTGCTCGCTCCCGCAAGGTGTATGCCGCCACATGCACGAGTATGTGCTTTGAAAAAGAGCAGAACGACGGCTAAAGGTCTCCTACGCAGCGCATGCGCGCTGCGTAGGCGAGACCTAAAAAAGGGCTCCGCTGGGGGAGGGTTGCAGTTAAGGAGTTAAGCACACTGACTAGCTCTGAAGACACTTGTTTGGGTAATCTTGGTTGGTGAAAAAGCTAAGTCCCCCTTTTCTAAGAGTTTACATGTAATGAAAGTGTAGTGATTGATCTACACAGCTTACACTCTATCTATTGTAAAACATATACATATCCCCAACATTTCACTGTTCTAGTTTAGCGAATGTCGTATGTAGGCTTGTGCCATAAATATTCTGAAGAATGCATTGAGTTTATTCTTCCATGTGATAATAATAATTGAATTTAGCAATTATGCTAGGAATTATCTTGCATTCTGAAATAAAGACTTCATCATGCAGTATCTCTTTGGAGTTCTTCATAGTGACCAACTTTGTGTGGTCAAGCCAGAGATGCACAAAACCCTTTCTCCCTTGGTCTGTAGGTGGAGGAGCTTGCTGCTAGCAACTGTTGCTGCGGATTCAGAAATAATTTCCTGCTCCTGCCCTCCCTCTCGATTGTAAACATTAAGCTCTTCCATGCCTTGCAATACCAAGCACCTTTCATATTACAGCACCATGCAGCACACTTAGGCACGACTCACTGCCCAGCTCCGTGAAGCCTTTAATGGCACCTCATGTTTCCTCTCTTCTCTTCAAACAGGAGACACACAGCCCTTTCCAGCATCTTGTGGCACCTAACTCCTGCTTTCAGCTCTTATTCCATGCCTGCTTCCCATTGCTCCAAGGATTTGCTCGCCACTTGTCTCAGACCTGGATGCATAAGCCTGGCCCCGGTTACAGTCAATTTCTAGTTTAGTAATCACCTATAACTAAGGGAACTAAGTCTATAAATGGCCTCCAAGTGTTCCTGCCTGGACTGCACCAATCCCGGTCTTGCCACAGAGTCTGTGACAGCAATGAATTCAGGCTTCTTTAAGTTGTCCAGCAATTTACGGATGCAACGCTCCAAGTCTCTGTGCATTCTATACGTAACTACCATACTTAACTTCCCGGACTGTTGCCTTAAAAGCCTCCCATGCTACTGCTGCATGCCCAGACATACTGCTTTTTTATTAAAAGATTTTGTCACAGCAGTACAGAGAGACTGCCTGTATGGAGAGCAATGCTGCTTGCTGTAGGCACCACAATGGAACCCTTGAAACATGCATCACTCAGCATGAGAATGTAAACAGGCAGTGTTCAGACAAGGTCTTACTAAAGTACTCAGTGAGCGCAATTTCGCCAGTACGGATCATAGTACATAAAAAGAAGTCAATTATAGTAAGCAGAGTGTGTACGTGTGAATAGCATAAGTAATCCCAGTCCATGGGATGTAGCGCCTCAAACATTGGAAAGCTCCCAATTATTGAGGCAGCTAGTAAAACGGTTGGGTAACGCGATCGCTTGGGTGCCGGTCAGTGGAAGCAGCAATCTGGACCAGTGACAGGGGGAAAAAAAATCACTCACAATGGTGGACTATATAAAGTCTTGGTCTGTGGGTCACTCTCCTCTCAATTTAGGATAGATTAAATAGGCTATCTGCCAAAACTGCATGCATCCAGAGGATGTGGCAGACTGCTTCCCAGTGTCTCCTCTGTGGATTCTACAGAGACCTGCTCAATTCTGTAGGGAAATTAAAATGCATGCACTTCATTTATTTATTTAAAAGTTTTATATAGCGCGAACATGACCCTTGCGGGTATCCGAGCGCTTTACAATTGTTCAGAGAGCAAAGACAAATAGAATCAATAATAGCATAGTCAAGAAAAATACAGGATATGGTAGCACCTTAGATAAGGGAGGGTACAACATAATGTCAGGACCAATAGGGCAAAACAAAAACAAAAATATAACAGGAAAGCAGTAGTCATGGGAGTGATTGACGTGTCATGAAAGGTACGAGGAGAGGAGATCCTAGAATCTAAGGCAGAAATGTGTTCATAAGTAGCGCTTTAACTTCTTTCTTGAAAGGTCTCATTACACATCTATATTACACTACTAACTACCTAATACAAGGCAAGAACAGCACTCTGGGGACTCAACACAACAGCAAAAACCTTACCACATAGGCAACTCTACAATCCAACTAAAGCACTCGCCCATGGTGTTGCAGGCTACCTGTCCACTTATGTGCGTCGGCAGTTCCTCTGGGATGCAAAGCGCTATATAATTGCAACTAAAATACAACACATTGGGTGCTCTACATATCCTTTTGTGTGGTTCAGAGTATGCTTATCAAGAAAAAAGTTGGGTCAAAGAACTGCGATAATGTACATCTTTGACCAGTGGAATACAGGCAAGGTTCAGGTGCCACAATACTGTGCATCTAAACTGGTCACAGGCAGGCCGTGGGAAGCACAGTATTATGCCCTGGTACTCAGTTTGCCAATAGTCATTTTGATGTACAATGGCCCTTCTTAATTTCAAACTGCATTCATTTAAAAATGAATTACCTAAATACAAGCCTAATCATAGAACAGCAATTGCTGGGTTTATGATGCCTCATTACTAGTTAGAATACATTCAGGTTTTGGGGCTTTTGGCCCAACTGACTAATTTAAACTCATTCCAATACCTCTGCGTTGTTTCTCTTGTCCTTTGCTGTTCCCTTTGCTGAGGTGGTTAACATTAGCGTTAGTGCGCGTGTCTTATAAACACACAGCCATTACCAGTGGTGTTTCTATAAGCTAATATAGCCGTTCTCTCGATACAATTATTTGTTTTGTGTTGCTTTCAGAAACCTACATGTTTGTCCTGGTTTACTTCTTGGCTTTAAAGAGGTGTTTGGTGCTCTATGGCAGCAAAAGTTGTATTGCATTCAGGGACTGTTTGCTGTGAAAGCATTACATTAAACATTTGTGTTTGCTTTACAGCCAAAAAGAAATGTAATGCGGGGTAGGTACCCTTTATTTTTTTAAAGTTATGGCGAATGACTCAACCAACATAAGCATTTTAAACCCCCAATCATTTACAGACTATGACGGCATTTGTCACGTTTTTCAGTTGTAGTAAGGATATATACTCTACAACGTCCGTAATTGTAAAACAAGACAAGCACGCGCGCCTCGCGCTAAAAGTAAAAAAAAAAAAGTGTCGGCAAAAGTGAAAGCATTTCCCTTGCGGGAGCGAGCAGCGCCAGGAGCGATAATTGCTAACACATGGCGCCAAAGCTCGCTCCCGCAAGGGAATCGCCAAACGTGCACGCGTTGCCATTGAAAGCAATGCAACGCGTGCACGTTTTTAGGGCGAAAAGTGAATCGATTCCAAAAGGTCTTTTTCCTATGCTGCGTAGGCGAGACCTAAAAAGGCTGTCATGAGGCATATTGACAGTGATCTGCAAAAAGATGTCACAGGCAGTGCACGCCCTGAAGGCAGACTATTGAGGGAGTGAAGTGGATTCCATGGACCACCCAGACCTCCCCCTGAGGAGGGTGCAGTCACACAGTGTACCTGCCTGCAGGGGCATCTCTATACCACTTTGTTAAATAGGAGGCGTTGCAGCCTGCACAGAGAAAGACAGACTGCTTTTTCGAACAGCTGGTTCACTTTTTACTACTGCGCTGTTCCCAGGAAACAGTGAGTGTGCCATGGGCGGCTCCCCCAGGTGAAGGTAAGTTTAAAAAAAAATTAAATTAACCTCCCCGAGCGACCACGACTCATGCCGGCCGCGAGTGGAGTGCGCTACTACCCAGAGGGTAACGCATTATGTGTAATGAGGTATACTGTCCTTGCTTGTGCCCAAGGCACCTAGCTACAGGTGCGCTGCAATGTAAACAGTGACAGTGTATCCTGACTATTATATGAGCGCTGGTGGCATCCCTTGTAAAGAGGTAACACAGATAAAAGATAAAAGTGAGGAAGATGTTTCCAGAATGTATAAACATGTCAACCAAAGAGTGAAGATGACTGAATTGAGAACGTGAGCGGAGTTGTAAAGGTGAACAGTGAGTCTAAAATTATCTGGGTCACAGTGAGTAAAAATAAAACAAAGTGAATTTAAAAGAAAACGGAAAGTGTAACCAATAATATTTACAAACAGAGTAATTTAACTGAGTACAATGGTGACTGAAGCAAGCATGACACACGTGAAGGTCAGACACCTCTAATAGTATTCACAGGAAGGAGTATGATAACATTTACCTCAGTATAGAAAACAGTTGACAGAGGAGTACTGATGGGAAGACCTACTGAAATTTGACAACACTCTCATAATCACAGATGGAGACTAACAGGGAAGGGGGGGTGTTTATCATTAGTGCAACAGGCACAGTGACACCGGGGACAGGAGTATCGCAAGCCTCATTGCACCCCAATGATAGCTTTTTTTACTACTCAACTAGTGATAAAGAGACGCATTTTGTATTGCTTGCTTAGGGCCCATAGCACTCCCTGTTTCTTGTCTCTGCAGCTTTTTAATAACAATATTTTATTACCCACTCTCCCTTTCTTCTACTATGAGCTTTACTTTTGAAATACAGCACGACGGACAGTCAAACTGCATATTTTGCAGGAGTAGCACAATGTTGAATCTGCATTTGAGTGAGTTCATGTTTGCAATATTGATCTTGTGCTGCACATGCAAAATGTTGTGTGGAACAGCCCTTCCATTTATTTTTTAGATCTTGCCTATGGACAGCTTTAGCTCATTACTCTTGAAGACGAATTCTCTACAGCCCAATGTACAGAGTGGGCTATGGCTCACACTGTACATTGTGCTGTAGAGGATAAGTCTGCTTCCTTGTCTATCTGGGTTCTCTGTTCCTTTTACATGGTTTCCCTCCCTATTATTGTTTTTATTCTGCTCCTGAACCATACCTTCTTTACTTCAATTATGACTGGAAGTTGTGCATCCTTTCACTGCTGATGTAAGGGGACTACTTTTTTAGTTATTTTTCAGCACGACATGGGAGTGCACACACTTTCCTCTATATCTCTCATCCACTCACTATCACCACCACTAGTCCATGGTTTCCCTGCCCCTACATATATATATTTAAGTTATAACTATAACTTTAGTATTTCTAATCTTTGTGTATAGAAAGAATAAATAAAGTTTTCCTAACTATAACTTATCCGTAACCATTGTTTTTTAAATTGAATTTCAATGGTTTGCATTTTTTAATAAAAATGTGATTCAAATTGTAGAGTTGAGTATCATCGAGTGGAGTGCTGTTAAGTGGAGTGTCGTAGAGTACAGTAGATGAGTGTCATAGAGTGTAGTGTCGTAGAGTGGAGAGTCATAGAGTGGATTACAGTGGAGTGGAGCAGATTAGAGTGGAGTGGCGTAGTGTACAGTGGAGTAAAGTGTTGTACAGTGGAGTGGTGAGGTGTGTCATACAGTGAGGTGGAGTATTATGGAGTGGCATGTTGTACAGTGGAGTGGAGTTTCATAAAGTAGAGTTGAGTGTCATACAGTTAAGTGTCATCCACGTGAGTGACGTGGGGTGGAGTATTGTTGAGTAGAGAGTCGTAGAAGGGCATAGATTGCAGTAGAGTGTTCTAGAGTGGAGTGGCATAGAGTGGAGTACAGTGCCATAGGGTGGAGTGTTGTTGAGTGGAGTATTGTACAGTAGAGTGGCATAGAGTCTCGTACAGTATAGTGTCGTAGAGTGGAGTGTCGTATGGTGGCGAGTCATACAGTTGTTGGAATTAAATTAAAAGTCTGATCTGTGCTACCATATGTAATGATGCTTAAGTTAGCCTTTGCAGCGCCATTTTATACTTAGCTGCCAATTCTAGGCCATGATCGCAATTAATTGCTCCCTTGCTCTGCAAGTAGTAGCCATGCTGAATTTTCTGTGTCTCTCAATGTTGGGCCTCGCTGTACTAATGAATACATTGTTTTGTACTTCTTCATACCTTTCCCATGAGATAGAAGCCTGCTCCCACTGGCTCAGCTACGAAGGCAGGCAGAGTGACCTTGACGCACAGATAGTGTGTGCTCAGACTCAGAATCAAAACGTATCCCTCTGTCTCTTCATGTTGTGTAACTGGTCCCAGCTGGAAATTTCCAGCCTGGGCGTGTCTTGTGGGTATTGGAAGTGTATATTATGTTTTACCAAGTGTTCTGAAGTCAGTCCCCTCGGTAGCATCTTAGGAGGCTAGTCAGACTGGACTCCGCTCGAGCGAATACTAATAAATAACTTGGTTTGTATTCTCTACTGTCTGACTGACTCTTCATTTGTGTGGAAGGCTGAGAGGTGGTTGCGAGTGACCCGGGTGGCCCTAATCCGGTCACTTCCTTCAGTTGGCACCCGAACAGAGACTCCATCGGGTGACCCATCTTCGCCCATAGACGGGTGTGGAGGACGGGGCCACGTCGGGTCGGATGGGCGGATCGGGGATCCCCGCTCGATAGAGCCTAGTACTCGCAGCTGCCCCGCCTGTCTGATGGGGTCGTGCCTCGCCCAGTGGTCATCCCGGCTGGGGTCCTGAAAGGTGAAACCCTTGGATCTGACCGTTTGGTCCGAAGAGTCGGCAGTGAAGAATAAATTCGTTTGACCTGTGTGCTCCAGGTGAGTTTGCTTTGGTTCTTTGTGGGTATGGCGCCATTTTAGTTTGTATTGGACACGGTCTGAGGGCCGTTTTTGGAAAAGCGCTTATACTTTAGTTTGTATTTGATGCGGTCTGGGGACCGTCTTTGGAACAAGCACTTGAATTTGTTTGAGTTCTTCGTGAACATGGTACCACTTTGGTTTATGGTTGATACGGTCTGAGGACTGTCTTTGAAGAAAAAAAGCACTTGCAATTGCTTTGTTAGGCAAAATAATGAATTTGGCTCCTTTTTCAAAATGCCTGGGATGAGTTTCTTGTCATCGTTGCTCTGCAGATGCTCGATTGGAAGAAGATCAGCCGGAGCCTCCAGAAGGCACTCTTAATATTGATGCGCGTGAAGAATGGTCTTTGCCCTATTATGTTTAGTACACTATGGCACAAATGTACGAGGGACAATGCTGAGTTGAAATGGCCGTTGATGGGCACTTTTGAACAGAAATAATAGTAATAATATATATATGTTTGTCTTTACATAGGACGAATGGTTGAGAAATGAAGAAGGTAGTCTATGTTTGATTCCCTTTGAACATGGAGGAAGGAGGCTAATTGAGGCGATAAAGGATGGAAAGAAATGCACAAAAGGGAAGAATGCAAAATCAGAACGTTATAGTGCATGATAAAAAAATAAAAGGGGCGGGTTGATGGCGCCCAGATTTCACCTATAGCTTTAGGCATTGCTAAATGACAAAAGCTGCTTTGAGTCTCAGGCATGAACTGCATTCTAAAAGTGGCATGCAGAAATTCGGTGCATGAAAAGTGAAAAAAAATGAATGAGGCCTGCTCAGATGCTTTCAGTCTAATGAATAATGTAAAACCATGCTCAATTAAAAAATTCATGATTGATTTGAAAGTGTTTAATTTAGATCAGACCTCAATATAGAATGTACATTTAATTTGGAAAATGTGTTTTGAACATTCAAGGTAGTATATATTTGTGCTGAATAAACACGCATTTTAAAGTGTAGAAGAAAAGCTGAAATACACAGCTCGTGATTTAGTTTGCTTTGGAAGGCTCACTGTCCGGCCTTGAGATTAGAATGGAATTTTTTCTCAGTTTCTGTCTCTTCATGAAAAGGACGGATGCAGAAATACACTGTTTTTTTTTCTTCTTAAGTTCTGCAGAAGGGAGGAGGGGTTCATTGGGCAACTTCTGTGGGAGACACAGAGAGGCAGACAGAGATGAACAGCGCAAAGACAGGGAATTAGCTGAGGCAACGAGGGCAGATTTAGTTGCTAAAACACTAAGGTCTATGCTTTGACTAACTGGCTTTGTGAAGTTTTAATTTGTCCTATGCATATATTTCTCTTCATGGGAGATTTTGCAATTATTAATTATTGATCTAGCTGTATGCTAAAATAACCTTTGCATTATATTTCCTGCACTCTTTAAGAGTCCTGACTGACTTTTATGCCTCACTTTCCATAGAAATAGGGTTTCCTTCCTTTATGGAGTGCTTTGTATGCAATATATGTTCTGTATTACTTCTATTTTGTCCTATATTCAATTCTGTAACGTGATTGATACTTGACTAATGAATAAAGAGTCAGAGAACATTAAATTCTTTTTCGCTAACTCTTATACTTGCGACACAGCCAGCAGCGATGATTATGTCTGTTATTTCTGTTGCTACTCCCACTGTGGTTTTTCATCCCCCAACATTAGTGAGTACTGGGACACGGGTATGTGGATTTGAGGATAGAGACTGGACGAAACTGGAGGAACGTGTGGGTCCGTACGTGTGATCTGAAGTGGAAAATGGAGAGAAGAGGGTAATAGCTAATTAAGCTGCTCAGTGGGTTCGTGTGGTAGGTGTGTGGAATGTGATAAAAATAATGAGCCTTTTGTGCAACAGTTTGTCCTTAGGAATATGACTGCTATATTGCTTGGTTTCTAGGAGCAGTGTTTTCAAATATGCTGCGCCGCAGATTTTGTGTGATATTAACAGGGATACTTATTTTGCCAGGCCGCATTGTCATGTATTTGGGTTCTCTTATTCCACCGAGAAAATGGATTAGGGTAAGTTAACGGCTTGTCGCCAGAGGAAAGATGAGAGTGAGTCGGATTTTTTTTTTGCTCGACTTGTGGGTGTTCCTAGATTATAGTGGGCAGGATTTGTCTCTTGAAAGGGGTCTTTGATTGTTTGTTCACAGATTCGTTTCTAATTTGTTTTCTGAAATAGTGACTTGGTTGTAGACATTTGAAAGTCTTTGGTCTACATTGCCTCTTTCTGTTACATTTTTAACATAGCACAATATTATGAGTGTTTCGGTAGGTTTTTCGGATGTACCAGTTGTATCACACATTTCGCGCCCTCTTGCTTTGACTATTGGTCCTTTTACTGTGGATTCTCCGTTTGTATTAATGTTTAATTGTGGTGCGAATGTGATGGGTTTGGATTTGTTACATAATTTGCATCCTACTCTTATTGCTGTCCGGCAGGTGCATATATGACGATGGGTCCTAATGTAAGTAGTGAATAATGTTTGCCCCCCCCCCTGAGTTTTGCGGAGGTGTCATTCACTTTGTGGGCAACAGGCGATGCAGAGGTGGGATTGCTACAGATATCGCAGGTTTTTGATCCAGGATACAGACAATGCTATCTTGCCTCTTATCCCTTACTATCGGATACAATGGGCGGGGCAGCAAGCCTTGTTGTGCATGATGCAAGATTCGGTTGAGAAAGGCGTGATTGAGGATACGACTGTTAATATTTGTAATAGCCCCACTATTTCGATTGTGTTTTCAATTTTGTGACTGATTTGTGTGAAGTGAACGAGAATGTGGTTCCCTCTTACTTGCTCATCATTTCAGACACAGGGCAAAGTTGTAGGGACAGTACAGTTCAATAGTTATTGCATTTAGCTTCGAATGGCCATGGAGTATGCTTTTCTAAGGGTAAGTATTGTTGACATGAGGTTACCTACTTAGGTCACCTACTGTCGAAGGGGGGTAGGAGATTAGCTCCTTGGCGAACTAACACATTAAAGAAGTGCATGAGGTGCATGAGCCTTTATCCTGAATGCCTAACGTAGTCTTTTGGGCAACTAACACTTGGGCAACTAACAAACTGCGCTTTCTTCGGCTCCTGTGCTTGGTACACAAATTGCTGCGTGCCGTTTTGTGTTGTAAGTACACAAGACGGCTTGTTGTGTGCTTTCTGTCTTTGACGCTGTCTCAAGAGCCCTCCCAAGCTGTCTAGGGGCGGTCATGACGGTGGCCGTCTCCATAAGACAACCGATTGGACTCGTTTTAGCCACTGATCTCACAGTTATGGTCCCCTATGCTGTGAACACGCCCTTTAATAAAAAAGAGACACAGCACCTTACCAGTGCACGTCTAACTGGCTATGAATTAGCTTTGTTCGCCAAAAATATCGTGATTAAAAGATGTGCCACTTTGAATTCAGCCATGTTACTGCCCCTCCCTTCTGCCAAATGATGGAATCGAAAAGGAAAAGGAGATGAAAGGACGGGTAGACTAGACTGATGTTTCCTTATCTGACCCTCAAGGGGAACTATATGTGGATGGCTCTTGTTTAAATTCCCAGGTGGCACCACCACTATTGCTTATGTTACAGCAATACTACATACAGTCGCAGAAACATCACAAGTCCCTTATCAGTTAGCCCAAGTAACTGAGTTAGCAGCCTTTATTAGAGCTTGTGAATTGTAAGTGTAGTGCCCACCGGAAAGTGACTGATGATGTGGGAAGGGATAATGTGTTTGCAGATCAGACAGCTAAGGAAAATGATCCAACTGAAATGAAAAGAATGTTTGCAACAGGCCCTGCTGGGTGGGTACCGGAAGTCACGATGTTTAAGCTGAAAGTACGGCACAATTGAAAGGACGAGGGATGGTGAATTGATAGGCCAGGGAAGAAAAAAGAATGTTGCCAGATGCGTATGTATTTCCCGTGGTTATGATGACACATTGCCCAGCCCTTGTACTGTATGGTGTGCATGATGCACAATCCTGGAAAGGGTACCCGTATGCCCCCTGGTAATTTCGCACCACATACTTTTCCTTTTGAGGTTCTTCAGATGAATACTATAAGAATAGACAGATACAATAATTCGAAGGATGTCCCTGATTGTTTTTTAAGAGTTTAGTAAACGGATTGAGGCTTACTCCACTACTCATTGTTGGTAAAAAGAATTATCTTTGCCAGTTAACTGAAAGTTTGCATTCTATTCACTCATATGTCCGGGACGCCCTGCAGTCACATCAGAGGGGCCAGGACGCGATGCCCAGCCTGGCTGCTTGTTATGGGCAATTCGAAGTGAATAAGACTGAGACGGATCTGCAGCATAATGAAGTGCTGAATGAGGCAGTACCAGCAAAAAACAAAAGAGAGAGGAGCTATCCAGGAGTAACAATTCCTCGATCATTCTGTACCTGGAGTCACTGGCTACGATTTGTGCCCTCGGATGGAGGAGCAGTGCACCAAGGGAGAAGTCAGATTAGCAGGGATGGACTGCGAGGATGAAGAATAGGGTATATGTACCCTGTCTGTGGTACCAACGATAGCTTAGGGAAAGGGAGATTGGTGCATTGTCCAAGACATTGAACGGGATAAGTTGAGGGTGTCTTCCTAAATGGGGGGGTGCCCTATCCTGGACGACGTGGGATTTCTTCAACGGGCCGCGATCGCGCTGCCCCACCACTGTGCTCAGTAGCACCACCGTAGATGAACAATAGGAGTCTCCCAGCGAGGCTCTGAAGAACGCTGGAAACTCTTTGCCCATTCTCTTGTTTCCTTGTCACCAACCCCATTGCATTGCATTTTCTTTTCCTCTGATCACCATGTATCCTTTTGGTCGCCCAATTGTTGAGGAGGAACAACAATTTGCAGCACCGTGTTTAGAGGGACGGGGCTCGTTGACAAAAAGAGTAAAATAGTCTTTGTAGCAATTGTTGTGATTTTCCTAATAGCAGTGACTGGGGATAATGTGGTTTCTGGATAGGAAATACATGTTCATTCTTTGGTTGGTATGACACCCTCACTGCCTGAACATGTTTTTGTGACTTAGGCCCTGCATAAGGCCACGCATAGATTGTCCTATATTGAAAATGTTTTCTATCAGCTGAAATATACGAAGGAACAGGTACATGAACATTATGAGGGTGGTTTTGGATTTTGTTAGTGACATGGGGTTGGAAGATACTTCTTGGTTTAGTCATAATTGCTCGTATTATCTTTCCATGCTGCTTCTGTATACACTGTCTCCCAGCTCGTTGTGCCTGCTGTGTAAGTACACCGACTCCTAAGCAAGGATATCCATACGATACAAATGCTAAGATCATGCTTCAGAAAGATATTGAAGGGTTGATGTAGATACTTTTTAGTCTAACATGTCTTACAGTTTCCATGCTTCATAACGAACATTGAACAGTTCTGAGTATTAATATATTGTTCATGTGAATAAAGATGTTTTCCCTCCCTAGTATAAAATGACTTAGCTACGGCTAAAAGGGGGGTTTGTTGGAATTAAATTAAAAGTCTGATCTGTGCTACCATATGTAATGATGCTTAAGTTAGCCTTTGCGGCTCCATTTTATACTTAGCTGCCAATTCTAGGCCATGATCGCAATAAATTGCTCCCTGGCTCTGCAAGTAGTAGCTGTGCTGAATTTTCTGTGTCTCTCATTGTTGGGCCTCGCTGTACTAATGAATACATTGTTTTGTACTTCTTCATACCTTTCCCATGAGATAGAAGCCTGCTCCCACTGGCTCAGCTGTGAAGGCGGGCAGAGTGACCTTGACGCACAGATAGTGTGTGCTCAGACTCAGAATTGAAACTTATCCCTCTGTCTCTTTATGTTGTATAACTGGTCCCAGCTGGAAATTTCCAGCCTGGGCGTGTCTTGTGGGTATTGGAAGTGTATATTATGTTTTACCAAGTGTTCTGAAGTCAGTCCTCTCGGTAGCATCTTAGGAGGCTAGTCAGACTGGACTCCGCTCGAGCGCAATACTAATAAATAACTTGGTTTGTATTCTCTACTGTCTGACCGACTCTTCATTTGTGTGGAAGGCGGAGAGGTGGATCGCGAGTGACCCGGGTGGCCCTAATCGGGTCACTTCCTTCACAGTGGAATGTGCCAGAGTGTTGTACAGTGGAGTAGAGTGGAGGGGCATCCAGTTGAGTAGAGTCTTCTAGAGTGCAGTGGTGTAGAGTGAAATAGCATGTCGCAGAGTACAGTGGAGTGTCATAGAGTGGAGTGATTTCATAAAGTGGAGTATCATACAGTGCAGTGCCTTACAGTGGTGTGTTGTTCAGAGGAGTGTCTTCGAGTGTCTTCGAGTGGAGTGTCATTGAGTGGAGTATTGTTGAATAGAGTACAGTAGATTGTCATCTAGTGGAGTTGAGTGTTGTAGAGTGGAGGGGCATAGAGTGGAGTTGGGTCTTCTAGAGTAGAGTAGCATTGAGAAAGGGGTGTGTCGTAGAGTACAGTGGAGTGTCAGAGTGGAGTGGATTGTTGTAGAGAGATGTGTGCCATACAGTGTAGTGTCGTACAGTGGTATATCGTGCAGAGGAGTGTTGTTGAGTGGAGTGTCATTGATTGGCATAGAATCGAGTAGAGTGTTGCACAGTGGAGTGGCATAGAGTGGAGTAATATGAAGTAGAGTGGCATGGTGTGGAGTGTCGTCCAGTGGAGTGTCATAGAGTACAGTGGAGGAGAGTGTTGTAGATTGGAGTGCTGTATCATATAGTGGAGTGGCGTGTCGCAGTGTCATACAATGTAGTAGGGTGGTGTAGAGTGGATTGGCACAGAGTAGAGTAGAGTGGCATAGAGTGTAGTAGAGTGTTTTAGAGTGGAGTCTCATACAGTGGGGCAGAGTGTTGTACAGAGGAGCGATGGAGAGTGGAGTATTGTACAGTGGCGTAGAGTCAGATAAAGTGTCTTAGAGTGGAGTGTTGTAAAGTAGAGTAGTGTAGCATGGAGTGGAGTAAAGTTTCATAGAGTGGAGTGGCGTCTCATAGAGTAGAGTGGCATGGAGTGCAGTAGAGTGGAGATGCGTTTCATAGAGAGTTGGAAAGTGTCATACAGTAGAGTAGTGTGGAGGAACATATAGTAGGGTGTAGTAGAGTGGCGTGGCATAATGTGTCATAGAGTGTCATAGAATGTAGTGGCATACAGTGGAATAGCGGAGTAAAGCGGAGTAGATGGAGTACTGTGTCATACAGTCGACTACAGTGGGGGGGGTGGCTTACAGAGAAGTATGTTAAGTGGAGCAGAGCATTGTAGAGTGCATAAAGTAAAGTAGAGTGTCATACAGGGACATACAGTGAAGTAAAGTGTTGTACAGTGGAGTGTAAGGACATAGAGCGGAGCAGAGTGTCATAGAGTGGCATAGAGTGTAGTAGAGTGTTGTATAGTGGACCTGCAAAGAGTGGAGTAGAGGGTTGCAGATTGGAGTTGCGTGGAGCGGTGTGTCATACAGTTGCATAGAGTGAGGTAAAGTGCAGTACAGTGGAGTAGAGTGGAGTAGAGAAGAGTGGAGTCGAGTGAAGTGGAGTGGCATAACGCAGAGTGGAGTAAAGTGTGATAGAGTGGAGTGCTGTGTTGTAGAGTAGAGTGGCGTGGAGTAAACCGTGGATTGGCATATTTTACCATGGAGTGAAGTTTCATAGAGGGGAGTGGCAGGTCATACAGTGGGCTGGAGTGGGGGGCGTATTGAAGAGTGTCTGAAAGTGTCATAGAGTGCAGTAGAGTGGAGTGCCATAGAGTGTTGTAGAGTGAAGTAGAGTGCAGTGGAGTGGAGTGTCTTAGAGTGGAGTGGCATGGAGTGTCATAGAGTTGAGTGGCATGGAGTAGCGTAGAGTTGAGTAGTGGAGTACAGTGGAGTAGAGTGCAGTAGTGTGTCATCTATAGTAGAATGCAGTAAACTGGGGTGGAGTGGAATAGAGGGAGTTACATAGAGTGTCATAGACTGTAGTAGAGTGCTGTACAGTGGCATAGAGTGGAGTAGAGCATCATCCACTGACATAGACTGGAGTAGACTGTTGTACAGCGGAGTGCTACACAGTGGAGTATAGTATGGTAGAGTGGAGGGGTGTAGAGTGTTGTACAGTATCATAGAGTGGAGTGGAATGTTGTGGATTAGAATGGAGTGTTATACAATGGAGTGGTGTAGATTGGAGTGGCCAGACAGTAGAAGATGAAGTGGTTTCGGCTCTGAATCTTGTCCCATGACGAATCTGAAGAGCCACCCACAGGTAAGCCCTTAAATACCCAAAGGAAAGGGTTAGGAAGATTCAGGGTTCCCTCCCAGAGGAGGGGCTGGACAGAAGGGAGGATACTCCCATGGCCGTTGTCCAGTTTCGCACCAGAGCGGAGCCAATGGCTCCCTGAACAGGTTCCAACTGGAGTATGCAAGGAGGGCACCAAATGTGTCCTTCAAAGCAATCTGGTGGTGCTATCAAGCGCCCCCACCCCAGCCCAATACACTAAGTCCAGTCTGGGAGGTGGTTACACCTGCCTGTGACAGGAAACCTATTGTTCTACCTTTCTCTGCTTGAGCCTGGCTCAGCAGCAGGAGGACAGAATCGTGTCTCTGGTCGGCAGCAGCTCTAGCTTGCTGTTAGACCCTGAAAGGCCAGAACTGGGAATACAGGGTGGCTCCTTAGAGGAGCCCCCTGTACATGGGACCCTACATCCAACACTGGAATTGGTGTTGGGGTAGGATTCCAACATGTTTGATACCAAACATGACTGGTTTCGGTGCAGCCAATATATAGTTAGATATCTCGTAATTGACTTGATGTCCACTATATGTATAAAATGGCTGACCGCACTTACAAAGCTGGAAGAATCGACTCCTAGGTTTGTAGGGGGTGTCCTGCTCATGCAGGGCACCCTCACACTTATAACCAAGCACCGTGCCTTCAGGATTGAAAGGCCAACCTTAGGGGTGACTTATAGGTTTTAAGTGTCCTCAGAGTGCAATGGCAGGCCTGTAGAAACAGTTTGAGTGGTCTCTCATGGGTGGCATAGTACATGCTGCAGCCCATGGGAGACCTCTGGTGTACCTATGCCCTGGATACCTTAGTGCCATATACCAGGGACGTAGAAGGGTACACCAGTAGCCAATTAGGAAGGTAACAAAGTACTTACCATAGTCCAATTTAGGGAGAGAGAACAGTGACTGGGGTCCTGATTAGCAGGATCCCAGTCAGAAAACAGAGTGACACCAGCAAAAGTGGGGGTGACCATGAAAGCAGATACTACTTTCCTACACAACCCCCACAAACGAAAGGAGATGAGACTTACCTTGCCCAGTAGAGTCTTCATTTTCTAAGTGGAAATATCTGGAGAGTCCATCTGCGTTGGCATGGTTACTCCTAGGCCTATGTTCCACTGAATAGTCCATCCCCTGTAGGAAATGGACCACATCAAAAGTTTGGGGTTTTCATCCTTCATCTGTTTAAGCCATAAGAGGGGCTTATGGTCCGTCTGAACAATAAAGTGAGTACCAAACAGGTATGGCCTCAACTTCTTCAAGGCCCAGACCACAGCAACGGCCTCCCTCTCAATAGCTGACCAACGTTTTCCCTGGGGTCAACCTTATGCTTATAAAAGCTATTGGTTGGTCCTGGCTCTCTGCATTAAGTTGTGATAACACAGCTCCTACCCTCTCTCAGAAGCATCTGTCTGGAAAATGAAGGTTTTGGAGTAAGCAGGACTTTGCAGAATGGGAGCAGTGCACATGGCCTGCTTCAGGCCTTCAAATTCCTTTTGACAGCTAACTTTCCACTGAACTTTCTTAGGCATTTTCTTGGAGGTGAGATCATTTAGGGAGTCACAATGGACCCATACCCCTTAACAAACCTCCTGTAGTACTTAGTCAGGCCCAAGAAAGCACTGACCTGAGTATGGGTAGTAGAAGCAATCCAGTCCTGTATGGTCTGGATTTTGCTCTCCAAGGGTTGAACTTAGCCTCCAACTACTAGGTGATCCAAGTAAACAACCTTACTCTGCCCTATCTGGCACTTAGTGGCTTTGATAGTGAGGCCTGCCTTTGCAGGGCCTCTAGAACATTTCTGAGGTGGACCAGGTGATCCTCCCAGGTGGAGCTAAAGACAGCAATATCATCTAGATATGCTGCACTATAGGCTTCCAGACCTGTTAAGACTTTATTCACCAGCCTCTGAAATGTGGCAGGTACATTCTTCAGACCAAAAGGCAATACAATAAATTGATAATGCCAACTAGGGAATGACAATGCTGTTTTTGGCTTAGCACTCTCAGCAAGTCTGATTTGCCAGTAGCCTGTAGTGAGGTCAAATGTACTCATATACTTGGCTGAGGCCAGAGTATCAATAAGCTCAGCTGCCCTTGGAATTGGATGGGCATCAGTCCTAGTGACTGTTTTGAGGCCTCTGTAGTCTACACAAAACCTAATCTCTCGCTTGACATCTTTGGTGTGAGGTTTTGGCACAAAGACTACAGGACTAGCCCAGGGGCTATCCGAAGGCTCAATGACCCCAAACTCCAGCATCTTTGGACCTCAGTCCTGATGCAGTCTCTGACATGGTCAGGCTGTTGTTATATCTTACTTTCCCCAGGCAGACCTGGGTACACCAGGTGGTTTGACTGGGAGTCAGAGAGAACATGTGGGTAAACTGATTGAGGACTTTCCTGCAATCAGTTTGCTGCTGGTCATTGAGCCTGCCTCCAAGGCTACTCCATCAGCTGATCATCAACAGGGCCCTGAGAGAGGAGATCAGGGAGAGGGTCACTCTCTTCCTCCTGTCCCTCATCAGTGGCCATGAGCAAGCTCATGTAAGCCCTGTCAACAAAAGGTTTAAGGCGGTGCACATGAAATACCCTGTGGGGACTTCTAGGAGTACCTAGTTCAACCAAATAGGTGACCTCATCTTTTTTCTCAAGGATTGTGTGGGGGCCACTCCACTTGACTTGGATAGCTGCTGGGGCCACAGGCTCCGACACCCACACTTTCTGTCCTGGCTGGTAAACAGTCAGTACAGCCTTTTAGTCATGCCAAGCTTTCTGAAGCTCCTGGCTGGCCTCAAGGTTTTTGCTGGCCTTCTTCATGTACTCAGCCATATGTGAACGCAGGCCAAGGACATAGTCTACAATATCCTGTTTAGGAGGTTTGAGAGATGGCTCCTAGCCCTCCTTAACCAGACACAATGGACCCCTAACTCGATATCCAAGCAGAAGTTCAAATGGTGTGTAACCAACCCCCTTCTGTGGAACCTCTCTGTAGGCAAAGAGAAGGCAGGGTATTAAGACATCCCATTTTCGCCTAAGCTTTTCTGGGAGCCCCATGATCATACCCTTGAGGGTCTTGTTGAACCTTTCAAGAAGCCAATTGCACTGTGGATGGTAGGGTGTGGTAAACTTGTAGTTTACTCCACACTCTTTCTACATTGCAGTGATATAACTAGACATGAAGTTTGTACCTCTGTCTGCTAAGACCTCGTTGGGGAAACCCACCCTGGAAAAGATTCCCAGGAGGGCTCTGGCCACTACAGGAGCTGTAGATGTTCTAAGGGGAATAGCCTCTGGATACCTAGTGGCATGGTCCACCACCACTAGGATGTAACTGTGTTCTGATGCTGTTGGACGGTTTAAGGGACCTACATATCTATCCCTATCCTCTCAAAGGAAACCCCAACCACTGGGAGTAGAGTTAAGGTGGCCTTTGTAGTGCCACCTGACTTGCCACTGGCTTGGCAAGTGACACAGCAGTGACAAAACTCCTTGGTGTCTTCCGACATATGGGGCCAATGAAAATGAGGGACACGCCTGTCCCAAGTCTTGCTTTGCCCAAGATGTCCTGCAAGGGGAATGTCATGTGCCAGGGAGAGAAGAAAACCTCTGAACTTCTGAGGTGTTACCAACCTCCTGGTAGCACCAGGCTTGGAGTCTCTACCTTCAGAAAACAGGAGCCCATCTTCCCAATAGATCCTATAAGACCCACTGACATTCCCTGCTTCCTCAGCAGCAGCTTGCTGTCTGAGCTGTTCAAGAGATGGGCAGGATTTCTTCTCCAACTCAAGTCTGCCCTGGAAGGGCTCCCTGCCTCCAAGAACTCTGCATGGTCAGGTCCAAGTTCCTCTGGGACAGTTCCTTCACAGGGACTGAGATCATCTCCCTCAGGAAACTGATCCTCACTGGGAGTTTGGGAGGAGGATAAGTCCTTACCTTTCCGGCTCCTTCTCTAAGGAGCCAGCTGGTCCATTCTTCCAGGATCCAATGCTCCTTCAGAGCTAAGCTGTCTGTGGTACCAACGATAGCTTAGGGAAAGGGAGATTGGTGCATTGTCCAAGACATTGAACGGGATAAGTTGAGGGTGTCTTCCTAAATGGGGGGGTGCCCTATCCTGGACGACGTGGGATTTCTTCAACGGGCCGCGATCGCGCTGCCCCACCACTGTGCTCAGTAGCACCACCGTAGATGAACAATAGGAGTCTCCCAGCGAGGCTCTGAAGAACGCTGGAAACTCTTTGCCCATTCTCTTGTTTCCTTGTCACCAACCCCATTGCATTGCATTTTCTTTTCCTCTGATCACCATGTATCCTTTTGGTCGCCCAATTATTGAGGAGGAACAACAATTTGCAGCACCGTGTTTAGAGCGGGGCTCGTACAAAAAGAGTAAAATAGTCTTTGTAGCAATTGTGATTTTCCTAATAGCAGTGATGGGGATAATGTGGTTTCTGGATAGGAAATACTGTTCATTCTTTGGTTGGTATGACACCCTCACTGCCTGAACATGTTTTTGTGACTTAGGCCCTGCATAAGGCCACGCATAGATTGTCCTATATTGAAAATGTTTTCTATCAGCTGAAATATACGAAGGAACAGGTACATGAACATTATGAGGGTGGTTTTGGATTTTGTTAGTGACATGGGGTTGGAAGATACTTCTTGGTTTAGTCATAATTGCTCGTATTATCTTTCCATGCTGCTTCTGTATACACTGTCTCCCAGCTCGTTGTGCCTGCTGTGTAAGTACACCGACCCCTAAGCAAGGATATCCATACGATACAAATGCTAAGATCATGCTTCAGAAAGATATTGAAGGGTTGATGTAGATACTTTTTAGTCTAACATGTCTTACAGTTTCCATGCTTCATAACGAACATTGAACAATATATTGTTCATGTGAATAAAGATGTTTTCCCTCCCTAGTATAAAATGACTTAGCTACGGCTAAAAGGGGGGTTTGTTGGAATTAAATTAAAAGTCTGATCTGTGCTACCATATGTAATGATGCTTAAGTTAGCCTTTGCGGCTCCATTTTATACTTGGCTGCCAATTCTAGGCCATGATCGCAATAAATTGCTCCCTGGCTCTGCAAGGAGTAGCTGTGCTGAATTTTCTGTGTCTCTCAATGTTGGGCCTCGCTGTACTAATGAATACATTGTTTTGTACTTCTTCATACCTTTCCCATGAGATAGAAGCCTGCTCCCACTGGCTCAGCTGTGAAGGCGGGCAGAGTGACCTTGACGCACAGATAGTGTGTGCTCAGACTCAGAATTGAAACTTATCCCTCTGTCTCTTTATGTTGTATAACTGGTCCCAGCTGGAAATTTCCAGCCTGGGCGTGTCTTGTGGGTATTGGAAGTGTATATTATGTTTTACCAAGTGTTCTGAAGTCAGTCCCCTCTGTAGCATCTTAGGAGGCTAGTCAGACTGGACTCCGCTCGAGCGAATACTAATAAATAACTTGGTTTGTATTCTCTACTGTCTGACCGACTCTTCATTTGTGTGGAAGGCGGAGAGGTGGACGCGAGTGACCCGGGTGGCCCTAATCGGGTCACTTCCTTCACAGTGGAATGTGCCAGAGTGTTGTACAGTGGAGTAGAGTGGAGGGGCATCCAGTTGAGTAGAGTCTTCTAGAGTGCAGTGGTGTAGAGTGAAATAGCATGTCGCAGAGTACAGTGGAGTGTCATAGAGTGGAGTGATTTCATAAAGTGGAGTATCATACAGTGCGGTGCCTTACAGTGGTGTGTTGTTCAGAGGAGTGTCTTCGAGTGTCTTCGAGTGGAGTGTCATTGAGTGGAGTATTGTTGAATAGAGTACAGTATATTGTCATCTAGTGGAGTTGAGTGTTGTAGAGTGGAGGTGCATAGAGTGGAGTTGGGTCTTCTAGAGTAGAGTAGCATTGAGAAAGGGGTGTGTCGTAGAGTACAGTGGAGTGTCAGAGTGGAGTGGATTGTTGTAGAGAGATGTGTGCCATACAGTGTAGTGTCGTACAGTGGTATATCGTGCAGAGGAGTGTTGTTGAGTGGAGTGTCATTGATTGGCATAGAATCGAGTAGAGTGTTGCACAGTGGAGTGGCATAGAGTGGAGTAATATGAAGTAGAGTGGCATGGTGTGGAGTGTCGTCCAGTGGAGTGTCATAGAGTACAGTGGAGGAGAGTGTTGTAGATTGGAGTGCTGTATCATATAGTGGAGTGGCGTGTCGCAGTGTCATACAATGTAGTAGGGTGGTGTAGAGTGGATTGGCACAGAGTAGAGTAGAGTGGCATAGAGTGTAGTAGAGTGTTTTAGAGTGGAGTCTCATACAGTGGGGCAGAGTGTTGTACAGAGGAGCGATGGAGAGTGGAGTATTGTACAGTGGCGTAGAGTCAGATAAAGTGTCTTAGAGTGGAGTGTTGTAAAGTAGAGTAGTGTAGCATGGAGAGGAGTAAAGTTTCATAGAGTGGAGTGGCGTCTCATAGAGTAGAGTGGCATGGAGTGCAGTAGAGTGGAGATGCGTTTCATAGAGAGTTGGAAAGTGTCATACAGTAGAGTAGTGTGGAGGAACATATAGTAGGGTGTAGTAGAGTGGCGTGGCATAATGTGTCATAGAGTGTCATAGAATGTAGTGGCATACAGTGGAATAGCGGAGTAAAGCGGAGTAGATGGAGTACTGTGTCATACAGTCGACTACAGTGGGGGGGGTGGCTTACAGAGAAGTATGTTAAGTGGAGCAGAGCATTGTAGAGTGCATAAAGTAAAGTAGAGTGTCATACAGGGACATACAGTGAAGTAAAGTGTTGTACAGTGGAGTGTAAGGACATAGAGCGGAGCAGAGTGTCATAGAGTGTAGTAGAGTGTTGTATAGTGGACCTGCAAAGAGTGGAGTAGAGGGTTGCAGATTGGAGTTGCGTGGAGTGGTGTGTCATACAGTTGCATAGAGTGAGGTAAAGTGCAGTACAGTGGAGTAGAGTGGAGTGGAGTAGAGTGGAGTAGAGAAGAGTGGAGTCGAGTGAAGTGGAGTGGCATAACGCAGAGTGGAGTAAAGTGTGATAGAGTGGAGTGCTGTGTTGTAGAGTAGAGTGGCGTGGAGTAAACCGTGGATTGGCATATTTTACCATGGAGTGAAGTTTCATAGAGGGGAGTGGCAGGTCATACAGTGGGCTGGAGTGGGGGGCGTATTGAAGAGTGTCTGAAAGTGTCATAGAGTGCAGTAGAGTGGAGTGCCATAGAGTGTTGTAGAGTGAAGTAGAGTAGAGTGCAGTGGAGTGGAGTGTCTTAGAGTGGAGTGGCATGGAGTGTCATAGAGTTGAGTGGCATGGAGTAGCGTAGAGTTGAGTAGTGGAGTACAGTGGAGTAGAGTGCAGTAGTGTGTCATCTATAGTAGAATGCTGTAAACTGGGGTGGAGTGGAATAGAGGGAGTTACATAGAGTGTCATAGACTGTAGTAGAGTGCTGTACAGTGGCATAGAGTGGAGTAGAGCATCATCCACTGACATAGACTGGAGTAGACTGTTGTACAGCGGAGTGCTACACAGTGGAGTATAGTATGGTAGAGTGGAGGGGTGTAGAGTGTTGTACAGTATCATAGAGTGGAGTGGAATGTTGTGGATTAGAATGGAGTGTTATACAATGGAGTGGTGTAGATTGGAGTGGCCAGACAGTAGAAGATGAAGTGGTTTCGGCTCTGAATCTTGTCCCATGACGAATCTGAAGAGCCACCCACAGGTAAGCCCTTAAATACCCAAAGGAAAGGGTTAGGAAGATTCAGGGTTCCCTCCCAGAGGAGGGGCTGGACAGAAGGGAGGATACTCCCATGGCCGTTGTCCAGTTTCGCACCAGAGCGGGAGCCAATGGCTCCCTGAACAGGTTCCAACTGGAGTATGCAAGGAGGGCACCAAATGTGTCCTTCAAAGCAATCTGGTGGTGCTATCAAGCGCCCCCACCCCAGCCCAATACACTAAGTCCAGTCTGGGAGGTGGTTACACCTGCCTGTGACAGGAAACCTATTGTTCTACCTTTCTCTGCTTGAGCCTGGCTCAGCAGCAGGAGGACAGAATCGTGTCTCTGGTCGGCAGCAGCTCTAGCTTGCTGTTAGACCCTGAAAGGCCAGAACTGGGAATATAGGGTGGCTCCTTAGAGGAGCCCCCTGTACATGGGACCCTACATCCAACACTGGAATTGGTGTTGGGGTAGGATTCCAACATGTTTGATACCAAACATGACTGGTTTCGGTGCAGCCAATATATAGTTAGATATCTCGTAATTGACTTGATGTCCACTATATGTATAAAATGGCTGACCGCACTTACAAAGCTGGAAGAATCGACTCCTAGGTTTGTAGGGGGTGTCCTGCTCATGCAGGGCACCCTCACACTTATAACCAAGCACCGTGCCTTCAGGATTGAAAGGCCAACCTTAGGGGTGACTTATAGGTTTTAAGTGTCCTCAGAGTGCAATGGCAGGCCTGTAGAAACAGTTTGAGTGGTCTCTCATGGGTGGCATAGTACATGCTGCAGCCCATGGGAGACCTCTGGTGTACCTATGCCCTGGATACCTTAGTGCCATATACCAGGGACGTAGAAGGGTACACCAGTAGCCAATTAGGAAGGTAACAAAGTACTTACCATAGTCCAATTTAGGGAGAGAGAACAGTGACTGGGGTCCTGATTAGCAGGATCCCAGTCAGAAAAACAGAGTGACACCAGCAAAAAGTGGGGGTGACCATGAAAGCAGATACTACTTTCCTACACAACCCCCCCACAAACGAAAGGAGATGAGACTTACCTTGCCCAGTAGAGTCTTCATTTTCTAAGTGGAAATATCTGGAGAGTCCATCTGCGTTGGCATGGTTACTCCTAGGCCTATGTTCCACTGAATAGTCCATCCCCTGTAGGGAAATGGACCACATCAAAAGTTTGGGGTTTTCATCCTTCATCTGTTTAAGCCATAAGAGGGGCTTATGGTCCGTCTGAACAATAAAGTGAGTACCAAACAGGTATGGCCTCAACTTCTTCAAGGCCCAGACCACAGCAACGGCCTCCCTCTCAATAGCTGACCAACGTTTTTCCCTGGGGTCAACCTTATGCTTATAAAAGCTATTGGTTGGTCCTGGCCCTCTGCATTAAGTTGTGATAACACAGCTCCTACCCTCTCTCAGAAGCATCTGTCTGGAAAATGAAGGTTTTGGAGTAAGCAGGACTTTGCAGAATGGGAGCAGTGCACATGGCCTGCTTCAGGCCATCAAATTCCTTTTGACAGCTAACTTTCCACTGAACTTTCTTAGGCATTTTCTTGGAGGTGAGATCATTTAGGGGAGTCACAATGGACCCATACCCCTTAACAAACCTCCTGTAGTACTTAGTCAGGCCCAAGAAAGCACTGACCTGAGTATGGGTAGTAGAAGCAATCCAGTCCTGTATGGTCTGGATTTTGCTCTCCAAGGGTTGAACTTAGCCTCCAACTACTAGGTGATCCAAGTAAACAACCTTACTCTGCCCTATCTGGCACTTAGTGGCTTTGATAGTGAGGCCTGCCTTTTGCAGGGCCTCTAGAACATTTCTGAGGTGGACCAGGTGATCCTCCCAGGTGGAGCTAAAGACAGCAATATCATCTAGATATGCTGCACTATAGGCTTCCAGACCTGTTAAGACTTTATTCACCAGCCTCTGAAATGTGGCAGGTACATTCTTCAGACCAAAAGGCAATACAATAAATTGATAATGCCAACTAGGGAATGACAATGCTGTTTTTGGCTTAGCACTCTCAGCAAGTCTGATTTGCCAGTAGCCTGCAGTGAGGTCAAATGTACTCATATACTTGGCTGAGGCCAGAGTATCAATAAGCTCAGCTGCCCTTGGAATTGGATGGGCATCAGTCCTAGTGACTGTTTTGAGGCCTCTGTAGTCTACACAAAACCTAATCTCTCGCTTGACATCTTTGGTGTGAGGTTTTGGCACAAAGACTACAGGACTAGCCCAGGGGCTATCCGAAGGCTCAATGACCCCAAACTCCAGCATCTTTGGACCTCAGTCCTGATGCAGTCTCTGACATGGTCAGGCTGTTGTTATATATTACTTTCCCCAGGCAGACCTGGGTACACCAGGTGGTTTGACTGGGAGTCAGAGAGAACATGTGGGTAAACTGATTGATGACTTTCCTGCAATCAGTTTGCTGCTGGTCATTGAGCCTGCCTCCAAGGCTACTCCATCAGCTGATCATCAACAGGGTCCTGAGAGAGGAGATCAGGGAGAGGGTCACTCTCTTCCTCCTGTCCCTCATCAGTGGCCATGAGCAAGCTCATGTAAGCCCTGTCAACAAAAGGTTTAAGGCGGTGCACATGAAATACCCTGTGGGGACTTCTAGGAGTACCTAGTTCAACCAAATAGGTGACCTCATCTTTTTTCTCAAGGATTGTGTGGGGGCCACTCCACTTGACTTGGATAGCTGCTGGGGCCACAGGCTCCGACACCCACACTTTCTGTCCTGGCTGGTAAACAGTCAGTACAGCCTTTAGTCATGCCAAGCTTTCTGAAGCTCCTGGCTGGCCTCAAGGTTTTTGCTGGCCTTCTTCATGTACTCAGCCATATGTGAACGCAGGCCAAGGACATAGTCTACAATATCCTGTTTAGGAGGTTTGAGAGATGGCTCCTAGCCCTCCTTAACCAGACACAATGGACCCCTAACTCGATATCCAAGCAGAAGTTCAAATGGTGTGTAACCAACCCCTTCTGTGGAACCTCTCTGTAGGCAAAGAGAAGGCAGGGTATTAAGACATCCCATTTTCGCCTAAGCTTTTCTGGGAGCCCCATGATCATACCCTTGAGGGTCTTGTTGAACCTTTCAAGAAGCCAATTGCACTGTGGATGGTAGGGTGTGGTAAACTTGTAGTTTACTCCACACTCTTTCTACATTGCAGTGATATAACTAGACATGAAGTTTGTACCTCTGTCTGCTAAGACCTCGTTGGGAAACCCACCCTGGAAAAGATTCCCAGGAGGGCTCTGGCCACTACAGGAGCTGTAGATGTTCTAAGGGGAATAGCCTCTGGATACCTAGTGGCATGGTCCACCACCACTAGGATGTAACTGTGTTCTGATGCTGTTGGACGGTTTAAGGGACCTACATATCTATCCCTATCCTCTCAAAGGAAACCCCAACCACTGGGAGTAGAGTTAAGGGGGCCTTTGTAGTGCCACCTGACTTGCCACTGGCTTGGCAAGTGACACAGCAGTGACAAAACTCCTTGGTGTCTTCCGACATATGGGGCCAATGAAAATGAGGGACACGCCTGTCCCAAGTCTTGCTTTGCCCAAGATGTCCTGCAAGGGGAATGTCATGTGCCAGGGAGAGAAGAAAACCTCTGAACTTCTGAGGTGTTACCAACCTCCTGGTAGCACCAGGCTTGGAGTCTCTACCTTCAGAAAACAGGAGCCCATCTTCCCAATAGATCCTATAAGACCCACTGACATTCCCTGCTTCCTCAGCAGCAGCTTGCTGTCTGAGCTGTTCAAGAGATGGGCAGGATTTCTTCTCCAACTCAAGTCTGCCCTGGAAGGGCTCCCTGCCTCCAAGAACTCTGCATGGTCAGGTCCAAGTTCCTCTGGGACAGTTCCTTCACAGGGACTGAGATCATCTCCCTCAGGAAACTGATCGTCACTGGGAGTTTGGGAGGAGGATAAGTCCTTACCTTTCCGGCTCCTTCTCTAAGGAGCCAGCTGGTCCATTCTTCCAGGATCCAATGCTCCTTCAGAGCTAAGCTGTTTGGCCTGAGCCCTGGTGACAGCAAATGCACTGGCAGAGATTACCATCAGCTCTGCATGTGTACTGAACTCCATTTCAGACCAGGCTGAAGTTTCCAAATCATTGCCCAACAAACAATCTACAGCTGAGATTCATAACTGCCAAGGAATGATCAGTTCTGACATTTCTAGTATTGGTCACTTGGCACAACTTCCCAAGTATGATCTGTTCAGTGGACACAAGTTTCTCTGTCACCATTGTGACACTGGCCCCTGTGTCCCTGTAGCCATTGCTTCTTTTCCATTGATCAAAGGCTGTTGTCTGTACTTGCCCAAGCTAGTGGGACTTAGTAGTAAGGTGGCAAGATCCATGCCACCATCACAGACCAGGACAGCCTGAGTGGGAGTTCTGACTAGGCCAGAATCCAATTCAGAACCCAAGGTTAACCCTACTAATCTCTTGGTTGCTGTACTACCACTTGTACTGGTGCTAAGGGGTGCAGGCGCCTTATGGGCAGTGGTAGTAGGTTCCTTGGTGTTGGCCTTCATCATCTCTTGTCCAATGGGTTTTTACTTTACATACGTAACACCAAGGTTTCTTTTTACCCTTCTTGGAGTTTTGGGACTCACCCCAGATGCAGGTTTTTGTGGACCTTGAGAAGACTCTTTTTTGTCTTTGCTCTTTTCCCCACCCTTCTCCTGAGTTTTAGAAGAATGTTGCTTCTTCTGGTTACCTCTACCACCATTGTTTTTCTGCTTAACCCTGGTGCGGACCCATTTGCCTGTCTTCTTTCCCAATTCTTGGGGAGAGGTCAGATCAGAGTCCACCAGGTACTGGTGCAGTAGTTGATTCTGACAATTATTAAGGGTGTGCTCCCTCATCAACAAATTGTACAATCCTCGCAGTCCTGTACCTTGCTTCCATGAAGCCAGCCTCCCAGAGCCTTAATAGCATTGTCTATAAAATCAACCCAGTCTTGAGTGTGTGCTTTCTGAGTATTCCTGAACTTAATTCTATACTGTTCAGTGGTTGGGCCAAACCCATCTATGAGGGCACTCTATAAAACTGAGTAGCTGTCAGCATCCTCTTCTCTAACAGTGAGGAGCTTGTCTCTTCCTTTATTAGTAAAGGAGAGCCACAGGATAGCTGCCCACTGCCATTGAGGGACCGTCTAACCTTACAGGCCCTCTCTAAAGCAGTGGTCCATTTATGGATATCATCCCCCTCCTGGTAAGGAGGGACTATCATGCTCAGGTTCCTAGTATCAAACGAGTTTTCCCTGACTCTAGGGACACTAGTGCTGCCACCATGGGACTCTAGTCCCAAATTCTTCCTAGCCCTCTGGACTTCCAGGGTCTCTTTATCAAGGGCCAACTGTTCTTGCCTGAGCTTGAGTCTAACTCTCTCAAGTTTGATCAGGTGGTATTCCCTCTCTAAAGAGTCCTCCCTCTTGCTAGAGATGGAGATCCCTATGGAGTTCCCAGAAGCATTGGAATTAGCAGAGGGGGACCTAGACCTCCCCTGTATCTTTTGCACCCTCCCAGGAGGGACAAAGGTGGACCTACCTCTCGGGACGCCCTCTGTCTCATCTGTACTATTCCCTGGGGAATCAGATTTTACCAGGGTGGAGTCATCAGACTCCTCATGGTCATGCTCAGAATTAGGGTCACTAGAGGTAAACCCTCCTGACCCATCTTCTGGAGCATCCCCACCCACTTTGTCCTGTTCCTCTGACTTGTCAGAATTATGGTGTTCATCTAGGATAAGCAGCTCTAAGAGCTGCTTAGTGGTGGGATTACTACCTGTCTTCAACTTTCTATAGGTACACAGGGTCCTTAGTTCCTGGAACTGAAGACCACTGTGTCTAGAGGACTGGGACCCACTAGGTTCCATAAGTAAAGACCCAGTGTCTAGGTGTAGTGTGGTGTTGCACCTACCTACCCTAGTGGAAACTAAACTTCCTAAGATTGAAGAAAGGGTTGTGCTAGATCCTTAACAACCAATCTAGCAGTTCAGTAGAACTTACTTGTCTAAAATATATTATATGTGCCTAATGATAGTGATGGTTTTTCAATTAATCCACACCTAGATTAGCTGGTAAAACAATGCAGGCTTAAATCCCAACCGCTGCACACCAATGTAGGAGGCTGGCTTAGTATATGGTGAACACTTATTTAAGTGAAGCATCCTGCACTAATCCAGGAAACCCTTATGGTGATTTTAGTGGTCTTAAACAACCATAGAAAGCTCTCTAAGTGGTAGCTGTAGAGATCAGCCTTCAGGCTTAGTCCAGAAGGAGTGTAAAGCAGCTTGTTTCACCAGTACTAATCATATAGTGTAGGTTAAGTGAAAAAGAACCACACAGTGTAGTTATAAAAAATATGTATTTATTATAAACGCTCACTAACACATTGGTATATCTCCTACCCGGAGATACAATCACAATACACACAATACTTCAATAGTAGAACAGGTAAGTAGTACAAATACACAGTGGTCTCCAGGGGGAGACCAAACCATATAGCAATAAAGTGGAATGCGAACCGCGTCCAAAGTCAGGACTGGACCCAAAAGACTTAGATGAGATGGGGTCCCAAGGAACCACCCAAGTTAAGTACCCAGGAACCCCACGGAGGCCGTGTGCAGAGTGGGAACAAAACAGCGTGCTTAATACAAGTCAATATGGTAGTCGAGGTTGCAGTTTTCAGGAATAAGCACCGTTACCAGAGGACCCTGACGAAACCCTGTGGAAGATGGAAGGTTGGAGAGTCACCCCACCTGTGGCTACCCCAGGAACCAGGATACCTACACTAGGAAAGCCGGGTGCGTAGGTGTTAAGTGATGTTCGAAACCGCCGTAGACCACATTGGAGGACTTCAGTGAAGAGTTGGCAAAGAAGGTGAAAGAGTCTGGTGGAATTCAAGGGTGGATTCTTGAAGAGGAGTACCTGCAAGCAGAGGGGACAGAGTCTATGCCACTCAAGAGTGATCAGGAGGTACGGAAGACCAATGACCACCGATGAACGAAGATGCAGGAGAGTTGGCGGTGACCATGTCACTGCAGTTGTGAGGACCAGGCAATGCTGTGGAAGTCAGGGGGTCGGTGTCCGGCGGGAGCAGCAATAAGCCTTGGCAGCAGCAACAGACAAGGAAAACGAAGAAGATGCAGTGTCGGGACCAGCAAGGTCCAAGGGACTCACCAAGTGCAGGAGAGTCAGAGCAGGCCCAGAGCAAACAGGGGAGCCCACTGGAGCCAAAGAAGACCCTCAAGAGGACCCACAGGCCGAAGGCACAGGGGTCACAAGAGGACCTCAAGTAGCTCACCAAGAATGCAAACCCACGGTGCACAGAATGCGGTGAGGACAAAGATCTTGGTAGCAGGAGATGCTGGAGGCTAGAGCTTCTTGGAGTCCGAAGATCTCTGGAGAAGAGAGTCAACAAGCCTTGGCAACCGCAAGACGACAGGGAGCAGAGGGGTACTGCTCAAGCAGTTCCGATGAGGGATACTGGCTTCAAGCTTGCTGAGAAGACAGTGCAGGCCTCAAAGGAGTTGTAGAACCACCACCTGCATTGCTGAGCCTTTCAGAGTCCGTAGGACGTCAGGAGCAGCAGAATGGTCAGCTTAGTTGCAGTGCCTACGGTTGCTGGGGAGTGACTCCTTCACTCCAAGGGAGATTCCTTTGGGTGTCTTTGATGCCCACAGGCCTGGAGAAGAACCTGGATGGAACACAGGCACAGACAATGAAAAAGACTGGCAGGACGACAAGACCAGCATCGGGAGTCTTCCAGATGCAGTCTCTGTTCCCAAAGTCCAACGAAGTCCAAAGTGCCCAGACGTTTGAAGATGAAGTGGTTTCGGATCTGAATCTTGTCTCACGATGAATCTGAAGAGCCACCCAAAGGTAAGCCTTTAAGTATCCAAAGGAAAGGGTTGGGACGATTCAGGGGTCCCTCCCAGAGGAGGGGCTGGGCAGAGGGGAGTATACTCTCATGTCCATTGTCCAGTTTTGCACCAGAGGGGGAGCCTATGGCTCCCTGAACTGGTTCCCACTGGAGTATGCAAGGAAGGCACCAAATGTGCCCTTCAAAGCAGTCTGGGAGGTCTGGCAAGCAACCCCACCCCAAACACTAAGTCCTGTCTGGGAGGTGATTACACCTCCCTGTGACAGGAAACCAATTGTTCTACCTTCCCCTGCTTGAGCCAGGCTCAGCAGCAGGAGGGCAGAATCGTGTCTGTGGTTGGCAGTCGCTCTAGCTTGCTGTTATACCATGAAAGGCTGGTACTGGGAATAGAGGGGGGAGACCCCCAGTATATGGGATCCTATACCCAACACTGGAATCGGTGTTGGGGTAGGATTCCAACATCTTTGATACCAAACATGACCGATTTCAGTGCAGCCAATATATAGTTAGACATCTCGTAATTGACTTGATGTCCACTATATGTATAAAATGGCTGACCGCACTTACAAAGCCGGGAGAATCGACTCCTAGGTTTGTAGGTGGTGTCCTGCTCATGCAGGGCACCCTCACACTTATAACCAAGCACCCTGCCTTCAGGATTGAAAGGCTGACCTTAGGGGTGACTTATAGGTTTTAAGTGCGGTGACCTCAGATATAAGGAATCTTATATCTGTGGTGAGTGGTGCTAGCACCAGCTCACACAGGCTGCAATGGCAGGCCTGTAGTCACAGTTTGAGTGGTCTCTCATGGATGGCATAATACATGCTGCAGCCCATGCCATTGGAGACCCCTGGTGTACCTATGCCCTGGGTACCTTAGTACCATATACTAGGGCCTTAGAAGGGTACACCAGTAGCCAATTAGGAAGGTACCAAAGTACTTGCCATAGTCCAATTTTGGGAGAGAGCACAGTGACTGGGATCCTGATTAGTAGGATCCCAGTCAGACTAGTCAGAAAAACAGAGTGACACCAGCAAAAAGTGGAGGCGACCATGAAAGTAGATCCCACTTTCCTACACTTATTGTTCCGAAGAGTTCAACGAAGTGCACCTAATCCTTCTCGACTGGAACGAGCATGCTGAGAAAACTTTATTTATGTAGTGCCAAGGGTCGAGCTGGGCTATATGACATTGAGGCATGACAGATGGGCTGGTCTGACATATTAGTGTGTGGGACGACTTATTATCAGTTTGTAGGCCTGTTGTATGGCCTGGTGGGCCGGTTTTCACTGTTGATTTTCCTGATATTACCACAAATGTTGCCTCAGGGAAACACAAATGCATTCAGTCTCCCATACCTTGCAAAGTATCCATACAGCATGTCTTCACAAGTTCAACAACTGGCCTGATTTGCAAATGTGGCCCACTTTTTGTAGCTATCTAGTTCACTAACAGGAGGCCGTTTTTATTTTAGTGCCCGGTACGATTGTTTGTTCCAGTCCGACCATGATAGTGCCTGTATTTGACTTTGTGAAACAATTATTGAGTCCATCTTGACTTCAGTGCCTCAGTGGTTTTGAAACCGGGCCAGCGCTAGGCATGGGCAGCTCCCCAGGGCCCCACTCCTGCTCACAAACAGAGGACCTCATCAGAGCACTGTCTTTATAAAGGCTCAAGTGTTATGAGGCCCAGGGAGCATCAGAGATGGTGCACTGTGAGGCCCAGGGGAGCCAGCCCCCTCCCCTGGGCTGGCAGCCATGGGCTGAAAAGGCTTCAGAAATCTAATCGCTGCATCTGCATGATAACAGAGATTAGATGGGTGCTTGAAGTGCCCTTAGGTGGGAAGTGAACCCTACCCTACCGGTTTCCTGAATAACAGGGTATCCTGCAGGGCTCGCAAAAAAAGGAAAAATCATGTCACATTACCAAAGGGCTGATGGAGTTAAGGGAGAAGTTTCATAATTTTTGTTTTTTAAAAGCATATTTCTTTAACGTACAGAAGCTTTTTACCTTAGTACATTGGATTCTATTCCTCAATTCAGATGTTTTTATTAAAGCTTAGAGTTTCTAAACATGAACTGAGAAACATTCCTGCCCCCACCCTCATGGTAATAGTATTAGTGAACTAAGAGCAGGGCCACTGGAATTATGTGGCTGGAAAGGGCTAAATCAGACAGCAGGGTTTACTAACTTATGCAGCAAGGAAAGGCAAATTATGTGGCATAATGCAGCACAATTTGTGATAGTGCTTACACACTGTTTTGTCATTTTTACACATTATTACTATATGGGCAAATGTTTTATCTAATAAATTCCAGTCTAACACCCAAATACAGCAATAAGCAACAGAAAATGACCAGTCAACCTTTGCAAAAGGCTTTCTAGTGTGCAGCAGCAGGTGTTGCTGCGTTTTTAGTAACATTTGATCCATTCTTTTTTTGTTCAAAGCTGCAGATTATGTAGAAGATGGCTTATGTGGCAAATGCGGCAAATCCATAATTACGTGGAAAATGCAGCAACAGCAAAATCGTCTAATTCAATTGGCCCTGACTAAGAGGCACGTTAGGGTTCATGTGTACCCTATATGTAGGCTAGACTCTTATTCAACATGGGACGAAATTATAGTCTATTACATCAAACACAAGAGGTGTCTGTGCAGTGCACAACCTGAATGCACTTATGTATAAATGCTTTGATGTGTGATAATGAGTAAAATGTCTGTTAGTGAAATAAAGCATTTGCCTAGGATCACACAATTTGGTCCAGCAGGGAAGCTGGTATTGATCCTAGATTTTCCAGTTTCTCACTGTGCAATCAGCCACTACATGGGTGTCTCTTTATGGCATTGAAGCTTAATGCTTAGTCTTTAATTTTTGGAAGATGAGACTAAAGTCTGGGTGAATTCTTGGAGGATGAGACTAAAGTCTGGGTGACAGGAAGGGTCCACATTGCATTTTTGGTAGCTTTACATAGCAAAAACCTTCGCCATGGATATAAGAGCGCTTAACGACAGACACAGACTACATAAAAGAAAATTTACAGCACAGAGATTTGCTTGGATTCACAGGATACAGATCTGAGGCAGGTATTATCGTCTTGTTCACCTTGATGGGTGGTGGGCTGCAGTAACCACTAGGCCTCATCATCTCCTGTTAAAGCTCCACTAATTTTGGGCTTGAGGCTCCAAGAGGACCTTGAGCTGACCAGAGAGCAGAGAGGGAAAAGAAAAACGCTGATCTAAAGGGGTCAGAACCAGAAAAAAAACATTGATGCAACAGAAGACTGGGTCAGACAGTGAGAGGAAAGGAGTTGAGCATTGAGAGGAAAGATGGCAAGAACACCTCACCATGGGATTCCAACTAGTAGCTGTGTTAACTCTGACACACACCCAGAACCCACGCCAGGAATCTAGGAATAATCATCGACAGCAAACTGGACATGACTGCACAAGTCAACTTTGTCATGGCATCCTGCTTCCACACCCTGAAGATGCTGAGAAAGATCTTCACATGGCTCCCAAACAATACTGGAAAAACTGTCACTCACACCCTAGTTGGTCTATGAGGAGCCTTCTATGGTGGGATCACCAAGCAACTCCCTAGAAGACTACAAACCATTCAGAACTCATCAGCCAGACTCATTGAGAACCTCCAACCAGAACTCACATCAGGCAACTCCACTGCCTACTGATACACAAACGCACTCAGTTCAAACTCCTCACATACACATTCAAGGCACTACACAACTGAGGTCCCACCTACCTGAACAGTCACTTCTCGTTCCACCAACCACCCAGACACCTCCCCTTTGCAGGACTCCTGCTTGCACACAACCCACACATACACAGAGAAAAGATCAAGAGGACAGGCTTTCTCTTAAACGGCTCCTAAAGTGTTGAATGGCCTGCCACTCCACATCAGAGCCTCCTCCCCTATTCTTGAATTCTACAAGAATCTGAAGACCTGGCTTTTCAAATAACCAACCTACCATAGGCATGGCTAGGCACACACACATACACATAAAATAACAACATGGAAGTAAGAGTGGCAGAATCAGGAAAAGAAGGTAAGGGGAGAGGTGAGAGGTGAAGAGGAGATAATAATGGGGTGAAGTGGGCATAACAGGGGGCTGAACCAACAAGCAATAGATTGGGCAAGAGTGTCATGTGTTCTATACAGGGCCCATTGTAGTTTTCCCTATGTTAGCCTAACTGTGCACAACACAGGCCGCGTTAGCTTTGCACACATTACTATATAAACACGTTTGCTTCTGTGCCATATTATATTTTCACACAGAACCGTCAGTTGTTTTCTCGTTCTGTTCTTTCCTGGGATTTAGTTGAACAGCTGACAAGGTCAAACAACAATGTCGCTTGTTATTTTGTTGTGGTCAGGCACTCGCACCTAGACGCAACACAGAAATGTAGCTGTTGTTTATGATCATGTAAACCCTGTCACATAGGTATGCACAGCAATGTAACAAAGAGAGATAGATTTTTCCTGAGAGAAGATCACAGCTGTATCTGAGATGGTGAATGCCCATCTGTGTATGCTAAGGTACAGGGTCCGCTACAAAACCCAGAGATCTTTGCTGTATAATCGGTTTGCTTCTGTAGAACGGGAGAGGGGTTAGGCTATTCTGTCTTATATTATGACAGGGCTTTTCATAATATATGGTTTATTGACAATGCTGATGGTATTTTTGCTAGGCAGTTGTTTTCTGATTGTGGCATGTATACTGCATTCTAGAGCACAATAGTTTAAATAAACATTTCAAGCTTCCTTTGTTTCTCTTTCATATCTTATTGTGGCTGAGTACGAGTGTGTGAGTGAAAGGCAGTGTCCTGTCACCGCGATCCCTGAGAGGGTCGGGAGTGTTGGGTTCTGGGGTGTTCCTCTGGTTATGAGTAGGAGGGCAAGTGAGACACTATAGCTAGTCGGACTCAGCCTCATGGCACTGAGGAGGTATGGTGACTCAGTCTCTATCTACTGATGTTCTATGGTCCCAAGCATAATTCTGTTCCTAAGCAGAATCCCTGCAACAAAAGATGACTTGAAATCTAGAGTATGGAGGGGAGAGGCTGATGTACATTGGCAGAATCAGCAAAAAACATAAGAGGCTGGAGAGGAGGTAAAAATGTTGTTGAACCAGTGTGCGCTGCTAAGTCCGTTGAGCCTTCCGCTGAAGTTTGCAATTTTCTATCTCTCTATTTTCCATGCAAAAAATGTAAAAAAAAGTCTTAGTTTGAGATGCATATATTATTCTTTGCAAACGGTTATGATCTTAAACCATCCTTAATGTGTCTGATGTGTATTCGCTTACTCCTCTTGACCCTTCTATTAAATCTCACTCCCACTGGGACTGTTTCTTGCACATGTCCAGACTGGAGATCTAGAGATCATAGCTCCTGCCCTGAACTGCCTTTGCAATATCTTGCTTGCCTTGTCATAAAATTCTAACAATCTAAAAACAAAAAACGCTGTGGTTGTTTCTCTGCTCAAAAAACCTTCAGCAGGCTCAAACTTTCTCCACACCTTCTGATATCTTTTTGCTGCCTTTTTCTTGAATGTCTCCAAATATTTTTTGGTCGAAGGAAAAATGCAGAAGTATATTTGAGACATTTTCTTTGGATCGGGACTATTAGTGATTAATTGGCAGCATCTGTAGAGGACACCATTGTTTACAATTGCTGTTTCAGAATGGACTTTCATTTAACTTGGATGAGTTATTCATTTTAGAAACTTGTCTCTCCAAAGCCGGCAATAGCGAGCAGCCAAAGCTTATTCCAGGATCTGATAAAGGTATTGGAACTCAAATATAGTATGTCACATTAATCATACCCAATTAGCACCTTATTCAGCCAGCATAGCTATGTCCTTTAAAAGGGACTGATTTACAGCAGGTGGTTATGGAATGAAACACCCAAAAATGTGTTCTGTGACTAATAGTCCTCCAATACCCAACAAAAATATCTATATGTGTGCGTGTAAAGAGTCCTTCAAAGTAATAACAGACAGTAGTCCACCCTGCAAGAATTAAGTGCTGTAAGGCCCAAGGAAGGGGCTAGGTTCAGGTAGGAAAGATGTAGGATCCACATTTAACTGACGGGCCTATGGCCGGACCACTTGATGAGATTTTTTTTTTTTTCTTACTGTGGATAAACTGGGCTCCTTGCTTAGGCTAGCTTGGCTGCTATTGCACAACCCAAACGGCTGCGGCAGCCTTAAGGCTGGTGTGCACAAAGTCTGGCACATTTTTACATGCAGAATGACAATGAGCCAGCCTGGGTGACCACAGTATGATGAGTGCTTCCTCCCACAACAAATAATCCCAAACCTCAGATAGTGACAGCATGGCCTGGGGCAGTGGCTACTCTTCAGGAGGACAGTTAGAATTGGCCTCCTGTGGGAGGTGAGGAGAAGTAGGGAGTGTTTTGGAGATGGTTCTGTGGGCGAAGGGCAGCTGAAAAGCGAAGGGGCATTCCATAGAGTACATCAATCCACATGGAGTGATCTGCCAAACACTGAGCCTATGCAAGTAGGCAGCCAGTAGGTTCAGGGAGGCAGAGCTTGCATTGGAGTTTGGAATACCAAAAGTGTTTGTTTAGAACTGTCGGAGGGACTGTAGTGACTTGTGGATGGTGGGGAAAGGTCTTGCATCCAATTATCTCTTCCTGAGCGCAGGCACAATTTGGTTACTTCTTAAGCTAAATATGAGTTGAGCGGCATGGTTCTGGTCTCTTTGCAATTTGGCAAGTGTCTTCTCAGATATTAGGGAAATGTGACTTAATTTGTTTTAAACTGTAAGTCTCTGGTATTAGTTTAGCGTTTTTTGCAAAGCAAGGAACACCTCCTCAACCTACCTCTTCCAATTTGCTACATTTCCTTGCTATATAGCTGTAAACTGCAAAGAGTCTTCTATAGTAAGCCCTTTTTGTTTTGTTGTTTTAATGTATATATTTAGTGACTGGCTCCCAGTATAGCTCTGGCAGTCTTTTTTCCCTGGCCACAAACTGTCTTCCCTTTTAACCATCTGTTCTGTATATCTTTAAGTTAGTTCATCTCTGTGCATCTGTTAAAAATGGAGTTTGAGGGTATTTGCTGTGTTTATGCATTTGGTGTAAAGGTGTGGTCCAGCCTTTGGTGCTTCTGCATGCCAATATATTAGCCACCTCACCTGTGTATGACAATTGTGCTGTCTCCTCTTCTTTTGGAATCTGTGCATTTTGTTGTTTTCTGGAGCTCTTGCAGGTCACTCACCCGATATCTCTGTTTGTGTTGATCCTCCATGCCTGGTGAAAACCAAATGCCTTATCTTGAACTTTACTAGCGTAAAGGAAGTGCTGGGGCGTCACTTAAAGTCCCCTTTTTAGTTCGGTGAAAATCTGACTTGGAATCTTAATCATGCCCTAATCTGGAAACAATTAGTAAACATTGTTATAATCATATAATCTCATCTGTTTTGGGGTGACCTAGGCCTAGCTTTTTCAGCCAATTTGATTACTGTCATTCATTTCCACATAATAGAGCTTTAAAATATCTGTGCTTATTTTATTAGGTTCATTATTTATATTTGTAGCTATTTTAGTGACATCTACACTAGGTAAGTTGTTTCTTGCAAAGATGCTTCAACAATGGCAGATAATTAATGTTCAATTGATGTCCCTCCTGTGATGTCACTTCCTGTGATGTCACATCTTAGAGGAGCCTCGCATATTCCTTTTGTGCCCAGGGCCCACAAACCCTAGCACCGGACCTGTTTCGAATCAAAGCTTGCCTTCTATTATCTCATTATTAATCATTATTTGGCAGTTTTAATGGGAAAGGAATCACTGCTATTTGTCCCCAGTTAAATGCAGGCATCCCGTTTTCTTTGCAGTGCAAAGTGAGCAAGCTAAATAGAAACTCGCTTCTAGCAGGGACTTAGCAATAGATTCCAATCCATCAATGAGGTGGATTCATTGACAGTTTAAATGTCACTTTATTTCAATGTGAAATAATGTGTATAATGTTTCTGGTAAGTGCGCATTGAACATAATTTATCATGGGCCTGATTCACAGAACTAACTTACGTCAAAAACGTAAAGTTAGTACTTTTGGTATTCACAGAATACACTTACTCATTTTGGTATTCACAGAATGAACTTACTCATTTCGGTATTCACAGAAGTTAGTAGCCCTAACTTTAGGACTCCTAAATGCCTTCTGTGAATACCGAAAGTCTTAAAGTTAGGATTTTTCTCAGTTTAGGAGTAGTAAAGTTAGGATTTTTCTCAGTTTAGAGTAGTAAAGTTAGGACTTTACTACTCCTAAACTGAGAAAATCCTAACTTTAAGACTTTCGGTATTCACAGAAGGCATTTAGGAGTCCTAAAGTTAGGGCTACTAACTTCTGTGAATACCGAAATGAGTAAGTTCATTCTGTGAATACCAAATGAGTAAGTGTATTCTGTGAATACCAAAAAGTACTAACTTTACGTTTTTGACGTAAGTTAGTTCTGTGAATCAGGCCCCATGTTCTTGCGCGTGGGAGGATACGGAGTTAAAGGAAGACAGGGGTGATGCTGTTTCACGTTATAGACAGAGCTGTGGCAAGCCAAGCTATTCCTTTAACATTATGGGCTGCTATAGCTTAAACAGTCAAACAATATTGACAAACATGCTATTTATTAATTCTGCTCCTGTCACCTCGCCGGTGATTACTGAGATACTCTGTTATTCGATGCATCACTATGCATTTCCACCTGTTTGCTTTGCTCAAACTGTAGCAGCATTATCCAGATATTGTGGCTTCTCCTCCTTTCATCCCAGAAGTGATAGTGTGTTGTAATCCCGCTCTTTAATAACAGATGTGGTTCCATGTGTTGCTCTTTTTCCTCACTGCACACAGGCTCTTCGAACCCCACTCTTCATCCAGAGGTAGCCATATATTATTTTCTATCTTTTACTCACCTCAAAGATGTAGTCATGTTGCAGCCTCATTTCTTTTTTATATTTTACTTGTCCCTTGTTATGTACATGTTTTTGCATGGCCCACAAACCCTCGTTCCTGCACCTCAGATTGTGATGTATTTTTTCACACCGTTGGTGCCTGCATGTCACAAACACTTTCTTTCTCCCCAGCTGATCTACATTTTCGAACCCTACATGTCAAAATCCTATTTTCTTCCACCCAGTTGTGGCTGTGTCGAAGCCCACCTGTATTTCGCCCTAGAGCTATCAGTATGTCCCAATGTTGTTTTCTATCACCTATATATGGCTGGATATTAGAAACCCTCTCTTTTTTTAGCACGGGTAAACTGATCCACTCGATAATGGGATGCACACATCACTCCCTCTCTTTGTCACACTCTAGACCTGTCGGCATGTCCCAGTCCCTATTTCTCACTGCAATGGTAGCTGCATTTTTCACTTCAATTTTCTTACAACCCAGTGTAGAAGTTGAATTTTCCAGTCTCATCCTCTCTTTGACCCTGTCGGTGGCAGCATGTAACAGGTCCTCTTCTGTTCACCACAGCAATAGTAATGTGTCCAAATCATCCCCTTTGCTTCCACCTCAGAGTTGTCTACATGTCCACCTTCTAACTTCCCCTTTTCTCCTTCAGACGGACAGGAATGGGTTCTGATGTCTCGTTCACCCCAGAGGTGGCTGCATATCCCAGTATTTTTTACTTCTTCTCCAAAGGCAGCAGCAACTCCCTACCCCTCTGACATGCTCCACAGACAGGGTTGAATGTCCTAATCTAACTAGTTGGCCTGCTTCAGAGGTGGATGCAGGATCTGATGCCCCTTTCACGCGAGAGGAGGCTACATTCCCAAATTCCTCTCTTTGACAGTAGAAATGGCTACATGTTGCATTACACTCTGTTTATTGTAGTAGTGAATCTATGTTGCACTGCCATTCCCTTTTTTCACTGGATCAGGACTGCATGCCCCTTTACATCTCGTACCCAGAGGTAGGTGCATGTTAAATAGTTTTTTCTCCCCCCCCCATGTCAATGCAATGCCCGCCATTGGGCTGCCTGCTCCAATACCCCTGTTTATTTTACCCATAAGTCATGGCATATTCCAACTCCACTTTGTTCCAGACAAGAGATGGATGAATTTTCCCAATATCTCTTTCTTTCACCCCATATGTGGTTATAGGTTCTGGTGTCTCTTTAATCCTAGAAGAAGCTGCATGTTCCAGTTGAATTCTTTCAAACCACGCATGGCTCCATGTTGCAAGCAATAACATTTTCCATTCACCCTCGAGGTGGTGACTGATTGTTCCAGTAGGCCACAACATTACTAAAATGCCAAGTCTGAGTTTAGCAATTTCAGTTCCTATTCAGAAGAGTTTGCTTTAAGAGACTTGCCAGTCTTCTCCAGGAGGAAGCCTTGAGCTCATTAAGCAACATTCCTCAGAAAAAAAGTATGGGCGTGTCACAGTTTTAATCGTGGCATAGGCTTTCCATTTTCCCTTGTGAGGAAGCTATTGATCTACTCCCATATGCCTTATTAAGATGAATACCATTTGATAACAGCTGAGTTTCTTTGGATTTTACAGTGAAAAAACAAAAAGTGATGGGTGGAATGTTTGCATTAATTTTAGTCATTGGTAATTTTTTGGCAGGATTCCAGTGATTCATTTGTTTCTCACTGTGCCACCACAATGCGGAACTTACCTTATGCAAGTGAACACTGCTGTAACCTGAATTGCCAGACCATGTCCCTCCTTAACAGGAACACAAGCAATCCAAGAAAGATATCAGCCTTGTTAGACATCATCAGTGAGGTGCAACTTGAGTACTGTAGTACACCAAACATGAGACCTGTCTCTGCCCTTACCCGTCTCTCTTAGCCCATCTGGCTGACAAAAACAAACATAGTTTGACAAAGTCAATAATTTCTGGTATGAATGTTCTAAAGCACGCAAACAGCATTTATATATGCCGGTGTTTTCATGTGCTAACACGTTACAGTCAGATATGTTGGCTTTGCCAATGCTTGTTTGCTTTTAATACTCAAAATCCTGATGTTTTTGCCTTATGAGCCCAAGGGGTGCATTAAGCTAAGGGCCACCAACAGTCCTTTTAGTGTCCTGATGTCTTTAACTTTAGCTAGAAGAGTGGAGAAGTTGCCAGTTTCTCATCTTCATGCTTTCAGAGGCGAAGGAATACACGCTAGTACTGTTCTAGTTCCAACAGTGTTTTTCTCCTTCCATCATGATTAAAAAGCCATTTATTTGTTTCTTAGCTTATTTCTTTCTTTTCTACAACAAACAGCATGGGGTAATGGGTCAGCCCACTTCAGCCACTGGCTAACTTCACTGTAGGTGAAAGCATTCTGCCCTTTTTCAAGGAGCACATCCACACATAAAATAATTCCCTTAAGTGCCAGGCTCTTGGCATTGTGTGCTTTTTGAGACCCAAATTATTTTTGATTTTAATAAATGCTTTTTAAGACGCAAAAATATTTTTGCTTTTATTAAATGTTTTGTTTTTCACTGATGAGGGCTCAGCAGTTTCCACCCCAAATACGTTTTGCAAATCTCATGTGAAAAAAACCCATGCTTTTACAAAGCCAAAAGGCTGGCAGCCAACACCAAACCTATCGCCTTTTCAAATGCTGCTAATGATTTAGTGTGAATATGTTCAGCCATTTTGAGAAATTAAGCTTCAAAATAAAGTGATATTTGGAGAGTTGTTCCTACAAGAATACTGTGGTACCCCAAATTGAAAAAATAATGCATTCTGACAGCCCCCTCGCTTTCCTGCAGTATGGAGCAATCTGATTGGCTGGCAGCAACACAAACAGAAATGTTGTGGTCACCATTACAGGACATGGGAACTTGGTTTCCATGTCCTGAAAAAAAATCCTAGGATGTAAGGTGTCAGAGTAGTGGTACCCTGATCCCGTTAGTTATGTTGGGGTTCTAAAGTGATTCTCCCTAGCCTTAGAAAAAAATGTATCCTGCAGGTGCCGTGTTACTCCTGTGGGCCACAGCGTAGACTTTCGTGTGCCCCCGCAAGATTCCCACAACATCAGACAGGGGTCCATGCTGGGTCTTGTGGGAGTATCACAGGACCTCTGGAAAAAAACAAAAAAAACCACCCAGGCTCCTGTGGGCATAAGTCACGGAGAACCCACTCCCTCTGGATACCTAAGCCCCTTTAGGTGGCCAAGCCCCTACTACGCACAGCCTTTGCCTGTACTGAACCCTAGGCAGATAGCCGACCTCTTGTGAGGAACCAACTACACACAGTGAGCAAGTTTCTGCTGCACATGACTTTCACTCTGTCCACAATCCCCTCACAGAGAGTGTACTGCCTTCAGACATCCAAGCCCATTTAGGTGGCCAAGCGAGGCGCTGACAGAACAAAAGCCCACTTGGCCAATCAGATTGCTCCATTATTTGAAAACCCAACCTTCCAGATATCTATAAATTTTGAGTCTTAGTTTCTCAAAAACTACTGAATGGATTTATGGCACATCACAAAAAGGAGACTTTCTGGATAAAAATCTAGTTTTCTGCCAAATTTGGTATAATTCCATTCAGCAGTTTCCACTGTAGCATTGTTCAAACATCCCTGTAGAAATTGAATGGGGTAATTGATTTTGAGACCCCCTTCTCTTTTCCTTGGACATGCTCCAAAGATCAGCCTGAAACTTTCCAGTAAGGAACTGAGGTAGATAAAAAAAAATTGGGAAAGTTTTGTGAAGCTTCATTAAACGGCGCCAAGGTTTTGAGCAAACCAAAATCATGTGGTAACTAGGTTCTAACTACAACTGCACAGTGGTGACCACCACTGTGTAATGTATATGGCGGGTGAATTTATTTCTCAATCAATTATCTGGAAAATTTCATATGGGAGCATTCTTCTCTATGGACTGTTCCCCTATTCATGAAGAGTGTCTGTAGGCTCAATTGTTTTTACTTTTATAGACTACAGTTGGAGTTACTTGATACATTGGAACTCATTTTTTCCAGATAATGGTTTGAGAAATAAATTCAACCGCTGTGGTATTTGGTGAGACGAGGATTATTGATCATATTGGCCATATGAGATGATTGGGAGCTTATATTTTTAGGAGCCATGACTCACTATCTTGCAGATATGAAATATCCTGAGTTGGAGTGCTGGGTGAAAGCGTGAGCTCATCTGTATGTTTGATACAGGATATCAGATTCATACTCTGTGAGGTGTAGGAACCAAACACAGATTGGATATAAACGGTGCAGTTGAGCAATTGGTGTGTTCAGTGGATGAAATTCGGATCCATTATGAGGAAGGAATGAGCTAATGAAGCAAGATGTGATAGGAAGATTAAACCAAAAATCTGGGTGAGAGATATGTATGTTGGATGAATGGATTTAGATCTGCTGTAGTGAACGGTGGTGATTTACATTGTTGAATTGTTGGAATTAGAGGGTAGTGACCAGCATTGGAATGCCATATGTTGCTAGTGGAATGTTTATTGTGTCAGATAAAGATGTTTATTTATGTTTTAATGTTTGTGTACATATATTTGTATGTGCAGTAGTAATGTCTAAATTAGGTTATGTCAATATGCCCTACTGTAGGGCAATAGACATGCTACAAAGCAATGTTTGCCTTTTGAAGGAATTGGCAGTCAATTTAATATTTGTTTAATGTGTTGTGTTTTTGGTCATTGTATTTTTGTTTGTTTTGTAGATATTGTGAAATATTGTTTTTATTACAAGGAAGACAATTATTTATTTAGTCCTGAAGAAGATGGATTTTCTCCACCGAAATGCGTTGATGGAACATTGTAACTTGATTAATGGGCACTGGTCATTCTTATATGAGAACTGAGTTGTGTCCTAAAGGTAATATTGTGGAAGTATACTTGTTAAAATAAATTTTAATTGATCTAATGAAATTCTTCCTTTCTTGCTGCACAATATATGTTTGTTTGCAATTGATTTTAAATAGTACTTTGTTTGATATATTTGTAGCTGATTAAAGACATATTTTTCTAGCATTGTGGCAATCATATTTGTTATCCCTTTAGTAAGGGGTTTCATTCTGTAAGTTTGTGATGACTGGGTGTATGTTTTGAATTGTGGTTTTTAGACTTAGGGGAGCATATATTGGTCTGATTTGATAACCCCGTCCCCTTGGTATAAGGGGTTCCTCTTTATTTTTTCTGGGTCACTATTATCATCACATTCTACATGCCAGTGTTTTATAGCAAAATCAAAAGATAAGGTAACTAATAAGTAGTTTTTATTGTTTTTCAACATTAGCATAATACAATGCAACGGGGTGGAGCATTAGCCCTCCGCTAATTTCTCGACATATGCATTTATATGGTACATCTGATCTGTACATTTAACATACATGCTTGTTGTTTACTGTAATATACCAAATATCCTTCAGGTGATGGGTGGGTTTGAGGGGTTCTGTGTGAGAGGTGGTTTCAGTGGGAGCGTCGGTGTGGTCTTCTAGGTGAGGTGTATTTAAAATGTGGGTCTGTGGTGTGCAATGGATCAGTGGGGGAGGTTATGCGTCTTGGGCATGGGGTCTGCCTGTATGTCTTACTCCTTGCGTGCATTGTCACCAGGGTTGTATTGAGATCAGAATTAGGCCCGGGCACTCCCAAAAATGTGGCCTACGTTCGCTGATCATCCCTTTTATGGATCACCATGTGTTAGTCTCATTGTAATCTGGCCAGTTATTTTTTGTTAATTTTTTTTTGTAGTTTTATATAGTGTGAACTAGGCCCTAAGGCATTAGAGCAATGTACATGAGCACCACTTACATTACACAATTAATTTCTATTTTAGGTAGGGTGATTAAGCAGTCTGCTCAGAGTCACAGGATGTTGAGTTGAAGCAGGGACTTGAACCTAGTTCCAACATCGGCAGCTCTAACCACAACACCACATCCAATTTTATGCAGTCCTCCTCTCCACTCCCCAACAAGGCCTAAAAGACACTGGGGAGGAGGTGACAACACCTGGCCCCTAGAGAGGCCACTTCTCTTACTCGCCCCCTCCCAAGTGGACTATAGCCTCAGGGCGATGACCTGGCAGGGGAGGGGTCAAGAAAAGCACACTGCCGCTGCTGCTCGAGAGGGACTTCGGTGAGAATGGCCCAAAGGCGCAAAATCAGCTACCACCCCCAGCGAGGCCCCTGCATACTACCACCCTCCCCACACCCACCGTGGCCTAAACATTATGGCCCAGAGGGGGATAACATTGCTTCTGGCAGGGCAGGACACACAAGGCAGGGCGCTGAGGTGAGAATTCCCCAAAGGCCAAAGAAAGACCTAGAACCCAGCCTCAATTTACAGCAGGGTAGTGAGTGCCATGATACTGGCGCGGCACCACATTAGAGTGACCTGGCGGGGACTGGGGAGGAAATTAAGTCTCTTTGGTCGGTATACAGAGGCCCTAAAAACCGGCCCCCAGGTGACCCTAAGGCACCGGCCCATCGGCCAATGCCCGCCTGCCCGCCTTCCCAATCCGACCCTGCTTGTACCCCTCCTGTGGAAGTGCCGAACTGTATGTACATCTCGGACCGCACATTCATGATGGCCTGATATCGTTTCTCACTTCCATTTTGCCAATGTAATCGTCGCATATTGTGCCATCCGGCCCCCTCCCCTCTTCTGACAATTTTGTGTCATCATGGTGTCTGCTTCTGCTCTAGCCCATTTAATGACCAGTTCTTCACTTCCAAAGGTTGGCTGGCTTTCCATGCGATCGTGACCCCTCTCTTCAGTGCACAAGTCCTAAAAAAAGAAGTGGGGGGACTAACCTAGTTAATCAGACATGCAAGTGGCATCACGGCGCGTGACATCACGGCGCGTGACATCGTGGCGCGTGACACCGCGGCGCGTGACATCACGGCACGTGACATCACGGAACGTAACATCACAGCACCTAGGCATCACAGGAAGTGGCATCATAAGAAGTGACATCAAATCTTAAGCCCTCACATATATGTTTAACATGTCTATCATAAGTACATTGGAGCATATTTCGAGTATATAGGGAAACCCTCCTGATTTAGGCAGAAGATTCACACTTTTGTAAGCTACTCATAAAACAATGTTGCTTTTTGTCTGCGTAAACTTTTTCTACCCATAGTGCTTTAAAAGAAAAAATAGTGGTACTTAAATTATTTCAACGCCTCCTCAGGGGTAGTAAGCACTATATAAATAACATTTATTTTGTGTAAATACAGGGAAAGACCCACACATCTGACATTCTTACAGTGAATGCATATCTTGTAAACAGGGACTAAACAAAGTGAAAAGCTGACTCTCTTAAGTATGTGTGAAGTGCTAACAAGGTTTGAGCCTTTGTTTCCCCTCTGCTGCATTTGCATCTAGTTGTGAGGCTTGTGAGGCTCCTGACTGCTCCCAGCTAGGAGACTCGAACAAAAGGAGGCCTGATGACCCCTCAGATTCGGCCTTTGTTATGGGCCCAGCAGGAGTCTGAACTGAGAAAGCCCTCTCCCGCCTGCACGTTGTTGCCAATCGAAAGCAGATAACAACGTGCAGACGCTGCTGAAAGTGTCCCGGTGTTTGCAAAGTACACCGGGACGAATTCAGCATATTTTTCAGTGGGGCCCAACTTCTTGTCAGGGTGGACGGCGTCCACCCCATGTACCCCCGACTCGTGCCCTACCTCTCTTAAATAACAGTAGGGCCAGGTCAACGAATCTGTGGGGGTATTTGTCTTTAGTCGGACTTGGTATCAGTCGGAGCAGACATAACTCAGGGTAATTTGGTAGTGTCCATGCTACTAGGTCTGATACCAGGGCCGATCCTAGGATATGTGGGGCCCCGGGCAGAATAGGAACATGCGAGGCCCCTATAATTTGCATAGGATTTAACCTCACAGGAAGTGACATCATAGGAAGTAATATCAATTGGCCATTATTTATATGGCATTGATGAAGCTGCTTTGCAAGAAGCTACTTACCTAGTTTGGATATCAGTAACATGGTTAAAATAGCATTAATAATCCTAATACTATACGTACATAGATATTAAATCGCTATTAAGTAGATTAAATGAAGTTTAAATGTAGTTTAAATTAATTAAACTTGGTTATTGTTCTATTGAATTGGATAAATGAAAATGATTTGCTAACCGGTCATTCTGATTCTGGAACTAAGAGATGTCCAAAAGAGAGGTGCAGACTTCACTAATGTGGAGAAAAGACAGTTTTGAGTGTTTTTCCAAAAGACTGGAGTTACAGCATAGCTCAAGAGGGAGATAGTTCTAGTCCAGCACAACTAGAAAGGAGAAGGATCTGCCTCCAATCAGGGCCATCTAAATTTTAGGATGGCACAGGAGTTTGGTTGGCACAGAGTATGGGGTTCTGAACTGAACGTAAGGAGTGCTGTAGCAAGATAAATCCTTTTTAATGCAGTGCACAACGACAAATGGATAGTGCCTTGCAGATAGAGGGTTTCGGACCAAAAACCCAGCAGACAGCATAAAGGTGAGAAGAAATGGCATAGCGATGCAGCCATCTCAGATGAGGAGCCTAGCACAGTTCTGAATGATTTGAAGGGTACTGAATGAAAGAAGGCAGGAAGCCCAAGAAAAGGGGCTTTTGCTTAATCTAGTTAGAAGATAATTGACTGTACAACAGCCTCATGGTAGTGAGAGGGCAGAAAAGGAATGATTTTCTGTTGCTTATGGATGTAGTAAAGGCAAGTGGATGAAAACTGGTTATTATATTCTGAAAACAAGAGAAGATGCTGGAAAATGAATCCAAGATTTTTTTGCTGACTCTGCCAATGTGGGCGATTGACTTACTTCCACCAGCCACCAAAGAGAACACCATATGGCATGAGATCCTTTAAAAATGAGAACCCTTGATTTGTCACTATAAGGTTTTAATGAATTTGTCTTCATTCAGAAATCAACTGCTAACATGTACGTACAAACATATTCTTCGGCAGAGACCTGATTGCCACTGAGGGAAATCATGTTTGGGTATCAAGATATCAGCAAGAAACCAGAAATATAACACAACAACTGACATACACCCAAAACAGCCAGGAGTATTGGTTTTGTCAATGGTTGTTAGCTGTTTAAGCTAAATGAGTAACAACAATAAATTATTTTACTTTCACCTTGTTGTTTTGACCAATAAGTAGCTCCTTCACACACATTTGCATAGAATCACAACTGGAATGCAGGAGCATTGCTCTTTGTGCTCTGCAGAGAGGCCATATTTTGAATGATCATGCGATTTTAACACCTTTTTGACCCACAGACAGGCACAGTGTGAAATTTGTACTGCCTGCAGCCTCAACTCCAAAGTGCTCAACTGTAGCTTGTTATAAACACCTGGAGGCGACTCAGTACAAAGGGTACATCATCCAAGAGTAATATGCTGTGAAATTAAATATAGAAACACACATGGTGGAAATAGCTAGCACTCTTGGGGAATGCAAGATTAAGTAAAGCATGGGAAATATAAACAGGAACAAAATCACTGCAATGGATTACCCTAACATCAGGACCGATGGAATTATGCAGCAGGAGAGGGCTAAATTATGTGGCAGGGTAAGTATATTATGCGACAAGAAAAGGCAAATTATGCAGCATAATGTGGCACATTTTGAAATAGTCTTACTTTATTTTTTGCCATTTTTAAACTTGGTAACACTGTTTGGGCATTGGTTGCACCCCATTAGTACCAATTTAACACCCAAATTTAGCAGTGGGAACAGAAAGTTGACTATTCCAGCTTTTCAAAGGGCCTTCCCACATGCGGCAAGACGTGTCGCTGAATTTTTAGTAACTTTTGAACCGTTTACAGATTTTAACAACAAAATTGCTTTCTATCTCAGATTATGCAGCAGATGATGGATTATGTGGCACATGCGGCAAATGCATAATTATGCAGAAATTGCCGCCACCGCACATTTGCATAATTCCAGTGGCCCTGCCTAACATGCAGCATCAGACTGGGACAGAAAATAGGCCCTGTACCAAAATAAACGGTGCCCCCCATTAGTGAGTTAGTTAGCTAGAAAAGTGTCCCATTTTTGCAAACTAGGGAAGTTTTCAGCTTGTAAAAGACATGCGTTATAAGTTTTTGTAAGGTATGGAAGACTGCACTGATTTGAGTTTGCTTCAATATCATAAAAATCAACAGTAAAAACCGGCTCACTTGACGATAAAGCAGGTCAACAACTAGCCAAACAAGCATTGGAAATGCAATCGGTCTCACATTTCCTTGAGTTACAGCTCTTGAGATTGTAAATGGCAATGTTTTTACCTCTGTATTATGGAGTGTATGTATGTGGTGTGTAGTGGAATTATGTGGGTTGTATTGGATCAGTTGTGTAAATGTGGGGCGTGGAATTGTGTGGAGTGGAGTGGATTTGTTTAGCGCAATTATGTGGCATGGTGTGATGTGGAATTATGTGGATAGTAATTATGTGGTACTGAGTGTTCTGGAATTATGTAGAGGGGGATTGTGTGTTACGGAGGGTAGTTATGTGGAATGGTATTTTGTGTTGTGGAGTGGTATGTAGTGGAGTTTAATTATGTGGTGTGCTGTTGAATTGTGTGACAATGTGGAATTGTGTGGTGTGGATTGGATCTAGGTGGTGTGTTTAGCAATTGTTTTGTTGAGCCGTGTTATGTGGTTTGGTGTCAAATTAGGTGGTGTGGATGGGAAATGTGTGGAGTTGAATTGTGTGGCGCGTAACTGTCTGGACAGCTTTGCGTTTTGGTGATGGCAGTTGAGCTCTAAATTATTTCATGGTTAATATTTCAGGGGACTTTCTGACAGTGTAGATTCATAATAGATTCTCCTAAAGTGAACATAAAACTACTTAGAAAATAATTTATTGTTCGTCTTTATCAAACGCAGACGTGTCCACAGAGAATTGGAGCAATCGACCAACTAAGGGAGCACAAGAGAAAATGTAACAATTTAATGGTGAAAAAGGTAGCAGTGTTCGAAAACGAGCTGCATGGATTGACATTAAAGGCTAGGTGGCCATAGAGGGACCTTGCTTGATGTTGGAGGGACCCAGGCCCCACTATTTCTAATAGACCTGGATTTCAAACGCCTGACCAGAAGTTAATCAAAAATATAGGCAAGAGAAACCAACTGAAATATCCCCTGAAGGGAGGTGGCATGCTGGTTAAGACTCCCTCAATGGCACCATTGACTATCCCACACGGAGAAGCAGTGAAAATCGGCACAGGGCTGACTCCCTTGAACAGCATTGATTTGCCTCTCTGGGGCCGTAACACGGATATATGGTTTGGAATGACCAGATAGGCAACTCTTGCAGACTCTTTTCATCCCTGCTTCCTCCTTTGTCACCATTGTCTACATTTGCCTCTTGTGCTCTCAGTGAAAGTGTGATCTTGACAAATAAATTCCGGTCCCCAGAAAGGAGTGCCAGGGGCCACTACCTGCAACCACCAGCACAAATTAAGCACGGTGCCAAGTCTGCAGTGACAATGGCGATCCCCTCTGGATCTCACGTGCACCAGAAAGGGCGCACTATAATAAGTACTGTAGTGCACAACTTCTGCACAGTGGTTGAGGACCACCAGCGGTAGCAACGTGCTGTGCGAATACGAAGGCCAATAAAATGCCACCCCAGTCCCCACTTTTGCAAAAAATAACATGGGTGTGTGAGGCATGGCCACTAAGCTAAGCAGATATTAGTAGGAAATAATGTAATTGTGTGCGCAGAGAAGTTATCTGTGTTTATCATGTCATGTGATCTGATTCCTCGTGGGATCGATATGCACAGTATTAAGAAATAGATACATGTATGCACACTATATTTGTAGATGATCTACGTTTATAATTTGGGACATGTGCTTGACATGGATTTAAGTGCAGGTCGACTTTTTGAGTGGAGATATTTATGCACGGCCTCTTTTTGTGACTGTGTTTTTGCAAAGAATGTTTTCCAGTGAAAACATTACACTAAAAGCAACAGACATGGCTACACACCGCTGTGCCCTGCATGGTGCCTGCTAGGAGATGCCACCCCTCCTTCAGGTGCTTGCAGCAGTGCCTATGCCGGCCTGGGCATTACCTTCCTAAAGAAAGGAATGAACTTGCATTGGAGGTGAGGGTGGTGATGCAGCTAATACTACCGAGGGGGCAGCGGGGCTGCCCGGTCCCTTAGCCTCCTCTTCCTCTAGCATCAGAGGCTGGAGATCGTCCTCAATTTGGTGATTTCCAGGATACCAGGGGGAGGAGTAAGGGAGGGAGAAGAGGAGCGAACAGGGTGGGGAGAAATAAGGGGTAAAGGTTATGGGTTGCAGGGTGCGGGGGAAAAGGAAAGAAAGGGAGAAAGTGATTTGGGAAAGAAAGGAGGAGGGGAACAATAGAAGGAGGAAGAAAAGATTGAAATAAAGTAAGAAACGCATAAAGGAAGGACGGGCAAAAGGGGTTCGAAATAAGTGAAAGCAAAAAGCGGGAGAGATAAAGAGGACCGAAGGAGTACAAGGGGAAGAAGGGGTACAAAGGTTTGTGAGTGTTGAAAGAAGAATCAGATGGAGGGGGCGAGGGTGAAGGAGAAGAGATAAGGAGGAAAGGAGCAAATGGCAAGAGAAATAGTCGAGAGTTGGAGGTGAAGTGATGGGCGAAGAGAAAAAATAAAGATGAGTGAAAGCACAATAGCAGCTATGATGAGGGGGTTTCAAAAAAATGCACAAGAGGTGGGGTAAAGTTTTGGAAAATGGTATGAACTGGAATATTTTCAGTGCTTGCCTCCTCGATAACGTTTTTTTTTTTTTTTGCAAGTGTCGGTCGGGCTAATCCCTGCTACAGCCCACATAGTATGCACTTGCAAACAGAAGAACTGCATCACGGCGAACATGCTTATATTTAAAGAAAGATTTACAGGGCCATCGGAACAGCAAGGACATGCATTGTTTTAGCAACCCAGCACCCTCTTCATACCTGCTGAGCTTCATGAAAAGATCTGAGAAACGGCCTGAGGCATTTCCTGCACAGCCCGAACCTGGTGCTTAAAGAGTCTGTTTCAAGACTCACAAGCAATATGCTGCTTAGGCCGCTTGTGGAGAGCAGGGCACATGCACCCTCCCATACGGATGGCAGCACTCTAACATGAAAACTAACTCCAGAACTCCCAGCGCTTTTAGGTGACCTCAAGATGCCATAATGCAGGTGGAAAATAATATGTAGTCATTTAAACAACAAGAGAGGAGCGGGGGCGAGCGAGCGCGGCAGCCTGCAGAGCTGACCAGACGCTCGTGCATCATGGCCTTTTTCCCCGCACGGCCAGCATGTGTTTCCAATTATCGCGCCCGCGTCTGGGCACGATAATTGGAAACACATGTCTGCCGCGCGCGTAACCGCAGGTAAAGGCCATGACGCACGAGCTGTCTGGTCAGCTTTTCAAACTCCTAACTATAAGTCTCGCAGAGCAGCGCTTGCGCGCTACTCGAGGCTCGACCTAAAAATGGCCTACATACTGACCTGACAGCAGGGCTTTAAGTGGGATGAAAAAACTGGGGGGGTCATTCAAAGGGGCATGGCTAATGTAATTAAGGGCGTGGCCTAAAACATGTAAGCTATATAAATCTGTGCATAGCATAGCGTGCCGCCCGACTGGTATTTTGCTGCTTCATTCATTGCCTCCAGATAAATAATACAAGTAACATTACACCTACAACAAGCCAGGACTATTGGCTTTGTCAGTGGTTATTAGTTGCATAAGATGAATAAGCAACATCTACAGCTTCCTTGTATATAATATTGAAAATGCTCCAGTTCTGACATGATGAGACTCTGAAAGAACTATAATGAGTCTCGTTGTAGTTACATTAAAGGGAGCGAAGAGTTAAGATTTTTTTTTCACTCTGAGGGTGACGGTAAAATTGGAGAGTGGGCCCGTCTCATCACCTGCTTTTTAGAACTTTCATTTATTGTGCAGACACTAGATCAATGTTTTTGCAGGCAAAGTTAAGGACCTAAATATAGGGCCCCTTTTCAATGTCCATTTTAATTTACTACTGGGTCTAAGACTTGAGTACCCAGCAAACTTTAAACCCTGCTCCATCCACTTTTACATGCAGATTCTGCTCCTCTGTGTGCACCTCTTGTCTCACTGCCACACTCACACCTATCTGCTCCCCCCCCCCACTTTATTCCATTTGTCTTGCCCCTTTTATTTGTCTCTCTGCTCCCTTTCCACTTGTCCTGGGTGAGCAGTTTCCATTGTGATGCGCCGCCATTCTATCTTTTGCTTTGCGCCCTGCAGGATATTCTGCCTTTTATTCATACAGGGGCAGGGCACCCTTCGCGCACAAGGGCACTTTAATTAACTGTCTAAGTGCTGTCATCAACATGCAGATGCAGCCATTAGGCCCACAGAGACGGGCCAGCAGGGGAGATTGACAAAAAAAGAACAAATGTAAACTCTTAAGGGGGCCCCCTGGGCCTCCAAACTCTGAAGTTTTTGAAAGTGCGAGGCCCCATGGCTGCGAGCAGGCGCGGGGCCCTGGGCAGCTGCCCACGCTGCCCATGCCTAGCGCCGGCCCTGTATTACTATACAGGGGCGGTGCGTCCATTGGGGCGTTTGGGGCGTTGCCCCCCCCCACCCGCAGCTGCTCCCTCGGCGTCTCTGAACTTAAGTAAACTCTCAGTTTCACTTAAGTTCAGAGACGCCGAGGAGAACTGACAATCATGTCAGTCAGCATGACGTCGGATCGCCCACCCCTTCAGAGTCTGGAAGGGGGTGGGCGGTCCGGTGTCATGTTGACTGACATGATTGTCAGACCAGGAGCAGCAGCACAAGTGCGCATGAGTGGGCAAGGTTAGCGAATATTTCGCCCGTGCCCAGTCATGCGCACTGGTGTCTGCTGTGGCTGGCGCATGCCCATTAGGAGAGCGAGGGTTGAGCAAAGGCTCAAACCTCGCTCTCCTAATGGGCAGGCGGGCGGAGAGTAACCGTGCCCTCAGTCAATCCTGGCGCTGCCAGCAGCGCCAGGATTGGCTGACAGGGGTTTGTCACTTGCCACTGTTGCCAGAAGTGATGCGGCTGCCGGGCTGGTCCTGTAGGCGCCAGAACGGACAGTCTACTGGCTGATTGGATGCTAAATCCCCAACGTGCAGGGGACGCCGAGCGGCGCGAGACATTGTACAAGTGCCTTGATTGAAATACTTCCTTGCCCTTCCGCCAGCTGATCAGGGATTATCTCTCGCGACAGGAGGCACAATTTATAGAAACCCAGTTAAAATGCAAGGGGAGCTTTATTTTAATAAAGAGAGGTATGGAGGGACCCTTTCCGCACCAGTCGTGCCAGTCTCCAAATAGGCTTCGGGGTTAATAGTTCAAGCGGCTGAGCTTCTGGGGTTAATGGATAGTGAACACGTAGTCACGTCCCCCCCATTCGTTGAAAAACTATTGTTATAGAAGCTTTTTTTTCTTAATCAAAAATGTACTATTGTATTTTTTTCTTTTTCTTTTTTTTGTAAGTATTGTTACCCCTTCTACCTCTATGAGTGCCTAAACAAAATGATTCGGCTATGCTTTCCTTAGTATATATGAAGCTGTGTAAATTTTGACTTGCTACGAATTTCATTGGTTGAAAGAAAATTAAGCAGCCCGCTTCCCGCCAAGTGACTGCTTATGACGGTAGAGCGAAGGCACTTGGAGCAGGTGCTTCGACGGGATCTCAGTCTCCTTGTCTCCTGGCTGCGCGAGGGCTTGGCGGTGTGATGGGCATGGACAGGAGGCACAGAGCATCGGTCGCTCTCACTCTGAATGTCCTCTCACTCGTGTTCTCCATCACCGCCTTCAGCAGCAGTTACTGGTGCCAAGGGACCAGGAAGGTCCCCAAACCCCTCTGCAGCAGCAAGGTGAAAGAGCGCGAGACGTACTGCATCCGAGTCAACGGCTCCGACTCCAACGACACCAACGTGGTCCAGTACAGCTGGGAAGCCGGTGACGACAAATTCATCCAACGGCACTTCCACGCTGGTATTTGGTACTCCTGCGAGGAGGTCTTTGGGAGCAACAGTGAGTAAAAAATCTGCTAGCCACAGAGTTAAAAGATGTGGGATATAGGACTTGTTTAGGCTCGTACTTAAGGCGATAATTATGCTGATGTCATCGGTTGATGGTATGTCACACCGTGTGCTTTGAATCACCTTTGCCTATCATTGAAGCATGGGCGCTGTGTTTTGATTAGTGGCAAGTCTGCGCCGGCTGATGAATGTGTCTCCAGCTGCAAGGCGCGCGCCCCTCACATTTCTTCTAGGTTGTGAGTGGGTGGCAAATTAATAATAAAAACTACTTTACAGTTCAAATGGAATAATGTTAGAAATCAACAAGACGTTAATGAGCACGCGCTGATTGTGACTCACAAATGTTTTAATTTTTCAATTATATGTATTGCTGTTGTTTTTCTATTGCTATTTTCATGTGATATCAATTAAAACAGAGAAAATGCATTTCGACAACCACCCTCATATGAAACTTTGAGAAATGTTAAAAGTGGTTGACGTGGCTATTTAATCTAAATGCTAATTTTGGAGACAGTGCTTGGGTTTTAAGAGTGCAACCAAAGTTAAGTAATTTTATTAATTGTATTCGTATACGTCTGTTGTTTGGAGCATTAACAAGACTGGGCAAGTGTAGACTCCTCTGTTACGTGGTCACCCTTGCTTAGATACATTGAAGCACAATGCAGAGTTACCACTATTGTAGTTACTTATACAATATTACATTAATATATAAAATCTGTGCTATTAATGCTCAGAGGCTCGTCCCCTACCATGCGAATCAAAATTTTCTGTTCATCTGTAATCAAGAAATGATCCATTGATAGGTTTCTTTATTCTAATGGTCTAATTTAGAGATTGCCGAAAGGAATGCTCCATACTACATATTACATATTCCTCCGCATTACAAGTGCCATAGTATGTAATGCCCATGTAATGCAGAATACGGGATACCCATAACATTCTTGATGGACTATCCCATCCGTCAAACTCGAAATCAGGCCTTAAGCATCAATTCTATCGATCAGAGCCAATGGAGAGTGTCCTCTTATCTAATGGAGTGGTTGGTAAGAGGTGTAAAGTGACTTTAGTGGTGAGCGCAGCATATCACTTGCAAGGCGATTGTTCAAGGTTTGTAAGAAAAACATGAGCAGGAAAAAAAGTGAAATGCTTTATCTTCTACACCAATACTTTGTGCCAGTACATATAAGAAAAGTTTACATGTGGGCCTGGTATCTAAAGAACGATGTAATGTACAGCAATAATTATCAACAAGGAGTCTGCCCTTGTGATTACTTCTCTAAATCGCACGGGCACGCACATATATACAAACAAAATGACTGAAAGGAAAATTATCTCTTTGCCTTTTTTTTTTTATCCGATATGCTGAAGGGCACCCGGAACAATGGCGCCTTGAATCAGAAGTTCAAGAGCAGCTGATAGGATAGTGACTGCAATGGTTAGATATGCAAATGCGCCTTACATTGGTGATGGGAAATTGGCGCTGCGTGGGATATTACAACCCAAACCTGGAAAATAAAAACTGCTGAAGAGAGGGAAAGCAAAGCGAGACGGCGAGAGGGGGAGAGCTAGAGGGAAAGAAGAAGGCGAGGACATGACAGAAGGGGAGAGCAAAAAGGAGATGAGAGGGACAAGGGAAGAAGTGGGGTTGGGATAAGATGGAGGAGGGAAGGGGTGACAGATAAACTGGAGGGAGAACATGTGTAAATAATGGAGGTAGGGAGGAAGAAATGCACAAGGAAGTAAGCAAAGAAATGGACTATGGTGGGAAAGAAGGGCGAAGGAAAGAAAAAGGTAAAGAGAAATAGATGGAGGAAGGGGGTGTAAATGAGAAAGTTGTGAAAGAAAAGGAACAGAAAGAGAAGGGAAGAGGGAAACAAAAACAAAGAAGGGGGAAATAGAGGTAAGGGAAAGAGAGGATAGTAAAGATGGGATGAAGAAAGTGAAGTGAAAGAAAGCGTAGTGAGAAAGAGATGGGACAGGTGCGATGGCAAGAAAGGAGGGAAGAAAGAAAAAGAGCAAGAAAGAACGCAAGACAGAAAAAGAAATCATCTGAATGAGAGCAACAGAGAAAGTAAACGAAGCACATATGTAAATAAAGAGAAAGTCGGAAACAAATAAAGAAAAGTAGCATAGAAAGAGGATGCCAGGAGAGAAAAAGTAAAGGAACTGAGCTCTAAGTGATGAAATAGACAAATGGAAGTAAGGGAAAAAAAGCACAGATAGAGACAGTGTAGAGGACAAAGGGAGAGGGGAAGAAAGAGTCAACAATAGGCTTAGGAAAAACCAACCATTCTGAGACCACCTACAGTCAAGATCCTTCACCTTGTACATCAGTTAGAAGGCCTTAAGTCTACGTACAACTGTTAACATATCACTACATCTTTGGTAACACATAGTCTCAGGTGAAGGATCTTGACTGTAGGTGCTCTCAGAATGGTTGGTTTTTCCTAAGCCTATTGTTGACTGAACATTACGTGCTCTTGGCCATAGTACTTAGTGTGTACATCTTATCTTAAGCAACATTTCAGCACTCCTTGTTTTGGAATACCTTCTACTCTATTTAAAGGTATTTTCTGCATTCCTGGTATGAATGGCTCCAAACTAAATGGCCAAGAATGAGTTCTGGTGTTGGAATATGCAGAAGGGTTCAGGTTTGTGCAGTAGACTGTGATGAGTTTTCAACTTCCAGAGAAAATAGAGAGGACATGAGATGAGAGAACTCTCTTAAGGGCATACATTTTGAGGAGGCCCTCTGCTTTTGATTGCAGTGGCTCAGTTTATTTGGTGATTCACAATTCCAATCATGGGTAAAACATGGCTTGTTGAACATAGATGAAATGTACTTGCAAATTGTTTGATTGCGTATTGCATTTCAGGTTTTCAATTTGACCAATCTTTTGACTTCTTACCAACGAAATATGAGTGTCTTCCTGGTCGAGGACCACACTGCTTTTTCTCTTATCTGTCTTGTATCAAGACCCTGCTGGACTATGGGGTGAAAGAAAGCTTGAATAAGCAGCTACCTATGTTATATGACATCTCTTTATTAATGTAATAACTGCACTTTCACAATTGCTTTATTAACCTTCCTGCTTTCTCAAATTTGCTTGAAAATGCACCATTTGTCCACTCTTTTTCAAAATTTTCTCGGGGGAGAACCCCCCCAACCCCACTTAGGTTGTTCGGGCTCGCTCGCTATGCTCGCTTGCTGCGGTGCAGTATGCCAATTTATTTACGCTCCACCACTTTCAAATGTCACCAGCCACCACTGTTACTATATACTACAGTCTTTTAGTTTATTAAACTGGTGTATCACTCAACAAATAGTGTGTGCTAGTTTATGGTAACCAAGCACCTTAAGTGAAACATAGCGTGATATTTCATTTCAACACTTGGATTCTAATTTACATGAAAATATACTGTTTCCAAAAGACTTTCTTTGATTTTCATATAAACAACTAATTTTCCACCCTTGGAATTCTTCCAGGTTGCTGGAATATCGCCGTAGTCAAAGTAAACACTTACAACTAGACTACAATTGTACACGTTTCTGGGTAATCCCAATTTACATATTTTCTATATTTAAATTAGAATAAGAAAAGGAGGTTTCAATCACTTTATGGACACTTTCTATTCATGCATGGCTTCGCTGTGAAAAAAGTCAATTTGTCTTGTATTCTGGATGTCACAATGTGGCTGGTACTTTTCAATTTCTTATGGCTTGTTCCCTTTCTGTGTGCATTTGCACCACGGCAGTCCATTATTCTTGGGCAGTGTACCACTGGGACCTCTGCCCCTTTATGGAGCAGCAGTGCCACACTTTTCAGGGTGTTAGCGGCTCTTTCCTCTGGTTTGCTCTTCTGTGGCCTTTTCTCTTGTGCGCTGCACAGTTACAGCCATTCTCCTAGGGCTGTGCACCACTGCATTTCTACAGCCTACTCCTTTACAACACTGCAACGTTATCCCTTTTTCACGCATTACTGCGGACTTTCCCCTCATCCTCTGAAGCAATGCGGCCCTTTCTTTTATTCTTTGCGCCCCTTCAGCCATCCCGCAGTGTCCAATACTTCAGCGGGCCACTTTTCTCTGGTCCAGCACAAATTATATTTATTCCTTTTCTTTTAGGGCTTCATACTCCATATCTGTCACCCCTAACAGCTGTAACCAAGACCGTTCTCTAACCCCTGTTCCAGCGGGCAGAGTCCCCTTGATCACCTGTTACACCAGAGGGTGGTCCTTGAATTAGACACATTAGGTGCAGTTCTTCGCAGTGTGTTTGGAGGCAGATCGATGGCCATCACACCCCATTCCAGTCAACTTTCACTTGCACTGGTAGATCATTCGAGGCCAGCAGGAGGTGTCACTAAATACAACTCCTTTTGACGCCGCCTCATCCCAAGGGCCGTAGTCCTAGTTAAGTGGGGATTCGGGGTGCTCAGTGCCTTCCCCTGGGGTGGAGTTAAATCCTGAAGTTCACTTGTCCTTCCTGTTAAGCTCTGTTATTTATTATATGCAAGGATACAGGCCTAGGACGATGACCTATACATGGAACATACTGAAATATGTATTTACTTCGGTTACAGTTTAGTACTTGCAGTGCACCTCTTACGATAAACAGTTATGGGCTCCGTGCTTACCAGTTTAAGACCAACCAACCCACCTGTTAGCAGCACAACATACACAGGCCCAGATACCTGAAAGCATCACATATTCCACAAAAAAGCAGAGAGACACACAGGCCTAGACCACACACTCAGATGTGCAGAGACCACAAAACAAAACACTCCTCCCTCCTTACTGACAAAATCAGGTTCGCCTCTGGACCCCTGTCCTCCTTCAATACTGCACTTGGTATCTGAGCAAGTCAGTGTACAACTTACCCCTATGTTAAATAAGGTAATTAGCTCTGGTGTCTTTACTCAGCTATGGAAAAAGGCTTGCATTAGGCCGATTATCAAGAAAGCCACACTGGATCCTCTGAGACCAAAAATTACCGACCAATATCATGTCTGCCATTACCAGCTAAAATTATGGAAAAAGCAATTAACCTAGAACTTATGAACTATTTGGACGGTAATTCAATTCTTGACTCCACACAACATGGCTTCAGGTCAAGACATTCCATCGAATCCGCCTTGATAATGGCGACGGAAGAAATACGCAGACTGGTGGATGAAGGGGGCAGAGCCATCCTCATCCTACTTGACCTATCAGCAGCATTTGACACCGTGAACCATGCGGTGTTGGTGCAGCGGCTGAAGGCAGTAGGCATTAGAGGAACGGCTCTAGCCCTCCTTTCTTCCTTCCTTGCATCCAGGGAACAATCGATCCACTGGGAGGGTCTTAAGTCTGCAAACCTGTGCCTCCCCTGTGGAGTCCCACAGGGGCCAGCTCTGTCGCCAACGTTATTCAACATCTATGTCACACCTCTGGCAAGATTAATTAAACAGCATGGTTTTAATCTGGTCTCGTATGCGGACGACACCCAGATTGTGGTTTCAGTCGCACAGAGGGTGGACATCACAGAGACACGGTTCAGTAACTGTCTTAATTCAGTTATGGCCTGGATGAGCACAAACTTCCTCAAACTCAATACCAAAAAGACCGAGGTCATTGAGTTTGGGAAGGGCCCTTCAGTCTGGAATCAACTATGGTGGCCTGCGGAGGCTGGGAGTTGTCCAGTTCCGGTGACCAAGGCTAAGAACTTAGGCTTCATGTTCGACAGTGAACTAAAGATGGGGAAGCAAGTCAATCAAGTAACCTCCGCCTGCTTTTTCACTTTGAAAATTCTGCGCAAAGTCTTGCCGTTCATCCCATTCACCTTAAGGAAAACGGTAATAGGAGCCCTTGTACTTTCCAGAATCGATTATGGGAATGCACTATACTTAGGTATAGACAAAGGCTAAACTACAAGCATTGCAGAATGCGGCTGTCCAAGTGCTGCTTGCGCTCCCCAAATATTACCCCACGTCTTCTGGTATCAGACAGCTTCATTGGCTTACTATCCCAGAAAGAGCAAAATTCAAAGCCCTATGCCTGGTGCATAAGGCGCTCTACGGTGGCGGTGCCATAGACATTCAAAGGCTATTCTCTTGGTACCAGCCTCTGCGAAGTTTGAGGTCTGCCAACACAGGATTGGTTCTGATCCCCAGAATAAAAAGGCCAGATGGGGTGGTAAGAGTTTTTCACATCAAGCGGCTAAGTTGTGGAATTCTCTCCCCTCTCAGCTGAGACTGCAATCTAACAGGACTATCTTCAGGAAACAGATAAAGACCTGGTTGTTTCCCAATGCTCTTAACTAGGAGATCCCTGGGTTAATATGAACTGTCCTCAGCGCCAAGACGCCTCAGCAATCGAGCGCTTTATAAATGCATCAGTCAGTCAGTCTTAAATAACAAACCAGGTTATCCTAGCAATTCACTTACTGTGTTTTAAATTGAGTGCAATTAGACACTAGTAAAATATGCTTAAATATAAACACACACGTATAACATAACATTTACGTTGCATTGTATTTATCCCAGGATAATGTGCTGCATGGCTAAACACTTATAAGGTCTAAAAGGCGTGACTTATTAGCTATACCAATGCTTGTTTTACAATGTGGGTAGCTGTGGATTTTGGGCCCTAGCTCAGCCGGCACCTAGGGAAACCTTGCAAACCTTCAGATTTTTGAAAACTAGACACATAGGGAAATCCAGGGTGGGGTGACTTGTGTGGTGTTGGACTGGAAAATGTTTTTGGCCGACTTCTCCTTGCATTGTACAATTTAAGTTAGCATTTGTGGCACCATTTTGTATTCAGCCACCATTTTGTACCACGATCAAAACTAAACTTCTGTCTCATTCTGTTTGCCTCAGCAGAAAGCAGCCTCGATTTTTTTTCTATTTCTCCAAGGTTGAGCTTCGCTGCACTAATGAATAGACTGTTTTGTCATTGCATACCTTTCTCGTTAGATAGGCCTGCTCCCACCCCTAGAATGGCGGGCATGGGCAGAGTAAACTTGAAACTGAGATAGCATGTACCCGGTCTCAGGATTGCAGCTCATCCCTCTGTCTCTCCTTTGTTCTCTAGCTACTAATTGGAAAATTCCAGTCTGGGCGTGTCCTTAGGGGTATTGGAAATGTATATCATGTATTACCATGTTGGCGGGGGTCAGTCCCTCTGCAGCAATCCAAGGAGGCTGGTCAGACTGGACTCCGCCCGAGTGTATGACTAATAAATCACTTTGGTTTGTATTCTCTACTGTCTGACCGAGTCTTCATGTGTTTGGAAGGCTGAGAGGTGGTCACAAGTTACCCGGGTGACCCTAATCGGGTCACTTCCTTCAGTGGCTCTCCCCAGGGTTTATTACCCGAAAGCCCTTGCAAACCTCAAACTTGACTAAAACACACATCTCTCACATTTCTGTGAGGAAAACATTTGGAATCTGCATGGAGCCACAACATTCCACCACCCAGCATTACCCCAGGTCTCCTGATAAAAAGGCTACCTCACTTGTGTGGGTAGGCCTAGTGCCTGCAACATGAAGGGGCCCAAAACACATTTTTGCACTGAAAACCGACCATTTTTGCTATGTCGGTAGCTGCGGATATTAACCCCTAGCTCATCCAACATCTAGAGAAACCTAGAAAACCTGCACATTTTTGAGTCCTAGACAACCAGGGGAGTCCATTTGTACATAACTTGCATGACTCTCATCAGTTAATTTTACCCAGAAGCCCTTGCAAACCTCTAGCTTTGACTAAAACACATATTTTCCTCACATTTCCGTGAGCATTACTGCTTGAATCTGCAGGGAGCCACAAATTTCCTACCACCTAGTGTTGCCCCAAGTCACCTGATAAAAGTAATACTCCATTTGTGCGGCTAGGTCTAGTTCCCGTAACATGAAACGGCTAAAAACAGAACATGGATCCATCAGATTTTTGCACTGAAAACTGACCCATTATTGTGCAATGTGGGTAGTTGTGGATTTTGGGCCCTAACTCAGCAGGCATTTCGAGAAACCTAACATACATGCCTATTTTTGAAAACTATAAGAGCAAGCAATGATGCAGAGGAACACATACACATATATTTCTAAAGGGAAGAAAACAAATTGATCCCTAGCACTGAGTCCTAGATCTCTACACTTTTTCTTTTTTCATATAACTCCAAGAGTAGTAGTCAAAAATATATTTTATCTTTTTGGTAGCAAAAAAGCACACAAAACATATACATAAATAAATACATACATATAGCAAATCCTTCCTACCCGTTCTTACTTCATACGGATGCTTAATAATAAACAAGAGGCATAATTCAAAAAGCAATCCGGAAAAGAAAGAGATAGTCCAATACACACTTGAGGGGATACCACAACCCTCCACTTAGTACAAGGAGCGATTAGTCAAAATCTTTTGTATGTCAATCATAATCTGTCGGACTCCTCCATGGTGTGGGTCGACGCATTTCGGCCCATTTATTCGGGCCTCATCAGTGTTAGAATCGAAAATGTCTCATCACCCCGTCCTCCATGATGTATGCTATGTTATGTTAGCATTCATATAGCTAGGTCATATAATTGTGATTGCAAATGTGTATGTGCCCATCTTCTGTATGGTAGTGTAGGCCTAAGTTAGCATCTGGGACGCCATTTTCACTATTTTTGAGTCTTCATGTTACGCTGTGAGCAATCCCCAGCCTCTGTGCCCCCGCTCTCTCCTACTGATTCTGCAGAGGCTGCTGTTTAGAAGGTTCCCATATCTCATCCAAGGTGGTCGGGACCCAAATGCACGAAGAGAATAGTTTATTCAGCTCTGCATTCCTATCATTGGACATAGCTATGCTCCCACACCAGAGAGAGCTGAGACCGAGTAGGATGGCCTTGGGAGCCTGATAACGTGTACCCATTCCGCAGGTGGTAGCTCATCCTCAGTGCCTCCTTTGACCGCCTTTCTGCCCAAGCAGTATTTTTCCATCAGGGGCAGGGTTTCCAGAGGTGTTGGAAGGTTTATTCTGTGCTACCAAATGTTTGTTAGTCAGTCCCCTCGGTAGCATCTAAGGAGGCTAGTCAGACTGGACTCCGCTGCAGCGTATTTTACAATAAACTAACTTGGTTTGTATTCTCTACTGCGTCACTGACTCTTCATTTCTGGGAAGGCTAAGAGGAGGTCGCGAGTGACCCGGGTGGCCCTAATCGGGTAACTTCCTTCAGTTGGCCCCCCGAACCGGGACTCCACCAGGTGACCCATCTCGCCCGTAATCGGGTTGTGGAGGTCGGGGTTGCGTCCGGTCAGATGGGCGGATCAGGGATCCCCACACGACTGAGCTTGGTTCTCACGGCTGCCCCGCCTGCCTGATCGGGTGACTCCTCGTCTAGTGGTCATCTCGGCTGGGGTCCTGAAAAGGCGGAACCCTTGGATCTGACCATTTGGTCCGAAGAGTCGGCAGTGGAGAATAACCTTGTTTGACCTGTGTGCACCAGGTGAGTTCATCTTGATTCTTGGTAAATATGGCGCCATCTTGGAACTTGGTGGGTCTGCAGACCCTTGAGATACAGAGTGTTTGCGGACACTCTGCCAGGCCACCTGGTGAATTTGGTCTCCTCTTGAAAAGGCCTGGGGCTAGAGCCTGTCTTCTTGTTTTGGTACAGTCTCCGGACTGTCTTGGTTTTGGTGCAGTCTGAGGACTGTTTTTTGAACCAGCGCTTGAATTTGTTTGGGCTCTTTGTGGGCTTGACGCCACTTTGAGTTGCATTTGGTTTGGTCTGAGGACCGTCTTGAAAAAAAAGGCACTTGCAATTGCTTTCACAGGCAAAAATAGTGAATTTGGCTCCTTTTTGAAAATGCCTGGAATGAGTTTCTTGTTGTCATTGTTGCTCTGCAGATGCTTGATTGGAAGAAGATCAGCCTGCGCCTCCAGGAGGCATTGTTAATATTGATGCGCGCGAAGAATGGTCTTGGCCCTATTATGTTCAGTACACTGTGGCACAAATATATGAGGGACAATGCCAAGTTGAAAATGGCCGTTGATAGGCACTTTTGATCAGAAAATAATAGTAAGAATATTCATTTGTTTTTTTGCATAGGAAGAAGGCTCACTGGAAAGTTATAGCGCATGATTTAGCTTTAGACATTGTTCAGCGACAAAAGCTGCTTTGAGTCTCAGATATAAATTGCATTCTAAAATTGACATGCAGAAATTAGGTGCGTGACAAGAAAAAAAAAAGGGGGAGTATAGTAATAATGTATATATATGTTTGTTTTTGCATAGGATGAATGGTTTGAGAATGGACGAAGGAATGTGTAATGGGGAGAATGTGAAATAAGACAGTTAAAGAGCATGATGTAATAATAATAGAAAAAAAAAAAGAGAGAAAAGCAGGGGTGCACTGATGGCGCCCAGATCTCACATCTAGCTTTGGACATTGCAAAATGGCAAAAGCTGTTTTGAGCTACAGACATGAAGTTGCATTTTGAAAGTTCGGTGCATGAAAATAAAAATGAATGAGCCCTGCTGAGATGCTGATGCTTTTAGTCTGATGGGTAGTGTCAGGAATGCTCAAGTAATTAATTCATGATTGATTTGAGTGAGCGTGTTTAATTTGGATTTGACCTCGCAATATAACGTGTATTTAATTTGGAAAAGATGTTTCAAGCATTTCAGGCAGTGCGTATTTATGCTGAATAAAAGGATTTTTAAAGTTGAACCACACAGTTCGTGATTCAGTTTGGTTTGGCAGGCTTACTGCAGCCCTTGGCCTTGAGATAAGAAATTGAATTTTCTCCCTGTTCCTCCCGTCTTCATGAAAAGACCTTTCTTATAATTTACGTTTGTGGCTAACTTTTGTCGGTTTGCAGTTTGTTTAAACAAAGGTTACTTCACTTCATAACGTAGAGTGAAAACTGCAAAGCACACATTTTTCTTCTTGATTATTATAATATGTATTCTCTGTTTCCGCATGATTAATACTTTTGGTTGGAATATTGGTTGCTAGCTGTGTTGTGGGGGCTTTTCCTTATTTTTTTTGCAGGACACTTGCAGAATATACAGCCTTTTTTTTTCTCCTTTGGGTTCTGCAGACAGGGAAAAAAGGTGGGGGATTGGGCAGCTTCTGAGCACAAGCACAGAGAGACTGCTGTGATACGAAGTGCGGAATGAGGACAGATTTAGATGCTAGCAGTCTACGTTTTATGTTTTGACTAACAGGCTTTGTAAGGTTTTCATTTGTCCTATGCATTTATTTCTTTTCATGGGGGATTTTGCAATAATTAAAAATTGATCTAGCTATATGTTGAACTCACCCTTGCATCATATTTCATGAGCACTGTCTCATTTTCCATAGAAAATAGGTTTTCCTTCCATTATGGGGTACTTTGTGTACAATATGCTTTGTGAGAGCATAGTTGAGCTGTTGTTTCTATTTTTGCTGTTTCTGCTCCTGCCATGTTGCCCAGGCTGTGTAGGCGATGGCACATTTTGCTTTCCTTTGTCCCTGCATTTGTGGCCATTATAACAGTTAGTACCCCTGACTCGCATATTGCCTCAGCGTCCTTTTTCGCTAACGCGTATTCTTGTGGCATGGCCAGCAGTGATGATAATGTCTGTTATTTCTGCTGCTATTCCCACTGTGGTTTTTCATCCCCTGATATTAGTGAGTACTGGGACACAGGTACGTGGATTTGAGGATAGAGACTGGATGAAAATGGAGGAAAGTGTGTGATCTGAGGTGGGAAAGGCAGAAAAGAGGGAACTAGCTATTTCAGTTGCTGCCGCCAGGGGAAAGATGAGAGAGTGAAGGTGTTTCTAGATTCTAGTGGGCAGGATTTGTGTCTTAAAAGGGGATTTGATTGTTTGTTTGCAGATTTGTTTTTACTGTGTTTTTTGCAATAGCGACTTGGTTGTAGACATTTGAGAGTATTTGGTCTACATTGCCTCTTTCTGTTACGTATTTAACATAGCACAGTGTTATGAGTTTTTCAGTGGGTGTTTCAGATGCATTAGTTGTAGCACATGTTTTGCGCCCTCTTGCTCAGATTATTGGTCCTTTTTACCGTGGATTTTCTGTTTGTGCTAATGTCTAATTGTGGTAGACTGTGATGGGTTTGGTATCTTACTATTATTGCCTTCCGGCAGGTGAATGTCTGATGATGGGTCTTAATGTAAGTAGTACATAGTGTTTGGTCCCCCCCTTGAGTTTTTACAGATGCGCCGTTCACTTTGTGAGCAACGGGCGATACAGTGGTGGGATTGCTATAGATATCTCCGGTTTGGATATAAGGAATAGGCAATGTGACATTGCCTTGAATACCTTATTGTTGGATACAATGGGCGGGGCAGCGAACCTTGTTGTGTATGTTGCAGGATTTGGTTGAGAAAGGCGTGGTTGAGGAAATGACTGTTGAACTGTAATAGCCCCATTATTTCGATTGTGTTTACAATTTTGTGACTGAATGGTGTGCAATAAATGAGAATGTGGTTCTCTAACTTTCTGCTGTTATAGTCATTGCTATGTTTCCTCTTGCTGCTCAATGTTTTCCTGTCACTGATATAACATACATTTTTGGTAGTATTATTTATTTCAATTTCAGACAGGGGTCACAGATGTAGGGTCAGTGCAGTTGCATAGTTATTGCGTTTGGCTTTTAATGGCCATAAAGAATGCTTTTTTGAAAGGTAAGTATTGTCGACAGGAGGTCACCTGCTTAGGTGACCTACTGTCGAAGGGGGATAGGAGATTGGCTCCTTGGCAAACTAACACATTAAAGAAGTGCATGAGGTGCATGAGCCTTTATTCTTAATGCCTGAAGCAGTCTTTTGAGCAACTGACACTTGGGCAACTAACAAACTGCGCTTTCATCGGCTTTTGTGCTTGGTACATATATTGTTGCGTGCCGTTTTGTGTTGTAAGTACACAAGATGGCTTGTTGTGCGCTTTCTGTCTTTGATGCTACCGCAAGAGCCCTTTCGAGCTGCCAAGGGGGCGGTCATGACGGTGGCCGTCTCTATAAGACAATCGATTGGACTCATTTTAGCCACTGATCTCACAGTTATGGTACACCATGCTGTGAACATGCCCTTGAATAAACAGAGACACAGCACCTCACCAGTGCACGTCTAGCTGGCTATAAATTTGCATTGTTCGCCAAAAGTGTCATGATTAAAGGATGTGCCACTTTGAATTCAGCCATGTTACTGCCCCTCTTTTCTGTCAACTGATGGAATTGGAAAGGAAAAGGAGATGAAAGGACGGGTAGACTAGACTGATGTTCCCTTATCTGACCCTCAAGGGGAACAACATGTCGATGGCTCTTGAGTTTGGATTCCCAGGTGGCACCACCATTATTGCTTACTTTACAGCAACACTACATACAGTCGCAGAGACACCACGAGTCCTTTAGTAGTTAGTCCGAGTAACTGGGTTGTGAATTGTAAGTAAGTGTAGTGCCCACCGGAAAGTAACTGATGATGTGGGAAGGGATAATGCGTTTGCAGAAAATGATCAAAATGAAATGAAAGAATGTTTGTAGCAGGCCCTGCTGGCTGGGTTCCGGAAGTCACGATGTCTAAGTTGAAAGTATGGCACATTTGAAGGGACGAGGGATGGTGAATTAATAGGCCAGGGAAGAAAGAAGAATGTTGGCAGATGCATATGTATTTCCTGTAGGTATGATGAGACATTGCTCAGCCCGTGTACTGTATGGTGCGCATGACACACAATTCTGGAAGGGGTATCCAGATGCCCCCGGTAATTTTGCACCACACATTTTTTCCTTTGAGGTTGTTCAGACGAATAATATAGGAATGGACAGATATAGTAATTTAAAGGATGTCCTGATTGTTTTTCAAGAGTTTAGCAAATGGATTGAGACTTACCCCATTATTTAGCGTTGAGAGACAACAACAAAAATTATATAAAGTTTTATCTTTGCCAGATAACTGAAAGTTTGCATTCTATTCACTAATAGGTCCGGGATGCCCTGCAGTCACATCAGAGGGGCCCGGACGTGATGCACAGCCTGGCTGCTCGTTATGGACCATCCACTTGAATAAGATTGAGGTGGAGCTGCAGAGCAAAGAAGTGCTGGATGAGGCAGGACCACCAAAAGAAAGAAAAGAAAGAGGGGCTATCCAGGAGCCCCAGTTTGATGGTCCACCTGTGATTAAGTCCCAGCCCATTGAGCCCCTGCCCCTTGGTTCCCTTGAGTCTGATCCCCTTTTCCTTGACTCCTCTGTGTCTGGAATGACAAGATACAATTTACGCTCCGATGGAGAAGAAGTGCACCAAAGGGACAGTCATATTAGTAGGGGTAGATCGCATTGTTGAAGAAGTAGGGTGAGTGTACCCTGCCTGTGGTACCAACGATAGCGTAGGGAAAGGGAGATTGGTGCGTTATTCGGACAGTCACCGAACAGGGCAAAAAGAACAGTGTTTCTGAAGAGAAGATGCTTTGCCCTGCAACGTGGGATCTGAATTTGAGCTCGATGAACAGCTCCACCGCCGGTGCTCAACAGCGCCTACATTGTCCCGTTTTCTTATTTTACCCCCATTGGCCCTATTGCATGTCCTTTCCTCTGATTAAAAAAAAAATAACAGAGAAATGTATACCCATTTGGTTGTCCATTAGGGAGGAAGAGCAGCTCTCTGCAGCCCCGCGTGCCGAAAAAAAAAAATGAGCCTGTTTGGTCAGGGTGGTCTGTTAAGATACTCTGTGCATTTTGCTATTGGTGTGATGCCTGTTCCCTCTGAACACATGTTTGATATTTTGGCTCCTCATGGAGGGGAGCACAGGAAGACATACACTGACAATTTAATTGTTTCAATTGGTGCACATTCAATTCCTTTTCCCTGTTCCAGATATGACATTTATTGATCTCCGTACTGCAAATGAATGTGTCTATTGGGCAAATGTCTATAATGATGGTTAATATGGTAGTTCGTTTTGTATCCAGGGGGCGAGGAGACTAAGGTGGGTAAGAGCACATGTGACTTCACTTATAGCTTGCTTGACAACAAGTCTGCCTTGGATCTTACTTCATAATGTTTACTTTCACACTTATGTTTTGCCTATGAGGGAATGGTCTGACAGATGTTCTCTCTCTCTTCTTTTTCCCTAACACTTGTTGCCTTGTGCATGTCTCATACATTCTATCAGCTACAACATGAAAGTATGTTCCTGCCCTGAGCCAAAAGGGTGGCTGACACAAAGAATATGTCCCTGTATATACTGTCTCCCAGCCTGTTGTGCCTGCAGTGTATCAATGCTGACACCACGCGTGTTTAGCCTCATAGAGTATTTAGTTCTGACTGATGGTTCATAAGTTAGCAACAGTAGCTTGTGATTGAACAGTTTTTTTCCCATTAGAATTGTAAAGACCCTAACCTGATTGCACCAATAAAGACTTAGCAATGAATGCTAAAAGGAGGGTCTGTTAGAATCGAAAATGTCTCTTCACCCCATCCTCCATGATGTATGCTGTGTTATGTTAGCATTCATGTAGCTAGGTCATATAATTGTGATTAGAAATGTGTATGTGCCCATCTCCTGTATGGTAGTGTAGGCCTAAGTTAGCAACTGGGACGCCATTTTCACTATTTTTGAGTCTTCATGTTACGCTGTGAGCAATCCCCAGCCTCTGTGCCCCTGCTCTCTCCTACTGATTCTGCAGAAGCTGCTGTTTAGAAGGTTCCCATATCTCGTCCAAGGTCGGGACCCAGATGCACGAAGAGAATAGTTTATTCAGCTCTGCATTCCTATCATTGGACATAGCTATGCTCCCACACCAGAGAGAGCTGAGACCGAGTAGGATGGCCTTGGGAGCCTGATAACGTGTACCCATTCCGCAGGCTCATCCTCAGTGCCTCCTTTGATTTGATTTGTAATTTATAGAGTGCAACAATTACCCTACGGCATCAAGGCGCTAGGAACCAGCCGTCCAAAAACAAGATGGAAAGGGAGAAGAAAGTCCAGATAAACGCTAGATTGAGAAAAGCCAGGTCTTAATAGCCTTTCTGAAAGGGAGCAGAAGAGGAATAGACCTAAGGGCAAGGGAAAGGGAGTTCCAAAGCTTGCTCACTGCCACCGAGAATGCTCTGTCCCCCCACTTCCTCTTTTTGGTTCTTGGTACAACCAGTTGCATTTGGAGCGAAGAACGCAAGGGTCTACTAGGGGAATGCCAATTGAACATAGTCTTTAATCTTGACGGGTAGGGAGCATGCAGTGATTTATGAACCATACAGAGTGATTTGAAACGAATGTGTTTTTCAATAGGGAGTGAGTGCAGGAATTCTAGTCCCTTCCTGGCGGATTGTTTCCCAGGAATGTCCAGAACGAGTCTTGCTAGACAGTGCGTTCTGTAGCACTTGGAGGTTATACTGCATACTCTTATTGGCGACCAGGTATAATGCGTTGCAGTTATCGAGTCTGGACATTACCAGGGCCAGTGCTACCTGTATTTGAGCTGGCCGTTGGATAAGAGGAAAATATTTTTTTAACATCCTTATAAGCCAGGAGCACATCGAGATGGTACGGTTCATTTGGATATTAAAATTGAGTTCAATATCCATCAGAACTCCAAGGTTCTTAGCCTTCTTGCTTGGGGCAGGACAGCATCCTAAGGATTGAGGCCAGCAGTTACTGTTCCACTTAGATGACCCTGATCCAAATATCATCACTTCTCCCCATTGAGTTTCAGAAAGTTAGCAGACATCCATTCTGCCACTTTTGTCATGCATCCGAGAATATTGTCTGACGTTGAGCATGGACCTTTAGGGATAGTAACCATCATCTGCATATGACACCACCTCCAGTCCAAATGAGTGGATCACAGTTTCTAGGGGTGCCACATACAGATTAAAAAGAGTAGGACTCAGAGACGATCCCTGCAGAACTCCACAGGGTAGAACATAGGAGTCTGAGTGAAAAGATTGTAAATTCGCCCTTTGAGATCCCCCTGTTAGGAATGAGGACAGGAGGGCTAGTGCTTGAAATACCAAGACTCCGGAGTCTGTCCTGCAGCAGAATAGGTGAAATGGTGTCAAATGCTGCTGACAGATCCAAGAGAATCAGCACTACCCCCTGTCCTTCATCCACAGTAAGCCTGATGTAATCCGTGGCCGATATTAAAGCCGTTTCTGTCCCATGATGCTTCCTAAATCCAAACTGAGAATCATTGAGCCATGATTGTTGACTGCCTTTCTGCCCAAGCAGTATTTTTCCATCAGGGGCGGGGTTTTGAGAGGTGTTGGAAGGTTTAATCTGTGCTATCAAATGTTTGTTAGTCAGTCCCCTCAGTAGCATCTAAGGAGGCTAGTCAGACTGGACTCCGCTGCAGCGTATTTTACAATAAACTAACTTGGTTTGTATTCTCTACTGCGTCACCGACTCATCATTTCTGGGAAGGCTAAGAGGAGGTCGCGAGTGACCCGGGTGGCCCTAATCAGGTCACTTCCTTCATCAGGACAGGGAGAAAACAAATGGCAATGCCTACAAAGTAATTTATACAAATCAATACCATCTCTATTGTATAACTTTAAATACCACAAAATGTAAGTATGCATGACAGTTCAACACCTCTCTTAAACAAGCCGCCTCTGGTGCAGCAAAGAGGAACACCAACCAGAGTGATATGTTTGAAAGGAAAACTACGTGAGAAACTACCTTTCTAGTGATTAACAGGCACACGCCTCAACGTTTTTTGCGAATGCAAATGGTGCTTTTCGCAAAAATCGGCCGTTTGCGCCCGCAAAAACGCCTTTTGCGATGCATCAAGGTGTTGGGCACTCGCAATTTAAGGAATCGCAATTCATTGCGATTTCTTAAATTGCGATTGCATTTAAGGAATTGCAATTTGCGATTCCTTAAATACAATGCATGTACCCCTTAGAAATAGCGAATTCGCTATTTGGGGCCGCAAAATGCAGAGAAATTACTCTGGTCTGTATTTTGCTAATACCTTGAAAAAAAGCACTAAAGTGCATTTTTCAAGGTTTTAGGTTACACACACACATGCCCTTGGGGCATGTGTGTGCGCAACATGGGTGCACATCACAATTTCAGGGGTGCCACAGGGTGTCATTTTGACACCTTTGCACCCTTGAAATTGCATGTGCAATTTGCGAGTACCTATTGCAATTTCCCATTCATTCCTATGGGCCTGTAGGCCCATAGGAATGAATGGGAAGCTATTCCTTAATTGCGACTCGCAATTTGCGAGTCGCAATTAAGGAATGTTTAGAAATCGCTATTTTAATAGCGATTTCTACATGCATAGGCTTTTGCAAGTCCCTAATTGCGATTCCTTAATAATTGCAATTAGGGAATCACAAAAGCATTTCTTGATGCATGTGCCCCAATAAGTCCTAAAGTCTCCACAAGTGTGCACACATAAACAATACATTTGATATAACCACACAACACATATCGGTGTGCATTCACAACGTTCCAACCACCCGTGTCTGATAGAGAGGCTGAAATACATAAACCAAAAATACTAGCCAAGAAGATCAACAGGCTCTACCAGGGGGATTCCATGCTTCATGTGGATGTAACACAAGAGGGCTCCTCTTAACCTCAGTATTAGCACAGATGCTAAACAACCAAAAATAAATAAAATAAACTCTAAATGAATGCCAAAAAATGGAGATTCTAATCACTAATCGAAATTACAACTGACCTGTGTGTACAAGCGTAGCGGTCCCTGCTCAATGAATGAAGGAGGTCCGCTTCTATGGCGCAAAGGTCCTGTGTACAAAAGCTGCATAAGAGTAAGCAGTAACACAAATGAAACCAAAGTCCTGCATTGCTCTAATAAGGTGAAAACAGCATGCTGGAGCAAAACACTTACTCAGGGAATATCCTTAATACTGCTCATCCTCCACCGCTTTACTACCATTCCAAACTCGTGGCGGATGGCAGCTTGAACTCACAGATTCTACCGGCGGCGTCCTCCGTGTCGGGATTCCGATCACGTGATGCGGAAGGACGTCCGCCTACGTTCTATTAGTACTGTCTAGGGCATAAACATAGAGAGAGGACTCCGGTATTAATCGGGCCTCTTACCCCAGTCATAAACATCAAAGGAGAACCTCAGAGAGCCCATCTTCTATGTCGGCTACTCCATAATGTCCTATCTAGAGCCTGAATGCACGGAGGGGACTCCAATTAGATCGAGCCTCTTACCCCAATCTGTAACTACAGAGAAAAACGAAGAGCACAACCAGTATGTAAGCTACTTGTTAGGACTTGAGACCACAACACAGTGGAAAGAAAATAGAGGAAAGACCAATACATAGTACATAAAATAGAAATGAATAAATGATGAAAAAATCGTGTAAAACTATCACCTGTCATGTCACCCGAGGCAGGCTATCTAGGAACATCAAATACACAAAAGAGAACAATCGGCCATACAAAGTATATACACAATTTAAAACAGTAGTAGTGGACAAAAAAAAATTTACACAAAAAAAAGAGATTTTTTACAATGATATAAAAATGCAAGAATATATAACAGTTGAATCATTAACGATCAACTCAGTTACAACAAATACATATTCAATTCATTGATAGAAGCAAAATGGTAAACAACCCTGACCACGAAACTATCACCCCGCATGTTGTTACAACGCGGTCGTTACAACGACTGCGTTGTAACAACGCATACCATTACCACACAAGTCATAACAACGACTTGCGGAGGGAGGAGCAGGTGTTGGATTTAAATTCCAACACCTTCCCTACTGTCCGCACAGACTGGAGTTGGAATAGTAAATTATACTTTTCCAACATCCAGCGTCCCCCTCCGCAAGTCGTGGTTACGACTTGCGGGGTAATGGTATGCGTTGTTAAAACGCGGTCGTTGTAACGACCGCGTTGTAACAACATGCGGGGTGACGGGCAGCGGAAAAAAGAGGCATATTCAAGCAAAATATATGCACAGCAATCTACCATTTGTCAGAGTACGCCTCAGCGAAAGATCCTATATTGTGGATGTGGGAAAAAAAGATCATCCAGAAGCACAGGTGATCAAATTTCAACAACCATCAGATCAAGGCCCACATTTCATCATGATCATTCAAGCCTCGAGCAGCTGTATGATATTTTTCGATCATTCTGGCTTCTAATCTGTTCAAAACAGTCTGCACGTTGTTTTTGTTAGTATTCTGTAATACTATCAATACAGACCACTGCATCTCATTTTCATTATGCTTTAGATGTTGGTAATGTTGTACCAATGGTGCTCCCAGTGTAATACATTTCAATCTAGATTTATGTTGTAAGATGCGAGTCTTTACTGGCTGTATCGTTTGGCCTATGTAAAACATTTTGCAGGGACACTTCAGGCAAAAGAATTTTTAGTGTTGCAGTTTGAAAATTATTCTGAACATGCTTATGACCATTAATCATGATATATTTTGAGTCACTGGTCATTTGGCACGCTGCACAGTTATTACATTTAAAGTGGCCAACCACTGGAGGAAGTCCAAGCATTCCTCTCAGATCTTTTTTTGCAGATTTTTTTGTTTTTTTGTTGCAGATTTTATATGGCGCGAACTTGACCCGAAGGTATTGGAGCGCTTTACATGAGCATCGGTTACGTTACACAAGGACACATTCATGTTTTTGGTGGTCACGGGGAGATTAAGTGATTGCCCAGAATCACAGGATGTGGACGCGAACCCGAGGCTCGAACCTTGGTTTCCAGCTCCAAAGTCGGCAATCTAGCCGTCAGACCACATCCTCTCCCCAGATTGTACTGGTCGTGCTGCTTTGACCAATCGTTGTCGTAAATTCCTTCCCATGCGGAAGGAAAATAAGGGCTTAGGAATTCCTAGGTGGCTCACCATTCTCCAATTATGCAATATAATCTTTTTAATTTTATTGGCCTTGGGATTGTATGTGAGGACACATGTCAAGGGATTAGATTCTGGCCGTTTTTTAGGATGCAATAGTTCCTCCCTTGGGGTATACCATGCTCTTTTCAGAGCCGTTTTCACCAGTTTCCGTTGGTACCCTCATTCAACAAGCTTATTTTTTAGGATTTCAGCATTTGAAAAGTAATCCTCTTTGTTTGTACAATTTCTTCGAGTTCTGAGAAATTGCCCATAAGGCAAGTTCTCCTTCAAGCTGCTCGGATGACCACTAGTGAAATGTAACAGAGTGTTACAGTGTGTGGGTTTAGTGTATAGATTTACTTCTAATTGACCATTTCTTTGCTGGATCCACACATCTAAAAAGTTGATCTTTTCATTACTGCTAGACACAGTAAATTTTAGGTCTAGCATCCTAGTGTTTAACCAATTGTGGAAAAGTTCTAATGTATCATGGTCTCCATCCCAGACCATAAAAATATCGTCTATATTGCGATACCAATGGGTGATATAGGATTTGAAAGGATTGGTACGGCTATAGATCCATTGATTTTCAAAATAGTCCATAACAAGGTTTTCTATCTCTGGGGCAAAGCAACACCCCATGGCTACTCCTTTGACTTGTAAGTATAGGGAGTCTTTGAAGTTGAAGAAATTGTTCTTCAGGCATATAGTTGCTAGTGCAACTATAAATTCTGTGGGTACCTGGTGAGTTCGCTCTCTCTGATCAAGAATAATTTTTAAAACCACAAGTGCTTCATCCTGCAGGATGTTTGTATACAGTGATTGGATGTCAAATGTGACCAATAGTTGTCTATTTGTCTCAAAAGGATTTTCTATTTTCGAGATTAAATCCATGGTGTCTCTTACATCCGATTATGTGGTTTTGACAAAAAGTATAAGAAAAGTATCTATGTATTTGGCCACTGGTTCTAACAGGGAGCCGCAAGCCGAAATAATCGGTCTCCCTGGCGGGTTATCTGCACTTTTATGTATTTTAGGCAAGACATATATGTTTGGTGTTTTATGGGTCACAACATTCAAGAATTCAAACTCTTTTTTACAAATTCACCCTTCCTCTAAGGCTTCTGTTGTGAAGTGTAATATCTGAGATCTCAAATGTGGAGTGGGATTGGTATCAATTTGTCTATAGTGAGAGATGTTATTAAGCTGTCTCATGACTTCTTTGTCATAATCTTCACTATCCCAAAGCACAATCCCACCCCCTTTATCTGCCAGCTTGATAACTATGGCAGAGTTCTCACCCCAATATTTTGAAGCTGTTGTTACAGCCCAAGTGCAGTTTGCGTTATAGAAGATTTTTTGATCATTGAGGGTGTCTATTTCTCTCAAGACTTGTTCTTCAAATGCCAAGATTTCTATCGGCATAATGGAACTTTCAGGACAAAAGGTTGACTTATTCCTCAATTTACTGACATTAGTTACTTCTTTATCGTTACGATCCGAAATGAAGGATTTTAATCTAATTTTCGGTAGGAACTGTAAGACTTCTGTCTTTGTGTCCACTGAATTTTGTACCATTATTGGGACAAGAGACAGGCCTTTCTGCAACAGGTTGAGTTCAATGTCTGTAAGAGTATGTTTAGATAAATTATAGATCGGAATAAATTCGATCTATCTGCCAGTGAGTCGTCTGACATTCTCATTGTCTGTATACTCTCCTCCTGGTCCTGAAGAACTTTTGTTCTTGGTTTCGGTTTTGGCCTTTCCATTAGCCTCCGTCCCCTCTCCCCCTGTTCCTGCCTTTGCCTAAAAAGGTTGAGCCCTGGGGTACTGAAAATATGGCTGATAAGTATGGAATGATCCCTGGTCGGAATCTGATGAAGTATCAGAGAAAGTTATGAATTTTCTTCGGGAGCAGCCCCTGTATTGCAGATTCAATGAGCTTGGGTTGTTATTCTGGTAGAAATCGTCTTGAGACTTAGACAATTAGGGGAGTCAGGGGGACATAACTTGCATGGCTCTCATCAGTTAATATTACCCAGAAGCCCTTGCAAACCTCTAACTTTGACTAAAAACACATATTTTCCTCACATTTCTGTGAGGAAAACTGTTGAAATTCGCGGGGAACCACAAATTTCCTACCACCCTGTGTATCCCCAAGTCACCTGATAAAAATGCTACCTCATTTGTGTAGCTAGGCTTAGTGCCCACAACATGAAAGGGCTAAAAACAGAACATGGATCCATTAGATTTTTGCACTGAAAACTGACCCTTCATTGTGCAATGTGGGTAGTTGTGGATTTTGGGCCCTAACTCAGCAGGCATTTAGAGAAACTTAACATAAATGCCCATTTTTGAAAACTAGACAACCTAGGGAGCTCAGGGGTGCATGGGTTGCATGGCTCTCACCAGGTAATTGTACCCAGAAGCCCTTGCAAACCTCACAATTTGACTAAAAACACATTTTCCTAATATTTCTGTGAGGACAACTTCTAAATTCCATGGGGAGCCTCACACTTCCTACCACCCAGCATTCCCCCAAGTCTCCCAATAAAAATGCTACCTCACTTGTGTGGGTAGGCCTAGTGCCCATGACAAGAAAGGACCCAAAGCACAACCTATAAATCAAAACTTTGCACCTAAAAATGACCCACTTTTTGTAATGTGGGTAGCTGTAGATTTTGGGCAGTAGCTCAGCCGGCAACTAAGGAAACCTAGCAAACCTACACATGTTTTGAAACTAGACAACCAGGGGAGTCCAGGGGCATATGACTTGTGTGGCTCTCACCATGTAATTCTACCTATAGGCTTTACAATCCTTAAATTTTAACTAAAACACACATTTTTCTCACATTTCTTTGAGAAACTTGTGGAATCTGTGGGGAGCCACAAATTTCCCACCAACTACCATTCACCCAAATCCCCTGATAAAAATGCTACCTCACATGTATGGATAGGCGTAGTGCCTGCAACAGAAAAGGGCACAAAACATAATGTGGACACATCACATTTGCCCACTGAAAACTGACCCTTTTTTGCAATGTGGGTAGCTGTGGATTATGGGCCCTAGCTCAGCCGACACCTAAGAAAACCTAGCAAACCTGCACATTTCTGAAAACTAGACAGCTAGGGAAATTCAGGGTGGGGTGATCTGCATGGCTCTCTGCAGGTTTATTATCCAGAAGCCCTTGCAAACCTCAAACTTTGACTAAAAACACACATGTTCTTCACATTTCTGTGAGTAAAACTGTAATCTGCGGGGAGTCACACATTTCCTATCACCCAGCATTTTCCCAGTCCACAAGATAAAAATGTTACATCACTTGTGTGTGTAGGGAAACAAAGCAAACATGCACATTTGTGAAAATTAGACAACCAGGGAAGCCCAGGGGTGTGTGACTTACATGGCTCTCACCAGGTAATTCTACCCAGAAGCCTTTACAAACTTCAAACTTTGACTAAAACACACACATTTTCTTCACATTTCTGTGAGGAAATCTTCTGGAATCTGTGGAGAGCCACATATTTTCCACCATCTAGCATTCCTTGAAGCCATGTGCCCGGAAAAGGAAAGGGCCCGAAACGCAACATTAACACATCACATTGTTGGACTGTAAACTGACATTTATTATGCAAGTGGGTACCTATGGATTTTGGGCCGTAGCTAAGCTGACAACTAGGGAAATCTAGCAAATCTGTAATCTTTTTAAAAGTAGATAATGAGAGGAGCCCAGGAGTGCATGACTTGCATGGCTATTGCCTGGTAATGTTAATCAAAAGCCATTAAAATCCTCAGATTCTGAATAAAAACACACATTTTCCTCAAGTTTTTGTGAGCAAAACATCTGGAATCTGTGGCGAGCCACACATTTCCTACCACAAGCATTCCCCCAACTCTCCAGATAGAAATGCTACCACATTTGTGTGGGTAGGCCTAGTGCTCGTGACAGGAAAGGGTCCAAAACACAACATAGACACATCAAATTTTCTCACCAAAAACTAAGTCCCTGAATACAAGCCCAAAAGCTCCACCACCCATACCCCTCCTACCCTTCCCGACAAAAACCAGGCCGACAACACAGATCACCCACACACCTCCGGACACCCTGCCTCAAACAACAACCTCATGCTCCCATGTCGCGATAGAGTCCAGACTAGGCGAAATTACACAGGCCCAACAGCAACTCAAATCTGACCTACAGAACCTAATAAGCATCACAACAGAGTTGACCTACAATAGGTGGCCAAATAAGATCCCAGTTAGTAATAGCCCCATATACCCAAAAAACAACATATACCACTCACATCTACCAACAAACACTTACAAGTCCATTACCATCTTGCCCCCCGTCACAAGATGGTAATCTACACCCTACCCCAACGCCTCCTCTAGACTGGTCAGGATCAAGGATTCACTATCAGACAACGACATCCAATCACTTCTCCTCACATATAATACTGCGCACCACGACATCCCATATAGCCTGAATCCGATCCTAACAATTGCCTCGAACCCACACACAGAACCCCGACCAAACTCTAGAGATGTACCTAAGGCCAACCTCAAACCATTACCCATTACAGAGAAAAACTCAGCAGACACTAAACCTCACCTGAAGTGCATGCTCCTAAATTGCAGATAAGCCATGAAACATGCAGCGGACATAGCTGACCTCATCCTTGCGCATGAACTTGATTTAGTACTCCTAACTGAAGCATGGCTAAATAATGTCTCTGCACCAATCCTTAACATTTTAGTCCCACCCAGACGGCATTATAAGATCAGACAGACCAAAAAGGTCGGGGATGGCATCGCCTGTATACGCCGTAATAACCTTATGGTGAATCAGTTACAAACCATCAAACTTTCCACTTGCGAATACCTATGCATAAACATTGTGAGCAACAACAGACCCCTATGTAAATTACATGTGATCTACCACCCACCAGGTGACAACCTCTCATTCATTGAACAAATCATGGAAATCATCACTTCCAACCTAGGGCAACACTGCTTTTAAATCTTCCTCTGAGATTTCAACCTTTATTGGGATGACCACAATGAACCCTCAGTTAATAGCCTAAAAACCTTCCTAGCAGACCTCAACCTGGACCAAATCTGTGACAGCCCTAGGCACAACAGTGGGTGCAACTCTGGATCTAGTCATTGCTAGGACAAACTCTATCAAACTTGAAACTATCATTCCATGTGACGGACCACTACCACATCACCTTCCTCATCACCGAACCAATGAGGACACATAAACCCCAACTTAAGAAACCCAAACAATGGAAAAGGAACACCAGCGACATAAACCTCAAGGATTTGGCAACCCTCAGCAACAACGTACTGCCTCCGCCAGCAGACATGACTGATGTCCATGACCTTACAACCCATTATAACAACTCCATGACTAGCATACTCGACACAGTTGCACCCATTTAGCTGAAAAAAATGTCCTCTAAAGACTGCAAACCATGGTACAATGGGAACCTAAATGAACAAAGATGCAACCTGAGACTAGCTGAGCATGCATGGAGATCTTCACCGTCCCTAGAACACCTTAAGCACCTGAGATCACAGAGAAGCACCTACCACAAACACATTAGAAACTCAAAAGCAAATTTCTTCAAAGTTCAATTAAACAAAGCCAGAAATCACCCAAGAAAATTGTTCGAAATTATCAAACATCAATCCACTCAATAACCCAACGCCTCCACATTAGGATCCAATCCGCAACCAAATTGCAACATATTTGCCTCCTACTTACTCGAGAAATCAAAAAAGATAAAAAGTGATCTCCAAACACCAATGGAACACCTCACAAGGATACCTCCATATAGCCCCTGCCCGCCTCTGATCTATCAACCCCCTAACCAACAAGGACTCACCCTCAAAAACAAAGCATCATGGAGCACTTTCAAAACCTTTGACGAAAATGCCATTCGTTAGATCTTAATATCACTTAAACCATCAAATCACTTCTGTGACCCTCTTCCAGCCAACGTCTTCAACAAGATCAAAACTTCTGTAATACCCCTCTGGACCAAGATAGTGAATGCTTCACTACTTCAAGAAACCCTACCAGACTGCCTAATATCAGGACAGGTAACCCCCATACTAAAAAAAAACCACAGCAGACCACACAATCCCAGATAACTTCCATTGGATACCCACTATTGTCTCCCTAGCCGAGCTACTGGAGAAATGCATCCATACCCTGCTTGGCAACCACATAGCTCAATTCCACCTTATTGACCAACTCCAATCAGGCTTCCATCGGGGCAGTAGCAGAGAAACACACATTGTCACGACGCTCTCACACTACTAGATCAAAACAAATCCTGCCTCTTAATCCTCCTAGACCTATCCTCATCCTCCGATATGGTCAAACATAACAGTCTCCTGGACTTACTTGAGCACAGAATGGGTTTATCAGGGGTTGTCCTAAAGTGGTTCGTCTCGTTCCTAGACAACCATACTCAAAGAATCAAGATTAACCAATCTCTGTCCACTACCACTCCGGTCACCTTGGGAGTCCCTCAGGGATCCTCATCACCTACCCTCTTCAATCTATTCATGGAGCCCTTAACTGAAATTCTGAAATTTTCCAATGTACAATACCACATGTATGCAGATGACACCCAACTATAGCTAAAAATATGATATCCGCTTACTCAACACAACTTTGCAAAAACCCAAAACTGGCTGACCAGAAACCACCTCAAACTCAACTCGCTCAAAACAGAATTCCTCCTAATTGCCCCACCAAAAAGACACATTGGCATTGAAGACTGGATGAAACACTTAGCCTTCAACTGCAAACCACACATCACAGATTCCGCAAGATCACTGGGAATAACACTTGACAAGAATCTTACCATGCAGGAACACATCAGCACAGCCACCAACTTTCATCTGAACATTCTTAGAAAACTAAAACCATTCCTCCCCACCGATGACCTCAAATCAGTCATGCAAGCTCTAGTGATCCCCAGAATAGACTATGGGAATACAACTCTATGTGGTTTACCGATATCCAGACTGGCTCCACTGAGGGCGTCCAACAACTAGGCTGCAAGGCTCATCACTGGTTCCAAAAAGAACAACCACATCACCCATGATCTGAAGGCATTGAACTGGCTCCCTTATGAGGCAAGAATACAGATGAAAATTGCCTGCATGACACACAAAGCCTTGCACTTCAACATACCAAGGTAGCTAGCCGATACACTGGAATTGTCAGGCGGAGGCAGGCTGTTGAGAAGCACCAGAACTTTACTATTGAAACCTCGAAAATTTCGGAAAAAGAAAGCCTACAACCGTACCTTCTCCGGACTAGCACCTAGGATCTGGAACTCCCTTCCCCCAGAGATCAGAATGAACCCTTCAACCACTACCTTAAAAAAAAAGTCAAACTGCTTTTAATGAACAAAACTTTACCTTGATCCCATTGCTTGAATTAGCTGGGTACTGATCAGACGCAGTTCTCCAACCAGGATCTGCACTTGACGCTATATTCGGATACCTAACTCACTCTTGGGTCCTTTCCTGATCTATAAAGAGTATTGATAGCATTTATGTTTCCTATTGGCCACGAACATATATGTTTCTAGTTTATCCTGCTTTCTAGTTGCGGTAACATTTGTAAAGTGCTCTGATACCCTTCCAGGGTCTAGTTCGCACTATATAAAACTGTATAAACAATTTTTTTTTAAATATCAAAAAATCTAGCAGACCATAAGGAAATAAAATTTAAAAATGTTACAAACTACTCTTAAAACCATCTAAAAGCAAGCTTCCCTTTAAAATATTCATATAAAAACCGAAAGTCATTATACTATTTGAAATCCCAAGCACTCAGAAAGCAATGGTGCCTAGAAAAATAAAACAAAAACTGTTTTGAATTCTTTAGTTTAAAAACAAGCCAAATTGTTCCCACACAGAAAAGGGCCAATGCATGTTCCAAGTACCAAACGCAACATTGCTGTTGCCCACAACCGCAGGTGACGATCCCAGAGGCATAACTCGAAGCAGGTTTATGGAAACAAAGGTGATTCCATCCAGTTCCCACAGCAGCCGCTGAGGGAGGGACTGCATCCTGTAAGCATATTGTAGAGCCTGTGCTCATTTCACTAGGAGCCAAAGCATCCCAGGGTGGCTCAAAGAATGCATTCATCAGCAATGGAATACGCTGGGGACATCAATACCCATTCGCCTTTAAGGGGTCCATCAGTACCTTAATGTCCAATGGTGCAACCGATTGTGATCCTAGTCATAGGTCCAATAAGCATTTGTGGCTGCTTTAGTAGACAGCGGAATACAGGTTGTATGCAAAGAAGCCAAACAGGCCTGAAGGACAAGAACTAGTGCTCATTCAGTTTTAGAAGTCGAGGTGTGCTGAAGCAGTGTACCATTCACTCACGGCATCGCAGCACATGCAGTGCTGTCTCCATTCTGGGTTGAACTAGGAAATCCATTGCAGAGCAGAAAAATTTAAATCAGGATTCCCGCCACAAGTAGCAGGACAAGCGGGAGCCCTCCAAAAATGCTTCCCAACACGGAGTGTATGAAAGATGCTGTAACTCTGAAAATCGTCTGAAAGGTGATGAACCAGTCCAGAGCCGATACATTTAAAAAAAAGTTCACTATTCCATTCTTATCAGACACATTAAAGATACGGTGGACCAGCTCCCCAAAATGCAGCTGGAAGTTAGTGAGTAGTGTCTGTATCTGAGACGAGGTCCTTGCAACCTGGAGATCAAACGTCTCTCTGGCTGAAGTTAAGGCCACATCCTTTTGAAAAAGCATGGCTTTCAGTTTGCTCAGAGAATCAAACCATAAGTTGGAAACATTTATCGAAGGCCATAGCGTTGCCTCCCTAACTGTGCGGGCAGGTGGAAACAGTACTTGTGTGCAACAAATGACTATGTAATTAACAGTCACTAGATAAGCGATGCCCGGTTCCATTCCGCAGCAATTGTGATCATTCAGTATCAAATAGCTCCCATTAGAGAGCAGCCTAAAAACTGGATGAATCACACCAGCTGGAGAACCCTTCAGATAACAAGACAAGTTCGCTACTGAAGCATTGCATGCCCTATGAAGAGAAATGTCTTTGCAAATTAAGGACCCGCTTAAAGCATCCTCACAGTCGGAACCACTCAGGAAAACTTCAGTGTTCCCATTCCTGCATTTAAACCTGAATGGTAATTCCCAATACTCATGCACATAACCTTCCCCTAGCGCTTCATATCTGCCTACCTGTTGGTGTTGGAGACAATATTGGAATTGGAAAGTCATGAGCGGTAGGGTGATATAACCATGGATTATCCAGTGGATGGTGTCTCAGCCAAGGTGAAAGGTAATTGGTCCAATTTTTCAATGTGCAACATGGTATATTTTGGATCTCTGTGCACCATTACTATCTGTCTATCCGTTAGATCATATTCAGAAAACAGACTAGTACTGTTGATGTAACGCCACAGCATGTGGCCAGAACGCATGTTTGCAACGTCCAGCTTAGCATTACAATGGACCGTAATGGGATTGTACATGTTGTAAAATAGACATATCTTGTTGTATTAAATCAATAGCAGACAATACTATGTTGCCCAGTGAAGTGTAAAGTCTAGTAGTGAATATACCCTTTGGGTACGATAATGTATGGACTATTCCTGTCATTGTTTCCGTATGTACTATTGAAAGGCCAATAAAGTTGTTAAAAAAAAATGTTGCCCAGTGAATAAATTCTGGATGATAACAACCACAGCCAAAGCCTCTTCTAAATTAACCCTGTCAATCTTGTGTAATCTCTCAGCAGCTTCCTGTTGAGAAACTTTTCACAGCTCATTGTATATTCAGTACAAGAAGCGCTTTTGACGTGGGTCCCGGGGACCCAATATAAAATCCCTGAGATCCATGTCATCAGAAAGAAGGTACAAGTGTTGTTTCACCTGGGAGAATGATGAGGTCTTTAGCGAATCAAGACACAACTTACCAACCATATAAGACGTCACCACCCCGAGTGTTCTGTTTGTACATATTGCTGATCAGGCCTATGAATCTGAAACCCTTCGTTGTTGCCCAGCAATCTAGATTGACACTTATTTGTGTCCACAGGCCAAACCAACCATCCCTTTCCTATTGGGGTCTGATGAATTAAAAGAACCATTACGTACCATGGTATCTAGTGTATCCTCACTGAAGAGTGTTAAGTGCTGCCAATTGTCGAAGTGTGAGAATGCTGGAATACGAAGTGTGTTCAAATCCTTCATCTTGGCTAGCTCAAGACAGGAAGTTTGTTGCACTGTTTTATTCAGGAAAATCATTTGGTGGGGTATGAGGCATGCTCTAAACAAGGCCTCAGTTCCCTGAGCCTGCCAATCTTTTGTCTCCCAGACAGATTTTGTGTCTATGGTGTCTTTCCAAAAGTCAAAACCCTGTATAGACAGTTGGGAAATAAAGGAAGCAGAGTATATCAGCTTGGTGTTTGTTAGCATAATTTTCTTTGCAGGTGTAAGCTAATAATAGTACGATGCTGGGTCTGATGCGTCAAAACCAGGAAAATAAGCAAACGTCTGTTTTAATGTTCCAGTAATCAGAGAAAGTACCAGAGGTGATGATATCATTTAAAGACATTTTAAACAAATATGGAATTTGCAAAGGTTCTGTAGGACCATACACATCATACAATACCCTGTCCCACACTATTCCTTATGGAACTGGAACTGCTGTAATGTTCACCAGGGACAGGTCCCTTAATTCACGGTGTGATGATGCATGTGGTTTTAGAACCAAGTTCACAAGTTGTACTGCAGAACATTCTGGGAGCTAGTGTCCATTCAGAAGTAGAAAAAACGACAGTTACCAAACCAATCTAGAGGACCAGGAAAAGTAATCCAATTGTAATCCAGAGATGTATCCATGGAACAACAAGGACATTGCTTTGTAAAGCCCGGAATTCATTGAGTTCCTATATAACAGCCAAACGTTCATTGATGTCAAATGATGTTTCCACCGCCACTGCGCTGACACTATTGAGGTCTGGCACCCACATTCTCACCCCTAACAGGACTTTGTATGGAGTATGACCGTCCAGGGATTTTCTTGGCCCATTATTAAGTGCTCTTTGGCCCCATACAGGTGACTGACCCAACTGCCACCCGAGCCTAATACCCTTGCTATTTAGGACTGTTTTAAGTCATGGTTTTTCCTCTCAACTACCAAATTTACCTTGGGATAGTAGGGGGAGGAGTACCGCAAGGCCACACCCAAACACCCCATGGCTTCTTTGTAAGCCCGAGAGCTAAACACCAGTCCCTGGTCGGAATGTAGTGTGCCAATTGCGTATGTTCCGATGAAGACATAAAATGCTTTATAACAGTTCGAGCATCAGCCAAGCACTGTGGCCAAACCCACAGGAATCTGGAGCATGAATCCACTGCCACCAAGTTGTACTTGTAAGCCCCATCTGAGTGTAAGGGGTCGCAGTGGTCCAAATGAACATCAACATCAACATCAAATAAAGATCAATAGAGGTGCCTGCGCTGGACGTGCTCTGGTGGAACCTTTCATCTGCTGGCAGATGTCACATTTAAGGACAAAGTCCTTGGTCTGTTTGGTAAGATACTTCAGTAATGATACTGTTGCCGCAATCCCTGAATGAGCTGACCCCAGACCATCATGTGCAGCTAGTATCAGTCCTAATCTGCGATCAGTGTTTGGTATAACTCTATCCCCCACTCCTGTAATCTGAGTATATGGTATGTTTTATGCATCTAACTTGTAGGAGAACTTGAGTGGAAAGCCTTCCAGCAGGTGGGTGTCCTTGCGGGCCTCATTGACAGCCATCATGATGTCTCTGTCTAATCTCGTACTAGAACGAGTGATTGCAGCAACGGCAGTGTTGTGAACTGTTGCCTTTGCAGTCTCATCGGCCATAGAATTCCCTTCAATGTGAACGGCAACACATTGATGACTCAATGTATGGATAACATGAGCCCGTGGCAAGCATTCTTTTAGCTTCCCCACCTGTTCCCAAAGCATCTTGTAACCTGTGCAACCCTTTGAATCTCGAAATCCATTTTGGCCACAGTAGTGAAGATATTCATTATAGGACCGGATACAATAGTATGAATCTCACACTATGAGTCTGGGGAATTCGGGATCTGCACTTTGTAGTGCCATTATCAGTGCTTTTAGTTCTGCCAGCTGTGCTGTACAGTCCCCTAGGGACTGAGTGTGTGTTTTTTCAGGACAGATCTTTCCATCACGCATACGCCCCTTTACAATTCTGCATGCCGTGGAATATTGTTGGCATGTCCCTACGGCAGTTTGAGCAGATCCATCGGTATAAATTATGTATTCATATTGATCTAGAGGCATTATTTCATTCGGCTGAGGATATTCTTGTTCATACTGCAGGAATGCTTGTATTTGTAGTGTAGAATTGCGTCTGTAGTCTACATCTGTTGCAGTGAGAGAGTTAGCCCATTGTGACCATCTTGGATGCAAAGCTTTAGCGTTTGGAACGCTTGCTTTAGTAACGGCCTCTAAGGCCGGTACTGGGGTAACAATAATGATTTGCTTACCCTGAGCCAGTGCTCTCTCCCTCACTACAGCAGTCTGTACCACCGTGAGAATTTTCTCAGTGGGTGTAAAACGCATTTCAGCGTTTGTGTACAAATTTGATTTGTATGCAATGGGTACCATATCACCCTTATTGAAAGTGATATATGTATAGCCGGTAGGTCCAGCGACTATGTGGATTACCAGATTAGTCGAGTTTAAACGAGTGTGCAAATGTTTAGAAGCTATCATGTCAGCTTGTACGGAATGTAAAATGTTTGTATGTTCCTGTGTCCAATAGTTGATTGAAAAATCAGCTCTGATTAAGTCGTAGAATTGTTTTACTCATTCTGTGTTATCCAAAATGTATGTTCTGCCAGAATTGTGGAATCCTAAAATGGATTGTAGTCTTTTCAGAGTCATTGGAGGTTAGAGCAGTGAACATTTTTCTAAAAATTGTGCTGCGGGGGCGTGGCTTGCAGCCGCGGAAGATGGCTGCCTGTTGATCGCGCTGCGCAAGCAGCTGGCGCGCTAGCCCACATATCCGGCATTCTCCGAGGACCATCAGACCTCCCACAGCGATCAGGCGGCATCGGAAAGCGGCGGCAACGGGCTGCGGTGATTTGCGGCAGGTGTCCGGGGCCGCGAACGGAGCAGTGGCGAGTGCCGATTCGCGGCTGGCGGAATCCAAGATGGCGCCTGGTGACGGCCGACGGCCGATGTGCTCTGTGCTCCCCCAGTGAAGCTGCGGCTCGATTCTATGGCGGGGACCTTGGGAGCTGCGGACCGTGTGGGCCCAGAGTGATATAAGTGGCGCCTGTCAGTGGGGGGGGCCGACGACCATATTGGGGGCCGAAGTAGCGACGACTTGAGCCCTGATTGCCCTCGAGGTTTCTGCGAGGAGTGTGAGGACCTCTGTCCTCTGAGGAGCGCAGACGAGGTGGCTGCACCGTCCCCTGCTGTGACGCTGTGGGTGCGGGGATCGCTGGGCGAGGGTGACTGGGGTTCGCACCGCCGCGTCCCTCCTGGCGGGGCCTTCGCCTGCAGATGGGGGTTAGTGGAATGACGGCCTGAGTGCGCCCCCCCCGGACGCGGGAGCGGTGAGAGGTGGCCCTGGGGAAGTGCATGGCAACGCTCGGGGCTGCCTAGCCCAGGAGGTAACCAAAGGGGCCGCCCCGACCGGAGACAGCCTAGGAGAGTGTCCGTCTGCCCCAGTGGGACCCGACGCGCTGGCAAGCTGGCTAGCTGAAAGGCCCGGAGGGACATCGTGGTGGCGGAGTGATGCTGACCCTGCTGTGAGACTGCTCTGGGACTGTGCGGTGCAGGAGTGGGCTACTGAGGCCGGTGGTGCGTGAAGGTTTTGGTGCTTGACCGGTCAGCCTGGGGTTTGAGTGCACCGGCCACTGGGTGTACGGCGGGGTATTGCAAGGCAGTAACCTCCTGGCCGTTCCTACAGACGACATCAAGGGACCGTGCCTTTACGCCAGCATGGGCCAGACTAGGACAACGGGCCCGGGTCAGGCCAATCAGATTGACAAGTACACTGTCAATATGGGCCGAGCAGAGGGAGCGACCGGTGGAGACCAACATGAAGACTCGGAGGATGGTGGCCCAGACCCTTCTTTGAAAGATATTATGAGGGCCATTAGAGACTTCAGAGGGACAATGGAGCCAAAGCTAGACTCGGTGACGGAGGAGGTGAATCTCCTACGCGCTGATTTCCGGAAAATGTCCGAAAAGGTTTCCGTGGCAGAGACTGGAATTGGCAGCCTGCAGTCCAAAACCAAACGGCTGGAGGAGCAAGTTGCAACCCTCAACAAGAACCAAGCTGACATTTACGCCCGGCTGGAAGATCAAGAAGGGAGGGCCCGGCGCAACAACATCCGGGTGGTGGGGGTCCCGGAGGGGCTGGAGGGGCCATCAATGGACTGCTTTGTGGAGGACTTGGTGCTCAATCATCTGAAGCCCAAACGCCTGTCGAATTTCTTCTCTGTGGAGCGGGCCCACAGGGCTCTGGGGGCAAGCCCCGTCCCGGGGCACCTCCCCGTACCATCATCGCCCGTATCCTGAACTTCAGGGACAGGGATGCGATCCTTCAGGCAGCACGCACGCATGGCGATCTCCAGCTTGAGAATGCGACCATCCGTTTCTTTCCCGATTTCACGCTCCGAGTCCAACGCCAGCGACGATCCTTTGACGGAGTGAAAAAGGCCCTCAGAGATCTGGGAGTGAAATATATGATGCTGTTCCCGGCCAGACTCAAAGTTCTGGCTGAAGGAAAAGCATACTTCTTCAACACGCCAGATGAAGCCAGCGATTGGCTCGAGGGCTGGCGTACAGTGGGTCGTGGAACCAGGAAGCAGCTTCGAGAGCCGGCACAAGACGGTGGGGAGGCTGCGCAGGATGAAGAACGACAGCGGGACAGCCAGCGGTGTGAGCAGCGGACAGATAAGTGACCCTGGGGCGGGTTGAACTTGGTCGACCATGTTGGCGGCTCCTGAGGCGGCCCGTGCAGGTCCTTCTATTTGACACTAAGGTACTATGTTGAGAGGCCCCCAGAGAGGGCAGCTGTCTGGGCCTGTTCGGGACTGCGGACTCTAAATAATACGTGGTCCCTGGTTTTATTACCTCCCTGGTGCGGAAGGGGAGGGCCGTGGGAAGGGTGGGGGTTCTGGTGGTTAAGTTTTTCTGTACGCATGGAGTGGGTATGAAGCTTTCGTTAACAGATTGATACTGCCTCTTGCCGACTGCTAGCACACAGCTCCTGGTACATGTTTTTTCTAGTATTAATGGGGCGACAGGCACTCTGCATGTTTCATGGGTGGGAGGTTGGGGACTCACCTAGCAGGGCTGCAGGGAGGGGGAAGTGGGTGTTGTTGTGGGTTTTTTGTTTTCTTTGTGTATTTGGGACGGGTTGTTAGCTCGAGACCACGATATCCATCGGCTTGCGGAGACTGACCCTGATGTCACAGTGGGGGCGGGGGGCATATCGATAGCATTGATCTCTCTCTGGTATGATGGCTGACCCGGCTAGTATACGGGTTTGGTCCTGGAACGTCAATGGACTGGGCAATAAAATCAAGCGCACCCTGGTTCTCCTGTACCTCAAGCGACACTCCCCAGATGTGGTCTTGATCCAGGAGTCGCACCTCCGGGGGAGTAGATGTAGGGCCCTGGATCGCTTTGGCTACAAACTGGTGGTCCACTCGGGGTTTACGGCGGGGTCACGAGGAGTGGGAATCCTAGTACGCACTGCTCTCCCCCTAGTCATTACTGGAACATGGGCGGACGACGCAGGCTGCTTGGCAGCGGTGGCGGGTAGATGGGAGGGGCGTACATTGGTGCTCTGTTCCTGCTATATACCTCCGGGCCTACACTCCCTGTGTCTTCCTCGGCTTAGCTCCTTCTTAGCGGACCTTCCCCTGGTACCCTTCTCGTTGGGGGGATACTAACGCTGTCATGGACCCAGAACTGGATCGGTCCAGTACCCGGTTGAGTAGACAAGGAGAGCACAGTCTCAGGGACTTTGTTATGGCATTAGGTCTGTGTGATCTATGGCGGGCGCATAACCCCATGCTAAGGCAGTATACGTCCTTCTCTAGGATAGACCACTTTCTGGCTCGTGCAGATCAAATGGGGGACTTCATGAATTCCAGTCATATGGCAAGGGGGATCTCGGACCACTCGCCCGTTAGTGTCACTGTCAGGGGCCCGGTTGTTAACAGGGTGGCCTTCCCTAGGATTGACCCATGGCGCCTCCGGGACCCCGGGCTAGGGGATAAGATCCGCGAGGGTTCTCGACTATACTTCGAGGAAAACCAGGGGTCAGTGGAGTCCCAGGTCACGCTGTGGGAGGCCTACAAGACTGTCCTGAGGGGGTCGGCCCAGGCACTGATTGGGGCCCAGAAAAAGGAGGAGTCCCTTCAAATCCGGCTATTGGAGAGGGAAATTGAGCAGCTTGAGAGAGACGGGGAAGTGGCAACGTCCGCGGACATGCGCCACAGACTGTCGTTGAAGCAGAAGGACCTTAGGGCCCTGGCTGAGGGTGAAGCGCGGGCTTACGCACTGGCCACGCAACATCGGCTCTATGACGTGGGCGATAAGGCGCTAAAGCTACCCCCGTGGCTGAACGCCGTGATAGGGATCGGTGATAGGGATCGCACGTGGGTAACAGAGGTGCGGGACATGTCTGGGTCGCTCTGCTCTGCTAGCGGAGACATAGCGGAAGCCTTTGCGGCGCACTACGAGAGGGTTTATTCCCCTGTGTGCAGTAGAACCGAAACAGACTGTGCCGAATTTCTCCGGGACTTCGCCCTCCCCACACTGTCGGAGGAGGCATGTGACCGTCTTGAAGCAGACCTTACTGAGGAAGAGCTTGGTAGTGCTCTAAACTCCCTACAGTCCGGGAAAGCATCGGGTCCCAACGGGCTCCCGCTGGAAATTTATAAACAACAAGCAGCGGTAGTGACGGCCCCTCTTCTCCGGATGCTGGCGGAGGCGCGCGAAATCGGACGGCTCCCTCCGGACCAGAGAGAAGCTATGATTGTGGTTATCCACAAGGCGGGAAGCCGCCCGAGCTGTGTACCTCGTACCGCCCGATATCGTTGATCAATGTGGAGCCCAAGGTGTTAGCCAAGGTCCTGGCAACCAGGTTGGTGTCCGTCATTCCGGACTTAATACACATTGACCAATCCGGCTTCATGCCCAGGAGAAGTACCCGTCACAACCTTAGGCGCCTGTACGGGGTGCTACACATGACTGAAGATGTGGGCACTACGCAGACTGCATTGATGGCGCTGGACGCCTCAATGGCCTTCGACAGCATTGAGTGGCCCTACTTGTTTATGGTTCTCCAGAGGTTGGGCTTTGGCCCGAGGTTCTGCAGCTGGGTACGGCTGCTGTACACGCTACCCACGGCCCGGGTTCGGGTAAATGGGGCCATTTCTAGGGCCTTCCCCCTGCGCAGGGGTACCAGACAGGGCTGCCCTCTTTCTCCCCTCCTCTTTGCCCTCGCGCTGGAGCCGCTGGCCCACTGGATCAGGAGGGACCTTATGATCTGGGGTATCGTGGCGCCTGGAGGGTGGGAGGAGCGTATCTCCCTCTATGCGGACGATATCGCTCTATATCTGGCGAGACCCTACCACTCGATAGCCCGGGTGCTTCACATTTTCGAGCTCTTTGGAAGCTACTCTGCCTACGACATTAATTGGTCCAAATCTGTGATTTTTCCTCTCTCTGGTCTCCCCCCTCGGACCCCGTCTCGGTGCACGGCCCCGGTGGAGCTAGAGGGATTTACCTACTTGGGCATATATATCACTCGAAATAAAAAAAGGTTCTTCGACCGGAATCTCGAGCCCCAGTTGAGTCGACTGGGGGCGGATGTGGGCCATTGGAGTGCTCTCCCACTCTCCCTACTGGGCAGGGCGGCACTGTTCAAAATGCTCACGTTGCCTAGATTACTGTATATCCTGCAGAACGTGCCGTATCATGTCCCACTGAGTGCCTTTAAACGGGTGGCGCAGGCCCTGCGTACCTTGCTATGGGAGGGGGTCTCCGAGGATAGCGCTGCATAAGCTATACAGGGGGTCTATGACGGGGGTCTAGCACTCCCTGATGTGAAACTGTACTATTGGGCATCGCAGCTGCAGGTGGTCAATGACTGGGTATATACTGATGGCGGTGAACCGGCATATAGGGTGGACAGGATGGTTATGCCAGGGGGTCATTGTGAGCCCCTCCTGTATGCTAGGCGGTCACACCCGGGGTGGCCAGAACATACCAGGGTGGTGATACAGTGTTGGAGGGAGGCGAACAAACTCCTAGGGTGGACAGGAAAACTGACTGAGAGAACCCCCTTATGGCTGGGCGACCAGTTGGGAGAGAGTGGCCACGCTCACGGGCTTTAGAGGGTGGAAACTGATAGGGATCGAGTACCTGGGCGACGTATGGAAGGGGGACTCTCCCCGTACATTTGAATATCTCCAGAAGGAGTATGACCTCCATGAGTCACAGAGGTACCACCATCTCCGGCTTCTGCATGCCCTGCGATCGCACATACATAGTGGTCTGGTCATACCGGAATACTCCCCACTGGAGGATAGGCTGTTACTGGACCCCATTAAGGAGAAACCCACGTCCACCATTTACCGTAAATTAATAAATAATATGCCAGACTCCCTGATACATCTTAGAGCTGCCTGGACTAGAGATCTTGGCAGCCTGGACGATGATGACTGGCAGGTTGCGCTGCAGGGTCCCAGGGAAATCGCAATACGCTCACGGTTCCGTCTGGTGCAGTTTAAAATCCTCCATCGCACCTATTATCCACGCACACACCTGTACGCCTGGGGAAGGAGTCAGACAGCGCTGTGTGTACGGGGTTGCCAAGGGGAGGGTACCTTCTTCCACATCTTGTGGGATTGTCCAGAGATTATCCCCTTTTGGCTGAAGGTTACGGACACTCTGACTAGTGTAGTGGGAAAGACTGTCCCTATGGACCCGAAGTGGCTGCTATTAATGATCAGAGGTGACACTGATTGGCCGAGGTATATGGCTATATGGCTGGTCCTAGCGGTAGGGGTAGCAAAGCGCAATATCGCACGGTGCTGGGGGGCGTGGATGCCCCCGCAATTGGACGACTGGAAGCGAGATCTAGACTGGTGCCAAAGAGCGGAGGAAACTGTTTACAATAGTAGGGGTGTACCAATAAGTGGAAGAAGGTGTGGGCGCCCTGGCGGAATTACAGGAATTCTGAGGTTGATGTAGTGGGCTGAATGACGGGGGTGTTATCCTGGTCCTTGTTGCTCCCACGTGACATGTTTAACGTTGATCTGTGTAATATCTCCAACTGTGATTTATTGGTACTCTTATGTATTGTATGGTCTCACGAGCGTTATTAATAAAAAGATTTTCCAATTAAAAAAAAAATGTGCTGCCAGGCTTTTGCTTTCACTTGACAACTTGTAACCCAGAAATAGGACATTGAGGTGGGCAATTTTAAATTTTTTTAAAATTAAATTTGTAACCCAAGTGAGTAAACCCTACAATTATGTGGTTCATTCTAGCCAAGTGTTCCATTAACTCATCGTCCATCAGTTAAATATCATGGGGCAGATTTACAAGCCCCTTACGCCACTTTTGCGCCGCCGTTGCGTCACTTTTGTGACGCAGCGGCGGCGCAAATCATGCGCCATGCTGCGGGGATTTACAACGTGACGCATCTAGGAGATGCGTCACGTTGTAAGCTCTGCGCCACATAAAACCTGCGCCAGGTTTCATGTGGGCGTGCCGGCGCAGGGGGGCGTTCCTGCGCTAGGAAGCCCCGTAAAGTGACGCAGTGAAATCTACAAGATTTCACGGAGTCACTTTTACGTCCCTGCTAGCGTCAAATCCTTACGCCTGCTTCAAGCAGGCGTAAGGAGTGACGCAGCATGTTAGGTATAGGGCACCCCTGAGCAGTACTGGAGTTACGTCGCACTTGCGACACGACTCCAGTACTGCGCCACCCTTCGCCGACAGATGCGTCACGCATCTGTTTATCCTTGCGCCATGATGCGCGCATCCCTGCTGATTTGCAGAGATGCGCCAGGGAACGTAAATCTGCCCCCATCTACATAGGACAATGCCTCATCAAAATTTTGAAGTAACTCAGTCACTCTTGCTGAAAACAGACCAAGGCTATTCTTATACCCCTGTGGTAAATGACAAAATTGCAGCTGATACGCTAGCACCGAGAATGCTGTCAATTATCTGTTTCCAGGCACTATATTTTGGCAAAAAAATCCATTTGAGATATCAAGTGTTGTTTTGTATTTCTTCTGCACAATGTTATTCATTAGTGTGGCCCTATGTGCATTATGTAATGGAAGTGTTCCAGTGTCTGTAGCCTAAGACTAGACGGTATGAATTGTCCGATTTAATTACGGGAAACAAGGGATCATTCATAGGCAAGGTGTCATTTTCTATTACACCCTGATATTCAAGTTGATCTAGTATTTCCCTAACTTGTTTTTTAGCTTCATGCTTTATTGGGTACTGTCTCTGGAGTTGAATTTAATGGGATTTTGTGATGAGGAGACTCATCATCCCACCCAACATGATTTCGGTATAGTGCAGGGGCTAGCACTAATGCCCATTCCTGCTCGTATGAATGTTTAACTGATTCTGGAACCGGCTTGGAGAAGGCTTGTAAAATTACTGTTTCTCCCATTGAGCACTCTATTATGAAATCAGGTGGCCAATCCTTTACAGCCAAAAGAATATCGTAACCATAAGTCAGGTTCTCCCACTGGATTCAACCTAGCCTGGCTGATGAGGTGTGTTAAACCAAAACCAGACCCAGGATGCTTGTTTCCCGTCCAGGGAAGACATGGCTTGGCAGTTCGGGCTGGACTGTTCCCATGAGGATCAGGGTCAAGACTGATTCGTATTTGGCTGGGTCTGAACTGGGGTGGCGAAGTTAGCTAAAGAACGATGATGGATTCAACCCAGGTCTGTGACTGGGGGTGAGTGTCTGAAAAGTTTCAGCGCCCCGTCCATTATCTTCTTGTGAATGCTTTGCTCTCCCAAAAGAGACTCTTATCTGTCCTGGGTAATTAATCCTGGCGGTGACTGAATGCTAAGCTGAAGCTGCGGCCTGAGCTGCACGGACTGCAGCAGCTGTAGAGCCAGACAACAGGCGATCGCCTCGTGGGCCAGGCTGGTGGCTGGAAGGAGAGCTGCGGCATCCGGCGGCTGTGCACCGCACAGTGGGCCTGCAGTGACACATCATTGGTCCAGACCCCTGCCTGGGTGAGGAGGTGGCTGGGGGGTCCGGACTTGTGGCGATTGTGTGGGAGGCGGCGAGCTGACACGAGAGGACTGGTGCTGGACAGTGGCGTGAGGCCAGCTCCAAGGTGGGGGAACCAGAGCTCCTGTTGCCGGAGGTTGGGGCAGCGGCCTTCGTCTCCGTGTATGGGATGGAGCCCCTTCCCCGCTGTGACTGCTGGAACGGGCCGTAGTCCCAAGCTTGGGACCTGAGAAGGGCACTGCTGGAGTCCTGGCGGTGTTGGGCTATGGCAGTTGGGCACCCACAGTACTTGGTGCTGTAAGCGGCCATCTCGGAGGGCTGCGGCCGGAGACAGATTAATGCCTTGGGGCGGGTGGCCCCGCTGTTGAAATACAGGGCCAGCAGTCGGTGGCCTGAAGTCAGCAGTCACCGGATTGGGCTGGGAGCAGCAGCCAACGCCATTGTGGGAGACTCGGTGAGACCTTTAAGTGGTCGACCTGGCCGGATGCATGGGCAGGAGTCCTGTGATTGGAGATGCCCCCTTAGAGAAGAACCCTGCTCTCTCCTGAGGAATTCGGAAAGCCCCTGGGGGATGTATGGATTCCAGCAGTCTGTCTGGACAGGTAAAGATCGGCCCTGAGTCCACATGTGTACATGCAGGTTGGAGGGAGCCGGCGAGCGTTCCGACTGAGGTGGCGGGCGACCCCTTGTAATAGGGTGTGCACCTTGGCTCAAGTTGTTCATGTGAGCCAGGGTTCACACGAATTAGAGACTTATGGGGCAGACTGGATAAATACACTTTTTGCCAGTACCGCCAACGGCTTCATGCCAAGGGAGATAAATCTGGGTGACTGCTGGCCTGGATTTTGGGGAAGGAGCAGTCGATACCCATGACAACCTGCTTGACAGACGGGGCGGGGGGCTTAGCACACACCAGAGAGGAAATCTTGGCAGTGTTCAGACAGCACTTACAAAAACTATATAAGGCGGATCAGGCTGTTCACGCGGACCGCTATGTACCATTCTTACGGGGGTTATTGCTAACGCACCTTCCACCTATGGGTTTGAGAGAGCTGGAGACACCGGTGACCATTGAAGAGGTTCATGAGGCACTGCCGGTGCTGCCTGAGGCCAAGGTGCCAGGCACGGACAGATTCCCATCAGAATTTTACCAGACGTAAATGGTGAGGCTGGCGCAGTCCCTACTCCAGGTGTACGAAGAGGTGTATGAGCACGGACTCTTGCCCCCCACCATGCGGGAAGGGGAGATTTGTATGCTTTTAAAGCTGGGGGATAGCTGGGACCCGGCAGCCTATCGCCAGCTCACTATGATTAACTCAGACACCAAAGTATTGTATAAAGTTTTGGTGCAACGTTTGGCTCCATACATGCCCCAATTGATCACGAGGACCAATGTGGGGTAATACTGGTATGAACATATGGTGGCTAGCCCATGTCATACACAAGGTACAACATAGGGGCGAGGAATTGGCCCTGGTATCAATAGATCACGAAAAAGTCTTTGATATGTTTGACTGGGGGTGCCTGCTGGAAGTACTGAGGGCGGCGGGTTTCGGTCTGCAGTTACGCCGTTGGGTAAGACTCCTATACACTATGCCATGCATTGGGGTCCACATGGGCCAGAGTCGTTCTGAGGAGTGGACTCTGGAACAGGACATGCACAAGGGTTGCCTGCTTTCGTCGCTCCCCTTCGCGCTGGCCATCGAGCCGTTGGCGATTTGGGCGTGTAGGGATCTTGAGCAGTGGGGCATCTGGACATTGGAGACGAATCACGTGATATCATTATATGCAGATTATGCCCTCTTCTATGTCACCTCGCCGTGCAAGGCGATGCCCAGGCTGCTGTAGCTCATAGAGGACTTTAGTACCTACTCTGGACTGCATCTTACAGATGTAAATCCTTGCTCTTCCCACTGGCCCGCTTGGCTGCCCTACCCTTGGAGCGACTTTCTTGTCTTGGGTTGCGCTGGGAGATGGGATATTTTTGATACTTGGGGGTACAGGTGGCCCTTGAGGACTCTCAACTATTACACCTCAATGTGCACAGAACGGTCGATGTGTTTAGGCGATCGGTGTCCTTTTGGAACAAACTGCCACTCTCTTTGACGGGCAGACTGGTGGTATCCAAATGATAGTTCTGCAGCATTGCTTATATATGCTCCAAAACTCATTGTGCCCTATCTTCATGCAGGTATTTAAGCAGTTGAACTCTATATTGGTGTCCCTCTATTGGGCCGGCCGTCACAGCAGAGTGGCTCTGCACACACTGAACCGGCAGTATGAGGAGGGGGGGACTGGAGGCGCCAAGATTGGATCTTTACTATTATGTGGCTCACTTACAGCATGAGACCCGGTGACTGGATGAGGTGGACAACTGGGAGAAGAGGCTGCAGAGGGGACGAATCCTGCCGGATAGACTCCCAATAGCGTTGATGGAGGGGGCAGGAGTCCCTGATGACATGCCATATGTAGTTAGGTAATCATTAAGATATAATGGGGTAACCCACAACAGTCTATGGACCTGGGTAAAGATTAGTATAGGAAACAATGGTCCTAGACTGGTTTTACACTAAAGTTCAGTTGCGCAGAACATTCATAAATAATGTTGTAACAGTAATGTACCACTCTTTTCTTCAAAATGCAAACAAATATATCCTCCAAAAGATCAATAGAAGGGCACACACTTGTGTGACTGTTATTTTATTTAGTCACTTTTCATAACACATTTATCATATTCAATACTCTAAATAGAGAGGGAGTTGCTACAAAGTTCATCTGTAAGAGGGCAGGGCGAGGGGAGCAACTGGTCTTGGGTGAGATACAGTCAAGGTACAGCCCCCTCTGACTCGAGCAGACCAACTGGAACCCCCAGGCTGTGCGCAGACTGATTAATTGAGATGCAGTGGGCGATTGATTGATTCCTTCAACGCTGCAAAGTTCTTTCCTGAATTAACCCTTAACACACCGCACTCTCATTGCGGACCAGCACTTCAAAACTAAGGGGCTGTACCTTGACTGTATCTCACCCATGACCAGTTGCTCCCCTCACCCTGCTGCCCCCCCCCTCCGTCCTGAGGAAGACCCGCCTGCGTAGGATACAAACTGCCCTCACTGCAACAGGGTCGAAACATCGACATCTTCCCCCACTAGGGCCTGTACCTGATATCACCCTAGCCCTGCCCTCTTACAGATGAACGTTGTCTGTACATCATCAAAAATAATGAAATGAATAACAATTGTGAATTTCACTAGGGACAGGCCTTTCTGTAGAACTGGTGCCACTATGAACTACTACCAGTTTCTAAGTACTGAAATGTTTAAAATGACTGATTATTGAATTTACCTCTTGGATTCCCTTCCTGTATGTCTATCCTACCTCATGAGCACTTTCCTTCTTCACACTCCCTTTGGAGCAACTCCCTCTCTATTTAGAGTATTGAATATGATAAATGTGTTATGAAAAGTGACTAAATAAAATAACAGTCACCATCTGAGCAATAGTGTGTGCCCTTCTATTGATCTTTTGGAGGATATATTTGTTTGCATTTTGAAGAAAAGAGTGGTACATTACTGTTACAACATTATTTATGAATGTTCTGCGCAACTGAACTTTTAGCGTAAAACCAGTCTAGGACCATTGTTTCCTATACTAATATGTAGTTAGGTAGACTGCGAGCATCTGGCAGTGTTTCGTGGAGCAGATCTTAAGATGCTAGAAGAGGATCTTAGCACGTGGAGGGAGTTTTGTAACACATTCCTAACTGCTGACTCAAATGAGAGTGATCTGAACGAGTCAGGTATGAGCAAGGATACGACAGAGGAGGAACTGGATTGAGTGCACTGTCATGCTCCTTGATTCCTTATGCTTTGTTATATCTTAAGTTGAGAGGTACTACTCTAATAATGATACCCTGCTGTACAATCCACCAGAATGTGCCGTTCAATGCTGTACACCTGTTGAGCCTTTGTTGAAAACATAAATAAAGGTAATTAAAAAAATATATATATCCTGGGTATGTCCCCCTCCAATTGTAGTGTCATTTTGTATAAACGATGGGGGACACTTACCCTTGTATCAGGTGTTTCCACCGTGATGTGCTCATTCAGTCCTACTACCGCCAGATAATCCAACAGGTTCTGGCAAACTATTGTGACTTATGCCGCTTTGTCCAGCATCATCACTGCCCATTCCCTGTTCAGAAGCAGAGTCTTCGCAGCCTGGGAATGTCTTATTTTGATCCCGGCTACCTTCTTCTTTTTGAATTGAGGTTTAGGAGTTTTTTGTTTGTCCTCTTTAAGGACGTAGTCTGAAGTGCGATGTGTTTCCCTTTTCGGCTTCACCTACTCTTCAGATCTGCGCTCTGACCGTCCACCTCTCTCCGAACGCATATCTGATGACTCCTGAAAGGAACGAGAGGAACGTGTATCAGTATCCTGATACCGGTCAGGCTTTCTAATATTATCACAGTTTCTCAGGGTATATTTTTTATCAGTGGGTTCTTGTTGAGGAGACCCACCACGTGATCATGTTTTAATTTGTTTATTTTTTTGTTTATTATCCCACTTTTTCTTGGAAGAATCGGGTGCTTGCTTGGAGTTATGCTTTTCAGAATTACCCTTCACCATTGGTAGCATAGTTTCTTCAATAATTTTAGGTAATTCCCTGCTCCTGTAATGCAGGAGGGAGTTCCTTTAGTAGTTGGTGTATAGCCAACGCTGCTGCCTCCTCTTTTATGTTACCTAACAATATAGAGGATACTGTGTCAAAGTTTCCTACCAGTTTCATCCCTAAGTCTGGGGCCGGTGCTGACTCATACTCATTCTGTACTTGTTTCAGTACTTCAGGTAGAACTGATATTGAAGGGGTACCATGTGTTCTGTTATACACTGCAGCGAAGACTATACCCCAAGTGGCGCAATCTTCCACAGCTGGAGCCATCCCCATCAGCAAGTAAATTGTTAATATTTTGTGTTTTTCCTGCGGGCCCGTATGGAGCTAAACTGCTTCAAGCTGACCAATTTTCTGTGCTATCCAGAATGGAATTTGCTCCTGACTGGTGGGAACTTTTCCCATAACGGCATTCAGCGTCTGAGAGCTGATACCCGTAGTAGGCAATTGTGGTTGTGCAGCTTGAGATGTCCACACAGGGTTAGCTGTGCGTGTTCGCATAATGTACTGCATGAGGTTTCTGTAAATGTTGACTACATCTCTGTATAATTTTCTAATTTTTGCTGCATTCAAATTAGCAAGATTAGGATGCGGTGTATAAGCGGCTAAGACCGGCCAGGTCGATTCTTCTTTACTGAGCGGACCGAGTCTCACATTTTCTGCTTTAAACCAATTCATATGTTCTTGGTAAGTTAACAGAATTTCTATGTCCACGTATAGAAAGAATTCCTCTGCTGTTTCATCTTCAATGTATGTGTGAAACAATTGTGTGAGTGCATCTGCAGCTGGGAATTTAACCCAAGAATAGACTTCCTTGTACCGGCGTCCTATTTTAGAGCAGTAGAAAATGCACAGAGGGCGCTGCTTTGGGGGAATAATCCACCACGAATATCATTCTCGAAGTTGGTACAAAGCTGGTACGATGGGGGAATCGGATTGCCTCATATCAAAAAATACTACTGGGCAGCACAATTAGCGGCCATTAATCACTGTATTTATCGACCTCACAGTGATCCAGGATATGCGATGGACAGGTGGCTTTTGCCAGGAAGTAATTACTTGCGATCACTGTATTCCAACCCGAAGAAGCTAGGACTGACGGGTCCTACAAACCACTCCGTACTGGTGTGGAATATGGCACAAAGAAGCATGGGATGGGCACAGGCCATAACCCTAGCCACCCCATTATGGATTCCGAAAAACTAGGTTCCCTCTGGGTATCAAAAGGTTTTGATAAATGGGACACTATAGGGATATCGCGGGTGGGAGACCTCTGGAAAAAGGGAGAAGTAGTGACTTTTGAGACATTGCAGCAAGAGCATGATCTAGCAGAGACTGAGAGGTTCAGGTATCTGCAGGTGCGACATGCGTTGAAAACAGCGATTCCAGGAGATGTATCCCCTCCGGAGGCTTCGCCTCTCGAGGACAGACTCCTGGATGGATATATGCCACGTAAGGCTATATCGCTGACTTATTTGAAGCTTCTTAACAACTCGCCTGACCCCCTTCCGCAGCTCTGTGAAAAATGGGAGCGAGATCTGATGGAGTTGGAGGAGGAGGAGTGGCGGGAGGCATTGGCGTCGCCTAGGGAAGTAGCGATATCGTCCAAATTGAAGCTAGTACAGCTGAAGATTCTACATAGAATATATCTCACAGGACCCACCTTAGTCAAGATGGGATATAGAGAGGACCCTACTTGCAGAAGGCGATGTGGCCGGGAGGGTACGTTTATGCACATCATATGGGATTGTCCACTCATCGGTGGTTACTGGAGGGCTGTTATCCGATGCATGAGGGAAGTATTGGGAGTACACCTGGAACCAGACCCCAAGTGGTGTTTACTAAATGTGTGGGAGCCAACAGACCTAAGAAATAAGGAGAGATTGTGGGTGGTGTTGGGGGCAATGGTTGCAAAAAGAAACATTGCGAGGAAATGGGGGGCGCAAGAGGTACAGACAGTGAAGGAATGGGGGAAAGATATGGATTGGTGCATGTTCCATAAGAAAACAGTCTATCTGTCTAGGGGGTGCCCGAAAAAATTGATACAAATTTGGGGTAAAAGGAACTCTTTTTGAGATTATATGGGGGGGAAACAGCCTTAATAACGAAGCCTTTACAACGAATGAACTGAACAACGAATTCTAAACAACGACCTTTCTATGAACCACGACATCATTAACCACGACTTACACGAGCAACGACTTTCAACACTCTATGCAACATCCTGGGCTACCCAGTGGAGCGTGAACCTCTCAGGGCCTTAATGGACATTCACAGGGTGCGGGACAGTCCAACTGGGGACAAGATACTGTACACCCAGAGGTGCTCTCACCCATTTTGTTAGAGTGAATAGGGCGCCAACGAGAAACATTTTTTTTACCACAGTGTAGTGTGAGTTATGTCCACTCTTTCACAGGCACTTTCTTTCACGCTCTCCCGCCACACGTGCAATCGATTTTTATTTTAACACCATTTTCAGGAAGGAAGAGCGTTATAGGCATTCTTTTATGCACCAGTCCACAGAAGATGTTCATTTTATAGCGTATTTAATTTGAAACCGAGTGAATTGCATCCAGATTCAGACAGTTTGTTTTCTTATTCATGTTCTTGCCTCATCACTTTGCACACAGTCTACCCCACAATGTGCTTAATTTTCAAAGTTTATTTACATGGGACTCTAGTTCCAGTGATATCATAGGAACAGTGACTTTGCTTCCAGTAGTTGCCGCAAATCCAGCAAATTGTTTGACCAGCAGGGGGTGTACTTCCATAGCAAACCAGTGTTCGTATTTAACAAGAACACAGTAGCTTTAAGCGTTTATTAATGTCTTATTGTAATTCGCCCGTCTTTGTAAAAAAAGAATATTTAATTGTAAATGTGTTACTTTAAAGAAAATTGTTTATTATAAAAAATCATGTTTAATTTAATTACATGGTTTTTTTCGTGTTTCAAACATGCGTTTTTTTAAGAACACAGTGGTATATTCGGGAAATGAGACAATTGAATAAAATTCGTGGTTTAGGAAGTCGTTGTTAAGAATGTAGTGGTTTGGCTTTTCTCGTGGTTTAGCATTCGTGGATTAGGAATTCGTTGTCTAAGTAGTAGTTGTTAAATCATATATCCTATATGTATACCGCCCAGGATGCCGACGCAGACCTCCCCAGAAGAATTGTAAGTATAAAAGACGAGAACTGTCAAATATGAATGAGGGCTGTTTGCAATAAATGAATCACCTGTGCCACCTTAAGATAAATATCAATCACCTGTGCCAACTTAAGCTAAACGTCAAAGGAGAATTGCATATTGCATTAAACGTGAATTTGTATTGTTATCTGTTTGTATCCACTAAAAAGATTTTTTTTTTTAAAAAGAATAGAATTCCTCTGTTCTGAATCATTCATGTGCCTCAACCACGAAGGTAACATCCCCACCCATTGCCGGGAGGCTGTAATGTAATAATTTCATAGTACCTGCATGTACGTAATATTTAGAGCAACTACTTAATCTTCACCGTTATCCCCGTGTTTGGACATTGTGTGAAGAGAGAAGAAAGTTTATTAAAAGAGTTTATGGAGATAGGGTTAGCACAATATGGGAACATTTTTATCCTACAAGCTTCAATAAGCTACAGCCAATACATAGGGTATACCTACTCAGCTGAGGCAGATTTTCCTTCCCACCACAGATGTCTCTGGTTTGGAGGTGAGAAAGGGTCTCTGAGAAAGCACGACTGAATTATTCAACTAGATTGCTAAACAAGAACCCAACCAACGCTGGCTGCACCATGTCGTGAAGTTCCCACTAATCCATAGGACCTGCGCGTTTGTTGGATAACAAACTAGGGGCTTGGTGCCTAGACTGATTCCGGGTACCACCACAGGATATGTTGGCCTATAGACCAGCTAGCTCACAGTGCCACCCTAAGCCCCCCTAACCCTACCAGGGAGTGAATGGTTTCTGGCACCCACTGAACATGGCAACCCTGACCCCTCAGGGATCATGGAAACAAGTCAAAAACGTTTGCTCAGTCGCTCGTGCTTACCTGTGCTTAGAGAAATATACAGAATACACAGTGGGACATTTTCTCTATATATTTATTGAACCAATGTTATTCTCATATAGAATAAATGTGCCGCAATAATCAGTAGACAGAAGCAGATGAAAGTGAAACTGATTACAAGCACCAACAGCGTAAATAGTAGATATTCTACCATGGTGCTAAAACAGTGTAAATATGCAGGCATATAAGCAAAGCAGTAATCCGACATACTCCTATTATGCAGAACCCTACTCTGGGTGTACCTATAGTATGTAGGTGTCACGCCAAGAATCCCCCCAAGGGACGAGCCAACACCATTACCTGGTGGGAGAGAATGTAGGAGCCCATGTTGGTCACGAACTGGACACCTCCCTCACGGAGATGTCAGACTGCTGCATGGTGAAGTCTCAGCATTCAGGGACCCTCAGTATCAGCTGAAGTGCCTCCTCTTCTAATCTATAGGGATGCTCATTAATTATAATAGAAAGCAGCCTTGCGATGTACATGTAGGTTAGGGATATTATGGATATATAGATAGCCCTGTTGCCCCATGGATGAAGATAGAACAGCATTTGTACATAGTGCGTAAAGATGTCTTGTACATGATGTTTGAGGCATCATTATAATGTTGTGCGAAGCTAGATGTGTAAACCAAGTAGTTTCAGAGAAATTAATCCAACATTGTCGTGCAGGCAAATATGTGCCAAAGTTCACAACTGAAATGTTATTGTGAAAATAATGTAAGAAATAAGTTGCTTCGCTACATGGGCCTAACCCGGGAATATAACACTTAGACGGCTCCTGGCCACAGGGTCAGCCCAACACAGGAGGAGGAGGGACTGTCCCCTAGCCCTCACTGCCCAGGTCCAAAGGAGCCCCCACAGAATGGTGGTTATGATGGGGGCAACGTGAGGCCTAACAGTACCCCCCTGCAAGTCTCGGCGATGGCCTGCGTTTAGTGGGATGAGTGGCATTAAATTTCTTGACTATCTGTGGGGCGTTAAGGAGTTGTGAGGCTATTTCCTGTGACCGTTCTTCTGGCCCATATCCCTTCCAATAAACTAGATAGTATAAGTGTCCACAACTAAACTTGGAATCCAATAAATGTTACACCTCATATTCCTGTTCCCTGTCTATCAAAATGGGAGTGGGCAAAGACAGGACTTACACCAGGATGGCAAATCTTGAGCAAATATATGCGAAAGACAGGATGAATGTGCATGCTAGCCGGTTGATCTAACCTTACTTTGACTGGATTAAGCATTTCAGCAATTTTGTTTGGTCCCATGTATCGTGGTTTCAGTTTTCGGTTTCCTGGAATTTTCAAGTGTTTGTTCACTAACCACATCTGATCTCCCACTTGGTAGTCTGGTTCTGCTGAATGTTTCCTATCTTCATATTGTTTAGTTGCTTTCTGTGCTTCTTTTAAGCACAACTTAGCTTCCTGCATTATCATACGTAAGTGGTTATGATGTTCCTCTACTGTGGGTTAGTGAAATATCCCTGCCAAAGAGAAGGGTAAGGTGTTAGGATAATAGCCCATCAAACATTAAAATGTTGAACAGCCAAAGGGGGAATGCTCTGCGTTATTGTAGATGAACACAGCCATCCACAAATACTTCAACCAGTCTTCATCTTGTTGTAAGGCATTGCTTCGGAGATATTGATCCAAGGTTTGGTTTAGATGTTCAGTCATTCCATAAGTATCTGGATGGTAACTGGTGGATAAAAGAGCATCTGTATGTAGTAATTTGCATAACTGTCACCAAAACTGAGAAGTGAACTGAGAACCTCGTCTGTAATGATCACACTAGGAATTCCATGTATTCTAGCTAGGTGTTGGGCAAACTCTTGTCCTAACCTCAAAGCGTGTAGAAGTTTGGTTAAGGCTATAAAATGCCCCATCTTGGTTAGGTGGTGTATTGCTACAAGTATTACAATGTGGCTGTGACTTAGTGCTAACTCAGCCACGAAGTCCATAGAAATGAAATGCCAAGGAATCATTGGAATCGGGATTGGTCGTAATAGACCAGCTGGTTTAGTGTGATTAGACTTAACCTGAGCACAGATTGAACAGGTAGCTATGTATTAAACAACATCGGTCTTAATACCGAGCCACCAGAAGTGTCGGGCTATGGTTTTAGGTGACCCCAAGTGCCATACCAGGTCGGAGTCATATGCCCACTGTATTACTTGAAGTTGAAGATCTGGGAAGGGAATGTAAACCGTGTGACCGAAATACCACAACCCATCTTTTTTGGCATGGTTCCTAGATTGTGTTAACCATTCTCTAGATCAAGGGTCTTCAATCTGTGGGGCACGACCCCCAGGGGGGTCATGGGGTCATGGAAAGGGGTCACACATTCCTCAGCCACACTTCTTCCTGGAACTGGAACCCAAAACGTTTGTTCTTCATTTTGGATTCCAAATAGTAGCATTTCAGGCTCTCTGATTGGAGGGCATCGTAAAAGAATCCAACATCATCGATGACTGTCCTCCAAAGCAGAGACAGCAGGATGAATACCATGAAATGCTGGGAACTGGAGCCATAAATATACATCTGTGGAATGCTTCAGAGTGCTTCAATATTCAGTTTTGTCACCACTGCCTTGCACTCCGTCCTGTTGCCTTTCTCGGTCTTTGTCGTTGCTGCTGCGTTTTTTCACCTGGTGTCCTTTTCATGTTACTTCCTCATGGCTGCCTCTGTTCTGGGATCTACTCGCAGTTTCCTGGTTTCCAAGGCAACCAAAGCTTCGCAGAACTAGTAAGTAAGCTGCCTCTTCCCCCCTCCTGCCTCAGCCACCATTCCCTGGTTTTTCACCTCACAAACATTCACGCACGCACACACACAAATTCCTATCTATAGGAATTTTCAAAAAGATATTGCCACAATACTTTCTTCCTCCTTAAAGATTTTGCTCATGTAAAAAAATTAGCTTTCTACTGCTGATAAAACTGGTTACGTTATAATAATTAAAAAAAGGTCCACTAAGCTGGCAAAAGACAGCTGCATACATTTCTCACACCCTTGACATTTGTGTAACCAGGTCTGAGATTTTCATCCATCATAAACACATTTTATTAAAAGGGTTGTGTGTGAGAGCAGATAAATTGCAGACCTCAGCACCAGAAGGACTTTTTTAACCTTCACTTCACATATACAAGTTGTTTGATCCTGAGCAAGTCCCTTATGTGCTAAATAAGAAAATGAAGGATTGCATACTTTGACTTTCTTTGTGACCTTTGAACTTCTTGTTATGGAGTTCAAAGTGCTCACAAACGGGGATAATGTGTGTATTGTTTCATCTCATATTAAAGTTAAATGCATAGTATTTCCTTGAAACTTATTTTCTATGTACAATGTTTTCTTTTTTGCCATGAGCAAAGTTGTCTTTTTCTGAGTTTTGTTTCACTCATCCTTTCACCCACTCATTCACCCACCCACTCATTCATCCACAGTTTCTTCTTTTCTTTGCCAGTCCCAGGTCCTTCTGATGTCATATCCACGCCCATTGGAAGGCGGGCTACTCATTGATGGCCGGTGCACGGACGCGCTGTATTGCTCGTTGGTAGGAGCATTTTATCTACCTGCTTTCGAATTGCTTCACTGTTTGCTTGTGCATTTGTGTGCTATAAGCTTTTATTTCCTTGTATGTGCTAAGCGCAATGAGGTGACTGGCACCGGTAGAGGGCCTGGTGGAATCTTTCTGAGAGCACCTTGACTCCTTTGAACTTCTTTTCCTTCACATTTATTATTTAACATGTTATTGTTTTAACTATTTTAATTCCGCCAGTATTCACCTACCTGGAAGGGAAGCCTCCCAGATAGGTGCGGGGCTGCTGGGTTTGGTTTCTTTTCTTTGTCCCTCCCAGGTCCTTCCGACATCATAGCCACGCCCCTTGAAAGGTGGGCTACTTATTCATAGCCGGTATGCGGACACATGCAGCGGACACGCCGCTGGCGCACCAAAGGCAAACCCGTCTGTACCCACCCTCGCCTGGACGGCACCAGGGGCCAGGATCCCTGCCTGTTCAGCCCCCAAACAAGACTGTTTTCAGCCACGGAACTCTTTTGATTGATGCCCATCCTTACCGCAGATTGTCCCAATTCCCTAGATGTCTCTCTAATAACTAATGAGGAAACCATGAGGTGAAAATGGTGCGGTTTCAACTTAACAGGTTTGCCCTTTGCAACGCCCACAGACAAAATCACAGTCCGCCTACCTCCGATGGTGCGCTGCTTGTCAATCAACTTACCAAAGCATAAAAATTAGATCTTTGAGTTCCTAACCGACAATCAGCCAGATGTACTCTTTCTGTCAGAGACCTGGCTTGACGAGTTCTCTGCTCCAGAGATTCTTAGCTCAATACCTACAGGCTACCAAATAGTCAGGAAGGACCTCTTGTTGCAAAGAAGGCAGGGGATTGCAATCACTCTTAAGCAATCTGTTAGTTGTACCATAAATGATGCTGGAATTAAACTGTGAAGCCATCTTCTTTACCCTCAAGATTTCGAGCAACACTACACTAGCAGGCTTTCTAATCTTTCGTCCACCTGGACATGCTTTGAACTTCATTTCATCTTTAGCGGACATTCTGCCCTTCTACGCACTGCACTACTCTAACCTGATAGTCATAGGTGATTTGTACTTACATTTTAACGACCCAACTTGTCCTCATCGAGGACTTACCAATCCTTCAGCTGATCCAACATGTGACTGCCCCTACCCACATTCATGGTCATTTGCTTGATCCAATTTTCTCCAACGCCACTTCACTTGTGGCTGAAGATCCATTTCCGGTCATTTGATCTGACCGCTGTATTATCCCGTTCACCTTTCCCCTGGCTAGCCCCATTGTAATCGGTAAGGAGGGTGTTAAGTATAGATTCAGAAAATGGACAACGGTCACTCCGAAGGCCCTCACCACTGCACTGCTGTCTGAAGACCCTCAGCCTATCAATAATATCGATTCGGTCAACCAACATCTTGCAGACTGGATTACCAGGGCCTTGATAGTATTGCTCCTTTAAGGGAACATTGCTCCACTTGCTCCAAACCATCCACAGAATGGTTTAATAAGGAGCTCATGTAAAGGAAAAAAATCTCATAAACGCCTTGAACGTATATGGCGTAAGGACTACAGTACCAATAGTTATTCTGTGTCCTTGAAGGAATATCATAAGCTTATCCACACCATGCGCAGCAGTTTTCATGCACATAAGATTGAGTCCTCATCAAATTCCCCAAAAGAACTTTTCCAAATTGTGAAATCCCTATCCTCTCTAGAACGCGTATCTGCTCACACAGTTCCATCCTTACAGAGCTGCCAGCTGATTGCTCGTTTCTTCTTCAACAAAGTCACAAAAATGATGACTCCTTCCCTGAGACAATAAGAGAATTCCAGTGCCAAAAGGCCTGGTTTGATGCTCATGACAAAGGCCTCGCCACCTTCATTCCTCCTTCACAAGATGAACTACGTATGCTTCTATTTAAAATAAAATCTGAATCCCCTTCTGACCCGGCTCCTTCGAGAATCCTGGTTCAGGGAATGGAGGCTCTCTTACCTAGATTAAGCAACTTGCTCAACATCGCCTTCGCAACTGGCATAGCCCCTTTGAAGTGGAAGCATGCTACTGTAAAACCTCCTCTTTAAAAAACCTTCATTAGATTAATCTCTTCCTGAAAACTTAAGGCACAATTCACTTCTCCCTTTTTTCTCAAAAATAGCAGAGAAACATATTAATGCTCAACTTATTAGGTTTATGGATTCAAATAACATGCTCCACGATTCACAATCAGGATTTCGTGCCCAGTACAGCACAGAATCGGCCTTACTGTTGGCCTCGGAGTCTCTCAGATTCTGTGCTGACCACTGCCAAATGTCCGCCCTGACTTTGCTAGACGTCAGTGCAGCATTTGATACCGTATCCCACGACCTCTTCCTAGAGCGCCTTGGAAGTTACGGTATCAGGGGCCTAGCCCCAACGTGGTTGGCCTCCTTCCTTCCTTCGTGGCCATATTTTTCAAGTGGTGCAGACTCCCTTCACTTTGGAAGTATTTCCTCTATCTCAGGGGGTGCCTCAGGGCTAGATTTTGAGCCCTACATTGTTCAATCTCTATATGCGCCCCCTGGATGATGTCTTCAAGCAACACAACATCACCAAAGTGTCCTATGCTGATGACACTCAGCTTATCATTACCCGCTTCCAGGAGGAAGGGGCTGCACCCAAACTCAGATCCTGTTTGAGGGATCTTGCAGAATGGAAGAACATGAGCTGCCTAAAGCTGAATGCAAATAAAACGGAAGTACTCATTGTCAGGAAACAACTTTCAGTCTGGTCCTCAGCTTAGTGGTCAATGGAACTTGGCCCAACTCCAGAACCTAAGCCCAAAGTAAAAAAAACGTAGGCTTTCTGTTTGACTCCAATCTTACTTTTGAGAGCCAAGTATCCTGTGTAGCTGGAAAGTGTTTTGGCACTCTCAAAACTCTGGCCAAAATCATTGCTCGTCTTCCTATATCAGCCCGAAAAACTCATTCAGGCTTTTGTTTTGTCCCAACTGGACTACTGCAACATACTTGACATTGGTGCCACTCAGAGAAGATTAGATAAATATCAGATTGTGCAAAATGCAGCGGCATGTTTCCTGCTGAAACTCCTGAGGCAGGCCCTGCCCTGGATAATCTTCACTGGTTGCCTTTGAGGACATGCTATCGTTTCCCACTTCTTAAATCCTACCAACACAGTAGACAACTCAGATCATCAGAAGCCGAGCTGGCAACAGTGTCCGTCATACAAATCTCATCTGGGTGGGTCTTCCTTTGGCTTTCGGGCATCAAATCTGTGGAACACTCTAGCTCTCCATCTGAGGCAAGAACCCATTGAGAAAACCTTTAAGAAGAAACTTAAAACATGGCTGGTTAAGCTTGCTCCATCTTCTGACTTTACCTGCTTTATTTTGTATTAACCTTACTTTTCTGGTCAGGCTCTGGCTCTCTCCTTCTCATTTTATCACTCCTATATCTGGTTAGGGCAATCCTAGCGTGAGGACTCTCCATTGGGAGCAACCAGTGCGGATTAAAACTTATTAACATAACACCCTCTTTTCCTGTTTTTGTGTGCCAGCAATATGGCTGACAACTTGATGTGCAAAAAGAAATAATACGCTTGAAGAAAATTGCATTCCTATCCGTTTAACTTATTCAACCATGTGGAGGGGTTGAGACGACGGCTCCAGACAGAGTACTTTGGTATAGTTTGAAGATATTAGGATTATGGTAACAATTTTGCTTTCTAGTTAAAGACCAGTATGTCAGAGGCTAAACCCCCGATTACCAGTTAGTGAGATGAGTTGGAAGTTGTACACTTTGTGACTTACAACTGGCAAGTACTTAGGGGCAGATTTACAAGCCCCTTGCACCACTTTTGCGTCACTTTTCCCATGTTAAAAATGGCACAAAAGTGGCGCAATGGCCTTGTAAATAAGCCCCTTAATATCCACTTGCTAATGAGAAAATACATGTACTAATAATTTGCTTTGAAAATACTTTACATTTTAATGAAGCTAAAGAATAAGACAGTTCAAGAGGAAGCATCCACCAGCTGTCTTTGCTTTAATTACACGTTCCCATGAGAAAGTGGAGAGTAAAGTCTGCAGCTGTAAATTCATTTGCTGTACAATAGGCTATAAAACCCCATTCCTCTGTTGTTGCTGTGGGTGAACGAGTATGTGGATGAAAGGATGAGTGAATGATAGGTGGATAGACAGGTGAAAGGATGGCAAACAAAAGGAATTGGTGGATGAATGAATAGGTTTTTGGGCATGTAAAATGATGGCAGAGTAAAGAGATGAATGAGTGAATTGATAGGTGGATTAACAAGTGAAAGGATGGCATATTAAAGGGATGGATAGTGGATGGGCAGGTGAAAGGATGGCAGAGTAAAGGGATGGAATAATGGATAGTGGATGGCCAGCGAAAGGATGGCAGAGTTAAGGGATGGATGGGTAGTTGGATAGACAGGTGAGAGGGTGGCAGAGTAAAGAGATGGGTGAGTGAAAAGGTGAGTGAGTGGATGTCCAAGTGGATGAATGGATGGCAGTGTGTTGTCAAATTATGTTTTGTTGGGGGGGAAATAAAGTACCATTACAAATTTTTGGGCAATTCTTTTTGGAGACCTTGTTTGAACTATGTAGTAAGCCTCTGACTCCGAACCACAGTCACCCACAAACCTCTGGTTTGCTAAACACTGTTTAATAAATCCCCACCGTCAAAATGATTTGCCGTGGGAAATGGGGGTGTTTATGGTTGACAATAATGAGAAGTACCTAAGTTCTAGAAATGTGTCAGGAGGGTCGTCCTTACAACAGAAAATTTTGACAGGGGTAGGGTGTCTTGGCATCCAAAATTTTGAAGACCTCTGCTCTACATTGTACGGTTTCCATCCATGTTTTTAGATCATGCAAAACGTTTAGTCACTGTAGCAATTCCATGGTCTTGGCTGCTTAGTGGTGCACCGAAGGCAAGCCCGTCTGTGCGCGTCCGGAATGCGTCCAGCGCCAGAAACGCTGCCCTTTTTCCTCCAGGTCAGCGCCCTACAAGGGATACCATTTTAGCCTTAAAAAGGAACTTTTCAAACTGTAACAACTCGTTGGATGTAGCAAACTGGAAAGGGCCAATCTGTTGCATGAATTGTAAACAAACTCTTAAGCCTACACAGGATATAGTTTCCGAAAACTGCACCAAACTGACCTGCTTACGAAGTGGTCTAATAAATGCTCGATCAATGTGCAAGCACACCCAACACATCTATTTGATAATAAATGATGAACTTGACTGCCTTTTTGAAACTGAAACCTGACTGAAGGCCTGGTGCAACCCAAACATAGTCAGTGCCCTCCCCCCTGGTTACCTTATTCAGAGATTAGATAGACCAGAACAATGCGGGGGAGGCCTGGCAATTATTTATCGTAGCTTACTGAAGTGCTCTATATCCCAATTATCAGATCTCAAAGGAGCAGAGGGCATTAGCTTCTGCTTCCAACTAGAAGACTCCTTCGCATTTGCAGGAGCGCTACTTTACCGCCCACCGGGGCCGTATAAGGCCTTCTTGGACAGTATTGGAGACATTGTGAGCTCACTCACCCTTAGATTCTCCAACTTTACCCTGTTAGGAGATATCAACATCCACCTTGACACACACAATGACCCAGGGGCAACAAGCTTTAAGGAAATTATGGACACACTTGGCCTAGAGCAGCGGATTTCTTCTGCTACTCACAACGCTGGCCACATGCTAGACAGTATTTGCTCCAACCTCAAAACCCTCACAGTCAAGACCCTATTTAACCTAACCTGGACCGATCACAAGCTGATTCCCTTTGAAATTAGAGCCCAGCACATGCCTAACACCAAGGGGCGCACTCGGCCCATTCAACAAGATAAGCCTAGTTGGAAGGCGATGACAGCACACCCTGACCTACATCCAGCTGCGCTAGCCTGCAGACCTAACCTGTCAGGAGATCCAACAGTAGACAACCAGCTTTTCACGCAGTGGATATATACCCTAAGGGACTGTTTTGCATCCCCACGTCCACAAAATGGCCACCCACAAAAGAAGCCCTCCGCCCCATGGTACACTCAAACCCTGAAAGAATTACAAACCCACTGTAGGACCCTAGAACGTAGATGGCGATTGAACTATGAGCAGACGGAACTAAGCAAATTCAAAATGGCCCTCAAAAACTACCACATCTAGATCAAAATAGCCAAAAAGCCTACTATACAGAAGTGATTAAAATGACCAACTCAAACCAGAAAACTATCTTTAAGATAGTTAACGCTTTCACCAATCCAAAATTATCACAACAAGAGATTCCCCCCTCGCAGTCTCTCTGCAATAGCATAGCAGACTATTTCGAACAGAAAGTTCTGACTTTACAAAAAGGTTTCACTCCACCCCTCTGTCCCTTCACCAACAACGATGCCGCATTAGGCAAATATAGACCGACTCTGCAAACATTTAAGCCGATCGGCCTCGACCAATCCTGTCAGGCGATCCTTGCTATTAAATCGGGCTCCCCCTTTGACCCCTGCCCTCCCTTGATCCTGAACGCCATAATCGACACCCTAAACCCAATCATAAATGAAATAATTAACGCTTCCCTGTCATCTGCCAAGATTCCCGCAGAATGGAAGCTCGCAGCTGTCAAGCAGCTACAAAAGAAACAACTTGCGGGGGCCTCCACCCTCACCAATCTCCGACCTATTTCCCTACTACCATGCCTTAGCAAGATCACGGAAAAACTTGTTAACACCCAACTCACAACATACCTGGAAGAAGCAAACATTCTACACCCCAACCAATCTGGTTTCAGATCCCAGCACTCAACAGAATCAGCTCTACTGTATACGGCTGAATCCCTCAAAGCAGCCCTTGATCAAGGAAAAAACGCAGTTCTGGTCTTATTGGATCTGTCGGCCGCATTCAACACAGTCTCACATGTCATCCTACTAGACCGTCTCGAATCCTACGGCATTTCCCACATAGTCCTGGCCTGGCTCAAAAGTTTCTTGCAGAACCGCAGACAAGTCATCACACTTGGTCAATTCAAATCAAAAGAAAAACCACTGCTCTACGGTGTCCCTCAGGGGTCCATTCTTAGCCCTATGCTTTTTAATGCTTACATGGCCCCGCTGATCAGCTTGATATCATCCTTCAACATAGAGACCATCTCATATGCGGATGATACGCAGTTAATCCTGGTCCTGGACAAAAATACCACGCAGGCGGAAAAAACCTCCGCTTATACCTCACTGCTACTTTCCAATGGATGAAAACCAATCATCTAAAGTGCAACTCGGAAAAGACGGAAATACTACCATTAGGACAAGAGAACACTTTCTCCCCAATACTTGGTGGCCAGCTGACACTCCCCCTCCCCAAACACAGTGAAAGTAGTCAGAAATCTGGGAATCAAATTTGATGCCACACTCTCCTTCAAACAGCAATCACTAGCAGTTGCCGGAACTTGTTTCCATATCATAAAATCACTCAAAAAGTTTTTTGACTTGCTCCCTATCTCAGCCAGACAGACAGTTGCTGTGGCCCTAATCACATCTAGATTGGACTACTGCAACAGCCTCTATGCAGGTACCAACAAGTCAGTATTACATAAAGTCCAAATGGTCCAACACGCAGCAGCCCGTCTAGTGCTGAAATGGCCTAGGAGGTCATCTGCATCGGCGGCTCTAGAAACACTCCACTGGCTGCCAATTCATAAAAGAGTCTTGTTTAAGATTCTGATAATCACCTTCAGAATATTTTACTCTTCAGGCCCACACTACCTTCGTACTAGATTCACGCGTTATACACCTTCCCGGAGCCTTAGATCCTCTAATGCAAACCTGTTAAAAGCACCAGCATTTAGATAGGTTTAAAAGGGAGGAAAATCGCTCGCAGTGATTGGCTCCAAAGCATGGAACCAACTCCCTAACCAGCTCCGTCAGATCCAGTCTGAAACACTGTTCAGGAAAGCTCTAAAAACGTGGATCTTCTCAGCCCCTGACACCCTATGCAAAACACTTATCTAACTCTTTTCCCACTCCCGCAGCCACCCAGTCTTATTCCAACTCTGGGATCCGCACAGCACCATGATGCTCCTCGGAGTGACAGTCACGCTCTATAAGTGTCCAATTACTTTACATTCTTTTATAATAAGGGGAGGGTCACTTCATGGGCTTTCTTCTGGAAATCCGGAGGACCGAAAGAATGCATCCACCTTACCATTTTGAGTTCCTGGCCAGTAAGAGACTGCAAAATCAAATTCAAAGAAGCAGAAGGACCAGTGTAGCTGACGTGGAGAAAGAGCTCAGGCAGATTTCACGAATTGCAGATTCCTATGGTCGGTGTACCTAGTCCCCATGAGACAGAGGCACACCTCCTCAAATGCTCACTTGACAGCCAGTAACTCCTCATCAGAAATACTGTAATTAATTTTACAAGGTGTACATTTTTGTGAACAGTACGCCACAGGATGAAGCAGGCCTGTTTCGGGGTGTCTTTGAGATAAGACTACACTTACAGAATAAATGGCAATGTACTGTCTGAATGACGAAATATTTGGGCTTGTATAAATGGAGTTTTTAAGTCAGTAAAGGCCTGGACACTTTCAGAGAGCAATTGGAAGGGTACTCCCTTGTGCAGCAATTTGGTTAGCAGATGGACCACCGAAGAAAGATTCTTGATAATCCACCTACAGAAATTTGCGAAGCCCAAAAAACTTTGGAAGCTTTTAACATTTACAGGTGCTGGCCACTGCAGAACTGCCTTGACCTAGCGGTCATCCATTTGGATTCCCTCTGGACAGATCACAACCTAGAAAGTCAATCTTGGTAGCATGAAATAAACACCTTGAGTTTAGCAAACAAGTGATATTGTTGCAAACAAGCTAAAACTGCTTTCACAAGCTCAATGTGGTCTTGGGAAGTGTTTGAATATATGAGAATATAGTCTATGTAGACGATACAGAAGCCATCGAGATAACTCCTTAACACATCGTTCATGAAGTACTGAAAGCCTGCTGGGACGTTGCAGAGACCAAAGGGCATTACCTGGTCCTTAAAAAGTCCAAACCTGGGGGGCGTGGCTTGGACAGCCAACATGGCGGACACTGTTTAACTGAGCTCCACGCATCCACGCTTAATAATCCTGCCAAGTCCTGCCTTAATCTTACCCAGCGCACCACATCGGGCGTCGGAGGGACCGAAATTCAGCCCGGAACAACATTTGTGGAGTTGCGGAGCGCCGGGCGCTGGCCGTGTATCACTCGCTGAGGCTTCCCGGGGCGTGGCGCGGGCCGGGTGTGATGCTGCTGACCTGCCTCCCTGCCCCTGATGGGGTGTCGTCTGGAGCCGTGGGATCGGATCGGGCCCCCGAGGTGAGGAGGAGCATCCGGCATTGGGGTGGCCGGGTGTGGGCCGCTGGTGGCGCTCGTTCCCCGGGCCTCATCGCGGGCTCGTGGTGGCGGTGGTGGCCGGCTGACCCCGGCTACGGCTCTGATTGCGGGTGGGCCTCCCGGCCTGGATCGGCCTTTCCCTCTCCGGTGGCGGAGCCCGCCTAGATCTGGGCGCTGGCCGGCAGAGGTGTAGCCCCCGCTGGGCCTCCAGAAGAGCGGGTGGCACTGCACGCCTGTCCCGCGGGGCCTCTCCCCCCTTCCATCTCCACACGAGATTCTCCTCGTCGGTGGGACACGTCTGGGCTCGGATTTCAGCAAGTGGGCACATTGGAACCGAGCCTCTGTGGGGAGTGGAGGTACGGTTTCCTGCTCGACGTGGCGCTCTACTGGCCTCCAAAACTGGAATCCTGAGCGTGCTGTGCCATTCTCCAGTTTGATCGGTGCCTGGTGGGCCTCGGGGCGCATTGTTGGTTGTTGCACCGGGGCACCGCGGTCGGCAGCCGCCCCCCTCCCCCTGGGGAAACTACTGCACCCGCTACGGGCCGCATTAGACGTACTCCGTGGACACCACCGCCGGGCCTGGACTGTGCCACGGGTTGCGTGAGTGCCGCACACCATGATCGGAGCCAGGGGATCAGCCCGGACTCTGAACAGTGGGGCAGGGTGCGCAGCGGGCTGGTGGTCCGGTGAGTCTGGTCCCAGTAGGGGGACCTACTTGGCTGGCCGTTGTGGGCTGCGGAGGCAGCTGGGCTTGGCTCAGTGCGGCTTGTGGCTCAGGAACGGCTAGCTTCCGTGAGAAGCCTCCCGTGGCGCCCCCGTGAGTCCCCTGGTGTGACAAATCCGCGACGCCTCACGGCCTTTGGCGACCCTCCCTACAAAATTCACGGAGCCCCAGGCTGTGGACCCCTTGGATCCTTGAATTGACCATCCCACAGCTCAAATTATGGGGAAGGACAGGCCTGGCGGGGCAGGCGCAAACCAAGGCCCCCTAAATCAATATACCACAACGACGGGAGTGGGGCCACGAGTGGAGCTGTACCAGATAACGCAGCACTCTTAGCAGCCATCACGGAGGCCTGGGACACACTTGATGCCAAAATTGGTGCAGTAGGATCTGAGGTCTCCTTCCTTCGCCAGGATCTAAGAAAGGCGGTAGATCGCATTACCGAAGAGGAAGGCACAGGTCTCAACCGTTGAAGATACGGTGGCCACTCTACAGCAGCGCGTCAATAAACAGACAGTGATTTCGCAAGAGCTAGCATCCCGGGTGGAGGATGCTGAGGGCCGCGCCAGACGCAACAACCTTCGTTTTGTGGGTTTCCCGGAGGGCTGTGAGGGTACCTCCATGAACCGTTTCCTCACCCAGTGGCTCAGAAATCTCCTAGCGGATGATATGCTATCCACTTGCTTCGTGGTGGAGAGAGCCCACCCGGCGCTGATGAAGAAACCCCCCCTGGGGAAAGCCCACGGCCCGTTATCGCCAAATTGCTCAACTATGCTGACAGACGCCATACTGCAATTCGCTAGATTGCACAAGAACAAACTTATCTTTGATTCCCAGTCAATAATGATATTCCCGGATTATACCCGCCTAGTGCAATATCAATGCCAATCCTACATGGCAGCAAAACGACGGCTGCGAGATCTTAATATTCAATACACGCTCCTATATCCTGCTAGGCTACGCGTTGTCTATAACTCCAAGTCCCATTTCTTTGACATGCCTGAAGCTGTTTTCGCTTGGACTGATGAACGAACTCCCCTGAAACATCGTTCGCCGCCGTCACTGGAGTCTGACTCTTCCCGAGGCTCACAGCGAAATCGATCTCGAAGGACAAAATCGAAGCGGCGACACAGATCCGGATCCAACCGCCGCTCCTCCAGCCCAGAGCAGGCATCTTGAGCAAAACTGATGGCTGGAGTCCTATAGTTCGTTCCTGCCGATTGTATGACATTTAGGAATGTTCCGTCTATATCAGCACTGAGTTAGCGTGGGCAATACGCAATGTGGCTGTCCAGCCCTGGACATTTGTACCCCATGTTGAAGTTCTGGGGAAAGGTTGGGAACCATTGGAGGGGGGACTCTAGACTCCCCTGTTGGGGGCCTGGGGCGCCCTTCACCACGACAGATGCTCCTTGTTTATGGCAGTATCGGGGGAGGAGGAGGGACAGGGGGTTTACGGGGTTCTTGGTTACGACAGGTTTAGTTCTGACACGCATGCAGACACACAATTCAATTCCCGCTAAGCTAGATACTCGGTATGCACCTACAAGCAAGAGATGGCTGCCCAGGCTAGTGCTCCCCCACTGGGATACCTGACTGTGGTATCATGGAACGTCAGGGGGTTACTCAACAGGATCAAACGGGGCACCATTCTCCGCCAGGCCAAGCGATACTAAGCCGACATCCTTCTCCTACAGGAGACTCATCTATTGGGCACCAAAGCTTCCTGCTTGGCCAGGTTTGGATATCATCTGATATATCATGCTGGGTTCACAAGGGGATCCCGGGGGACAGCTATTCTCATCCACGCCGTGTCCCTTTCATCCACACGAAGCATTGGGTGGATCCTGGGGGTAGGTATATCCTGCTATCAGGTACAATATACGGATAACACATTAACATTGGTAGTATTTATGCCCCCCCCCCCCTTGGGGACTACCTTCGTTGACAAAGTCACCCATCTATGGAGTGACCTTCCGGACGGTGTAACCCTTTTGGGAGGGGACTGGAATGATGTCATGTCGTCACTTGATAGAAGGCGCGGGTCCAGCTTAGGCCCCTCAACAGATGTATCTAAATTATCCCTGCTCGCCAGCACATGGATGGTCAGACATATGGCGTGAATATCACCCCGCTGAGGTAGGCTACACCTATATGTCCACTGTCCATGGTTCCCTATCCCTATCCTGGCTAGATTATATGTTCACGCTACGCAGTTACATTCACAGATTCTCCCAAGTCTCTCACCTCTCCAGGGGGTTGTCGGACCATTCCCCGGTTACTGTTAAACTCCATATGCACTTCCAAAAGCCTCCCTTTAGGTGGCGAATGTCTCCATGGCATCTTCGGGACCCTGACTATCAGGAGTCACTTGCTGGGGCAATCCAGGAGTACCTAGACATGAACGCCGCCTCTGCTCCATCCAAGGCAATCCTCTGGGAAGCTCTAAAACCCACAATCCGGGGGGTCGACATCAGCTACCGTACGAATGAGAAACGTAAGCACTCCGCCCAACGGGCTGAGCTTGAGGCACATCATACATCCCTAGAGACACAATACATGCATGATCCCAGTCCCTCCCTCCAGCGTAATTTACTTCAAGCACAACAACAGATACAACAACATCTCATGGATGAGGCGAAAGACATCTGGTTGGCGTTGCAACATCGGATCTATCAATGGGGGGGACAAATCAAGCAAAATGCTCCACAGGTTGTGTCAGGTTGAGCAGTCCCCAGCCTCTGTTCCAATTATGCGAGGGATAGACAGTGTTTTACACTCCTCTCCCGGGGCTGTCACCGCAGAATTTGCGCGCTACTTCGCCACATTATATTCGCGGCAAGAGCAGCTCTCAAAGGCCCTCATCGCGGAGTTCCTTAGGGATATCCCTATCCCCCCCCGAGACTCACCGATCAGATGAGAGACCAACTTGATGCCCCCATTACAGTCGATGAACTAAATGCAGCACTGGTGGCAATGCGCCCGGGACGGGCCCCCGGTCCCAATGGATTCCCCATGGAATTTCTCTGATCACGTGTCCACACTAGGCCCATATTTATTAGAGGTAATACAGGACGCACTCGAACGGCACATACTACCACAGGATTGGCGGCAGGCCGAGATTGTCCTCTTCTTGAAGTCAGGCTGCCCACCAGAAGACTCATCCTCATATCGTCCCATCTCCCTAATTAATTTCGAGCCCAAACTATTGGCAAGGTCCTAGCCCATCGCCTGCGGGCCTGTATACAAGATCTGATCCATTTAAATCAATCAGGCTTTATGCCACACCGGGCCACTCGCCACAACATCCGTCTGGTCCATAACGCCATTGCTCTGGCCCCGGAGCTGGGGCGTCCCGCAGCCATACTGCTCACTGATATTGATGAGGCATTTGACTCCCTTAGCTGGGAGTATCTCTTCCAACTCCTTGAAGCTGTTAATTTTGGCCTGCGTTTCCTAGCATACATTCGTTTACTGTATACAGAACAAACCACCTCAGTGCGCATCGCTGGTTATCGCTCGGCCCCCTTTCCCATTTGTCGCGGCACAAGACAGGGCTGCCCCCTGTCCCCACTTTTATTTGCCCTAGCAGTGGAACCCCTGGCAGTGTGGGTACACAGTGATCCAGTGCTCCGGGGATTTGAGTGGCCACGGTCGCAACCCGACCGCATTGCGTTGTATGCGGATGACGTCTTTTTCTTTATGACAGACCCATGGATCTCGGGGCCACATATCCTGCAAATCCTCTGAGTCTTCGGTCAGACCACTGGGCTTCTTACCAACCCCTCTAAATCTGTACTGTTCCCGGTGTGTGGTAACCAGGGTAGAGGTACATGGGCGGCCCAGTTGACGCACGCGTAGGGATTTAAATACTTGGGTATCTTCATGTCTCCTTGCCAAAAGATTTCATGGGCACATAACATAAATCCACTCCTCGCTGGCCTTCGAGATGAGAGAACAATATGGTCATCTCTTCCCCTCTCGCTGTATGGGCGCTCAGCGATTTTTAAGATGGTCTCTTTACATATAATCACTCGTGCAACCCCTTTGTGGGAACCCGAACAATTGGGACACTAAAGTGCCTGTCCCGGGTTCGACAAATGGGATCTTATAGGTATCTCACAGGTGGGGGACATGTGGAACTCTAATGGACTGGTCACTTTTGCCAATCTACAGAAAGAGTATGACCTCGCACAATCCGAAACTTTAGATATTTACAGATCAGCCATGCACTTAGCAGCAGCAATACCGGGCGACCCACCTCCCGAGGCCTCCCCCACTTGAAGATAGGTTACTACTCGACCCTACGGATAAGAAGGCCATCTCCCTCACATACAAAAAACTGATTAACAACCGACCTGACCCTTGACGCGCCTGCGGCACCAATGGGAGGTAGATTTGGGAGAAACTAGATGAGGATGATTGGCGAGACGCCCTGGCTTTGCCTAAAGAGGTGGCTATCCCCATGAAACTGCGGTTGGTCCAATTTAAAATCTTGCACCGAACCTATCTCGCTGCTGGGGTGTTGGTCAGGTTGGGAAGGAGGACCGATTCTTCCTGCCTCAGACACTGTCACCAGGAGGGGACCTTCTTCCACGCAATTTAGGAATGTCCAGTAGCCCAAGTAAGCTGGAAAGCCGTCACCACACAATTAAAGAACGCGGGGGTAAAAATCTGACGATATCCCGAAGCTCTGTTTGTTGAATATTTGGGATGCCACTGACCTCACTCCAGACCGAGAAATCATGGGTTTCGCTGGGGTGGGCCCTTGCTAAGCGCAATATTGCACAGAGGTGGGGTGTGGGGAAGATGCCGTGTGTTAGAGATTGGGCTGCTGATATGGACAGAGCAATGATTGCAGAGAAAGATGTTTTTAAACATAGAGGATGCCCCCAGAAGTGGGACCGTAAGTGGCCTGCGTGGAATACACACAGGGGAGATATTTGTTTATCTCCATCGGTGGAATTGCGCCCGTGACAAATCCAGATTGCACGATTTGTTCAATGCTGTCAAAGATACAGCAGACTGATGTGGCAAAGTGGTGGTGTTGTGTGTACAATAACATATGTACGCTTTGTATCTGAATGTGGTTTTTCTTTGAGCAGAAATGTATTGCTGTGCTTTTTGTTATGATCAATAAAAAAATAAAAAGGTGGTCTCTTTACCTAGAATACTTTATCGGCTACAGAACTTCCCACGTACCACATACCCGCGATCATGGTTCCACGCAAATAAACGCCATCCATAATAAATTCTCTATGGAATGGGGGAGCAGTTCGGGTGGCTTACTCACAAACCTGTGCACAATCAACGCATTGCGGTGGCATCGTAGCGGCGGATGTATACTCTTATTATACTGCCTCCCATTTATTAATCATAAATGTATGGTGGTATAACACACCAATGGACCCGGCGTTCGCACTGGAGCATGCAGCGATGGAGGGTGTCCCCCTCCTTCGGCTGCTATACACTTCACAGAGCCTAGACTTCCTGCCTCATGCCAGCAGAACGGATGTTCGGCTCTGGAGAGTATACTGTAGGGCAAATGGGGTGGCATGGGCACCTGGCCCAGGCGACTCCCCTATGGCCACGGTACCCACCTGCGCCAGGTGGCAGCTTTAACGGGATTCCGCAAATGGGACCTGGTGGGCATATCCACACTTGGGGATAGTTATGAAGGGCACTACTTTAAAGTCCTTCCAGCAGTTACAGGTAGAATTCCAAGTGCATAAGCGCAATTCTATAAATACCTTCAATTGCGTCACTCCCAAGATTCTCACCCTGGACAACCTTACAGAATTTCACCCCCTTGAGGGACACCTTCTCATGGGAAACCACAAGGGCCCATAAACTCGAGCAGATTTATCAGACCTTGACGACACACTCCAGAACCACACTACACAAGACTTGAGGGGTGTGGCAGGAAGATATACCAGACTTAACGGATGATGACTGGGCCGAGGCCATAGCTAGTCCCGGGGCACAGCCGTATCCTCTCGATACCGCCTCATCCAATTCAAATACGTACACCGAGTATATTATACACGACTCTCTGGAGGATGGGGGTTATTCAATCCCCCAGTGTTTGCAGCTGCGAAAGAGATGAGGGAACATTTATACATACGGTCTGGAATTGTGTACGCTATACAGCCCTTTTGCCGTAAAGTCTCAACTTGCCTGGGTAGGGTATTATCCTGGGATTTCCCATACGACCCCAAGCTATTTTTACTACAAGGCATTGGAGGGGATAGGGGAAGTCAGTATAAACAACATCTGCTCTTCCTGGCCCTCACTGTTGCTAAGCGTGATATCGCTCAGTTATGGAAGGGGTCCTCCCCCCGACGTTAGGGAAATGGCGAAAAGAACTAGATAGATGCATGGGCGCAGAGATTGCAGTATTCCAAGCGAGAGGCTGCCCCAAGAAACACAGGAAAATATAGTCCTGATGGGCAACATATTGGGGTATCGATCTCCCCCTTCCCTCTCAGACCCCCTGATGAGTGAACCTCTCCTCACTTCCTTGACCGCAACATGCCACACACTATATCTTATCATCGCCTATACTGGGTACACTAACATACTCACTAAAATGCACAGGTAATGGAGACTGTCTGCGCAAAGTTTTTGTTGTTATATATAGCAAACTGTAGTTAATACTGTATACAAGCTTGGTACTTTTGAACTATCTTATCTTCAACATGTATATGTGGGGCTGCTGCCCAGATGGTACCATAAAAAAATCAATAAAATGTGGTTTTAAAAAAAAAAAAGTCAAACCTGGTCCTAAACACAGTCTTCCATTCATTCGCCCTGCCAGTCTTTGATTAGATGGTACATGCCCCAGAGATCTAATTTGGTGAAGATTATTGCCTTCTCTATTTGAACTAGGAGAACCAGAGTTAACAGTAAAGGATACCAAATTTATACCGTTGTTTAGTTTATGGCTCAGTGGTCAATACATGGCTGTAGCTCCTGCCCTTTCTTGGGAGTGAAGAGAAAGTGGAGAAGCAGCCAGAGATTGAAGGGGATAGCAGGGGGCATTTAAATAATGAGCTAACGCCAATGCCAAATGTTCCACTATATAACTTTTTTAATGTTTTTTTTTTTTCTGGTTTCCTTAAGCGTGTATATCCATCTACAAGGTATTGATGCCCCGGAGACCAAATCTATGTGGCAGTTGTAGTCTCTACTACAGCGCAAGCTGTGAAGCCTTTTTTTGTCAAACGCTGCCTTAGAAGCAGTGTAATGTTCGGGTAGTGTTGCTAAGCAACAAACCTGGGAATTCACACATCTGTGCAAAAGAAGTTTAGCAGGACCATTGTCAATGGGTAATGAACCAGGCTTAGTCAGGCAGTAGTATTGGAGACAGAAACTAGTTATTAATTCAATGGAACACGTGGTCCAATGTATCAGCAGATCGTGGAGGGTTAACCAGCGCATTCCAAGCAATACAGTGAACTCAGGCCCATCAATGAGATCGAATTGAACTGTTTCTACATAAGTTGCACCAATCTGCATGGTTAACTCCTTGGTATGATAACCTATTAGCAATGAAGTTAGAGCTGACCCATCCACAATTTTTGTTCTATTGATATTTGAATAGCAAACACATTAATAAGACAGGTTACATTACGGTCATACCTGGGGAGAGGAGTTGGCCTAACGGCTAGGGCGGTCCACCTCGAATCTGGGGAACCGGGTTCAAGTGTCGGCAATGACGCTGAACATCCTGTGATTCTGGGCAAATCACTTAATCTCCCCGTGCCTAACAAAAAATGAATGTGTCCTCATGTAACGCAACTGGTGCTATGTAAAGCGCTCTGATACCAAACACCTTCAGGTTAGGTTCGCACTATATAAAACTCCGTAAAAAAAAAAAAACCCTGTGCACGATTACAGTCTACGTTACATGTTGTCATATGTGACAGTACAATCAATTCTTGACTAACAGTTCCAGTCGTAGCATTTCCAAACCCCCTCGGTCAGCTGGTTACCCCAAACTTTGCTTGGCATCTCTCCCTTTATGATATATTATACAGTTTAAATATATTCTATAGATGTCATTTGTTGCTCTGGTACTCCAGTTTCTTTACCAACTAGGTATTGTTGGTACAGACCCCAAAGGTTCTTAGGGCGGCTCTGTGGGGGAAGTAATTAGTTGTATGTATCAGATTGAGTGTTGCAATATAGCATATCTGTACTCCATTCTTTAAGGGTAGGGGGCGGTCCTTTTGCCCAGGGCATAGCGACTCGATGCTTGGCAAGTAATAATCCTATTGCTATTCGTTTCCTGAACTTTTATCTATCTTAGCTACAAAGCCCAGCAAGGCAGTGAGCGGATCTGGTGTGATAGGGATCCCTGTGATCTCCCCCAATGCATGAAAGATCTTTTTCCAAAACTCAAGGATGTCAGGGCAATACCACGCCGCATGCATAAATCCAGCATTCTGTTCAGTGCAGCCATCACACTTTGCCGTATCACAGAGTCCGTATCGATGGAGTCTCTCAGGAGTATAGTATACCCTATTAATGAATTTGAAATGGATTAAACGGTGTCTGCTGTTCAAAGAGACCTGTCTAGTCATTTCACAGCATGCGTGCCAACATTTAACATCTAGCGCTTGTCCCAGGTCATGATGCAACTCCAGCCTGGCTTTCATCAGTTGGTGCCTTCTGGATTCTTGTGCAGCCCTATATATTCTAGTAACCTACTAATATGGCGCGGTGTTACGAATTATATAAGTGAGCTCAGGTAACTCCTGGGGTTCCTGCAAGTCTTCCCCACCAAAGAGCCCGTAACTCATGTCTAGCCCTATAATATTGAAATCGGGTTAGAGTGGAAATCTCAGGGTCCTCAACTGATAATTCATCCCAGTCCTGCACCCTGCCTTCATGGAAAAAGTCACCAGTTTTGTTAATGCCTATTTTTTGTAATGATCACATGACATTCCTGTTATTCCCCGCACTGAACCAAGTGCACCACTCTAGTGGAGCATGTGGAGAGTACAGCATTGCTCCAGATTGTTTCTCTAGAAGTGTTTTCCTTGCATGCGTCGTGGAGTTTAGGGAGTCAAGAATACAGTGTCTCCGGCTGGGATTCCCAAATAGCACCTGAGGTAGAGTCCCAGGTCTAGCTGCGTCCCTCTCAATATAGATGTGTGGTAACTCTTCCGGGCCGTGAAACCAATAATGAGCATGCGCACTCTGTGCAGCTCTGTAGTAAAGCTCTAGGTCAGGTGCACCAAGTCCTCCCATACTATAGGGGAGTGTCAGTATCCCACTTTACTCTTGGTTGTTTCCCTGCCCAGGCCAAGTGGATCATCTGAGAGCGCAATTTGGCAAATATGGATCTCGGTAAAACCATTGGGATGTGAAGAAAGAGGAATACAAATCTGGGGAGTACCACCATTTTCATGATGGAAATAATGACCTGACAGGGGCAGTCTAATCCAACGCGAAATATCTTCATCCAGTTTGTGAATTGCCTTACTATAGTTTTCCATTATTATTTTGTCTGGGTCTGTATGTAGTCAAATACCTAAATAGCGGACTGCATCTGTGGTCCATTGCAATGGGAAATCCAATTGCACTGGGAGCATGGTTGGAGTAAAGGGGAATATGATGGATTTCTCCCAGTTTATTCTGAGTCAAGAGGTCATCATAATTAATGGCCTCATTCAGTACTGGGGATAGATTTATCTCCGGATTACGGATATAAAGCAATGTATCATCAGCATACACCAACACAATGAGGCGGTATTCTGGGAAGTGTATGCCCGTGGTATTCCCTTAGGGCACATGCCAGAGGTTCCGCCACTAAGGCGTAAAGAAGTGGGGAGAGTGGACAACCCTGTCTGGTCCCTCTGGAAACCCTAATGGGGTAGGTGACTATCACCAATTCTAATCCCTGCTGTGGGGGAATTATACAATACCGAGACCAAGCGAATGAAGATCTCACCAGTTCCCACCTGTCTGAGAACTGCCTCCATGAATGCCCACTCTACAGAGTCGAAATCCTTTTAGGCATCCAGGGAAACAGCAGCTGCCCCGACTTCTGGGTCTATCCTGTGCAGGACCCCGAAAGTTGTCCTCAGGTTGTAGGACATATTACTAACCGGAACAAATCCTGCTTGTTCAGGGCGGACAAGCAAAGGTAACAATGGGCAAAGTAGATTAGCCAACACATTAGCGAATAGCTTAGTGTCCATGTTTAACAGGGACAGCGGCCTATAGGAGGCATAGCAGTCAGTTTACCAGGCTTCAAGAGGGTGACAATCAGCACCTCTCTCATAAGGGGGGGGGGGTATTTCTTCTGCCTCCGCCGTTTTTTCAAATAGTGTAGTCAGGTGGGGCATCAGTAATTCTTGATACACCTTGTAGAAGGCATGCATGAGCCCATCCAGACCTGGAGCAGTGCCCACTCTCACAGTCTTGAGGGCAGCAATAATCTCCCTGGGTTCCAAAGGCGCCATCAGATGCTCTCTGTGCTCATTAGTGAGCCACGTCATTTTGATGTGTTCTAGATATTCTCTGACAGCTTCCTCGTCCGGGGAAACTCATGATTTATATAGTTGAGCATAGTATCTATTGAATCAATCCACAATGAGGTCCGAGTTATTCAATGGGATCCCATTTTCATCCTGGATCTGTACTATAATTCCAGAGTCCCTCCTAGGCTGGAGTAGCTTAGCTAAAGTTGCTCCTGGGTGCCCCCCCCACTCCGTATGCTCTAGCAATAGCATACATGCCGAGGTGCTTTACTTCACTATCCGCCGTGTCATTGTATTCATCGAGAGCCTTTTTAATGTAGTCAATTATAGTAGGATCATTTGTATTTTGGTGTCTGCTTTCTAAGTGAGCAATTTCCTTTTCTAGTTTGTTCAGTCTATCCCTCAGTGATCTAAGTACACATACGTGTTTGGAGAGGACCATCCCTCTGATGTAAACTTTAAATGTTTCCCACAGCGTTAAATGCTGACAAAGCCTAGATTATTCGAGAAAAAATCTTCTATAGCCATTGCCAATCTGGCCTTAAAGACCAGGTCCAAGAGGGAGTATGGGGGAACCTCCATAGAAATGGCTGGGGTTTCTGGGAGAGTAATTCTATTTCTAAAAGAATTGGGGAGTGATCTGAATATGTCCTAGGTAGTGGGTCACAATCCAACAACCCTGGTGCTAGGTTTGTGGATATTAACCAATAGTCTATTCAGGTGTGGATATCGTGGGCAGCAGAACAATGCGTGAAGCCCGAAAGGCCAGGGTGGCGACGTCTCTAGACAGCAAGGAGATTTAACTGATCCGCCATTTTAGTAATTTCACTTGCTTCTGCGAAGGGGCAGCGTGTAGTGCCTTTTGAGCGGTCAAGCTCCGGATTCAGGACACAATTAAAGTCCCCTTCCCAAATTTGTGACAAGTCCCCATATTGATATAGGCGGTCACCCAGCTGAGTTTAGAATTGTGGATCATCATGATTAGGGTCAAAGACATTGATCAGTAGCAACTCCAGTCCCTCCTTTTGGCATCTAGTAATCACATATATATCCCCTGTAGTGCCATACCTGATTTAGGGTTAATACCCCACATGCGTGTGTGGTGAAACCCGCTGTGTAACAATGTCCTTGTAACGCTTTAATGTCAGTATATTGCTTGTGGGTGGTAAAGGTGTCTCTTGTATTAGTGCAATATCTATCTTCTGCCTATTAAGGTATGACACAACCTTCTGAACTTTTCTGTGATTGTTTAAGCCTCGCACAATCTATGTAATAAACCTCAGCGATCTACCGACTCTAGGGTCCTCTTCAGATTGCAGCTCGTTACCCATTCAGTCTACAGTGTAGCAATTCGGATCTGCACACAACTAACAGAATAATCCCACTTTCTTTAGGATAACGTTTCTTAAGGTATACTTCCCTCCTAGTCCCTCCCACGCCATGCCCTCCCAAACAGAGCATAGTTGAAATATTACCCTCCTGAGTCCCACCCAACAAACCCATAACAAAAATCAGCAAATTAACAATCCACCATTTCTGCGGTGCACACATGGGGGTGGATGTTTCCCGGCTGTGTCGCCCTATGATAGCCTGTCGTTCGAGGCCCAACATTGTACGTATCAGCACCTATTGTATCACCCAGTATGGATGCGGGGCAGACCTCCCAAACTGACCCCCGCTCCCCACTCCCTTCTCTGGGTAGCCCAACATAAGTTAATGGGTCAAACAGGAAACCTCTTACCCAATCCTCCATATTTTGTCCTTATAGTAGTACTCTCCATATGCACAAGGAATTATACGACGGGCTTAGTGTTACGCAGTGTCCTCCACCAGAGCCTACGAGGGGCATGCCCCTATTGCATGAACCTGTGCTCCATCCATTTATCTCAATGCCTCGACCCTTTTGGTGTAGCAAAGAACAAATCAACTGAAATTCACTGTTCTTCGGGTGTCGGTGTGTAATCCTCCTGCTGTGAGGAGTGATCAGGAGACCTACGATGAGAGCCAGGGTTCACTCTATGTTTGAGGAATTGTATGACTTGCCGTGGGTCAGAGAATACGTGAGCCTTGCCGTCGACCTGTATCTAGAGTTTAGCTGGGTACGTCATGTTGTATTCCAAATGCAGTTCACGTAGTTTCCTTTTCACTGGTAGGAATTTTCAGCGTGCTTCCTGGACCTGCTGTGTGAAGTCAGGGTAGAGTGAAAGTTCCATTCCTTCGTATTTTAAATTTCTGAGTTCCCTTGCTTTGAGGAGCGCAGTGTCACAGTCTCTATAGCTCAGCAATTTAGCAATTACAGGCCGGCGGGCTGCCCCAGGGATAGGTCTGGGAGCCATGCGCTCGCTCCACTACGAAGATTTTGGAGAAAGTCTCTTTCCAGCAGGGTTAACAACAATTGTTCCACGTATATTTCCATGTTGGAGATATTGGTAGATTCCACCACTCCCACTATCCTTATATTATTGCGCCTAGAGCGCACTTACAAATCCTCAGTCTTCATTTGCAAGGATTGTAGTAACTTGTCCATTTTCTTGTGGGCGAGCGACTCAGTTTGTAGGGAGTCCTCTGTCTCAGAAACCCTCGTCTTCACTGTGTCCAGCCTTTCAGCATGCTTATCTAATCTTTGTCATTCTATCCATACGGAAAGATAGAGCATCAATCTTCCAGTCTATTTTTGTTAGGCTGCGCTGAATTGCTGCTAAGATCTGCTTTAGATCCCCGTCTGCCGGTGGATCGCCAGCCTCAAATACAGATTCTGAAGCATTCTTGACAGGTTCTTGCTGCCTGGACGATTTGCGCAGCTTAAATTGCAATTTCGATTGCGACTTGTCCGTTCTGCCCATTTTGCAGTGGTGTGCAAATCCTTACTGTAGACTCCGCAACAAATATCCCTTACTCCTGCAGGGCACTATTAACAATCTGGTTGAACCCCCTTATTAAGCTCAAAGTCTATGTACACACTTAGTGCCAGGCCCTGTCACCAGGACGCATCAGATCTATTAAGCACCCCAGCAGTGTATGGGCCACAGGGATCTCAAGGGCTCAGAGTGACAAAGGTCCCAAGTCTTATGGGCAGACCAGTGCCCCCATGCGGTCCCAGAGAGCGAGGCAGCGACACGAACAGAAGGCAGGCAGGGCAGCAATTTACCCAATCCTGGGCCACAAGCAAAGGTAGGCCACGGCGCGCAAGCAAATCCCGAAGTGGACCAGTTTCCTCCGAGGCGTTGGCCTCACGTGTGATCTCTACGCCGATCAGTTTAAAACTTTGCCCAAAAAGCTGAGCCTCACCCAGCTTGATCAGATCAGTACATACACAATTGTGGTTTCCTCCAGCAGTCCCTTTCCTCCAGAGATAGGGGACCACATACTCCTCTAACCAGCATCAGTTCCACTCCATTAGCTTTATTGGATTTTCCCAGAAATTTGTTTGGTCGGACAATGTATGCCCACGAGTCAGTCTTACTCCTGTCATTTTTTCCTCTCAGACAAACAATGATCTAAACGCAATTAGTTCATCACACTGGTGGGGCGATTTATTACTTTAGCTAACACAACCTTTAGCTTTCTCCTCAGTCTGTGATAAAACAGAGCCCCTCTTTTCCTCAGGCCATTCAGTTCTACCACTAATCTATTAAACATAGTAATGTAATCGAGATGATCTTGCGAGCCTCGTTTTAAGGTGAATTCCTTGTCTAGGTATGTAGAATGCCCCTTCCTGTCGAACAGCTTCTGCATCTTCACACAAAAGGTACCAAAATCGTACAGTACTGGGTAGTTTCTCTCTATTAACACAAAGAACCAAGTAGCGGCAATGCCACCTAAATAAGACAAGCCGTCTTAGATCGTTCATCTGGAAAAGCCAATGCTTGCACACAAAAATGTAATTTACATTGGTTCATAAAATGGTGTACTTCTTGGGATCTTCATAAAAATATTCAGGGGGAGCTAAAGTGACTGAGGTGACTGTAGGACCTGAATGGCTGGTGTTGGCTGATGGGGCAATCTCCCTGGGGTAGATTAGTGGAGCTGCCAGACCTGGTGGTGGTAGAGTCCATTTCCACAACAGAAGAGCAGCTTTTCCCATCTCTCCTTTCCCCTTACGGGCTAACCTTGCAACTTCTGATGAAGTGAGCACAGCTCTTTTTGTAACTCTTGGTTCTCCTGAAGGAAGTGACCCGAAAAGGGCCACTCGGGTTACTCACGACCACCTTCTCTGCCTTCCTACCTACTAATGAAGAGTCGGTCAGACAGAGAATACAAACCATATATTTATTGAAATTGCACTGCAGCAGAGCCCAGTCTGACCAGCCTCCTGGGATGGCTGTCGAGGGACTGAACCCTGTAAGCATACAATTACATCATGTAGGTTGCGAAGTCCACAAAGGCCCGCCTACTATGGAAAAACACTAGCAGGTGCCGTAATACAATGGGGGTACAGAACATAAGTTTAGATTCTGCAGCCGTGCACAGGCTATCTACTGCCCAAGGTCGTCTGGCCTATCCTCCCTACCAGACAGGTGGGAGAAGGACTCCATCTAACAAGAAAGGCATGCACTAACGAGAACACTTGCAATTACAGAAAATAGAAAAAGCTCAACATTGGGAAACGAAACTTACCAAGGACCGTTTCTCGAAAATAACCAAGCAGCAGTTTCGATTTTAATACAATATGGCGTCCAGATTACAAGATGGTTTCGCGAATGCTAAAATATACAGATAAAAAGGCCCCCCTGTATTAACAAACCCTCCTGTTAGCATGAGCTAACCATCTACAATCAAAAATCAAAGCAGAAACAAAGGAATAATAAAGCATATAGCTTTTTATGCACGTCATGTTGTCAACAGTGGGCGTATAATCCAAGAGAAGATGTTTTGAAGACACACTCATCTATGGCCATGATGTCCTCTATTTCTTTCTGGAACATTATTGCAGCATTAGTATCATGAATCGATATCTTCCTTTTTGGAGTCAATACAGAGATACAATATGTGCAGCACATTGGAAGACATTGAATAAGGACGCAGCAAAGTATCAATATAGCAATGAAATATATTGCTTTTTCTATTAGCCACCCCCATGTTCCAAAAAGGGACCAACTCCAATTACCTGGTTCCATACCTTTGACATTCTCAATAATATCCAAGATATGCTTGGTGATATTCTTTTCCATATTTGTTATGCCCACTACACACTGATCGCCAATAACTGCGCATGCACCACCATTCTTTGCTAAAATAAAGTCCACTGCATATCTAGTCTGTTCAGAATAAATCCTCATACTTTCTAATTGAATGGCGATGTCACATAATGCTGCTACGGTGGTATTTGACAATATATGTAATTTACAGCCAAAATATTCCCGAGCCTTTTCAGTCCTACTCAAAGCCATTCCCCCCCAATGTGAAAATAGCAGACAGGATATAACCAAAAGTAATACCATTACTGTAACTGTTGATCTCAATATCAGTCACTCCTTTGCAAAATTCCTTTGTAAGTGTTCTCTTCACCCATTTTACTAGTCTGTGGGCATATTTGCAAGGGACCACCAGGGGCAGCACCATCCCAAGAGCTACATCATTGGTGCCATTATGAACATTTGAGTAGGTTCCAATAGTTAAAAAGAAGAACCCGGGATGGGAACATATTGGTCGGTCATAGTTCACAGCTGAATAGCGAGAATTACCGGTGATGGTGTCAGAACCTTTCAAAGGGAATGTCTCTTTGGATATGATCACCCCATAGCAATTGATATACAAAATGGTATCAGTACTATTTATGATGGGGCAACAGGCAGGGTAATAACCAGCTTTTCGGGGAACCGTCACTTCTTTATAATGCCAACCCACCAACGTAATATTTTGCTCTTCCAAATAGAAGTTATCACCATACATATCACAACCAGGATAACCTGTTCCTGTGGGCTGACGATGGTACAAGCATGGCCCTGGGTAGCCGAACCCAAACTCCCCTTTTACCTCAACAAAATTTGTCAGCTTAGAATATGTATAATTTATCAAAGACAAAGGATAAACAGTCCATAGACTAGTTACAGATTCAGTAGGATAACAAGCAACACCATTACCAAAAAATCTCTTATGAGTATCTAGAAAGACATTATTAGAAAGTATTCTTTTCCGTCTTGGTGTGAAAAGATATGTTAGGAGTAGACGAATTACTTGCATATTCTAACGCCCAAAGAACCCCACAAAAATAATCAGCATCAGAATTTCAAAAAGAAGGAATAGCACTCTCCGCTGCTTTACCCTTGATGATCGGGGCAAAACAACAAAACCCAATGGCTGTTCTTCATCAATCACTGGCCTACCAAAAAGATGCATGATAGCAGAACGAAAAGGTACTGTTAATATAGCCTCAAGGAAACCCCACAAACAATCTTCTTTCCAGCATCCGTTTTTTCCTCCCTTTGAGCCTCGCTGGCAGGCTCCTATTGTTCATCCACGGTGGTGCTATCGAGCACTTCTCGTTGGAGCTACACAATTGCTGCCCTTTTTTGAGGAAAATCCACTTCTTTTAGGAAAGGGTACCCTCCCTCCTGGGAAGACACCCCAAACTTATCCTGTCCAGTGTCTCAAACAATGCACCAATCTCCCTTTCCCTGCTCTATTGTCCCTATTCTTCATCCATGAAGTCCATCCCTACTAATCTGACTTTTCCTTTGGTGCACTGTTCCTTCGTCGAGGACGCAAATTGTACTTAACTCCAAGGACAGAGGGATCAAGAAACAAAGGTTCACTTTCAGCGGGATTGACTGATTCAGATTCAAACACAGACAGGCCAGCTGACTGGAGCTCTTGGCTGGCCTTAATCTCAGGTGGCACTGCTTCATTCAGGACTGCATCACTCTCCTCCTCAGAGGGTGCCCACGTTATTCTGGCATCGGAGAAAGGAATGAAACGGGGAACTTCTCAGTCTCAGAATCCCCAATGCCGTCAAGCCTCCACTGATCAGAGGGAGCGGCACCTTACAGTGTGTGGAGTGGATCCAGTTCTTCCGGCCTTCCACTCTCACTGCAGTACGTGTGGCAAGGAGGATCTGGAAAGGCCCCTTTCACCAGGGCTCCAGGCTGCTTTTGCGCTGAAAATGGCGAACAAGGTCGTAGTCCCCGGGCCGAAGGTCGTGTCCCTCTGTAGCGGATGGCAAGGCCTCTTGAATCTGTAGATGAATAGAATGCAAATTTTTAGTCAACTCATATAAATAATCTATCAACAAGGGGGTGATCTATCATGGAAAAGTGACGGGGTCTTGGAACTCCCCAGACATTAGCGGGCCTACCAAAGACAACCTCATAGGAGGGACAACCCTATTCTAGTATGAGCTGTAACTCTCGTCGACAACAAAGCCAATGGTAAAGCATCCGGCCACTTCAACCCTGTACTCTTCTGAATTTTGGCCATATTTAGTTTGAGAGTACCATTGTACTTCTCAACTAAACCTGCTGACTGGGGGTGATTCGCGGCATGAAACTCTTTCTTAATGTGCAAGCCATCACACACCAACTGAATGACTTTCGAATTAAAATGACTACCGTTGTCACTCCAAATCAAACGGGGTAAACCAAAGCGAGGAAAAAAAAAAACTCCTTCAAAAGAGCTTTCGCCATCGCCAAAGCTGTATTCTCCTTGGTAGGATAAGCCTCAACCCATTTACTGAATGCGCAAACCACCACCAACACATACTTCAGATTGTTCACCCGTTTAATCTCAATGAAGTCCATTTGCAGGACTTCAAAAGGGAAAGAAGGGGGTGCAAAATTACCGGGAGGAGTAGGAGTGCCCTTCCCTGGATTGTATAGCATGCACACCATGCAATGTTTTACCAAATGGGCAGGCGTCTTTGGAATATTATCATTCTGCCATACCGGGTCGAGCAACTTACAGATACCCCTAGCACTAATGTGAGCTGGTCCATGAGCCATAGATACTACGGGGAGAACATATGCATCTGGCAACATCCATCTCGGTTTCCCCGACTTATCTATCCAGCACCCATCATCCAATTGCGCTGTACTTTCCTGCCATATTGCTAATTCCTCTACCGTCACCTCACTCTAGATTTCCTTCACGCTATCTAGTATGTCCTCAAACATCGTAACTTCTGGCACCCATCTAGCAGGACCTGCTACAAACCTCTTTCATCTTAGATCGGGCCGTCTCTTTAGCTGTTTGATCTGCAAAAGCATTCCCCCTCCCCACATCATCAGTAATTGCTTTGAGAGCGCTACACTTCACTATTGCCAGTTCCTTGGGCAGGGTCAACGCCGACAAAAGTCTATTTATCAAAGGGCCATGCTGAATCTTCAAGCCATGGGAGGTAAGGAATCCTCTCTCTGCCCAGAGCCGCCCAAAATTATGAGCGACTCCAAAGGTATACTGGCTGTCAGTGTAAATATTAACCACCAATCCCTGACTCAACTCACAGGCTCGAATTAGAGCGGCCAGCTTGGGCCGACTGATAAGGAACTTGTGATGTCTCAACTATCGTGTGCAGTGTTGTGATCGCATAAGCAGCAGTTGTGATGCCATCTGGTAATTTAAAACAAGAACCATCGACATAGTTCCCCTTGGGGGTCAGATAAGGGAACATCCGTCAAGTCTACCCGTCCCTTCGTCTCCTCCTCCGTCCGAAACATACAATCATGTATGTCTATCTCCTCATCTCCGAAGGGAGGGGTAGTAACGTGGCAGGGTTCAGATTGGCACATATTTTAATCGTAATATGTGGTACAAAAAGGGTTAGCTCATAGCCAGTCAGACGTGCACTGGTAAGGCGCTGTGTCTTTGTTCTGTTCAAAAGCGTATCTACAGCATGAGGTACCATAACTGTGAGATCAGTATCAAGAACAAACCCTGCCGATTGTCGAATAGAGACGGCCACAGCCACAGTCGCTCTTAAACAGCTCAGGAGGGCTTTTGCGACGGGATCAAGAACAGCAGAAAAGTACGCACACGGCCTCTGCTTACCTCCAAAGGCCTGTGTTAAGACAAAGCGCACAACCGGCCGACTCGTGTACATATAACACGAACGGCTTGTTGTAATCGGGTGTGCCAAGCACAGGAGCCGAACAAAGCGCAATCTTCAATTGCTCAAAAGCTTGTTGACATTCAAGCGCCCAAGGCAAAGGTTCATGCACATCTTTAGTCGTTAAATAGAGCAGAGGCTTCGTTAATAAAGCAAAATTTGGTATCCAATGACGACAATAGGAAGTGATACCAATGAAGGCTCGTACATCCCTTTGGGTCTTTGGAACAGGCATGTTAATTACAGCATTAATGCGTTCAGGAGTTAGTTTCCGACCCTCTTTCGACAGTAGGTGACCTAAATAGGTGACCTCCTGTCGACAATATTGAAATTTGGAAAGGGACACCCCGTGTCCATGTTGAGCCAAATGCAGCAACAATTTGACTGTAGCCGCTTTACATCCTTCTTCAGTATCGGACGCAATCAAAAGATCGTCCACATACTGTAGCAATACATTACCTGAGGGAAGGGTAAGGGAGTGCAATTGACCCTTCAAAGCCTGGCTATATATGCTAGGACTCAGTATAGCCCTGGGGAACTCGATAAAATCTAAAACTACAACCTGCCAGGGAGAAGCCAAAAAGGTGCCTGCTGTTTGGATAAACGGGGATGCTAAAGAAAGCTTTTTTCAAATCTATAACAGAAAAGAATTTGGCAGAAGAAGGAATCAGTCAAAAGAGCAGTAATGTCAGGGACAGCGGGGAACTGAGGGACTACAATTTTATTAACTTCTCGCAGATCAATCACAAAACGATAAACATCAGCAACATCATCAGGAGAACCCGGAGGTGGCCTCTTGAGAACAGGAAGGATGGAACTATTGCACACATTCACCGCTGTCTCCTCTACAACTCCTGACTGAATCAAATCTTGTATTATGCGCAACAACGCCTGTTCACCTGGTTGCAAAATTTTATACTGAGGGATACGAGGCACTATTGCATTTTCTTTAACCTGGATAGAAATTGGAGGTATCCGCAAAAGTCCTACGTCCGTATCACTTGTAGCCCACAACGTAGATTGAACATCCTTAAACTCAACTGGGAGGGGGGCATCTTTAGACAAACATTGTATAGTACCAACTACACTTGGACCCATTGTCAAATGGACACCATCCGGAGAACAGTAAATAGCGTGTAACTTCTTCAACAGGTCTAACCCCAACAAATTCTCTCCACAATTTGATGTTAGTAAAAACGGCGAATCAACGGTAAAGGGACCTATAGTCAAAGCAAGAGGTTTGGAGATGGGGCTTACTACCAGCACACCAGAAAAACCAACCGAAACATTATTATGGCCAGACAGGGCTGCCCCAGGGACCAGTGACCTCGCAACAGAACTATTCATAGCTCCTGTATCCACCCAAAATTTATTTTCTGAGCCCTGCAAATCCACACTAATATAAGGTCCATGCTGATCTACAGGTATCGGAACTGGTCCCTTACCCGGTCCTTGGCTGTCCTAGCTGTAAGACATCCCGTCACCTCATCCAAATCATAATCATCATGATAATACTGTCGCCCCGAACGTCAAAGTAATTCTGATCAGAACGGCCCATTGATGTCCCAGTAGCCTGATCTCCACCCTGACTGGCTGCTCCCTGTCCTCGCCCTCTCTCTACCCGTCCTCTAGGAGCCGCAACCTTTTTCAGCAAAACCGGGCACTCGCAGCACCAGTGCCCTTCCTCCTTGCAATACGCACATTGATTTGGGCCCACAGGCACAGCATTTCAGCTCGTACAAGGAAGCTGCCTGGCCGGTCCAATACCTCAACCCCGTCCCTGCCACCTAGATGCCTGCTGCATCAGTACCTTAGTCTTCAGCTCCTTCGTCTTCTTTTCCACCTTCTCTTTCTCCTCGTTCTCTCTATGCTCATAATATTGAGCCATACTCAATATCACCGAAGGGGTAGAAGTAGTCCACGTGCTCTCAACAGCCTGCAACCGTGTGGCAATCTCCGGTGACAAATTTATGACAAATCTGTTAACAATCTGATACCTCCTTCCAAAGACAAATCCTGGCCACTTAAATCCCAAAACACCTTCAAACCGTGTGTATATATATATATATATATATATATATATATATATATATATATATAAATAAATAAAAAATCAGACCCACTCTTTCTTCTGACGACATGCAGCTAGCTTATCCCAATCCACCTTCCGAGGTGGAATAAGAGAGTGCATATAAATAATGATGCGATCTGGCAAAGCCAAGATCTCAGTCTTAGGCTTTTCACCAGGCTTCCTCTCCTTATCCCACGCCCTAATCTCGTCCCAAGTACCACCCAATTCTAGGGCATGGTTTTGAGTATGCACCTGTCACCAGATATCCACTGGTACCAGTAAGCCAAAAAAACATTTTGATATCTGCCAACGTCATTACCGTTGATGCAGCAGCCTCCGTCAACTCTTTATAGTAAGCAGTAGGATTTTTCCTGGGGTTAGGCAACTGGGCCTTAATTGCGAGGACTTCACTCCTTTTCCATGGAGTATAAACCCATTGTTCTTGAAAACAGGCCTCTACTCGTTGTCTAGTCACTTGATCGTGCTGATCACGTAACTCTGGTGTCTCCGGGTGAAAAACAGGGTGAACTTTCATCGGGAACAGAGATATTGCCGTCTGGGATTTTTGATTCAATCTACCTTGATATCCAATCAGTGTGATAACACTAGCAAAAACCTCATTCGGAGCCATGCCCACGGCATATACCTGGTCCCCAATATCGTAAACAGCCTGGAGTGCAACACCTTTAAAACACTGTTCCCATAGTCCAATCAAAGTGGCCGACATGTTTAAGGGCATGCTGCTGAACAGATGGCTCATAATCCTTCAACACACTCCAAACATCCTCAACACCATAAATAGGACTACGGGTCCACTGGGCAGCCTGATTGGCCACCATATTTTTCTCCATATCTCCCACATCAGACCGAATCAACACCCGTCCCAATCGCTCCTTTGCAACTGCCCCAGCTCCATCATCCTGGCTACGCACCGGTGTCTCAGCATCTAACAAGGGGGTAGGAGTAAGAAAAGGTGACAGCACAGTGATCGAAGAGGGGGGGCATCAAGGTCAACATCGGCTGAGTAGCAAGTGTCTGTGAAGGAGAAAGTGACGTTGTAACAACAGGAGGACTGGCAGTCACAGTGACTGTGGGGGACGGAGCCAAAGAAGAAGTTGGTGATGCCAGAACCAAAGCACTTTGATCAATACCAGAAACAGCAGGAACAGGGGGGGGGGGGGGCAGAGGCAGATGACAAGGACTGTGGAACAACAGGATAGATTCTATGCGGGGCATAAGGGGGAAGCAGTCTGTCTTCCAATAATTCTTCCATAAAAGTGTCTGCCTACCCTCTAGCAACATAAGACTTATCACATTGCAATCGAAACCTCCTATCTGCACATTCTATACCCTTCTCCACTTTCTCCTTATCATACGCCACTGCTTTTTGAGTCAGTGTCTGCGTTCTCTCCCTCCCTCCCTTTCCACCCTCAGCCATCGGTTTAGCTTACTTCCGCCACACCTGAAGATAATCAAACCTAGACTGCCTGCTACATTTAGCGAACAATTTTTCTTCCAAATAATTCAATTTCTGTTCATCAAAGGTGCCCGTTGACGGCCACTGCAATTCAGCATTGTCCCTGGTATATTTGTGCCATAATGTACTAAATATAATAGGGCCAAGACCGTATTTGACATACATGTCATAATTTGGAGTACCTTGTGCAGGCTGTTTTTCCTCTGGTCGAGCATCAGCAGAACAACGACGCCTCACACAACACAACTTACTCCAACAAGGCATTCTGTTCACACAAAGAAACACATGCACCATACAATTAGTAAAATACACTCATGCCTTTATCAAAAATCGCTTCTGCGGATTGCATCAATTACAAATTAACAAAATGGTACCATGTTTCAAAACATCTTCAAAATCAAATGCAAGCGCTCGTCAAAAACTGATTCCTAGACCAACCAAAGTACCCGCCAAACAAACGTCATGACAACAAAGAACCAAACAAGCTCATCTGGTGCACACAGGTCAAAACATTTATTCTCCACTGCCAACTCTTCAGACCAAATGGTCAAATCCAAAGGTTTCGCCATTCAGGACCCCAGTCGGGATGACCACTGGGCAGGGCACCGCTCGATCAGACAGGCGGGGCAGCTGCAAGTGCGAAACTATCGTGCAGGGGTCCCACGATCCGCCTAACCGACCCAACGCGGCCCCGTCCTCGGGCAAGGATGAAGTCACCCGATGGAGTCCCTGTTCGGGCGCCAACTGAAGAAAGTGACCCAAAAAGGGCCACTCGGGTCACTCACGACCACCTTCTCTGCCTTCCTACTAATGAAGAGTTGGTCAGACAGTAGAGAATACAAACAAGATATTTATTGAAATTACACTGCAGCGGAGCCCAGTCTGACCAGTCTCCTGGGATGGCTGTTGAGGGACTGAACCCTGTAAGCATACAATTACATTATGTACGTTGCGAAGTACACAAAGGCCCGCCTACTATGGAAAAACACTAGCAGGTGTTGTAATACAATTGGGGTACAGAACATAAGTTTCGATTCTGCAGCCGGGCACAGGCTATCTACTGCCCAAGGTCGTCTGGCCTATCCTCCCTACCAGACAGGTGGGAGAAGGGCTCCATCTAACAAGAAAGGCATGCACTAACGAGGACATTTGCAATTACAGAAAATAGAAAAAGCTCAACCTTGGGAAACAAAACTTACCAAGGACCGTTTCTCAAAAATAACCAAGCAGCAGTTTCGATTTTAATACAAAATGGCGTCCAGATTACAAGATGGTTTCGTGAATGCTAAAATATACAGATAAAAAGGCCCCCCTGTATTAACACTCCAACCTTAGATGCTTGAACCTACCCCTGAAGAACTGCGATAGTATCCACCGATCAGGCTGGTAGAAAAATGTGGGCTCAATTCTAATCTAGGAATGTTTTTCCACTAACCTTAATATATCGTACCCACCAAGAGCAGTGTTCCGGATGAGTAGACCACCAATACTCAATTGCACTGACCCTGGCGAGCGTTCCAAGAGCTCACCAGTAGGAAGCACAGAGGGGGCGAGGGGGGAAGAGGAGAAAAAGAAAACACTGAAAGGAGGGGAAAGAGAATCTGCTCAGATGGTTCAGTCTGTGCCCCCCCCCTACCCCACAAGGATGTTTGCTGGTGCACCATACCTGGACCCCTGGATGTGCGGCATGCACCCTGTATTCTGCTGAAATCCTAGGTAACAAGAATCCCATTACAAACAGTTTTGTGCTTATGTAGATTATGCCAATGTTGATTGGGCGTGGTGTTATGTAGAGACTAGATATCTGGTTTGTGATTTCTAATGCCTTAGATTGGGATTCGTATTCAGAGCTTGAACTTTAGACTGAACTTCTTTTATAGCCCTTGGTAGATTCGGGGCAACAAGAAATGCTGTAAAATCAAGCCCAGCGATATGTGGCTGGAAATGCGATGAAACTGTAATTTGGTTTACTACTCTTGCACACAAATTACTTTCTCACACTATGGGTATGTAAACACCAAACTCAACCACTCTGTATACTGGCTAACTCTGTCCCAATATTGTGCGTCTTAGGAGCAGGTTTGTTAAGCCCACTCTCTCCAGTGGGTGCTGAGCCAAGCAGCACTCCAACAAACCTTGTGTTGAATGGAAAATTCATCTCCCACTAGTGCTGCGATATCAAGCAAATCTTCACAGTCACCATCAACTGACACTGGAATAGTCCGTGTATTGGTAGCCTTACGTTATTATCCAGCTAAATTGCATGAGTGCAAGCCTAAACACTCACACGCACTTTCTGAAGTGTACTTCACTTTGTTTTTCCTTTTCTACATTCACAAGTTGTAGAAGACTGGGCAATACTGGAGGTTTGGGAACTGCTGGTAGTGCTATAACAGACAAAGTCCTGGAAAAAGTCATCACTGGAAACCAGAGAGCCAAGTTCAGGTAAGGATGCCAACTGGTCTCATGAAAGCCAGATAGCCAAGCAAGGACATTGCACCGGATGTGCCCTTTCATAGTTCAGGCCCCCAACATGGCTGCTGAGACTTCAAACTCTCATGTGACCTCAGGGAGCCAATCAGGTGAGTTCAGAAGTTGAGCCAGCCAATCAGACAGTCAGCCCAACACGTGTCTTTCCCTAAGATGAGGAAGTTGTAAGTCCCCACCTCAGCATGTGAGGTGTCTTGTAGTGCGGGTGCGCATGTTTGTACGTCTGTGCCTCCTAGCCCTCAATGTGTGCATCCAGAGGAGCCCCCACTAAATGATGCTTATGGTGGTGGGGAAGCGGGTGGGCGTGGGGCCTGACAATATGACAGCCATCTGCCAAACTTTATTTTCAAAATCCATATCCCTTAGCAGGATGTTTAATGAAAGTGGAAAAAAAAATGTCCTTCGCCATGGGAGCCATCTCCCATCGCAAGAGGGGGCATTACATGGTTTTCACTGCCCCTTACAGCCAGGGTACCCCCCCCCCCACCCCATACAGTGACGGGTAGTGAAAACAGACCTGTATGTCCATCCATCTAAATTAGGTGAGTAAACAGGTCAGCTTCCGATGGCCTCTCACTCCATCGAGCCATCCAAGGGGTGTAACCATGCCAGAGATTGAGTAGTTTCTGCCATGGTTACACCAATGGTCCGCCCACATACAAGTCAGGCTGGTGGACCACTATCTTTGGAGTAAGGATACTCGTTTGCGATGGGGTATCCTTACCGCTACAGCAGCAAGTCTGACCCTATATTTTTGAAGTTATTCAACCACTTACACTGGTTGCTTTTGACACCTCCAGAAATGTTATCTTCAAAGAACAAATACTAATCACAGTACCTGTATATTGAAACCAAGACGCCACCATTCATGCACCACACACAAGACTTTCATAAAACCAGTCACGGGCCAGTCATACACATCAGTGCACCTCATCAACATACCGCTGCTATTTAAGGGCCCATCATATTCATACACCACAGGACAGCATCCCCAATCAAAACCACCTCCCCCAGTCAACCCACTTGCATACAAACCTCTTTAGATACACATGCCCAGACCCATTGATGATTCATGCCTCAACCACATTCACAAATTAGTTTGAATATAGTTTTATGAGCATTACCAAAAGCGTGCCTTATGAAGTTATACTAACAGCGTCCATTAGAGCCACAGGAGGCTCAGGAAGACCGGTCCTTCATGTGCCATTAGTGCACTCACTGTGCTTAAACCAACTCCTTCCTATTTGTGAATGTGAGTTGGGGTGCCTGAAGATGCATCAGTGACTAAATTCCTCAAACTGAGTGAGCATATCTACCTTTGAAACTAAGGTAAACATGCTGGGTAAGACAGTCCTAAGATCCCTAAGGAGCATATCCTAAACTAAGTAGTTAGTTTTTTTTGGCACACAAGGTAGTAACTAAGAATGTGGCATATGTCCAGTAGTCACTAAGAATTTGGCATATGTCCCATCCACAGTTGTGCAGTGCTGTGACTAATGCACTTGTTATATGGCAAATTAAACATCGGATATGTTCTGATGGAGGAAGAACATAGCAAGCTGGACACAATTAACACTCCTACATGTAACTTTGGATGCACAGTACTTCGTAATTCTATGTGCATTTGTAAAGTGCGCCATCACCCAGGAGGGTATACTGCAACAGACATAGGAGCAGTCTTACAGCAAACTGAGCATCTAGTATATTCTAATGGAGGACGAACATGACAAGAACAAAAATATGACCCATGTGTAAAGCATTGGGTGCAGAGTTCTGTCATGTTGGATATTTGTAAAGCATACTATAGCCCAAGAGGGTATCCCGCCACCAACACAGATGGCCCTCATCCATGGACTTACCTGCTTGAGGAGTCAAGTCTTCAGCCTTCTGTGGAATGCAACACTTTTAGAGGTGGGGAAAATGTGTTGGAGCAGGTAGGAGAAGTCACTACTGCCTGTTCTGGTTGTTGCATATGCATGGAATGTATGCCAGTAGGAGTCCGGCTGGTCAGAGGTATCCAGAAGATCTCTAAAATCTGAGGCAGTTTTGAGGTATGCTGAGCCAGTAATTTGTAAGGCTTTGAAAGACTATTTGAGGTGCAGGGTGCATTTGTGGTGGGTTCTGGATGCTGCACTCTGTATGGTTTGGAGTCACCTGCTCAGTTGAGTGAGGGACTAATTGAGTAAGGGGGAGGGGAGAGCAGTGCTGATGGGGGTCGAATCCTAGAAGTATAGAGTGATGGCATGTGCATCTCCATTACCTTGACTATCTGTCTTATACCTACACTATATCCCTGTGAAAGCGCACCTAGCCTATGCTTTTCATACCTGTTCGGGTCAGCCTCCTTCAAAGTCCTAACTAATCTGTGAACTTGCCAAGTGGGCCTTTGATGCCTTCAATTGCTAGCTACCTGAAGCTCAAGAAAACGTGATCTCAAAGTTAGGCCGGACTGCTCAGTGCCAAGCTACCAAGGGGGTGAGCACAGGTTAATTTGGGGTTTGCTTGTGCCTTAAACTGGCAAGGATTGCGGTTGCTGCTTGACCAGGGTTTGCATCCCATTCAACCAACAATCCAAATTAGCTTTCAAATCTGATGCTGCTAGAGATCTGGTTCACACCCCTCTTCTCTGTATATCTGGGTGTAAAAACAAAAAATGCACAACTTGCATGTGGAGCAGCCCTCACTGTTGCTTTCACCATGATCCCACACTTTACTTACCCTCCAAATCTATTACCTAGTTCTGCAGGTTTGGACCGAGTTGCTTGCTTTGTGCCCTGCACAGTTTTGTAGTTCTTGTTCAGTAGGGAGGGGCAGCTGCTCTCACCTTCACGTCCTGAGCAGGGAGAAAATTGCAGGATAGGGGGAATTGCTGTTACTTCAAGCACCTGCACCGCTGTCACTCCTGCTACCATGAGAAACACAGGGGGTGTGCAGTTCCTAAGGGTAGAAGGCGAAAGAAGGTCTTTTCTAAAAAGTGCCCTCACACACCCCGAAGGATGTCATGCTTCATCATTGGGCCTGCTCCTCGTCGGGCCGGCGCTGCAATGCCCGACAGGCACCCGCAAAGGGGCTCTTTGGCAGAAGTCTTTTTTATAGATGAAGCCGTAGGGTGAGTGCGGGTGTGTGGGCTAGGTAGTGCAGTGAGTATGTGGGTTAAAATAGGTTTAGGGCAGTCCAACCTAAATGTGTTTACCAGGGGGCACTAGTCTAATTAAAAGAAATGCACCCTAGCTGGATATAATGATCCTATAGGGCTAGTGTGGTGCATAGGGTCAACATGTTTCACGCTAAATTAGCCCCCAACGGGTCTAGTGGCACTTCATAAGGACCAAAAAGTGTGATAAAGGGTACTTTAGCACTACCGCAAACCTGGTTCAGTGATTCTGAACTGATAACCAGAAGCAGTTGAATGCCCCGGGTTGAATGATCCAGAGGTGAAGGATCTAAGGGAGAGGGCGATAACAAGAGAACCAAGGTCTAGTTTAGATGTAGATAAAAAAGTCGTTGTGCAACAAATGACAATTGGTGCGAGGGTAGGTGAAAATGCCAGTAGTTACGGTAGTGGCTAGATAGTGCATCAGTTGCTAATATTCATCCATACACCACCAGTGATTGGGTCGGTGGTGTCGATTACAACCTTGATTTAATAGTGATCGCAGGGGCTAGGATCATGAAGGTGACGCGAATCAACAGCTTTTACCAACATACGATGATACATATTGACATTGGGAGATTGTGTCATAGGCATGGTTTTAAATTGGCATGGCACACATTAAGAAGTGTCGCCATAACAAGCACACCAACACATGCATTCATGCGGCACATACATAGTGGTTGTCAACTGCGGCGGGTGCTGCTAGTCGGGAATTCACACACCAGAGTTAGCGTCTTTTTAAATAAAATAACGATGGTCCCACTATGGGTGTGCTGGTAATTAAAATATAGTGGTACACGTGAGCACGAGACTGGACGTGCCATGGGGCACCGTATGTGTGACTGAGAACTCACCCCTATAGATTGGGGCTTGTGCTGGCAGGGATAGCAGAGCACTTTGTTGCTCTGATCTAAGAAAAAGTACAATTCCCATTTACGATCTGAAAAGCGCATTTCTTACCAGGGACTTGATGCAGCTTTTCCACAAGCAGATACAGACACTCATACTCACGGCAGGGAGACAGTGCAAATAGCATCCGTCCTACCCTTGCTCCGGGCCCTGTAATGCTTGCTTCCGGGTCTGCAGTATTTGAGAGAGACACACGTGTTGAACTTCTACGTGGTAGACCAGACTGCAAAACGGAGCGGCCATGTTTGATAAGAACTTTATTAGCTATACAGTGTCCCTGAACACGGGTGAGCACGGAGGTGAGGGGGATGTGTACTAGAGGACAAAACGATATTATGTGGCCCATGGCAGTGGCCCGCTAGAGTCCAAATAATTAAAAGAATGCTAAAACTGGTGGCAGTGGGTTTATTGGAGATGCTGATATACCGGAAGTCTGGTACGGAGTCTTACAGCTCATAAATACAGGGAGCAATGTAATGTAGGTTGATTGCACGGTTGTGTGCGGATCTGGACTGGGAAGGTGTAGAGAGCAGTTTAAGGGTCCACAAGTGGATCAAAGGATTATTATCCGGGCGCAGGCAGAGGAGTGGTGATGTAGCCTCGCCTATGGAAGGTTATGGTAGCTGGATCTCAAAGTGTAGCCCACTTGGGGGGTTGTGTGAAAGTGGGTTTAGGGCAAACCGGTATGAGATGTTGGCGAGAAAAATAGGACAATAAGTCAAAGGCGGTTCAACTCAGCCCAAGGAATATCGTCATTCAGGCCCCGTATATGTGAGAAAAGTTTGAAGACCCAATTCTGTTCTTTCCTAAAAAAGGGCCTCTTGATATCTGCGAGAATGCTTCCAAAATGGTCCAATTTAAATAGTTAGTGGTGTGATGGAGTTCAACAAAATGAGCACATCTTTGTATTAGTTTTCCACCTTCTATTGCTTCTGTGCTCGGTCATTCTGGATTTTACTGGGCAAGTGGTCATGCCTATATACTGCAACTGGCAGTAACAGGTGATAAGGTAAATACAATTGCGTGTATTGCAGTTTGTGCGTTTGTTTTGTTGCCACATCAAGGTGTTGGTTAGTGTGATGGTTTTTGTGGCCTTCGTCAGAGGGGAAGCTACACCCTGTCCACAAGGAAAATGGCCCGTTACCGGGGGTAGATTCCACAGGGTATTCTGTGGTGGTGTTTTCTTTCTTGGTCTAGTGCTTATCAGCAGGTCTTTCAGATTTGCTGTGCATTTGAATACAAATCTTGGTGTGCTCAGGGCTTGGTCACCTACATGGAGAATATTCCAGTGCTTTTTTATAACCCACCTGATCATGTTGGATTCTGGTGTGAAGGTCGTTACACATGTCATTTGATCAGTGTTGACTTTAGGTTGTATCTCAAGCAGTGCTTCTGTTGGTGTTGCGTGCTCTTCTGAGCAGTTCTTTTGGTAACTGGGTATTGTCTTTGGACTAGGTGATTTGTTAGTTCAGATGCCTGTGATTAAAAATCCTCCAAATTACTGCAATTGCGTCTTATTCACAAAAACTGCCCGTAGGGAAGGTTTTCCCTCAAGGCCTTTGGGTGGAAGCTACTGAATAGTAAAGGGCTGTGGCTATCAGTAGTTTTTTTTGAAAGTGATAGTATCCAGTCTGTCGTTCTTCCGACTGATCATTAAGTCAAGGAAGGGTAGTTCAAGGTCAGAGGTGTGGCTGTAAACCTAAGGTAGGGATTAAGGCTGTTGACCCAGGCCAGGCATGCGGGGATATGGTTGGCATCACCCTTCCATAACACCAGTATGTCATCAATCAATCATGTCACTTATAAAGCGCACTACATACCCGCAAGGGTCTCAAGGTGCTGGGGGAAGAGGGGGGTGGTGGTGCTGCTACTGATCGAAGAGCCAGGTCTTGAGGAGTCTTCTGAAGGCCAGTAGGTCTTGGGTCTGCCGAAGGTTGGTGGGGAGGGTGTTCCAGGTCTTGGCGGCGAGGTGGGAGAAGGATCTGCCGCCGGCGGCCGTTTTCCGGATGCAGGGGACTGTGGCGAGGGTGGTGGAGCGGAGCTGGCGGGTGGGGGTGTAGAAGCTGAGTCGTCTGTTGAGGTAGGCTGGTCCGGAGTTGTGGAGTGCTTTGTGTGCGTGGGTGAGGAACTTGAAGGTTATCCTCTTGTTGACAGGGAGCCAGTGCAGGTCTCAGGTGGGGTGTGATGTGGCTGCGTCAGGGGATGTCGAGGATAAGACGTGCAGAGGCGTTCTGGATGCGTTGCAGCCGTCTCAGGAGCTTAGCCGTCGTTCCTGCGTAGAGGGCGTTTCCGTAGTCCAGCCTGCTGGTGACGAGGGCCTGGGTGACTGTTTCTTGTTTCGGTGGGGATCCACTTGAAGATCCTGCGGAGCATTCGGAGGGTGTTGAAGCAGGATGAGGAAACTGCGTTGACCTGCTTAGTCATGGAGAGGGTGGGGTCGAGGATGACCCCTAGGTTGCGTGCGTGGTCGGTGGGTGTCGGGGCTGTTCCCAGTGATGTCGGCCACCAGGAGTCGTCCCAGGCTGAAGGGTTGGAACCAAGGATGAGGACCTCAGTCTTGTCTGAGTTCAGCTTCAGGCGGCTGGTCCTCATCCATTCGGCGACGGCCTTCATTCCTTCGTGGAGGTGGGCTTTGGCAGTGTGAGGGTCTTTGGTGAGTGAGAGGATCAGCTGGGTGTCGTCGGCGTAGGAGATGATGTTGAGGTTGTGCTGTCGGGCGACGTGGGCGAGGGGTGCCATGTAGATGTTGAACAGCGTTGGGCTGAGGGAGGAGCCTTGGGGTACGCCGCAGATGATCTTGGTGGCCTTGGATCGGAAGGGGGCGAGGCGGACGCTTTGTGTTCTGCCGGAGAGGAAGGATGTGGTCCAGTCCATATATATAGCGACGCCACAGGGAGACGTTATTCATGAAAGGGTTTGTATCAATGAGCACATGTCTTGCCTCAAAGTCTGACATGTAGAGACATGCCAGACTAGGGGCAAAAGTGCTGCCCATTGAAGTCCCCTGGGTCTGATGGTAAATCTGGTCCTCAAACTGGAAAAAAATTCTCTGTCAAGGCAATGTGTGCGCATTCCATAATAAAACTTATGGGAATGGGAGATGTCCATGTTGTATTTCGCAGGATTTCCTCTATGACCTCAAGTGTAGTTAATTGAGGAATGTTTGTATAGAGGGCTTCAACGTCAAGGGTTATCAAGACGTCAGGTTGTGTGCCCTCTAGGTTGGTGGTCTCAATCAAATTCAGGACATCCCTTGTATCCTGAAGGAAAGTTGGCATGGTTCTGACCAAGTGTTGGAAAAAATGGCCACAAAATTTAGATAGTGGTTCTAAGACTGACCCTATGCCCGAAACAATAGGTCTGCCCGGGTGAGGTTGTACCCCCTTGTGAATCTTGGGCACTGCATAAAAATAGGGTAGTCTGGGGTGGTCATTGAGGAATTAAAGTTAAAAGAAATGTTCCCTTTGGATGGGATCTGAATTCAACACGTCACACTCCAATCAAACTTATGTGCCTTAATCATTGAGTACGATATGTGTGGAATATAAGTCGACCGCTTATTTTAGTCAAATTATTAGTATATTTTATTCAGTAACTTTTTATACAAATTCATATGACATACAAGTTTAAAAAAAAACACAAATTCATATGTATTGAACATACAATAATCTAAAAACACAGCTAAAAGGGAGTGTAAAGAGACAATCCACTACGTCTTGTGTGTTAATTCGGCTATATACATAGACAGCATGGATTTAAGTTCCCTGTCTGTGGCTTGATGCTGACTCTTCCAAATTTAACACAACTTATATTGTGGGCGTCGACGCGTTTCAGTGGCACATTCACAATAGGACCACCTTCTTCAGGACATTTTTTTAACATAAGAGGAGAAAAAAAAGTTAAACTGTCAAACCAATAGTATAAATAGAAAACAAAATAAGCATGTGTCACTACATGGACATTGAATCAACTTTTAGGTATACAACAGTTTTAGGCTTACATGATCACTACTATTCCTTTACAATACGATAGCGTATACCTCTCGGTTTATAAGTGCTTCATCCATCCATACAAAGGAAATCAATCGTAAAACTAATACACCAGGGCAAGTAAACACACTCACTCCCAACCGCACTGATTACCATTGTTTTTTTTAAAAACCGAAGGAAACTCACCGGTGCTACAGCACTCAGTTTTAAAGTTCTCAGGTCACTATAACTGATGATTGTGGTCGAATCATGGTCATCACATCTAAAATATTAGAGGACATTCATTACTCCTTTCTAGTCGCTCCCCGTTTATACTCACAATGAAATAAGTGTGCTTAAGTTACCTCTGTCTTTTTCAATCTCAAATCTTCATTATTAAAAAGGTTTGACTCTGGAGATTTAATATGCCTCCAAGATAGTTGACCTCTACGGAAAGTATTTTAACAGTTACTTTGAGTCTCTACATGTATCTAAATTTTAATACATTATAGTTAATAAACTAGAGGCTAAGTCACATTGTAATATAAAGAATGTCGACTCTCCTCACCTCTTGTAGATACACTCAAGACCTAAATCCGAAATAATTAGGTCTGTTGGAGCAACAACCGCCCTCAGGCACTTTTCCTATTCCAGTAGCGGGTATCAATGTTTTCCCGTGGTTCCGAACGATAGGGTACCTCGTTCGTGACTGCGAGTAATGACAAAAGGCTCCATATTACCCCATATGATCATAGATCAATGTACATTCCCATAAGTACAGTTATGTGCCCCAGTCCTCGGTCTCATATCTTTAATGAGGCAATAATCACATATCGATTTCAAAAAACCACTCGCCCCGCCATCATATGTTTAACTACGAGGCACATTAAAACTTAATGTATTTCACCATTATCAAACATTAAGTCCTACTCGATGGCACCCATACTATTTATGTCCCACTGTTTCTTACCTCTTTATTCTGACGAAACAACGTCCCCTAAAGTTTTGCCTCAATCGTAGTTCGTGATTCAAACCCCGGCTTTAGGTTGTCTCCATCTCGACCCGCTTCCGTACGTTAAGTTGACGTTACGTGAGGCTATTCCGAATTTTTTTTAAAAGGAGAAACTTTATTCAGGTTACAAATCCCTTGCGCGGTCGCCATCTTTGAATACCCATATTATATGGTTACTGGGTATATTACCCCTGTAACTATGCGTGGTGCTGGTCATAATTCAGTGCCCTCTCACACAGCAGGCTATTTTTCTTATGTTCCAAAACTCATACATTGGTTTTCCTACTTCAAAATTCAATGTAAGGGGACCAGCATGGGAGCAACCTGTGCTCCCAGTCTGGCATGCCTGTATGTTGGGGAATTTGAGAACAGGCATGTCTTCAATGAAGCGGCGCCATTCTCTGAGAACATCTTGATGTGGCGTCGCTTCATTGACGACATCTTCATCTGGGAGGGTGATGAATCCATTCTAATACAATTTTTGGAATGGTTGAATTTAGGTGATCCGAACCTGAAATTCACTGCAGTGTACAATAATTATGCGGTGAATTTTCTGCATATAACAATCAAAAATGCTGAGGGATCCCTTGCAGTAGAGTTATTTACAAAACCTACTGACAAGAATACATTACTCCATTATAGGAGTTATCATCCTCAATCCCAGAGAGACAACATACCTTTGGACAGTTCCTCCGTAACTGCTCAAACTGAGGATTTTTATAAGCATTCTGAATTTTTGAAAAAGAAATTATCTGACAGAGGCTATCCGAAAAACTCATTAAACATTCATTCAAGCGTGCTTGTTTTTATAAATCGTGAGAGCATGTTAAATCCAGATCCCGTGGAGAAACGCAATAAAAAAGAAACCACAAAAAAAAAAACTAGTGTTTGTTAGCCAATTCTCGAATGTAAGTAATAGGTTGAAAAATGTCATTAATTCGAATTGGAGCATCCTAAATGAGGGGAATGAGGTAAAATTGCCCAAACCCCTCTTTGCATTCAAGCGTAATGACAACATACGCAAACATAGTCCACACCTACAGAGATACTGGCCCTATGAGACAAATTACTCTGAATGGAGACAAGGCCGTAGGAAATAACAAATGCAGTAACTGCTCCGTATGCAATAATTGCATTGTGGCGAAATCATTTACCCATCATGGTTACACAATCCCACCCAGAAGTTTAAACACCTGCAGGAGCTGCAATGTGGTCTATGTTCTACGCTGTCCTTGCGGGCTGGCGTATGTAGGGGAAACAGGACGTGAACTGAGGTTACGACTGTTGGAACACAGATCAGCTTTGAAAACAGGAAAACAAAATGCCCCCCTGGTAGACCATTACAAAGATCTAAAACATGGACAGAGTTTGAATGGTTTATAGCCGAAAAAATAACTATGAATAGGAGAGGGGGGCAACAGAGATGAAGAGGAAAAAAAACAGAACAATGGTATATCTTAACACTAGATACAATAGTGAAAGGACTGAATACCAAAGAGGACTGGATGAGGATTGCTTCCTAAAGATGCAGAGTGGGACCCGAGGAGGGATGGTACTGCATCCAATATAGATGAGTAGTTAGCTCTTTCTAATTAGTAGAATCAGGGAAGTGGCAACTGTTTCTGCCATATAATAGTGGATGAAAAGATAAGGGCACTAATGTATTGAGAACTTACGTATTCAAGAGAGAATACGTTAAGCCCAAGAAGGGGGCCGGGAGGTGTAACAAGCCTAGAAGAACCTTTAAGTGCATTTACATTATATAATCAGTTTGCATATATATTAGAAAAATAAATTTTTTAACCAGGAGAACTACAATATAGGTTGACAAAACATAAAACGACAAGACAGGTTGACAAATACAAAAAGTCCCCGATCATGACAGCAGGCATTGATTAATGAATCCTATTAGGTATAGAAGCCTCGATAACATGATCGTTGGTAAAATAGATCAACAACCTATAAAAACTATAATATGAGTTGAACATATGAAAAGTAGTCCGTTTTGTCAGATATAGGTTGACAAACAGTACAAAACGATAAGACAGGTTGATAAATATAAAAACCCATGATCTCGATAGCTGGTATTAATAAATGATTCATATTAAGTACAGAGGCCTTGATAACATGCGGGTCGCTTATAAAATAGCAAAATACATTTTGAACAATAAATACTAAAATAGGAGTTGCACAAAATAAGGACAGTTTATTTTGTTGGAGAGCACTGAATAATGTCCAGCATTACGCATAGCCACAGGGTCAACATACCCATTAGCCATATTATGGGGGTATTTCAAGATGGCCACCGTGCAAGGGATATCAGGTATAGTGACCTCGAGAACATCCAGATCGCTTGTAAAATTGTACAATAGAAAAATAAAATTTTGAGGTAGAAAAACCAATGTATGAGTTTACGAACATAAGAAAAATAGCCTGCTGTGAGAGGGCACTGAATTATGACCAGCACCACGCATAGTTACAGGGGGAATATACCCAGTAGCCATACAATATGGGTATTCCAAGATGGCGACCGCGCAAGGGATTTGTAACCTGAATAAAGTTTTTCTTCCTTTAAAAAAAAAATTCGGAATAGCCGGAATAGGCTCACGAGCGCAACGTCAATTTAACGTACGGAAGCGGGTTGAGATAATAAAAAAAAAAAAAAAAAACAGAACCTAAAGCCGGGGTTTGAATCACGAACTACGATTGAGGCAAAACTTTAGGGGACGCGGTTTCGTCGGAATAAAGAGGTAAGAAACTGTGGGATATAAATAGTATGGGTGCCATTGAGTAGGACTTAATGTTTGATAATGGTGAAATACATTAAGTTTTAATGTGCCTCGTAGTTAAACATGATGGCGGGGCAAGTGGTTTTTTGAAATCGATATGTGACTATTGCCTCATTAAAGATATGAGACAGAGGACTGGGGCACATATAACTGTACTGATGGGAATGTACATTGATCTATGATCATATGGGGTAATAGGGAGCCTTTTGTCATTACTCTCAGCCACGAACGAGGTACCCTATCGTTAGGAACCACGGGAAAACATTGATACCCGCTACTGGAATAGGAAACGTGCCCGAGGGCGGTTGTTGCTCCAACAGACCTAATTATTTCTGATTTAGGTCTGGAGTGCATCTACGAGAGGAGAGTAGGGTCGACATTCTTTATATTACAATGTGACTTAGCCTCTAGTTTATTAACTATAATGTATTAAAATTTAGATACATGTAGAAACTCAAAGTAACTGTTAAAATACTTTCCGTAGGGGTCAACTATGTTGGAGGCATATTAAATCTCCCGAGTCAAACCTCTTTTTAATAATGAAGATTTGAGATTGAAAAAGACAGAGGTAACAGACTACTTAAGCACACTTATTTGATTGCGAGTATAAATAGGGAGCGAATAGAAAGGAGTAATGAATGTCCTGTAATATTTTAGATGTGATGAAAACCATGATTCGACCACAATCAGTTATAGTGACCTGAAAACTTTAAAACTGAGTGCTGTAGCACCGGTGAGTTGCCCTTCGGTTTTTTCAAAAAACAATGGTAATCAGTGCGGTTGGGAGTGAGTGTTTACTTACCCTGGTGTATTGGTTTTATGATTGATTTCCTTTGTGTGGATGGTTGAAGCACTTATAAACCGAGAGGTATATGCTATCGTATTGTAAAGGAATAGTAGTGATCATGTAAGCCTAAAACTGTTGTATACCTAAAAGTTGGTTCCATGTAGTGACACATGCTTATTTTGTTTTCTATTTATACTATAGGTTGGACACAAAGTTGGTTGATTGTTTTTTTAACATGAGAACAAAAGTTAATGTCCTGAAGGTGGTCCTATTGTGAATGTGCCACTGAAACGCATCGACGCCCACAATACAAGTTGTTAAATTTGGAAGAGTCAGCATCAAGCCACAGACAGGGAACTTAGATCCATGCTGTCTATGTATATAGCCGAATTAACACGCAAAAGACATTGGATTGTCTCTTTACACTCCCTTTTAGCTGCGTTTTTAGATTATTGTATGTTCAATACATATGAATTTATGTGTTTTTTAAACTTGTGTCATGAATTTGTATAAAAAGGATTTTTTTACTGAATAAAATAGACTAATAATTTGACTAAGATAAGCGGTCGACTTGTAAGTGCCTTAATTATTGAGTACGATGTGTGGACTAAGTTTGATTGGAGTGTGACGTGTTGAATTCAGATCCCATCCAAAGGGAACATTTTTTAACTTGATAGTTACCAGGTGCTCTATCCCTTTGGACTGAAGAGCCCCCTCTCGTTGATTTCAACATTGAGGAATTCAGCCTCATTTTTTGTGATCCATCCTTGGATAAGTGCGGAGGTAACTAATGATTTAATGCGTATTGTGAGGCGTGGAGTACGATCCTCCAGGAGGGGATTATAGTATCGGACGTCCTGAAGTTGACGCAGACATTCCGTCCTGTAATTGGTGGTGGACATGATCACGAAGGCACCTCCCTTGTCTGCTTCTTTGATGGTAGGGTCGTCGGCCAAGGTTTTGATGGCCTGTGTTTCCAATCTGGTAGTGTTGTGAAATCCTACATTGGTGCGTTTCTCTGCAATCTTTTAGAACTGCTTTCTCAAATGTGAGGACCTCTGGTGGAACCCTGCTGGAGTTCGGAGTGAACGTGGAGGGCTTGCGTAAGCCTGAATCCACAGGTGAAGATACAGGTTGGTCCCCAAAGAAGGCTTTCAGGCGTACTTTCCTGAAGAAGTTGTGTAGTTCACAATTGGTGCGAAATTTGTCAATTTTAGGGGTGGGCACAAAGCCCAAACCTAGTTTTAGGACGGTTGTTTCCACATCGTTGAGAGGTTGTTCTGAGAGGTGGACAATTAGTTTCTTCTCCATGTGGCTTCAGTTCCATGTGTGATTTTTGTGCTTGGTCCTGCCACTGTACCTGCTTCTGTAGGCTGTAGCCACCTCTTTCTGCCTCTCCCTCTGCCCCAGCCTCTGCCTAAAAAAGGTTGTGGTTGGTAGGGGGCAAACGGTGGCTGTTGGCCTGGTGGAAAATTGGGGCATTGCCACATCGGTGGTCCCTGGTAGGGTGGCAAGCCATATCCGTACATCATGTTCAGTGGTGCTCGATGGTCTGGTTGTTGTCAGACTGTCGGTGCTAGAGTTGCGGCTTGATGAATAGTTCCTTCTTCGGGAAGTGACTGTCATCCGAGGAGTTATCTTCCACTAATGGGCAGTAGTCATCCTTGAGGTATGGGTAGATTTTCTCCTTGCTGAATTTGGAGATATTTTTGCAGTTTAGCCACTTTTTTTTCCAATCAGATAGTCCTCGTTTTCTACTCTCTCATTATTGATGTCTGCCAATTTGGATTTGAAAGCTGCGATGGTAATACTGGCTTGAGGGCTCCTTCTGCCACCGTGATTTTAATGATAAGGTAGTCAGCTAGACGTTTGGCTGTCTTAATAATCAACACCAACAAGTCCCTGGTACATTTATAGGCGACCAGGTACCATTCCTCTTTGAATTGCTTATCCTCCAGGAATATTCTAGGTGTGTTAGAGACAATGAGACTGTTAGGAGCTATATTGGCTTGCAGATAGTCGGTCATTATGGCTCCATGCATGATAATTTTCATGAGCTGTCTTTTCATTGTAGTGATTGTATTCCAATCACTACCGTGGCTACTGGACGAGGCTCCTCCATCCGCGTCTAGCAGAGAGAGTGCTCCAAGTATCTCAGAAACCAGGTTGTCGCTGAACGATAGTCCTTGGTTGTTCTCCATGGTTTGATAGGTACGTTGAAACCTAGATCAAAGGGGGGGTAGGTGCCACGGCTGAGCCGCCGTGCCAAAATGTTTTTAAACAAGAGGAACCAGGAGCTATATTTAAGCAGGTCCTGCACACATGCTCCAGGACAATAGTGAGAAACACAGGGGGTGTGCAGTTCCTAAGGGTAGAAGGAAAAAGGTATTTTCAAAAAAAAAAAAAAAAAAAAAAGTGCCCTCACACCCCCCGAAGGATGTCATGCTTCATCATTGGGCCTGCAACTAGTCGGGCCGGCGCTGCAATGCACCCGTGAAGGGGCTCTTTGGCGGAGGTCTTTTTATAGATGAAGCCATAGGGTGAGTGCGGGTGTGTGGGCTAGGTAGTGCAGTGAGTATGGGTTAAAATGGGTCTAGGGCAGTCCAACCTAAATGTGTTTACCAGGGGGCACTAGCCTAATTAAAAGAAATGAGCCCTAGCTGGATACAATGATCCTATAGTGCTAGTGTGGTGCATAGGGTCGACATGTTTCACGCCAAATTAGCCCCCAATGGGTCTAGTGGCACTTTATCAGGACCAAAAAGAGTGATAAAGGGTACTTTAGCACTAACGCAAACCTGGTTCAGTGATTAACTGATAACCAGAAGCAGTTGAACGCCCCGGGTTGAATGATCCCAAGGTGAAGGACCTGAGGGAGATAACAAGAGAACCAAGGTCTAGTTTAGATGTAGATAAAAACAGTTGTTGTGCTACAAATGACAATTGGTGTGAGGGTAGGTGAAAATGCCAGTAGTTACGGTAGTGGCTAGATCGTGCATCAGGTGCTAATATTCATCCATACACCACCAGTGATTGGGTCGGTGGTGTCGATTACAACCTTGATTTAATAGTGATCACAGTGGCTAGGATCATGAAGGAGACTCGAATCAGCTTTTACCAACATACGACGATACATATTGACATTGGGAGATTGTGTCATAGGCATGGTTTTAAATGGGCATGGCACACATTAAGAAGTGTCGTCATAACAAGCACACCAACACATGCATTCATGCGGCACATACATAGTGGTTGTCAACTGCGGCAGATGCTGCTAGTCGGGCATTCACACACCAGAGTTAGCGTCTTTTTAAATAAAATAACGATGGTCCCACTATGGGTGAACTGGTAATTAAAATATAGAGGTACATGTGAGGACGAGACCGGACGTGCCGTGGGGCACCGTATGTGGCCATAAGTCCATTATGGACTATAACATTGAGATAAGGAATGTAAGGAGTATTCATACGGCACCCAAGCATTACTCGGTTCTCTTATTTAAAGAAAAGGAATACTCAACGACATGCTGCAAGAAACACTTTACTGCCCAGGAAGCCATTCAGCTGCAGAGGGGGCGTGGCCAGGTCTATTCCACCAGGTACTCTGCCAGGGGCGTATTAAAGGATCAGAGCGGGTACCCCATTCTTGGCTTGAAGCATTGATAAAAGCAGTGGACACATACTTTGCAATGGGCACCTAGATGGATCCCATTGTCCTTACCCATGTTTGTGCCCCTCATATTAACCAAACCTTGTACTGGGCCTCCCTAGCCTCACAGATGGCACAATGGGCTGATTCACCAGGGGGCGTTGGAGGTGACTAACTGAATTTGACATCGTACCTTATAGTACCCCTTTAGTGGCGGCAGAGCCTCACAGCATAACCTCCAGCATTGAATGAAGACTTCAATTCCACAAGGCTTGAGATTTAGTGGCTGCTCTCTTCCCCCTCCGCCCCCCCCCCTCGCATCCTGACTGAGCTAATCCAATTTGTTGGGCTGAAAACTAACCATAATGATGTATGCATTTGGTCAACTGCCTACTTGCACAGCTATTCATCTGACCTGTTCCAACATAAGAACCATGTGACAGCATGAATAGAAATAGCATACAGAATGCAACTATTGCAGATCGTTTCACGCTGAAGTATTAAGACCACGTTTACATTTAATTGAAATGTAATGTAGTTACCAAGTTCTTCCAACTCTAACCCCATCCTACAAATGCTCACAAAAAACACTGGGCATGTTGAATATTTTATTTGCATTTTACACATCCAGTTTAGGCAATCTTCAAGAGTTCATCCACTAGTGTGCCAATACCATCGAAAATCTCATGCAGAGGGGCCTTGCACATAAAGGCACATGTAGTTACTATTCTGTTTGCTTCATCCACATGGCATTCATGAACATCTTTACTAATGTGTTTAGCTCCAATTTCTTCTATTGCTGAAGCAGTCGCAGCATCAGGAAACCTGAAAAACAAAATTGACAGTAAATGCCAGACTGTCATTTCACTTCCATGCAATTGTTAAGTTAAAAAGAGCTTTCTAAAGGAAGCCATTAAGTTCAAATGTTCATTTTATTAGGCAGATGGGGAAACTGTATTTAAAAAGATTAGACTTTGAGCTCGGAATGTGGGCAGATAAGGAAAGAATCTATTTCCAGCTCATAAGGTCAATTGCTTCAATTTATCACACATCCAAATTGTTCTGGGGTACGAAACAGGGATGCTCTCATTTGTGCTGTTGAGCCAACAGATTGACAAGTCTGGATAGGGGGGGTGGAAGGCGATTTATGGTACAAAAAAAGAATTATGCATCTGATAACTTTAGAGAGAAATAGCAATTATCAACACTGGCAGGGGCAATGGGTGGTGCAAGCAGCAGTGGACCGACAAGCTCCCTGGCACATTTTAACAAATTAAGTATTGCTATGGAGGAAAGGGTATGAAAACCCCCATATTGGGGGGAGTGGTAGAGAGAAACCAAAAGCTGGAGGACATGCTCTGTGTCAAGATAGTTACCTTTAAACCATCTGAGGTAGGTAAGCAGAAGCCTTATGACACTGGTACAAGCAGCCTAATTGAAAAGCAAACAGAACTCTTGACTGGCTGTTTGGTCCATTGTGGAGACCGTTCTCATTTGTATCAAAATGGCACAAGCAATATACTAGCATTTGTACGTGCACCAAGTTGGGGGCTTAAGGTGGGGCCCCTCATCTATCCCTGGAAGACCAAGCCTCTAGAGGTTCCACAATCCTAGTTTAGGGAAGGGGTTATCGGAGAGGTCCTTTTCTCCAGAGGTAGATGTCAACTGGTCAGGGAAATCCAAGAAGGGGTTTCAAGCCACTTGGCCAAGGGGAGAAGGTGCTACTGAACATACAAATCTATTAAATTGTCAAGCAAGCCTAATGGCAGATGTTCCCAAAACTCAAACATGCTTCAAATTTTAGCCCACAACCAGGTGTACCAAGAGGAATCATAGTGACCACAACAAAGTACGCCCCAAAGTAACATCCAAGAACCTAAATCTATTAAAACATTCTGGAAAAGAAAAAAAGGCTGTTAATTAGTATCAAAATCATTCAACATGCAAGAGATTTCTAAAGATTATAAACTGGGTGGGGGGCGGTTGGGCATGGTAGTGAGCAACTTGGTGTAAAAAGCACAAGAAACCTTAGGAAAGAAGGATAAAACCAAATGCAAAGTGGGGATACAAATAACTAAACACCACAATAACTTGCTTTCACCAATATGTACAAGAGAAACAAATCATGGTAGAAGATATGGTGCAAGGTGAAAGTTTATTGCAAGGCTCGACCAACTCCAGGGTGAGTGTTGGTGTAGTTGAGATGAGACTCATTCTACAAAATATTAACTGCTTGTACTCCGATGGGTTGGGACAAGTGCATGCATTCTAGGACAAATGAAAATTTCTTAACTAGAAAGGTTGACTGTTGAACTCAAAATTGGGAGTAGAATGTCAAAGTGGCCATGAAATCCAACTACTCCATCCAAAAACATGCATTCTCGTGAAGCCCAACTGAGTTCTGGAAGTGGTCATTGTGAGAGGCTTGCCTGGTATATGATGTCCACTAATGTAAGTGGGCACCTTGCACCAGTCCAGACAACCCTCAAGGTGATTTAAGAGGTCTCAGACAGCCTTGGAAAGCTATCCAAGTGGTAGCTGTGGAGAGCAGCCTTCATGCTTAGTCTTGAAGGAATGTAAAGCAGCTTGTTTTACCAGAATGCAATCTTATAGTATAGATTAAATGAAAAAGAACCACAAAGTATTTATAAAAATATGTATTTATTACATAACTATCTAGTACATTACAGTATCTCCTACACGGAGATAGACACAAAGCACACAATTCGTAAGCAAAGAAATCACAGTAAATAGCACTAATACACAGTGGGCCCCAGGGGGGGCGGAACCAAACCATATACTAAAAAAAGTGGTATAAGAACCACGACTCGAGTCAAGACAATGTTGAGAGGACGTAGTATTGCTGGGGACCCACAGAAGCACCCATGGTAAGTAGATCGGGACCCCACGGAGAGAGTGTGCAGTGTGTGAACACGACTGCATGCCCCGTACAAGTCTATGTGCAAGTCTGGGTTGGAATATTAAAGATTAGGGACCCTTCCCAGTAGACCCTGCAGAAGCTCCGTGGACGACAGAAGGTTGGAGCCACCCCACCTGTGGATACCGTGGTACCCAAGTTACCTATCCCAGGGAAGTCTGGTGCATAGGTGTGAAGTGGCGTCAGAAACCGCCGAACCCAATGGAGGACTTCAGGAGTGCCGCTGCTGGAAGAGGAGAAAGTGTCCGGAGGAATCCAAACATGGATTCTTGAAGGAGTACCTGAAAGCAGAGAAGACCGTGTCTATGTCACTCCGGGGTGACCAGGAGACTCGGAAGACAGATGCCCTCCGATGTCATGTGCTTCAGGTAAGATGAGTGACCTTGACTCTGCAGCTGCGAGGACCAGGCGATGCCGAGGAGGACCAGGAACTGGGTACGAGCTGTCCCGCGAAGGATGTCGAGTGCCGAGGGGTCGGCGTCCGGCGGGAGCACCAACAAGCCTTTGCAAATGCAACCCATGCAGGAAAACAAGGTGCATGGTTGGGACCAGCAAGGACCAGGAGACTAACCACAAGCAGGGGAGTCAGGGAAGGCCCAGAGGCAATGAGGGGAGCGAAGGAAAGCAAAGGTTACCCTCAAATGGACCCACAGGCCAAAGGCACAGGAGTCGCGAGGACCTCAAGCAGCTCACCAAAAGATGTAGGCCACGATGCGGTATGGCCAAAGATTCTGGTCACTGGAGGTGCTAGAGGTTGGGCCTACTTGGAGCCCGAAGATCTTCTTGCAAAGATGTCAACAAGCCTTTGCAACTGCAAAGGGGAAGTGGTACCCAGGGGTTCGGTTATTGGAACCCCCACAAGGACTACTGGCCTCAAACTTGGTAAGAGGGTAGAGCAGGCCTTGGGAGTGGAGGAAAACCACCTGTGTTGCAGAGCCCATGGAGTCCAGAGGAGCTCTGGATCGATCTGCAGACAAGTCGATTTAGTTAAGGTGCCTGCAAATGCAGGGGAGTGACTCCTTCACTCCAAGGGAGATTACTTCAGTTGTCCTTGATGCTTCACAGGCCTTGGAAGGCTCCTGTATGATGCACAGGCACAGACTATGCAGCACACTGGAAGGGAGAAAAAGTCAGGCCCAAACGAAGTCCAGAGAGCCCAGACGGTAGAAGTGCAGTGGTTTCAGTTCTGAATCTTATCCCACGATTAATCTAGGGACCTACACCCAGTTAAGCCCTTAAGTACCCTGGGGAAAGGGTTGGGAAGATTCAGGGGACCCTCCCAGGGGAGGGTCTGGACAGTGGGGAGGTTACTCCCATGTCCTTTGACCAGTTTCACGCCAGAGAAGGAGAAAACTGCTCCCAGGACTGGACTATGCACAGGGACACCAAATGTGCCCCTTATGCAGACTTGCAGGCGCTGGCAGGCGCATCCACCCAACCCTAATACACTAAATCCTGTCTGGGAGGTGGTCACACCTCCCTGTGACAGGATGCCTATTGTTCCACCTTCCTCTGCTAGAGCTTGGCTCAGCAGCAGGGCAGAAATGTGTCTCTGGTCGGCAGCAACCATTTTGTGCTGTCCAGGACTAGAAGGCTGGTACTGGGAACACAGAGCCTAACGGCGGGCTCTTCCAGTGCTTGGGATCATACCTTCCACACTGTTTATAGTGTGAGGGTATGATTCCAACATGTGCGATACCAAACACAATAGGATTCGTTGCAGCAGTTTGATATGGTCATCGCGCGATTACGAGGTGCCCCTCTATATAGTATATGGCTGCTTCACTGACAACCCGGGAGAATTGACTCTGTAGGCTGCAGGGGTGTCCTGCTCATGTAGGGGTACCCTCTCACTTAGAACCAAGCACCTTGCCCTCAGGATTGTAAAGTCCTGCTACAGGGGTGACTTATAGGTTTTAAGTGCAGTGACCCTTCGATATAGTAAACCTATGTCTTTAGTAAGTGCTGCATGCACCAACTTACACAGGCTGCAATGGCAGGCCCGTAGTTCCATTTTGAATGGTCTCTTTTGGGTGGCATAATACATGCTGCAGCCCATGGGAGACCTCTGGGGTACCTATGCCCTGGGTACCATATACTAGGGACTGACAAGGGTACCCCAGTATCCTATCTGAGACGTACCCAAGTACTGAACACAACAGCTGAGGGAGAAAGCTGTAGACTGGAGTACCGATTAGCAGGATCCCAGTCAGACTAGTTAAAAACAGCATCACATCAAGCAAATAGTGGGGGTAACCCAAAGAAGCAGATCGTACTTTCCTACAGTCATCTTACTTGCCAACCATACTTACTTGCATACTACTAGAGGTGAAAGCAGAAGATATGCACAGTAGCAAGAGATTGAACAGTTGCACAAGTAAAGTGGCAAAATAAAAATAAAGTTTATGCAGACAGAATAAAGTAATCAATCAGTCCAATTTGAGATAGGTCTTGCTGCATGCCTAGAATATTCAAAACGAACAAAGCAACACTTATGGTTGCAATAGGAAAAATGTAAAAATAGAAGCAAAGGCTACATGAAACATCTAAATAGCATAAGGTTGAACAACTATTTTGTGCAAAATCTTAACTTTATATGCACAAGTGAAAAATGCATTAAACCATGAAGCTAGGAAAGAAAAAAAGACCCAGGCATGGACAAGTGTATTAGAAATCTTTATGGCGAAAAGAGACATGAACAAATGCGCAGACTCTGGATGGCCTGTGGCATAGTGTCCTTTTCTGCTATAAACAGTTTAAAAGACAAACATACCCTATGTATATGGACCAAAGTATTAGGTGGTCACTAGCTGGTAGAGCATCCACCAGGTTGGAGCGCTGGATGTCTTGTAGGCCCTTTGAGACACTTGCTTCAAAGAATTGGTTACGAGTTTTACTTGGCTTAAAGGGCAAGACAGTTCCAAGAACAGTAGTTCAGATGGAGCTACCACGAGTGTAAGCTTATCACTAGGGGAAGCCATCCAGCTCAAGACTTTTGCCCACCTCACTTGTAGAAACATTCATTTCAGGGTGCATGCCTCAGGCCTAAAAACTTCAATAAACCTTGGTACTACATAGTTCCAACATGACAGGCGAATGCTCAGTGGTTGTGGATGGTCAGTTCCTGCCGGGTATCAAGCTCTCCTCCCTTTGTGCCCATTGCAAGCCCCAAGCAAAGAATGTCACAACCACCAGGCAACCATGCAAGCACCTGTGCTCTGTAGATTAAGACACCAGGTCTAGCAGTGCATGAATAGATCAGGAAGGAAAAGCTTAGTGTTCACAGTAAACAGCACTTACTGGACACTCATTTCAAAAGATTAGGACTTGGATTGGATTTACAGAGGCCAAATGGCCCACTTGGGCACTTACCTGAAGCAAAACTTAAAATTCCTCTCAAGACTTTAAACAGTTAAGAACTACAAATGGGACTACCAGATCTGCATTACTGAATGCAGGCAAAATTCTAGTGGTTCAAAATACAAAATTTGGGCACAATTCTAGGAGACGGTTGCAGTTTAAACTTGCCTTGTAGAAGCCAATTTTTCCTTCAAGATCGTGACATCGTCTCATTTCTGTAGACTAGAGATATACCAAACAGATCAAATTCTACAGATGGATGAAAGTACAAAGTTCAGAGGACCATTCTTAAAGCGTCATACCATGCATTAAGTGTGCGAGCTACTGCTCAAAGTTGAAGCATTAGTACTTACTCCTACTTTGTAAATCATAAGATCTTGAACATGTAGTTCCAACCCTGCATTCCTACACACGATACTTTTAAAGTAAATTCTAATATTTGTTACAGTACAAAGCACTTTTTTTCCAAGATGATCTTACCGTCCATCAACATTCTCATTCTTGCCAATTGTCACTTCGCAGCCTGGGAAGATCTTAGCTGCCAATACTGGAGAAATGCAGCACAGTCCAATGGGCTTCTTCGCTTTGTGGAAAGCTTCAAGTGTGGACTTCACTTGGTCATTAACTGTGCATGCATTGCCCTCCACTGCCCAGGATGACAGGTTCTTTGCCACACCAAAGCCACCTGAAATTAAAAGTGGTGAAGCCAATCTTAAAACATGTGGTTAAAAAGAGAAATCGCAAGGTGGGCAACACTACAGTTGTAAGACATCTTTACTCAAGACAGACACCCAATGTTGTTTTCCTGTACCTGAACGTAGAATTGGAGAGCTCAGTACACATCATACCTGGATTATCTAGGCTGCTACATACAAACCACCAGTGTGCCCTCCAGCCAGCCATTCTTTCCATAAGGCTCTCAAGCAGCTTTGCACAATCCTTTCCAACGAGGCCACTAGCCATTGCAGTAGTTTTATTGCATTTTGCACCCCAAGCAAAACATGTTAGAAGACCAGCAGACACTAGCTGACTCAAAGCAAATCAATTGCATTCCCCAGGATAGAAAGTTGCTTTCAGTTACTCTGTAGGTTTAAGTGAAGCACAAGATGCCCATGCTGTGCACACGTTTTGTTTTCCATGAACGCATTACTGCAGCACATCTGCTTTGGAAACAAAGTATATGCAAGTGTAAAGATACCCAAACAGCATGTGGTCACAAGAAAGTGATGCACCTCAAAGCAGAAGACCTCTATACAACTGCACAATATGCAGCACCTAAGTTTAGAAACAGATTAGCAAGCATAGAAGACCTGAAATGCTTCCGAGTGTCAAAAGATTCCTGTTGAAGGCTTAATCACTCCTTTCATAGCTCAGGAGATACTATTGAGGAAGTCCTCAAAGAGTCAGTGCACCACATTCACATACTCAACCAATGGCCAGTCAGTAGTCAAAATTCAAAGATTATGCCCTACCTCACAATCCAATACACCCAAGCACACTTCATGACAGGCCATGCTCATCTGCTGTCTCATTAACATGGGAAGGCATTTTGTCAGCCATACATTTTTTTTTAACCAAAGTTTGCCTATTCATGGAAGAATGGTGCATGCAAAATTACTTATTGACAAAAGTAGGACAACTGGTTAGGTTATATTCCAGAGCCAGGCCCATGTAGGGAAGCAGCTCATTTCTTACATTGTCCTCACAAACATTTCCAGCTGTGACCTTTTGCACACAAAACAGTGTTGGATTAGTTTCTCTGAAACTAAACTTTTTACATCTAGCTTCGCACAACATTATCACAATACCCTTATCTACAAAGTCTTGTATCGCACTACGTACAAATGACATCACTATAGTCATCCAAGGGGCAACAGGGCTATCTACATATCCATAACATCACTAATTTAGGTGTACATCACAAGGCTACTTTCCATTATAAAAGATTAGCATCCCGATAGATTAGTAGAGGAGGTACTTCCGCTGACAGGGGATCCTTGCATGCTGAGAAATCACCATGCACTGGTCTGATCTCATGAGGGGTGTCTAGTCTGACCAAAACGGGGTCCTTCACTCTATCCCATCAGGTAATGGGGTTTGGATCGTCCCCTGGCGAGGGGGGGGGGGGGGGAGGAGGGGATTCTGGGCTCTACACCTACACACGCTCTAGGTAGGCTTAGAGTAGGGTTCGCATAGAATCAGTACGCTAGATTACTGCCTTTTTTATATGCCTGTATTTATACATTATTTAGCACCACGGTAGAACTAAATCTACTATTTATGCTTTTGATGCTTGTAATCATGTTCATCTGCTTTGCTGTACCAACCATTGCAGCACACGTATTTTATGCAAGAACATTGGTTCAATAAATACTATTCAAAACGTCCCACTGTGTATTCTCTGTATATTTCTGAGAATAAGTAAGCACGAGTGACTGAGCAAAAGGTTCTGTACTGTTTCTATGATCAAAGGGGTCAGGGTTGTCGTGTTCAGTGGTTGCCAGAAACTATTCGCTCCCTGGTAGGTTAGGGGCGCTTACGGTGGCACTGGGAGCTAGCTGGTCTATAGGCCAACATATCCTGTGGGGGTGTCCAGAATCAGTCTAAACACCAAGCCCTTAGTTTTTGTCTAACAATGCACAGGTCCTACTGATTGGTAGGAACTACACAACAGTTACAGCAGAAAGGGAAATTCATTTGGACCAATAGGTTACTACATACAATTATGCTCACTTTTCAATATAAAAGAGGTACAGTAGTGGTGTGAAGATCAATGGGAAGTTGGTGCAAATAAGTGAACTAGTTGAAAAATTCTTTCCCAAAGTACAACCTTGAAAATTAGCGCTCTCAGCTAGGAAATGAAAAATCCTAGCAAGTCTTTCTACCTTTAACAAGGTTAGAATACGACACATACCAGCGTTTTCCATAAATGGACCAAGATTAAATCCAAGCATTAACCAACAATGGTTCATGTAATACAGATAACTTCATAAAGCCAAGTTACAATAGCTAATTGGGCTAAAAAAATACAAAGTTAATGTTTACAGGGCACAGACTTACCAGGGAAAACTACAGCATCAAAGTCGTCAATTTTAATGTCTGCTAAATCTTTAATATCACCACGTGCTAGTCTGGCACTTTCAACAAGGACGTTTCTCTTCTCTTCTGTAGGACTTCCTTTCAAATGATCAACTACATGCATCTGGTCAATGTTTGGTGCAAATATTTTTACCTAAAAAAAAAAATAAAAAAAATAAAGACACATAGGCTTGTTAGCTTAAACACCAACTGCTCTCCAATGTACTAAACAATATCTAAAGCAGGCTAGTTGAATCTCAGGTGTAGGAAGCTGGCTCTGTATATACTATCCCAAAGTAAGGTATAGTGTAGAGAGTCCAGTGTATCTTCAGATGTATAGCAGAGGCTAAATTAGATAATCACAAACAGCTCTTTGTGGTAGTGGTCAAGCAGTTAGGCTTATCAGGAGGGTGTGTTAAGTATTCAATCAAGACTGATGACACTCAGACAGAATCCAGCCCAATTAGGCAAGTATAACAGAAGGTATACTTAGGTTTTATTTCTAGAACCAAGCAAGACCTGGCACAGGTAAGTGAAATGTGTTTGCAAATGAAAACTTTACAAGGAAATATAGTTGGGACTGGATTTGCAATCGTTACAGGTTTGCATTTGCTTTTAAAACAGTTTAGCATACATAGAAATCACTTTTGATTACTTTTGCATTACATAGATTATTCAGGGTGATATGCCTAGATATACTGTGGATCCTACAATACAAAAAAGGTAAGTAACACCCTTTTAGGTTTAAGGAAGTTACTTTTCTTTCATACAAAAACAGTATAGACATTTTTAGGTAAAAACTCGTAACATTGGTTCCTATGGGGAAAAGAGGGTTATCGGTTTGCAGGTAAGTAAACTACCTGTAAGAGTAGTTTCTGGGGGTTAGAACTAAGGTTCCCCCAAGGTTGTTAGGCATTCAAATTGCACCACCAGCGGCACTGGGGCAGCCGGGAGCAGAGGCCTAATGTTAGCCAATGGGGCCTTCGGTCAGGGGCTGCTTACGAGCCAGCCACTTGTATGTGGGAGCAAAGCTCCTGGGATTAAGATCAGCATAGCAGGGGCCAACAATCAGCACATGAGCTGCACCACCAGCAGCATGGAGGCGGCCGGATACAGAGTGCCAAGTAGACGTTGGGAGCCCTGTGGCTTGCAATGGAGATCTCTGGCTTGGAAAAGATGCTGCAGCTTCCTGATGGAGACTACCTGCAGGAGAGGCAAGTTGGGTTCTTGGGGGTGCTTGGACACCATCAGTTGGGCCACCCAAGGCTGTAGGGTATCAGGTGCAGGGGTGTCTTTTGGCGTTGGATCTTACCAGCTGCAGGCACGGTTGGGGGGTGGGTGGGGACCCTTCAGGTTGAGGCTCCAAGTGTCAGCTAGAGGTAGGTAAAGGATCACCAGATCCCAGGATCACTGGGAAGACCTCCTGGTGTTGGGACACTAACTCAGGCTGTGGGTATCAGGTGCAGAGTGGTGCGGAGCCACCTGGATTTAGTTCTGTGTTTGAAGTCTTTGTTGAGCAAACCCGGTGCTCACAAGAGACCATCTGAGACTAGTGCAGGGCAGGTCCTCCGGGCTAGGGGGGCTGCTGGACAAGCCTGAGTTTCTGCTGTAGGAAGGTCCGAGTCGGGACAGGCTGGTAGGGCAGGGCCCAAATCAGTTGTGTCCTGCTTCCTGGGTCAGCAAAGCTCTTTGGTCCTTTCTTCCTCGAATCTGAGGCAGCAAGGGTCAGGGTCGCTCCTCAATATTAAATTTAGGGGTGTTAAAGGGGTGTGCAAGTCCGGACTAATAGGTCCCTTCCTTGGGGCTAGTACACCCACTATTATGCCACCCTGCAGTGGGAGGGGGGCATGAGCCTCTCCCCAATTGGCTGGGTCCCCTCCTCTTCAAGATGGAGGGGACAGATGTGTGCTTCACCTTGCCTCCCCCACCTGAGGGGTGGGGTTGGCAAAAATAGGCACACTCTTCTAACTTGGTTTTCCCCCCTGATTCTCCCACCCAAAGTGGGGGCCAGAACCGATGGGAGCCAGTTGGGGCAGCAAAAGTCAGGGACAGCTTACAAAGGTGGCAGGCCCTTGAAGCTTTCCCTTCATGGACCCAGCCCACCCTGGGGGAGGAGGCATAACACCTCTGCCCAGGATGAGCTTTGTTTCTGGATCCAGATGGAAGAGGCCCTCTACCAAGTGGTCCAGAAACCTGTCTGGTGGTGGCAAGCGGCAGGGAGCCATTAAGGAACCACACCAGGGCTGGTAGTCTTTCAGGGGGCATCTACAAGATGCCTTGTGCATGCATTTTACATTAAATCCCACACTGGCATCAGTGTGGGTTTAATGTGCTGAGCAGTTTGCTACCAAACTTTCCAGGTTTCAGTAAAGCCATTATGGAGCTGTGGAGTTCGTAATGACCCAACTCCCAGACCATACACCCTTTATGGCTTTACTACACTTACAATGTCTAAGAATTGAGATGGACACAGTAGGGTAGAGTGCTCCTGCAATTGTACCCTAACCTGGGGGCTAATGCACCCTGCTAGAGGGATGACTTACCTAGGCCCCAGGCAGTGGGTTGCAGGCATGGCACAAATGGATGTGTGCCATGTCGACTTCACTTCTCTGCACCAAAAAACGCAGCCTGAAATGGCAGTGTGGGTGTAAAGGTGCAGGGACTCCAAGGGGGGCACAATAGGCGCGGCAGCCCTTGGAGGCCTTCCCTGGTCAGTGCCCTTCGTGCCCCTTATAAGAGGCTAACCTGTGGCCAGAAAGGTAACAATTGTGGGTACAAAGGTACAGGTTTGGGGAAAAAACAAGCCCTGGGAAACTGATTGGCAGGGACCCAGGGCAAGTCAAGTTGCATCAAATGTCAGGCAAAAAGTGGTGTTCACCATGCAGAAAGGGGCACTTCCCTACATTAGGTAGGTATGAATCAGCACAGAAGGAGCAGTGCAACATTGGTACAAAATTGTGCTGGGTGGATTGGGTAGAGGCATGATGTCATCTGAAACTAGATGCCATAAGAAATTGATTACTAGTTCACTGGGGTGCAAGCCCTGGTCAAGCACCAACCACAATCCTTGCCAGGGTAAGGCACAAGCGAACCTCATATTAACCTGTGCTCAACACCCTGGTAGCTTGGCAGAGAGCAGTCAGGCTTAACTTAGAGGCAATGTGTAAAGTATTGCACAACACTTCAAACAGTAAAAACAGTGAAAACACCACACAAATAAATCCCACACCAAGTTAGAAAACTAGAGCAAAATGTATTAATAAAACAAGACCAAAAATGACAAATCCAGCCAGTAGAGCCAGCGTTATGGATGTTTAAAGAGCAAAATAGCTCCTAAAAGCACAAAGTGCCAGCCACCAATATCTGGTCGCTCTGGACCGGATCAAAGTCAAAAGTTCAGGCCAACCCCGATGGAGCGCGAGTCAGATAAGTCCAAGATTAGTCCTGCTGAAGTTTTACCTTCAAGTTTGTTCCAAGAGTCCCACTCTATTTGGAGAGGGTCACAGGAAGAAAGAAGAGCATAGGGGGAGATTGTCAGCATGGTCTGAATAACAGGCCAGGTACCATGGATAGGCTGGAGCTTCACACTGGAGGTCCCCAGAGGCAGTCAATGCTGTGTGAGGCAGCGCGATACAAAAGGGGATGATGGACGGAACGTTTGAGCCAATCAAACACTCACCCCCAGTCAACTGATCTGGGTTTAATCCATCATCATTCTTTAGCTCACTCCACCACCCCAGTTCAGACATGGCCATATGCAAATCAGTCTGACCCTGTGCCTCATGGGAACAGTCCAGCCCGAACTGCCAAGCCATGTCTTCCCTGGACCGGAAACAAGCATCCTAGGACCGGTTTCTGGCATTCCAGCCGTCATCAGCCAGGCTTGCTTGAATCCAGTGGCAAAGTGAGCAAGGGACCCACGTCTGGGCATACCCCCGCCAACTTAGGGCGAACAAAGCGATACAAGTGTGAGGCAGCGGCTCATGTTGTATTTCAGTGTGAGAAGCACTGTCTCCGTGCAAATGGGCAGGTTCGGTGTCTCAAGAGACCGAAAGCTTGATTTAAGAGCCAGTGAGCCACACCAAGGGTCCAGGACCCGAGAGGCACCACTAGGGCAGGCGGGGGGCGGGGGGGGTAGTCAAGGGTAGGAACTTGCTGCAGCTGGGTCCAGGAGCTGGTTTGGGAACCTTTTATCTCCCCAGAGTCTCAGATCAGGAGTCCAGCAGACTAGCCCTTGGAGTCACTCTGGGGTCATGGGCTCAAGAAGACGTTGCAGGTCCAGTTCTTCTCCCAGGCAAAAGGGCAGCTAAGTGGCAGTCCATGTAGCAACACAGCTGTAATTCCTGGCAGAATATCCACAGGTCCAGAATTGTACTGAAAAGTTGGTGCCTGAAATCGTTTTTTCATTCCATGGTGCTGAAAGATGGGAGAAGCTTCTAGACAGTGGCTTTGAAGTGCATGTAATTTCATGCCTCCCCTGTCCTGGCTCCAAGCTGGCTGGAGTGACAATGCAGGGTTGTTAGGCCCTTTGTGTGAAGGCAGAGCACAGGCTATTCAGGTGTAAGCAGGCCTGTACTCAGCTCTGCCCCCTATCCTACCAGCAGATGGCCCACTTACACAAACCTAATCCTACATTGTGCAACTGTTTGAGGAATTCACGAAGACTGTCAGCTACACCTAGTCATGTGACCCAAGGGCTACAAGCACAAAGGGGCCAAGGACAGGAAAATGCCAACTTTCTAAATGTTAAAAGATGCTAAACTGGGGTGGCATAGTGAGCAAAAGAACTATTGATTTAACCCAGATCTTTTGACTGGGGGTGAATGTTTGATTTGCTCTGCATTCTGTCCATCACCTGTGTCTTGTTTACTTTCTAAATGTGGTATCTTTAAAATTGTAATAAAAATCCAACTTTACCATTAAAGATGGTTTATCATTACAGTTTCATAGACACCAAACATGAAATAGCAACAAGCTCCCAATTGGAAATTACAGCTTATTAAGTGTAATAAGGAATCCCAAATGTTAACCTATGGGAGGGTTAGGCCTCACAGTAGTGAGAAATATAGTTAGGAGGTTGACTACCAGGACATGTAAAATTTGAAATAAGATAAACCTTTTATTTCCCAAACACAAGAGGGTCAGGGGAAATTGTAGGACAGACATGCATCAGTTCCCCAAAGCTACTAAACACCACACAAAGAAAGTCTGTCATAAAACTGGAGCTCAAAATGGTACAATTCAAGCAAAAATCCTGTAACTCAAAACAATTATCTATTTAGTACTAAAGACCTCATCCGCCATTGAACATCAATTCAATTGGTGTGGGGTACAACTTCTTGCTCAATCCTAAAGGCAGCAACTGAAGGAGCTCTTTGAGGAGTTTTATATCTAGTCAAATGGTGTCCCTTTGAGAGCTAGGTGCAGGTGGGGTAGAGTGTAGGTGCAAAGTGGCTGTGAAAAACTAAGTTAAAACTACCTTATGGTGGACCAATAACTTTATAAGCAGCCCTCAAGTGACTGATTAAAACTCAAAGGGGAGTGAGACCTTCAACTCAAAAAAACAGGTCGAACTGTTTCTGCCCATTCACCCCCCCAAAACAAAAGTCACCCTAAACCTTTTAAGATCACGTCCAAACCCTCAACTATTATAGCATCCAACAACCCTACTGAGTAATCTTATTTATTTGAGAGAAATTCTCAATTTAGAATTGCTTTAAGCTGCCAGCCGATCACTTCATGCGGATTGAATAGGTTTACTTGATAACTGCATGCACAGTTCTTAATGGATACTATAGCTGCAGTATGTTCACAGCCCTTCTCTATCACTAAGGGCATGGCCACTGGAATTGAGATTGTGCAGCTGCAATATTTTTCGCATAATAGATGTGCTGCATCATCTGCAAATTTTAGCAAAACAAATATATGAAGTTTCTAGCTCAGACAGTTTAAATGTTACTGAAAACGCAGCAAGTAATAACTGCAGAGGTGAAGGCTCTTTCCAAGCTTGAATGGTCACCTTTCTGTTGCTTATTGCCATGTGTGTGTTAAACTAGCACTAATGAGGTGCAACAAATGCCCAGATTGTTAACAGGTGTAAAATTGACAAAATAATGCAGTATTACCATCATAAAATGTGCTGCATAATCAGTGGCGTAACAAACTTAGGCCCCTCTGCAAGGTACTGGACCGGAGCACTGTGCTGAGGGGCCCCCCCCTTTACCTTGCCCCCCCACCACCCCCGCACCTGTACATAATTTGCCCTTTCTTGCCGCATAGTTTACTTGACCCTGCCACATGATGCCAGTGGGCCCGACTATAGGTCTACCAGATTGCAAGACATCGTCCCCCTATTTAACGGGGGGAAATCTGGGGCGCCGTCCTTGCCTACTACTCGCCATGGTATAATTCATCATATTCATACAGTGCAAAAGCATAGCCATTCCACCCTGAAAGCACCTGACCTAACCTGGTGGGATGAGAACACTTCCTTTGAGGTCATAGCACTGTGTTGAGGTCATTTAGTTCCTTTTTAGGTCGAGCCTAGAGTAGCGCGCATGCGCTACTCTGCGAGACTTTATGTAGGTGGTTTTCAAAGCTGACCACACGCTCGTGCACAATGGCCTTTTCCGTGCGGTTACCCGCGGGCGCGATGCACGAGCGTGTGGTCAGCTGTCCAGCGCGTCACTCGCGATGCACGAGCGTGTGGTCAGCTGTCCAGCGCGTCACTTGTTTGTCTAGTTTTGTATTCTGCGCATGTGCTGTAGTTTTTTTTGTCTAGTTTTGTATTCTGCGCATGTGCGGTAGTTTACGCCCATTGTTATGCTCGCTATGTGTTTTTCGCTTTACCAATACTATCTGCTCCAGGTGTGCATCGTTCTGCATACTCTACGTGTACTCTCCACTGCTTGCACTCTGTATTTCTGTTTGTGTACTCCGCCTTACGCCTATGCTCGACGTGAGTTATTGCTCTATCAGTAATCCATATCGGTTTCCTGTTTACATGCATGGCTGCTGCCTTGCCTGACCTACGAGGCCCCTTGACAGCAGGGCACAGCAGAGCACGGACCCGGACTTAAAGCTTTCTGGTTCCCTTTCGGGAGGGGAACATTAGGACAGCGGCGGCCAAGTGCTGACAGGCTCACCTGCCCGATTACGTTACGTGTGGCCGTGTTTGGGAGTTTACTTGTGAGGCCTAGCTCGAGAAGCGGTTGCAATTTCCAGGTGGCCTGGAGCTTCGATAGCGCCTCCGAGGCTTAATGAGATGCACGAAGCCCGGAGTCAGAGATAGCACGCTACGGGGACGCCATTTTGGGTGTCGGGTAAACATCAGGCAGAGGGCACGACTGGTTTCTCCAGTTGGGAATGCCAACACTCCTCCCTAGATTCCCGTCAGTAGGAAGGCTTGTGAATATACACGAGCTGCCCCTGCGCCTGAGGGGGGCGGCCCCCCCAAGTGAGATAGAAAAATAGTGGAGGTTAAGCCTGTAATTTCAGACTGGCCCGGGGTCGGCGTTGCCCTCCAGAGTTAACGCACGAGCTCAGTCATCAACATGTTTGGAATGCAAATCACTGACAGTGCCTCTTCAGTCACCCGTGAGTTTAGGCACTCAATAAGTCATTATACATGCACTCATCCTTTGCAGTTATGCATCCATTCACACGCCCACTGGCTCATTCTTCCATCCTCCCACTCAACAAGTACATCAAGATAAATGAAAATAATAAAATTAGAAAAAACACGAACTTCTGCCTAAACTTGGAAGGCATATGCTCCCAATAAAAAAAAAATGCAATTAAACATTGCAGAAGGTAGCCATCTTTCAATGCTATCCATTTCATCTGCAGTGTGCCGCATCCATTTCAGCCAATATTTTTAAACCTAGTGGCCATTTTACAACATTGTTTTAAAGTTCCCACCCAGCGCCGCCGCAGCATCACTCAGCGCCGCCGCAGCATCACTCACTCAGCGCCGCCGCAGCATCACTCAGCGCCACCGCAGCATCACTCAGCGCCACCGCAGCATCACTCAGCGCCACCGCAGCATCACTCAGCGCCACCGCAGCATCACTCAGCGCCACCGCAGCATCACTCAGCGCCACCGCAGCATCACTCAGCGCCACCGCAGCATCACTCAGCGCCACCGCAGCATCACTCAGCGCCACCGCAGCATCACTCAGCGCCACCGCAGCATCACTCAGCGCCACCGCAGCATCACTCAGCGCCACCGCAGCATCACTCAGCGCCACCGCAGCATCACTCAGCGCCACCGCAGCATCACTCAGCGCCACCGCAGCATCACTCAGCGCCACCGCAGCATCACTCAGCGCCACCGCAGCATCACTCAGCAAGACCTGAGTATCATTCAGCATCACCTCAGCATCGTCTCCGCACCAGTCACCACCACCACCTCCTCAGCATCACTCAGCACCACCTCAGCCTGCTCTCGGAATCTGGCATCTGTTGATTTTCCCCTAGCGTCTGGCCGCTGCTAGTGTTATAATACAGGTACTAGTTCCCAACCTTCACCCTCCGATTGTTTATGCCCCCTCAAAAAAAAAGCTTTAACAAACAACCATTGCAATAGGCAGAAACAAGTTGCCAGCATTGCAAGAACAAAAGAAAACTGAGGAAATTGTTTATTGTAAATACTTTTTTTAATATGGTCGTTCAGTTTTACATAATGCCTTCTTGGTCATATATAAAGTAACAAAAATGCTTCTGACACTTTTTATTATAACTTTTCAGCATGCTGCACAGCAGCCACACTTCTCTACAGCACAGCTTGAAGACATTGGCAAAGTCAATAGCTCTGGCTAAACACTTATAAGGCCCCAAAGGCGAGACCTATTGGCTATGCCAATGCTTGTTTTTGGAGATGTGTGTCCAGTGCAAGGGTGTATGAACCTACATATAAAGTGGTGCGGGGCATGGGCAGGTCACTGTGCTATAAGCAGGAATTGGCAAAGAAGAGCGTCACTCGTCTCACGCAATTCAGAATGACTATTTCAAGTCAAAGTAACCAGACCTCACAGCGAAATGGGCCATATCCATGTGCGGTTTCAGACAGCGTTGTCACGATAGTTATCATTTCTCCCCATGACCACCTTGAGGAACTACTTAGTTTCTTTGAGCATGCCGTAACTAAGCAGCACAAGATGAAAACACGCTTGGCGACCAACAAGCACTTAAATCTATACCGCTCTCTCTCCCCCGCCAATAAAGTAATCCTATGTCTTAATTAAACCCCATGAATACACTGCACCGTCGCAGAAGGTAAAGACAACGTACATAGCTTGAAAATAAAATAGCCTGAGTGCTCACTATAGTAAAGTGTATGTTTGCTACTTTCCCATTTAATATATACGTCCCTGCGCAGAGGAGCGTGTACCCTCCGTTTAGATTAAACAGAAAAGCTCACAACATCACACAGCCAACTACTTGAATAGCAAGTACCCGCCATTCGGTGCTCCCCTCCCTTTTCTGCTCACAACGATGTGAACCAGCGTACTATTTACATCCAGTGACGGTTTGTATCAATGACAGTGGAAACAAAGTGGCAAACACATACTGTGTGGGAGGAAACATTACAAATTAGCGCGAGTAACACCAAAGGTTTCCGGAGCGCACACAACGTATGTGAGAAATGATACAGTCAGGTGCACGGACTACATACACCCAGTGCCCCAACCCCACATGTCAAGCAGCGAATGGGCCGTAAACAAAGTAGCCTTCCGCGGATAAGGTAATTTGGAATGTACTTACCTCAGCCTCCTTGCGGCTGAGGTGCACGAGCACGGCCGACGTCTCATGGATTTCGCTGCCGTCGAACACGCCGCAGCCGGCCAGCACCACAGCCACACGCTTTTTCGCTGCCATACTACCTGCACGAGAAAATAAAACTAAACGAGAGAGAGGTAGTGCAGGGCGTGGTTAAATGCAAGATTTTATGTAGAGCTAGAAGACATACTATATCGCCACCACCGTGAAACTCGCCTCGAGCACCATTGTCTGAGAATGAGACACCTGCATTGTTGGCTAAAATTTGGGATCACGTTACCGCTGACTTGCAACCCTGTCTGATCTTGCAGCTCAAAGTGTGCAACAATTTTGCCGCGTAAGACTTGCACGTTAGATTCTTTTTCAATGAGTTGCGTATTAGTAGCCTACATTTGTTTGCTACCCTGTCGTACTTGAATAAGTATATCATTTAATTCTCTTTATTCTTTTTTTTCTCCGAAAATATCACTCCTTTCAATGCAGATCGCTGGGCAAACGCCATTTTCAGATTTTCCTCGAAACCTCTTTGATGGTTGGCAAGTGTTGCCCAGTAAGATAAAGTGTGACATCTTGAACCAAATCCTAGATTTTTAGACTACAGTTCGTTGCATTGTGATAGGTGATGGTGTAATAAGCGCGCTCTTCAACACACACATATAAACATCCGGAAGCCGTCAAAGATTCTTGAAGCAAAGCGTTTATTAAGTCACATAAGATAAGGACCTCAGCCACAGCTCACACCGCCGGTGCCCGCCGTCTCCTCGCAGGGAGCGCGACTTCGAACCTTCAGTGTGGCAGCATTCCAGAGGTCACACGAAGGGAAAGAACCACAGTACACCTCAGGGGAGGGGTGCAGCAGTGGGACAGCGGTCCCTACAATCGGAAGATACCACACATCCCCCTCCTTACATTTTACAAGAACAACAACACAACAGGAAAAGCTCAGGACTACTTGTCCATGTACTGATCCAAATATTTGGGCCGACAGATGATCCTACCACTCAGCCTTCGGTGAGTGTCGATTCCCCCATCACTTGATGACATACCAGTCCTAGCTGGATTAAGCTTGCCCGACTCTCCACTCCCCAACTTGTCCCCACATTCAGTGGGTACGGCACACCTTGCCACCCTGCTCAGGATCCAGATACGACCATCCTGAGTTTTGATTGCATTTTTGAAAAGCTTGACTACCCTTGTGGGCTCTGTAAACTCTGACCAGCTCGCCCTCCCTGTGGGAGCTCTGATTCTAACAAGGTCTCCTATTTTGTAGTGGATCTCTTTCACAGCATGAGCCCCATCAAACCTTCTCTTCCTCTCTGCCATGGCCTTCCGCTCTCGGTCCCTCCATGGTCTCTCTCGGATGGGAGTAGTCCACCCCTTGTACCATTTCATCCACCCGGTACCAACCTTGAATTGGGCTTCCTAGCTCTCAACAGCTCAAATGGTGTCATGCCCGTGGTTTGGTGGGGAGTTAATCTGTAAGCTTCTAGGCGTTTGGTCACCTCCTCTCTCCAACACAACCCACTAGCTTTAGCTAGCTGAATGCACTCTTTGATGGTCTTGTTGAATCTCTCAACCATCCCGTTGTTCTCTGGATGGTAGAGAGCACCCAACCTGTGCTTGATCCCATTGCACTCTAGGAATTCCTTCATTTCTCTAGAGCAGAGTTGCACTCCATTATCCGTCAGGATACTGCTAGGCAACCCTTCACGGAGGACAACCTCCAGGAGAAACTCAATGACCGACTTGGTAGTTATTTCTGACACCCACTTCAGCTCAGGCCACTTAGAGTATGAGTCCATAAGTACCAGGATGTACGGGGTACGGTTCTCTCCTGGTAATGGCCCCACAATGTCTAAGGCTACATCTGTCCAAGGGCCTTCCGCCAGAGTCCTGCAGTGCATGGGAGGTGTGTGTTGTTTGAGCACCTTGTCGCTGGTCGAGCAAGGTACGCACTCCCTTATTCTCCTCTCTATCTCCATGTCCATATTCGGCCACCAATAGTCTAGGCGTAACCTCTGCTTAGTTTTAGTGATGCCCAGGTGACCCTCATGGGCTAAATTAACCAATACTTCTCTCAAATTCCGTGGGGGAACCAACTTGGTACCACGGAAAAGACAATTGTCCGTAACCGACAACTCCTCTCTGACCATCCAGAATGGTCGGAGAGACTCTTTCTTCTTGTCGCTGTCAGACCAACCCCCCTTGGTCTTAGCACATACTTCTTGAAGAAGCACATCACTTTCCAACTCCACTTTCCAGCGTTCTTCATCCACCACCCCTTGGGTAATGGCACACACGTTCTCCTCCTCCATCACATTGTCCACTTCACCTGGCCTGTTCTCCTCCTCAATCCCTTCAGGGGTTTCCCTTACTAACCGCGAGAGACAGTCGGCGGCTAAATTCCTCACCCCTGGTATGTACTCTACCCCAAAGGTGTATTCTTGTAAGCTCACTACCCACCTTCTTATCCTGCTCGAGATGGCATCTAAACCTTTCTTAGTAAAGACTTCTACAAGGGGCTTATGGTCAGTCATTATGTCAAACTTAGTTCCCCATACAAAATCTCTAAATTTGTTAGTGGCCCAGTGTACCGCAAGTGCCTCTCTCTCGATAACCGAGTAGTTGAACTCTGCCTGACGTAGGGATCTGGATGCGAACGCTATAGTCTCTTCCCCCTTTTCACCTTCCTGAGTCAGGACCGCACCCAATCCTTTAGTACTGGCGTCCGTGGTCAGGAAGGTCCTCCTACCAGGAACAAAAGCTTTAAGATTGGGTGCCTCAGTCAATGCTTTCTTGGTGTCGTCAAATTCTTTTGGCATGCTTCACTCCAGTCAAATGGTACTCCCTTTCTTAGGAGATTGCGAATCTGGTAGGTACGCCTAGCAAAGTTCTGCACAAACTTGCTATAAAACTCAATCATACCCATGAATGATTTAATTTCCTCTTTGCTACTGGGAGGGGTTAGGTTGAGGATGGTGTTCTGCAACTCTGTTTTGGGAAGTATACCTTCTCCAGTTACCTTATGCCCCAGAAACTCTATCTCTGAGCACCCGATCCTGCATTTTTCCTTCTTCACTGTAAGACCTTGCTCTAAGAACCTCTCTAGAACCTGTCTCAGCCTGCGTTCATGTTGAGTGTTATTTTCTCCAAAGATCAGAACATCATCCTGGTAGCACAACACTCCAGGAATACCTTTAAGGAGATTGTTCATGATCCTTTGGAAAACCGCTGCAGCCGAGACAAGTCCAAAAGGCATACGCTTAAACCTGTAGGCCCCCATGGGTGTAACAAAGGCCGTGAGATCTTGTGACTCTGGGTGCAACCTGACCTGATAATAAGCTGACGTGAGGTCCAGGTGGAAAAGACCTTTGCACCAGCAAGTCTGCTAATCATTTGGGATATGTTGGGGAGGGGAAACTTGTCCACTATTACTTCCTTGTTTAGAGCCCTTAGGTCTATGCATAGACGTACAGCCCCATCCCCTTTCCTTGCTGCTACAATGGGTGCTAGCCACTCTGTGGCCTCCACCGGCTCAATTACTCCCAAACAACACAGTTTTTCCAATTCTTCTCTCACAGGTTCTTGCATGGATATCGGCAGGTTTCTGACCTTGGCTGTTACAGGTTTAGCGTTCTCTTTTAGCTTTATCTTGTGCACATAGTTCTTAAGACAGCCTATCTTTTCTGAGAACACTCCTTTGAACTCATCTTCAATTCTAACACCTATCTTGTCTACCTCTTGTACCAAAATTTGCGGGTTCTTGTTAGGGTTGAGATAGATGCCTAGGTCTTTTTGCGCCTGCCACCCCAGTATGTTGTCCCCTTTATTAGCCACATAAACCTTGGTTACTGCAATTCTGTCCTTATAGCCAACTGTACCCCAAAAGAAACCTCTCATGGGTATGGGTTGACCACCATAGCCACCCGGCCTGACATCCATTCTTTGGAGTTTCATCTTGCCTTTAGACACTTTCTCAAAAGCTTCTGCCGAAACTATAGTCAGTTTAGAGCATGAGTCAAACATGGCTTCGACTTCTGTCTCATCTATTGTTATGTAATCTTTCGGGTTACCCACAGCCCCACTCTCAACATGCAGTACAATTTCCTCACAGACTCGTGTAGAGTCCTCTCTACCGGTTCTCCTGTAGCTAGTGTTGCTCTTGCAGCAGGTTCTAAAATGACCTCTCCTTCCGCACTTGTTGCAGGTGACTTTGAGTGCTGGGCCTTCTCTACTGTTAGCCCAATGACCTGTTCTTCCGCACCTGTAGCAATTCCCTTTGTGACTCCAAACTCCTTTGTTTTCCTTCTGATCACCTCTTGCACCTTTAACCACTAGCACACTTTCATTCTCATTCTTGACTTCGTTCACCTTAGACTTTTCTTCGCAATCTTGCTTTATTTCACTGACACACTTCATCATGTGTTCCACCTGTTTGGCAACGATTAACACCTCCCCCAAAGGTGGATCATCTTTCAGCCAGAGCTCTTCACGAATTCTTTCTATCTTGCACGTCAATAGGAACTGATCTCTTATTCTTTCCTCGCAAGCCCCCCCAAACTTACAACTTGCAGCCAATTTTCTTAACTCTGACACAAATTCTTCCACTGTCTCTCCTTCTTTCTGTCCCCTTTTTCCAAAATGGTAACGTTCCATGATGGTGCTGATCTTAGGCAAGAAATGTATATCTAACTTTTTCAAACTTATCTCATATTCATTCAGTACCCTGGCATCATTTGCATTCAAATCAGGTAGGTGTTCTAAAATCTCTTGACCTTCAGCACCTAAATAGTGTAAAAGCAACGCCACCTTCCTTTCCAACCCTAGATTAGGCCCACACACCACAGCATAATTCTGGAACACTTTTTTCCACTTGTTCCATTTCAGAGGGGGCTCCCTGGTGTGCCCAAAAAGAATGGGGGTGGAGTAACATTCTGCATGTTTAGCATGAAAGTAGTACAGTCCCTAGGCACCAACTATTTTCCAAGTGTCTCCTCAAACCCTAGAAGAGAAATGTAATGAAGTAAAACTCTAAATCCTGCAATGACCACAGAACCGGTTCAAAACAACACAGTATAATTAAAACATGTTCCACTAGATGGCGCTGTGATCCTAAAATTCTAACAACACGTGGGCAAAATCTGCAGGATGCGATATCGGGGTTATTGATGTCTACTTTGTATACGTGTCTGTGCACAGCTTGAATACAAAGTCAGAGAGACCTGTCAATTTTCCCAGATACCTAATCACCATGCAATGGGAAAACAATATGTGCGGTTGTCAATGTACACAATCCTCTCTTCCAGTGTACACACAAAAAAACGGACTCCTACAACACCCACAAATTTCTGTTGCTTGGGACCAGACTGAATGCCCGGACACAGCAGCTCCTTGTAATGTCTCTTCATACAGAAGATTATGAGGTGCTGTGCCAGTCAGCGTGACCGGCAGATGAGTGTACTTCTCACCAGCTCCAGTCTCAGGCACGTCCAAACTCCCGAACACACACCTGCTGTGCCAGTCAGCGTGACCAGCAGTAGCTGCTCTTCAACAGTGCCCTTTGCTCCTAGAAGCGGAGTGTCCTTGCATTTGTTTTTCCGGTGGGAGACCCGTCCGTTCCTCCAGTTGGATGCACCTGAGCCTACGCACCAAATTGTGACGCTGAAATTTTCTGTCCCCTTCGAGAGATGTACTCGCTCTCTGCTGCTACGGCTATCACCTGGCAAGTGTATATTACGGTTGTAAACTTTCACACGAACTGCTCCTCCCACACCGCCACTTAGAGCTATGCTGCTGCGAGGACTCCAATATAGAAATGTCTCTCTGTACTCCTCCAAACTCTACATTGGCCAGAGGATGTATCAGTGACGCAAACTACTCAACTGCACCACAGTGCTGACGTAACGGCCCATGTACTCATAGGCTGCTCCACAAAAAGAGTTGCTTTACTTGTTCTCTTTTATACAGACCACAAATGCGGATGCCCCCCGAGGTCAGGGAGAGTCACAAAGGTCGTAATGCAGTCCCCAGAGGTAACCGTTACCACTAGGCTCCTGTCAGCACTTAAACGTAAGAGAGTCTTAACAATGATATAGTTTCACACTTGCTGAGGCTCGCAAGTGTTAATTAATTACTCACAGATTCGCCGGTCTCACAATCATGTGAAGATGCTTTCTGGCGTGTTGAGGTCACTTATTCCACGTCAAAGCTTCTTCATCCCGTCCATCGTCGCCAGTGTAATAAGCTCGCTCTTCAACACACACATATACACATCCGGAAGCCGTCAAAGATTCTTGAAGCAAAGCGTTTATTAAGTCACATAAGATAAGGACCTCAGCCACAGCTCACACCGCCGGTGCCCGCCGTCTCCTCGCAGGGAGCGCGACTTCGAACCTTCAGTGTGGCAGCATTCCAGAGGTCACACGAAGGGAAAGAACCACAGTACACCTCAGGGGAGGGGTGCAGCAGTGGGACAGCGGTCCCTACAATCGGAAGATACCACAGATGGTTATGCAATAGTTATTTTAGTATGGATTCAAAAATTCCAAATGCAATTTGTCCAAAAGCATACGACTTGTTGAAGGTTTTTATCACTAGCGTATGACTTGTTGCCACACTACAGGATAGCCTAAGCAAGCCTGACATCTTCCTGATTTGTATAGACAGTGGCTGGAGCCCCTCATCATTCTGATGCTGTTTTAAAGAGAGGTTTCTTCATCACTTCCTCCTTTCACACTTTCCTTATTATTCTTGTCTCTCTTAAAGTATACATTTATAACATCATGGACCAACACAAGCAAAATGTTTGTTAACTGCAGATTCCCCTAAATAAGGTTGAGGGAGTGTCATGATTTTATTAAAGACAAAGGATGCAAATATTATGCAGTCTCACTTCTTGCTTTATTTTGTACAGCACCTAAAAACCACTACAAGTCCCATAATCCTGCTTCCCTGAGTAGGAAGTTATTAACACAAACAAAGGACAACCCCCCATAAACAGCAGCAGTCCATACACCACTTCCTCTTTTCTTGATGAGCGAGTATCTATAGTCCATTGAAAAAAAATCATAAACGGCAACAACAGCAAAAAGCAGCCAAAAACTTCTCCTTGCCTTTGGTATCCCTCCTCCTAAACCGAATGTTAGATGATGAATGGTTATGAAGGAAGTGACCCGATTAGGGTCACCCGGGTCATTCGCGACCACCTCTCAGCCTTCCATACAAATGAAGAGTCGGTCAGACAGTAGAGAATACAAACCAAGTTATTTATTAGTTTTGCGCTCGAGCGGAGTCCAGTCTGACTAGCCTCCTAAGATGCTTCCGAGGGGACTGACCCTCACCAACATTACATCAGTTGTTATACGTTTCCAATGCCCAGCAAGACCCACCCAGAACTGGAAATTTCCAGTTGGAGCAGGTTAACAAAGGAGACACAGAAGATGAGCTACACTCCTGGGCTCGGGTACATGTTATCTCTGCCTCAAGGTTACCTTGTCCGTGCCCGCCACTGTAAGCATGAGAAGGGGCCTGTTAGAACTGGGGGTCTCTAGTTGGCAGAGGTAGGTACCTTTGACCAAATAGGGACCCTTGCTTCTACGTCAGGGAAAGGGGATTACACTACTGGATAACCCCTGCTCTCCCCTTGGTAGCTTGGCACGAGCAGACAGGCTTATCTCAGAGGCAGTGTGCACCTAATAAGCAGTGGTATTTAGTTGGGTAAATGAAGGCGCCACTCGGGAGAGATAACACAAATATTTGATATTTACTTGCTGTATTACTCACGGTGCTGCAAGGTGAAGAGAACCACTGACCTCCCCAAAACACAAAATGGCCTTGGCCAATTGACAGATATACAAAGGAATTCCTCAGCACACGTCTGTTATGTCACAATATACATAAACATGCTTGATGTGAGCATAAGTAAAATACAAGTAGGTAAGTTCTTATTTCTTTTTTCCTTTTTATTTTCCGATGTTCAGACAGCCGACACGTGTTTCGTCGCTTACATGGGAATTATTCCCGCGACTTTATCAAGGCTATTGTCTTCCTATGTATAACCTTTATTAGTGGTGTTAATTCCAACCCACACTGGGATTCAATATCTCGCGACGTCTCACTTCTCAATGTTAAATCCAAGGGATCCCTGTATGTCCCAGAAGTCCAGAATCTTATTTCTTAATAGTTTGATCCCACACACGGACGTCGCTCCTCGTGTTGCCGAGTACGAGTAACATTGAGAAGTGAGACGTCGCGAGATATTGAATCCCAGTGTGGGTTGGAATTAACACCACTAATAAAGGTTATACATAGGAAGACAATAGCCTTGATAAAGTCGCGGGAATAATTCCCATGTAAGCGACGAAACACGTGTCGGCTGTCTGAACATCGGAAAATAAAAAGGAAAAAAGAAATAAGAACTTACCTACTTGTATTTTACTTATGCTCACATCAAGCATGTTTATGTATATTGTGACATAACAGACGTGTGCTGAGGAATTCCTTTGTATATCAGAGGCAGTGTGTTAAGCATTTGTGAACACATACAGTAATACAGTGAAAACACTACAGATGGACAAGTTTTTATAAAAATAAGTATTCTTTATATAGACTTAACACAAGACCACAAACGACAAAAATCCACAATACTGTACTCAAAATAGACTTAAAGATGGTAGAAGTAACTTAGTTCAAGTTGATGGTAAATGCGACAAAGTTCTCACAAAAGAACCTGGATGCGTAACGCAAAACAAACAAAAAGGTTCGCAGGGATGGAGATGCGTCGGTTCCTTGCTTCGAGGAAGACGATGCGTCGCGCCTCAATGCTTGCGCAGAGTAGGGGATGCGTCTTGGTTCTTACCGGAGAGGAGGTGATGCGTAGATTCTCGTACTGTGTTCCGGTTGCAATGCGACAAGATGGTGCCTCGATGCGATGCGACGATCCGGTGCGATGCGATAAGATGGCGCCCTTGATGCGACGACGTGAAGATGATGCGTGCACGCCCGGCGGCCGTGCGGCGACTCTGTAACTTTGGAGCCGCGACAGGCCCTGTGACACGCTTCTCCGGTGATGCGCCGGCGACCTCTGCGGCGGCGACACGCTTCTCCGGTGATGCGTCGGGTAACAGCTTTGACGAAGGCTCGCTTCTCTGGTGATGCGGCGGCGACCTCTGCGGCGGCGACACGCTTCTCCGGCGATGCGACGGCAACAGCTGCGACTGCGACACGCTTCTTCTCGTTGAGTCGCGCTCCCAGCGACACGCAGGCTTCTGCAGACAGAATTCCCAGCAAGGGAATTCAGAGGGGAGCTGGTGGTGAAGTCTTTTGTCCCTGAGACTTCAGCAGGAGGCAAGCACAAGTTCAAGCCCTTGGAGTAATATTCTGCAAGATGATGAAAGTTCTTTAAAAGTTCCTTCTCCTCTCCTTGGCACTGAAGACACCACTGTAGGCCAACCCAGCAACACAGCACACTGGCAGGGGGGCAGTCCAACTCCTGCAGCTTCCTTTGGTTCTTCTCCTTGGCAGAGGTTCGTCTTGTTGTTCCAGAAGTGATCTAAAGTCTTGGGGTCTGGGTCCCCATATTTATACTACTAAATCCTTTGTCCTCTGAAGGCAGAGGGGCCTTTACCTGGTCCAAACCAGTTCTGTGCAGTCCTGGAGCACTTTGTTTACAGGACTCCTTCTTTCCTTTGACAGTGTGGGCCAGGGACATCAGACGCACCACAGGAGGTGGAGCCAGCATTGTGGAAGGCAGGCACAGCCCTATTCACACCCAGGTGCAACTCCTTCCACCACTCTACATGCAGATAGGTCTATTCAGCCCTGTGCTAACTCATCCTGTCTCCTGGAATCCCCCCCAGCCCCTGTCACTCACAAACCAGACATGGAATACACAACCTAGCAGAGGCAGGCTTGGACAGTTAGGCAAGAAAATACCTACTTTCTAAAAGTGGTATTTTCAAACACAGAATGTTAAAACCAACTTTACTAAAAGATGTATTTTATCATTCTGAGTTCAGGCATACTAAACACGAATTTCTACCATGTTCCCTGGGTCAGTTAGATTATAAGATGTTATAATCAAACTGCCCATTCTGGCCTATGGGGACAGGTAGCCTTGCAATAGTGAAAAACGAAAATGGCTGTAATTCACTATTAGGACACGCCACACACACCAGGGCATGTCCTACCTTATACTTACAATGCACCCTGCCCATGGGCCTACCTTAGGGGTGTCTGATATGAAGATAAGGGTAGGTTTAGGGACTGGCAAGTGGGTGCACTTGCCAAGTCGACATGGCAGTCATAGACTGCACACAGGCTCTGCAATGGCAGGACTGAGACACACTTTACAAGCTGCTTCTGTGGGTGGCACAACCAGTGCTGCAAGCCCACCAGCAGCATTTGATTTACAGGCCCTGGGCATACCTGGTGCACTATACTAGGGTCTGACAAGTAAATCAAATGATCCAATCATGGAGTCACTAATCAATACATCAATTTAACATAGGGAGCACTTGCACTGTGACACTGAATAGCAGTGGCACAGTGCCCAAAGCATCTAAAACCAGCAAACAGATCAAAAACAGAGGAGGCAATCAGAAAAAAGTGGAAGGGAGACTCACACCAATGGTACCAGGTCTAACACGTGTCCCCTCCAGCTGAAATGTGGGGAGAACTACCCTTCCCCTTGGGAGTTCTCATCACTAAGGTGGAAAAATCTGGACAGACCATCAGCATTGGCGTGTTCTGTACCAGGGCGGTGTTCCACCGTAAAATCCATCCCCTGTAGAGAAATGGACCACCTCAACAACTTTGGGTTCTCACCCCTCATCTGCATCAGCCATCTGAGGGGCCTGTGGTCTGTCTGAACTCGTAAGTGAGTCCCAAACAGGTATGGTCTCAACTTCTTCAGTGCCCAGACCACAGCAAATGCCTCACGCTCAATTGCACTCCACCTCTGTTCCAGTGGAAGTAACCTCCTACTGATGAAGGCTACAGGTTGGTCTAGGCCCTCTTCATTAATCTGTGATAGAGCAGCCCCCACACCATGCTCTGAAGCGTCTGTTTGAACAATGAATTCCTTTGAGAAGTTGGGCGCCTGAAGCACGGGTGCTGTGCACATGGCAGTCTTCAGGGCGTCAAAAGCCCTCTGACAGGTGTCAGTCCAGTTCACTTTCTTGGGCTGCTTCCTGAAAGTCAGCTCAGTCAATGGGGCAACAATGTTGCCATACCCCTTGACAAACCTCCTGTAGTACCCCGTGAGTCCTAAAAAGGCTCTCACCTGTGTCTGAATCTTAGGGGGTTCCCATGCCAGGATGGTCTCAATCTTGGGTTGTAGGGGCGCCACCTGGCCGCTCCCCACCTGGTGCCCCAAGTACACCACAGAACCCTGACCGATCTGGCACTTACTCGCCTTGATCGTGAGGCCTGCCCTTCGCAGTGCCATCAACACTTCCCAGAGGTGGCGCAGATGTTCTTCCCAACTGGGGCTGAACACTGAACGTCATCCAGGCAGGCGGCACTGAAATCCTCCAGTCCAGCCAACACCTGGTTGACCAACCTCTGAAAGGTGGCAGGGGCATTCTTCATCCCAAAGGGCATAACCCAGAATTGGTAGTGCCCATCTGGTGTGGAGAATGCTGACCTCTCTTTGGCCCCATCAGTCAAGGCGATCTGCCAGTACCCAGACGTCAAATCAAACTTGCTGAGGTACCGTGCAGCCCCTAACCGATCAATGAGCTCATCAGCTCTGGGGATGGGGTGCGCGTCAGTCTTGGTGACTGAATTGAGCCCTTGGTAGTCCACACAGAACCGGAGTTCGGGTGTGGCACCAGGCGCGGCAGCCTTTGGGATGAAGACCACTGGGCTGGCCCAAGGGCTGTTAGAGGACTCAATCACCCCTAAAGCAAACATCTTGGAGACTTCCTCCTTGATATAAGCTCTGACCTTGTCAGTCACTCTGTAGGCCTTGTGCTTCACAGGAGGACTGTCCCCAGTGTCCACATCATGGACGCACCACTCAGTGACACCAGGAATCAGGGAAAACAAATCAAGGAATTGTCCCAACAGTTGGCGACAATCTCGCTGCTGATCAGGGGTCAGTGTGGCAGAGAGGCTGATACCATCCACTGACCCATCTTGCTCTGTTGCAGACAGGAGGTCAGGAAGGGGCTCGGTCTCCTCCTCCATTCCATCATCTGTCGCGAGGAGCATGCCCACTTCGGACCTTTCTAAGTGGGGCTTCAGGCGGTTAACATGCAGGACCCGCAAAGGGTTCCTTGGAGACCGCAAGTCCACCAGGTAGGTGACATCACTTTTGCGCTCCACCACCTCAAATGGTCCAGTCCACCTGTCCTGGAGCGCACAAGGCTCTACAGGCGCCATGACCCAAACTTTCTGTCCAGGTTGAAGCTCAATCAGAGTGGCATTCTGATCGTACCACTGCTTCATTTCCTCCTGGCTGGCTTCCAGATTCGCCTGAGCGAGTTGTCTGAATCGCCGAGTCTGGTTCCTGAAGGCCAGCATGTAACTGTATACATCCTGGGGAGGTTTCCTGGGAGATTGCTCCAAGCCTTCCTTGACCAGACTCAAAGGTCCTCTTACTGGGTGTCCATACAGCAGTTCAAAGGGGCTGCACCCTAGGGACTTCTGTGGCACCTCACGGTAAGCAAAAAGCAGGCATGGCAAGAGGACGTCCCACTTACGCCTCATAGGTTCCTCAAGACCCATAATCATGCCTTTAAGGGTCCGGTTGAATCTCTCAACCAGCCCATTACCTTGGGGGTGGTAAGGAGTGGTGAACTTATATGTCACACCGCACTCCTGCCACAGGGACTTCATATAATGGGAAATTAAGTTTGTAACTCGGTCAGACACCACTTCTCTGGGGAACCCCACACGGGAGAAAATCCCCATCAGTGCACGTCCCACCACGGGGGCCGTCACTGTCCTGAGTGGGATGGCTTCCGGGTACAGGGTAGCATGGTCCACCAAGACCAGGATAAACCTGTTGCCCATGGCTGTCTTGGGGTCCAGTGGCCCCACAATGTCAATGCCCACCCGTTCAAAGGGGGTACTGACCACAGGGAAAGGTTGGAGAGGAGCCTTTTGCTTCCTTCCACTTTTCCCACTTGCCTGGCAAGTTTGACATGTCCTACAATGAGTGTCTGAACTCTTCCGCATCTGGGGCCAATAAAAGTGGGTGACAAGCCTTTCAAAGGTCTTGTCCTGCCCCAGATGTCCAGCTAAAGGCACATCATGAGCCAACCCCAGTAGGAAGGCTCTGAAGCGCAGGGGTACCACCAGCACACGGGCTGACCCAGGCTCAGCAACCTTAGGCTCGCTATACAGGAGGTCGTTCTCCCAGTAGATCCAATGTGATCCAGACTGATCACCTGCTGCCTGGTTTGTGGCCTGTTGCCGCAAACCCTTAAGAGAAGGGCACTTCCTCTGCTCTGCACAAAATTCCTCCCTGGAGGGCCCTCCTTCTTGCTGCCAATGGGTAAGCTCAGGTAGGTCCCCCAGTTCAGCAACTTGCTCCCCTGTAGGTTCCAGGGCATCTCCCTCAAGGTCTGCCTCCTCCTGGACCGTGGGAACAATGGGGGCTGGTTTCCCGCGCCTCCTACCCCTTCTCTTTAAGGCAGGTTCCTGGGCCCTACTTTCAGGCTCAAGGATCTCTTGAACACCCTTACTGGCTGCCATAGACCGAGAGGTTACACACGCCCACTCAGGCAGACCCAACATCTCCAAATGAGACTTCCTCTCCACCTTAGCCCAAGGGGAGCTCTCTAAATCATTGCCCAACAGACAATTAACAGGCATGGCTGGCCTCACAGCTACTTGAAGAGTACCTGAGACCCCCCCCACTCAAAGGGAACTTGAGCCACCTCACACTGGCTCTGCGAGTTGTCCGCGGCAACTACAGGGAAGAATGCATGGGTGATAACCTGCTCTCTGGATACCAGCCAGCAATTTACAGCTGTCACACTAGTGTCTCTGAGAGCTTCCACCCTATGGCCATTGATGGTCACCCACTGCCTGTACTTCTTAGTGTTATCAGGCAGGTGGGTCTCAGGGACCATCTCAAAGTCTCCTAGCGAGACAAGGGACATTTCTGCGGGACCCCACCCACCTTGGGCACCCATCTCCTCCCCTCCCAGGGCTACACTCGCCATCTGACAGGGTGGTGCACGTGGTGGTGCTTTGGAATCCTTCATGGGACATTGTGCATCATACCAACGGTGGCCCACTTGACCACACGTAAAGCACTTGTAGGGGCCCCTCTGAACAGGTTTACCTGTCGGGCCTCTTGCTTCTTCTCAGGGGGAGGCTGGGAACCCTTCCCTTGGTTCCCTTGGGAATTACTTTGGGGCCCTTTCTGGAACTCCCTCTGTTTACCCTTGTCCCCCCCCACTCTTCTGCTGGGGACCCTGCCCACCTTTGGCGGAATCTCCCACATGACCCTTGTGGACCCTGGTACTGACCCAGCGGTCCGCCTCCTCAGCAAGCTTCCTAGGGTTAGTTAACTTGCTATCAATAAGGTGCTGGCGAAGCTCTGGAAAACAATTAGCAGACAAGTGCTCCCATGCAAACAAATCATAGAGGGCTTCAAAAGTATCCACTTTGCTACCCTTCACCCAACCATCCATGGATCTGCAAAAGAAAGATACATATTCTACCCAAGTGGTTGCCTCCAGCTTCTTGCAACTCCTGAACCTCTGTCTATAGAGTTCTGATGTCAAACCATACCTTGTCAACAGGGCTTCCTTCATGTGGGCATAAGACATCCTATTCTCACTGGGTAGGTCTAACAAAGTATCCCTCCCCTCACTCACAAAGCGGCCCCACAACCCAGCTCCCCAATCCTTCTCAGGGACCCGGTGGGCCAACATTGCTATCTCATAGGCTGCAAACCACTGCCCAATATCTTCATGCTTATGGAAATCTTTGATGACATCCTTGGGGATATATACCCTGCCTTCTGAAGGCACAGATGGTGCGCTGCCACCAGAGGGAGTGATCTCTAGACCTTTTGCCTTGATCTCTAACTCCCTCAACATCCTCTCATGCTCCATTCTCATTCTCTCTCTCCAAGGACAACTTGTTATTCTCTATTTCCCTCTGACCCTCCATCTTAAGCTTAGCCATCTCCAGCTTGTGCGCCCTATTTCTCTCCCTGTCTTCCAACTCTCTGGGGGACAGGTCTTTGGAAGAGATGCTACTGCCAGGTGGGGACGGTACCCCTCCCCTGGCTGGAAACTCTGGCCTATCCAGTTGCCCATCTGCAACCCCAGCTGGCTCCACCACCAACTCAGGGGCATTTCTTGCTTCTACCCAGGCCCTCAGCGCCTTTTGGTAGTCATCCTTTTTGGAAATGCCTGGTGTAGCAACTTTCAATTTCTTGCAGAGATGCTTGAGCTGTTTCAAAGTGTAGGTTTCCAACCTCTCTTCCTCAAAATCTAGATCCATAGATGCAACAGATGCTGGTCTACTCATGGCAGTAAGAATTGGCAGTTCTCAGGAAAAAATAACAGTCCAAGGAAAAACAATTCTACCAAAAAGTATGTGGTCGCGTTTGGTCTGCACTCACTAGTAGTGAACACCAATTACTGTATATGAGTCACAAATGCAGGTCCAAATCCTCACCGCTGACCACCAATGTTAGAACTGGGGGTCTCTAGTTGGCAGAGGTAGGTACCTTTGACCAAATAGGGACCCTTGCTTCTACGTCAGGGAAAGGGGATTACACTACTGGATAACCCCTGCTCACCCCCTTGGTAGCTTGGCACGAGCAGACAGGCTTATCTCAGAGGCAGTGTGTTAAGCATTTGTAAACACATACAGTAATACAGTGAAAACACTACAGATGGACACCACACAGGTTTTATAAAAATAAGTATTCTTTATATAGACTTAACACAAGACCACAAATGGCAAAAATCCACAATACTGTACTCAAAATAGACTTAAAGATGGTAGAAGTAACTTAGTTCAAGTTGATGGTAAATGCGACAAAGTTCTCACAAAAGTACCTGGATGCGTAACGCAAAACAAACAAAAAGGTTCGCAGGGATGGAGATGCGTCGGTTCCTTGCTTCGGGGAGACGATGCGTCGCGCCTCAATGCTTGCGCAGAGTAGGGGATGCGTCTTGGTCCTTACCGGAGAGGAGGTGATGCATAGATTCTCGTACTGCGTTCCGGTTGCGATGCGACAAGATGGTGCCTCGATGCGATGCGACGATCCGGTGCGATGCGATAAGATGGCGCCCTTGATGCGACGACGTGAAGACGATGCGTGCACTCTCGGCGGGCGTGCAGCGACTCTGTAACTTTGGAGCCGCGACAGGCCCTGCGACACGCTTCTCCGGTGATGCGGCGGCGACACGCTTCTCCGGTGATGCGTCGGGTAACAGCTTTGATGAAGGCTCGCTTCTCTGGTGATGCGGCGGCAACCTCTGCGGCGGCGACACACTTCTCCGGCGATGCGACGGCAACAGCTGCGACTGCGACACGCTTCTTCTCATTGAGTCGCGCTTCCAGCTCCCAGCGACACGCAGTCTTCTGCAGACAGAATTCCCAGCAAGGGAATTCAGAGGGGAGCTGGTGGTGAAGTCTTTTGTCCCTGAGACTTCAGCAGGAGGCAAGCACAAGTTCAAGCCCTTGGAGTAATATTCTGCAAGATGATGAAAGTTCTTTGAGTTCCTTCTCCTCTCCTTGGCACTGAAGACACCACTGTAGGCCAACCCAGCAACACAGCACACTGGCAGGGGAGCAGTCCAACTCCTACAGATTCCTTTGGTTCTTCTCCTTGGCAGAGGTTCGTCTTGTTGTTCCAGAAGTGATCTAAAGTCTTGGGGTCTGGGTCCCCATATTTATACTACTAAATCCTTTGTCCTCTGAAGGCAGAGGGGCCTTTACCTGGTCCAAACCAGTTCTGTGCAGTCCTGGAGCACTTTGTTTACAGGACTCCTTCTTTCCTTTGACAGTGTGGGCCAGGGACATCAGACGCACCACAGGAGGTGGAGTCAGCATTGTGGAAGGCAGGCACAGCCCTATTCACACCCAGGTGCAACTCCTCCCACCACTCTACATGCAGATAGGTCTATTCAGCCCTGTGCTGACTCATCCTGTCTCCTGGAATCCCCCCCAGCCCCTGTCACTCACAAACCAGACATGGAATACACAACCTAGCAGAGGCAGGCTTGGACAGTTAGGCAAGAAAATACCTAATTTCTAAAAGTGGTATTTTCAAACACAGACTGTTAAAACCAACTTTACTAAAAGATGTATTTTATCATTCTGAGTTCAGGCATACTAAACTCGAATTTCTACCATGTTCCCTGGGTCAGTTAGGATTATAAGATGTTATAATCAAACTGCCCATTCTGGCCTATGGGGACAGGTAGCCTTCCAATAGTGAAAAACGAAAATGGCTGTAATTCACTATTAGGACATGCCACACACACCAGGGCATGTCTTACCGTATACTTACAATGCACCCTGCCCTTGGGCCTACCTTACAGGTGTCTGATATGAAGATAAGGGAAGGTTTAGGGACTGGCAAGTGGGTGCACTTGCCAAGTCGACATGGCAGTCACAGACTGCACACAGGCTCTGCAATGGCAGGCCTGAGACACACTTTACAAGCTGCTTCTGTGGGTGGCCCAACCAGTGCTGCAAGCCCACCAGCAGCATTTGATTTACAGGCCCTGGGCACACCTGGTGCATTATACTAGGGTCTGACAAGTAAATCAAATGATCCAATCATGGAGTCACTAATCAATACATCAATTTAACATAGGGAGCACTTGCACTGTGGCACTGAATAGCAGTGGCACAGTGCCCAAAGCATCTAAAACCAGCAAACAGATCAAAAACAGAGGAGGCAATCAGAAAAAAGTGGAAGGGAGACTCACGCCAATGGTACCAGGTCTAACAGGGCCTATCTAACAAGGAAGGTATGCGAAGGCACATTCATGTATTCATTAAGACAACGAAGCTCAACCTTGGAGAAATACAAAAAAAATATCGAACCTGCTTTCCGCTGAGGCAGACAAAATGAGACAGAAGTTAGTTTCGATCATTACACTAAATGGCGGCTAAAAGCAAAATGGTGCTGCAAATGCTAACCTAGGCATAATGCTAATAGGAGGAGTCGACTGGAAGTATTTTCCAGTCCAACAGACCCCCTTTTAGCATTTGCTAACTAATTTTTCTACTATTGAAAGCTAAAACTCTCTGCAGTACGTAATAAACATATTACAAATCTAGACATACACCATCAATACTCAAAAATGCCCTCATCAAAGCACATCATGTCCAGGATATCCTGCATCATCATAGCCTTGTTCTGAGAGTCATGTTCTAGGTGTTTGGGGTGCGGTGTCGACATTTGTACACAGCAGGCAAAACAGGCAGGAAGGCAGTGTATGCACAGACAACATGTTAAAATGATACCAGCTATGGCGACCAGGAAGATGATAATCTTCCAACCCCAGGACGTGAATAGGCCACAAAACCACCCAGTGAGAGACCATGTACCATTCTCTTGGTGTATGTCAAAGGCAAGCCTATGGAGCTTCTGTATGGCAGCATATACATTCGGAGTGTGGTCCGGTATGTATACACAGCAGCTACTGTCGATGACGCGGCAGGCCCCACCCCGATCAGCAAGGATGACGTCTAACACCATCCGGTTTTGAAGAGCAACGAGTCTTGTAGCCTGAAGCTCAGCTGTAATATTAGTCAGAATTCCAGCCGTTGCACCACCCTGGTGAGTCTACGAATATCGAGACTATTGGACATGGGGCCCCAAAAGGGAACAATACCCTTCATAGCATCAGTGAACTGCTGCAAAGTGGTGTCCGTCTGATCTATGTCTGCGGTGTCAATAACTCGTCTAACACGAAACAGATGAGCACTCCTGCGCTGTAGTCGGTGATCCCTATGATAATTGGATGGCGGTATATACACTGGGGGAAGGAGAAAGGAGAGATAACATATTCCAGACCATCCCAGAGGAAGCCAAGCATAGGCCTGGGATCTGCAAACGAAATAAACATTGTGAGGGGGCAGCAGAGGTGGGCTATTTACAGTGCTCAGTACATAGGTATAATTGCAATTATTCACCCCCACCCTGACTTTTCCTTTCCCTTTGACACAGAAACTCGCTGTCGTGTTGATCACCGGCACTGGCATTGCCACATCATGAGTAATATTACGTATTTGAAAGGACTTAAAAAATTCAGTGACATTAAAACCCCAAAAATCCGTCATTTCACTTTGAAGCCATGTTACATTTTGTTCTCTTTCATACACATTCATGCAGGTTGTCGGGGACAATGTATCTGGGGTCCCTTGCTCCCCTGGGGTAAACCCCTGATGTACACGTATATACTCTAAGACAGTTTCATAATCGGCTAATGTCATATTCATAGTATCAGAATGATAATGAGTGTATACCATAGTAAAGAGCTGGAACCAACCTTCACAGCTCGTGAGGTAAGAAAAAGGCATGGACAGTAATACGTCATTCTTGTGTGCTACAGAAGGGAGCAACCCACAAATCCAGCAATTTGTGACATTGGACGTACCGTGGGCCTGATGCAACATTTGGAGGAACACGTTATCTCCATATGTCTTTCTGTGTTTACCTTTGTGAGGAAACACAAGGAGATGATGGACGGAGCGCTGAAACTTTTCAGACACTCACCCCCAGTCACAGATCTGGGTTGAATCCATCATCATTCTTTAGCTCACTTCGCCACTTCAGTTCAGACCCAGCTATATGCAAATCAGTCTTGACCCTGTGCCTCATAGGAACAGTCCAGCCCGAACTGCCAAGCCAGGTCTTCCCTGAACCGGAAACAAGCATCCTGGGACCGGTTTCTGGGTAACACCCTTCATCAGCCAGGCTAGCTTGAATCCAGTGGCAAAGTGAGCAAGGGACCCACGTCTGGGCATAACCTGCCAACTTAGGGCGAACAAAGCAAACACAAGGAGATGATGGACGGAGCGCTGAAACTTTTCAGACACTCACCCCCAGTCACAGATCTGGGTTGAATCCATCATCATTCTTTAGCTCACTTCGCCACTTCAGTTCAGACCCAGCTATATGCAAATCAGTCTTGACCCTGTGCCTCATGGGAACAGTCCAGCCCGAACTGCCAAGCCAGGTCTTCCCTGAACCGGAAACAAGCATCCTGGGACCGGTTTCTGGGTAACACCCTTCATCGACCAGGCTAGCTTGAATCCAGTGGCAAAGTGAGGAGCCAGGGTGACAATCATGTTCAGGGGGAACAAGTGGTGTACCAATCAAAGAGTGCACAGGATATTTCTCTTCTAGAAACCACATTATTCCAAGTATTGCTATTAGGGAAATCAGGACAATCACTATAAAAATCATTTTACCCCTTTTTGACCAACTGGGCCAACCAACCCCATCCCTCTCCGAACGTGGTGCTGCAAAAGGCTGTTCCTCCTCAACAATTGGGGGACCAAAAGGATACATGGTGAGTAGAGGGGAAACACGCAATGCAATGGGTTTGATGACAAGGAAACAAGAGGATGGGCAAAAAGTTCCCAGCGTCCTTCAGAGCCTTGCTGGCGACTCCTATTGTTCATCCACGAGGGTGCTACTGAGCACTACGGTGGGGCAGCATGATCGCGGCCCTTTGAAGAAATCCCACGTCGTCCAGGATAGGGCACCCCCCCTTTCGGGAAGACACCCTCAGCTTATCCTGTTCAGTGTCTTGGACAATGCACCAATCTTTCTTTCCCTAAGCTATCGTTGGTACCACAGACAGGGTACAGGCACCCTATTCTTCATCCTCGCAGTCCATCCCTACTAATCTGACTTTTCCTTTGGTGCACTGTCCCTCCGTCGGGGACGCAAATTGTACCTAGCCACTCCGGGCACAGAGTGATCAGTAAACAGGGGCTCAAATTCAGAGGGGCCAAGGGACTGGGGCTCAAGCACTTGTGGGCCAGGTGAAGGAGAATCCTGGATGGCCCTTATTTCAGGGGGCACCGCCTCGATTAACACTGCGTCGTTCTCCTCCTCCGTTTTCACCCACGTCAGTCGGGCATCTGAAAAAGGGATGAAGCATGGCACTTGCTCCGTCTCGTGGTCACCTATGCCATCCGATCATAGGGGAGAGGCAACGGTACCTTGCGGCAGTGATTGGTGTGAATCCAGTTCTTCCGACCGGTCACCTTCACAGCACTTCTGGTGGCGAGGAGCAGCTGCAGCGGCCCTTTCCAGCGGGGCTCCAAACTTCCTTTCCTCTGGAAATGCCGCACAAGCATGAAATCACCAGGTTGGATTTCATGCCTGGGCCCCTCTGTTTGCGGTGGCAAGGTGTCCTGGATCTATTGATGAATAGAACACAAATTTTTAGTTAGTTCATAGAGATAATCCACTAACAGAGGATACTCAATCTCAGAAAAGCGTTTGGGTCGCGGGACGCCCCATACATTTGCTGGGCAGCCAAACAGGACCTCTTACAGTGACAATCCTGTCCTAGTGTGAGCCGTAGCTCTGGTCGACAGAAGAGCTAACGGTAAAGCATCTGGCCATTTCAATCCTGTGCTTTCCTGAATTTTTGCCATTTTTAGTTTGAGAGTACCATTGTACTTCTCAACCAAACCTGCTGACTGTCGATGGTGTGCAGCATGGACCTTCTGCCTGATGTGTAGGCCATCACACACCAGCTGGATGACTTTTGAATTGAAGTGACTGCCATTGTCACTCCAGATCAAACGGGGTAAACCGAAGCGAGGGAAAAACTTCTTTAAGAGGGCTTTCACCGTCGCTAAGGCTGTGTTCTCCTTAGTGGGGTATGCCTCAACCCATTTACTGAATGCGCAAACAACCACTAACACATTTTTCAAATTATTGACCCGTTCCATCTCAATGTAGTCCATCTGAAGGACTTCAAAGGGGAAGGAAGGGGGTGCAAAATTACCAGGGGGTGGAGGAGTGCCTTTTCCAGGATTTTACATCATACATACCATACAATATTTTACCAAGTGAGCAGCGGTCTTAGGGATGTTATCATTCTGCCACACAGGGTCTAGTAGTTTGCATATGCCCTTGGTGCTAATGTGAGCTGGCCCGTGCACCATAGTGACTACAGGGAGGACATAGGCATCCGGCAGCATCCACCTTTGCTTTCCTGACTTATCCGTCCAGCACCCATCCTCGTCTAAACGTGCTGTGCTTTCCTGCCATATTGCTAACTCCTCAAGCGTTGCCTCACTCTGTATTTCTTTAACACTATCCAGTGTATCCTCAAACATAGTAACTTCGGGTACTCATCTAGCAGGACCTGCCACAAACATCTTTTTCATCTTCGTTCGAGCCGTCTCCCTAGCTGTTTGATCTGCAAATGCATTTCCCCATCCCACATCATCAGTAATTGCCTGGTGGGTGCTGCACTTCACTATCGCTAACTTCTTGGGGAGTGTCAGAGCTGACAAAAGCCTGTGTATCAATGGGCCGTTCTGGATCTTTAACCCGTGTGAAGTCAGGAATCCCCTCTCCGCCTAGACCCGCCCAAAATTGTGGGCAACTCCAAAGGCGTACTGGCTGTCAGTATAAATATTGACAGTCAGTCCCTCACTTAGCTCACAAGCTCGAAGAAGGGCAACTAACTCTGCAGCTTGGGCCGATTGATAGGGAACTCGTGATGTCTCGACTACTGTGTGTAAGGTAGTGATTGCATGTGCGGCAGTTGTTGTGCCATCCGGTAATTTGAAACAAGAGCCATCGACATATAGCTCCCCATGGGGTTCAGATAGGGGAACATCAGTCAGGTCTACCCGTCCCTTCGTCTCTTCCTCAGTCCGAAAAATGCAATCATGTATGTCTATTCCCTCACTTTCAGAAGGGAGGGGTAGCAACGTGGCTGGGTTCAGGGTGGCACATCTTTTGATTGTGAAGTGTGGTGCAAAGAGGGTCAGCTCATAACCAGTGAGAAGTGCACTGGTGAGGTTCTGTGTCTTCGTTTTGTTCAAAAGTGTATCCACAGCATGAGGTACCATGACTGGGAGATCGGTATCAAGGACGAGCCCTGCCGATTGTCGGATAGAGACAGCCACGGCTGCGACCGCTCTCAGACAGCTTGGGAGGGCTCTCGCGACGTTGTCAAGCAAAGCAGAAAAATAAGCACACAACCTCTGCTTACCTCCAAAGGCTTGTGTCAAGACAGAAAGCGCGCAACCAGCCATCTTGTGTACATACAGCACGAACGGCTTAGCGTAGTCTGGCGTACCAAGCACAGGCGCAGAGCAGAGCGCAACTTTCAATTGCGCATAAGCTTGTTGACATTCAGGCGTCCAGGGCAAGGGTTCATGCACATCTTTAGTGGTTAGCTGCAACAGCGGCTTTGTTAGTAAGGAAAAGTTAGGTATCCAATGCCGACAATATGAAGTAATGCCAATGAAAGCTCACACATCCCTCTGAGTCTTATTGATGGGCATTTTAAAAATAGCACTAATGCGTTCAGGTGTTAGTCCCCTCCCCTCCTTCGACAGTAGGTGACCTAGGTAGGTGACCCCGTCGACAATATTGGAATTTTGAAAGGGACATTTTATGTCTGTGGTGTGCCAAATGTAGCAACAATTTAACCGTTGCATCTTTGCAACCTTCTTCAGTGTCAGAAGCAATCAAGAGATCGTCCATGTACTGCAGTAATACATTACCTGGGGGAAGTCTGAGGGAATCCAATTGGCCTTTTAAAGCTTGACTATATGTGCTAGGACTTTCAGTATAGCCCTGAGGAGCCCGACAGAATCTAAAGCTTCTGCCGGCTAGGGCAAATCCAAATAGATGCCTGCTATCTTGATGGATCGGAATGCTAAAGAATGCATTTTTCAAATCGATAACAGAAAAGTATTTGGCAGAGGAAGGAATCATTGTCAGAAGGGCAGTGATGTCGAGGACCACTGGGAACTGAGGGACCACAATCTTATTAACCTCACGCAAATCAATCACAAAACAATAGACATCAGGATGGTCATCAGAGGAACCCGAGGGTGCCCTCTTAAGAATGGGAAGAATAGGGCTATTACACACATTCGCAGTCGTCTCCTCAACAACCCCTGACTTAATCAAGTCCTGCATAATCTGCATTAGAGCTCGCTCCCCTGCTTGCAGTATTTTGTACTGAGGAATACGAGGCAAAACAGCATTTTCTTTGACCTTAATAGAAACTGGAGGTATCTGCAACAGCCCTACGTCGGTATCACCTGTAGCCCACAACGTGGGCAGCACATCCTTGAATTCAGCAGGGAGTGGCGCATCTTTGGACAAACACTGCTTGCTACTAACCACATTAGGAACCATTGTCATATAGACACCTGCCGGGGAACAATAAATTGTAGCATACAACTTCTTTAATAAATCCAATCCCATTAGATTCTCACCACAATTGGACATCAGCAAAAATGGCGAATCAACAGTAAAAGGACCAACGGTCAGGGCAAGGGGTTTGGATATGGGGCTCACAACCAGCACACCAGAAAAGCCTACTGAAACATTATTATGGCCAGACAGAGCTGCCCTGGGGACCAGTGAATGAGAAACAGAGCTGTTCATTGCGCCTGTATCCACCAAGAATTGCTTAGCTGAGCTCTGCAAGTCAGCAGTAACATAAGGTCCACGCTGATCTACAGTTATCTGAAATGGTTCCTCGCCCTGTCCCTGGCTGTCCCAACTGTGGGACAACCCCGTCACTTCATCCAAATCATAGTCATCATGATAATACTGTCTTCCTCGAGGGTCATCAAAATAGTTCTGATCAGAGCGGCACTGCGATGCCTCATCTGCCTGAACTCCGTCATGACCACATGCTCCACGACCCCGTCCACAAGAACCCCGTCCTCTAGGGGCCGCAACTTTCTGCAACAACGCCGGGCACTCACTGCGCCAGTGTCCCTCCTCCTTACAATATGCACACTGATTCGGCCCCACAGGCACAGCATTTCTGCTAGTGCGGGGCAGCTGTCGGGCCGGACCAGTGCTGTGTCCTTTCCCGTTCCCCCTGGACACCTGCTGCATCAACAACTTCGTTTTCAACTCCTAATTTTTCTTCTCCTTCTCTTCGTTCTCTCTATGCTCATAATACTGTGCCATACTCAATATCACTGATGGGGAGGAGGTAGTCCAAGTGCTCTCCGAAGCCTGTAACCGAGTCGCGATCTCGGGAAGCAGGTTCGTAACAAATCCGTTAACGAAAAATCGGACACCTCCTTCCATTGACAAATCCTGTCCACTGAAATCCAAAAACACACATTCAAACCTAGTAAAAAAATCAGATACACTTTCATCTTTCTTCTGACGACATGCTGTTAACTTTTCCCAATCTACTCTTCTAGGTGGAATAGGAGAGTGCATGTAGGTAATAATTCGACCTGGCAAAGCTAGTATCTCAGCCTTAGGCTTCTCAACAGACTTCCTCTCCTTATCCCATGCTCTGATCTTGTCCCAAGTGCCACCCAATTCCACAACATGGTCCTGTGTATGCACCTGCCGCCAAATATCAACTGGTACCAACAAGCCAAAAAACATCTCAATGTCTGCCAACGTCATCACTGTCGACGATGTGGCCTCTGTCAATTCTTTATAATATGCTGTAGGGTTTTTCCTAGGATCGGGTAACTGACTCTTGAGGGGCAGAACCTCACTTCTCTTCCACGGGGTATAAATCCATTGCTCCTGAAAATGGCCTTCCACTCGCTGCCGTACAACAACATCTTGTGCATTTCTTACCTCCGGTATTTCGGGGTGATACAAAGGGTGGACTTCCCTCATCGGGAACTGAAGTATCGCCTTTGGACTTTTCTGAATCAACCTACCTCGATAACCGAGTAACACTGCAAAATTACCAAAAACCTGATCAGGTGCCATGTCCGCTGCATATACATGGTCCCTAATATCATAAATGACCTGAGGAGCCACTCCACCAAAACACTGCTCCTATAACCCAATCAGGGTAGCCGACATGTGTTTGAGGGCATGTTGCTGCACAGCTCATAGTCCTTTAACACACTCCACACATCCTCTATGCTATAGATGGGGTTACGAGCCCACTGGGCGGCTTGATTAGCCACCATTTTCTTCTCCTCCTCTCCCACATCCGATCGTATCAATACCCATCCCAATCGTTCCTTAGCAGCCGCCAAGTCCCCACTTCCAAATCCACGCACTGGCGTTCCGATACTCAAGGATGTTGGGGTATGGGAGAGCGGGGAGGCAGTAGCAACGGAAGTATCCGGTACTAAAGTTATCAAAGGCTGTGAAGTAGGTACGAGAGCTGGGGAAAGAGATCCCGAAGCAACAGGTGTAGCAGGAAGACTGGCAGTCGTAGTAGCCGCAGGGAGAGAAGCTGAAAGAGGGATTGGAGAGGCAGTGACAGAAGCAGCCCGGTCGCTAGCAGAAGAAGCAGGAGCCGCTGAGACTTGAGGAGTAGATGGCTGGGGCTGCAAGCAGGATATATTCTCTGCGGGGCATACGGAGGTGGAGGTCGGGTCTCCAATAGTTCCTCCATGAACAGGTCATCTTCCTCTCTAGAAACATAAGACATCGCATTGTAATCGAAACTTCCTATCCGCACACTCTTCCTTTCTCTATCTTCTGTCTATCATATGCTACAGCTTTCTGAGTCACTGTCTGCGTCCTCCCTTTCCGAGCCTCTTTTTCTGCCTTCATCCACCTCCTTTTAGCCTCTTTCTGCCAGGTTTGGAGTGAATCAAACATTGACTGCCTACTTCTTTTTGTGAATAACTTATCCTGCAAGAAATTCAGGGGATATTCACAAGAACGTGTGCTAAATATCACCAAAAAATGTTAACGTAACTTTACACATCACAGTCCATCGCGGGAAAATGACCCCGTGTTAACGTGGAATTCACAACACGGCGGTACCATGCGATAGTCTCCTGAAACCGCGGACAATGTCCGCGATACAACCACCTCGAAGGCGATAAAAACACAAACCCCAACACCAAAAAACATGCGATGAGCCCATTCGCGATGAGGAAATCAGCGATAAGCAGCACCAGGCCTGCCATACACACACGGCAGGTGGGAAAATCACTACAAAAGGAGAAAAAACACACAAACACAAAATGACCAACACCCAAGCACCATGGAGGCAGCCGGAGCAGGCGCAGAGGACGAGCGCAACCCCACAAGTACCCCGGACGACCAGCCCGGGACCACGGTGACAGGGAAGGGCAAGGACAAGAAGAAGAGGAAGACGAAGTACAGTCCGCAGGAGAATCGGATCCTGGTCACCGAGGTGATAGAACACCATCAACAACTGTTCATCGCCTCCAATGTGTCATTGGGCACCAGAAATGGATTATGGCGGGCCATCGTGGACAAGGTGAACGCCCTCGGAGAGTACAAGAGGTCAGTGGACGAGGTCAAGAGGTGATGGAATGACATCAAGCGCAAGACCAAGTAGAAACTCGCAGCCAACCAGAAGGCAGCAATGCAGACTGGAGGTGGGAGGCCTGCGCCACAGCAGGAGCTGGATGACATGGAGGAGCTGGTGTCGACAGTCATCAGTGTGGAGACCGTGGCAGGAGTCGGGGGACCGGACACTGCTCGACAGGACCCAACACAACCGCAACAGGGTGAGTGACCACCAGGTACTGGGGGGATGGGGGGAGATGGCCATAATGGCACACATGTACAATCAAGCAGAGCACAGTGCACACCCACAATGACTCTGGATCATGGCCCTGAGCCACAGACTGTCACAATGTACAATGCCATGCTGTCTGAATGTGAACCTGTACCATGAGGCTACATACATGCGGACACATTGTAATACACCATCTCCCCTTCACATTGCAGGGGCACCGTCAACACCTCCTGCAGAGCAGTCCCAGCCACTCTTCACTGATGACGAGGAGGACACCACCAGCATCGACACCCAAGCCCTCCAAGACATCATTGAACTCATCCGCCAATCACCTCCAGGACCAGGGCAGCCCAGCTGCATCGAGGAGACCCCACCCACTCCACAAACCACCCAGCAGGAGGCACCCACAACCCTGGCTGTCTCCCAAGACCCCCAGGAACAACACATGGCCTTCCAATGCCGTGTGCTGGAGGGCCAGAGGGAGACGGCTGAGCAGGTGCGGGTGGGGTACGACCTCATGGCTACCAAACTGGACGCCATCCATGGGTGTCTAGGTCCCATCAGGGATCAGCTCCAGTCCCTAACGGACACCCACGGCCCGCTCCATGGTCTCCAACGAGCCATGACTGACATCGCTGGAGTCCTGACTCAGAGACAAGAACACCTGTGCGCTCAGAGTGGCTCCAGCGATTCCAGCCGTGAGCTGGCACACATGCGGAGGCTCATGGAGGACATGGTGCGGATGGAGGCGGAAAGGATGGCAGCCACCGCTGCACATCAGCAAAATGTAGCTGGGATCTACCAGGCCCTGCATGTCCTCATCATGGCATTGCTGCCACAAGGCGTGGCGATGATGAATGCTGCTGCCCCCACACCATCCACATCTCCGCCGCCTGGTGTGTCAGTGCCTCCCAGTGCGGCAGGCGTATCCACTCCGGCACCTGATGTGTCACTGCCACACAGTGCGGCCAACAATCCTCCTCCGGCCCCTGATGTGTCAGTGGCACACAGTGCCGCAGCCGGTACTGCAACACCCACAGGTGGGGCAGAGCACACATCCGAGGACGTGGATGGGCTTGGGTTCAGAAGGCGGCACTAGCATTCATGTCCGCCACCTTGCCTGTTTCTGCTTGGTGCCGCACATGGCCCCATGACCTGCCACTGACCCCTGATACACCCCGCTGCACTCACCTTGGACCGCGACATGGACTGCCATATCCTGTTCGATGACCATCTAGGAATACGGAGGTTGTATCTGCCATCGTTAAAATCTTTAAACTTCAATGCATTCCAACCGCCACCTATGGTGCAGAAGTCTGGGGCTTTACTATCTGTGGTAGCATCCAGAGGGAAGAGAACAGATTTTGCTGTAAAATCCTGGGTGCTCCTATCTCCTCTTCACAGTACGCCTGCCATAGTGAACTTAATTTGCCATACATGAAGATTATATCAAGGCTCGTCCCGCACTATTTTGGCTCACAGTCTGGAAGAATCCCGCGGCGCAACTTACTAGGGAGATTATATCAGACTGCTTAAAATGTGATAGGGGTATGGAAATACCCTGGCTAGCCGCTGTTCGTAAAAGCTTAACTAGCGTGAATTATGAGTATTTATTTTTAAACCCCACTGATTTCGGTAGTATAAGTAAGAAAACCCTCTAGCAGGCTTTATACGTATCATACAGAAAAGCTAGATATGACAAAGAGATTCAGAAAACCTCTGTTGCGAGATATATGCATATTGAGAACATCTCCCACGCTCCATCTAGCTATCTCTTAAAACCCATTGGTCGTTGGGAAAGGGGTTTGCTTTTTCGGCTGAGGATTGATACAATGAAACTTTTGCTCTGCTTTCCTGTGGGGTATAACTCTAACCTTGATTATTTGCCATGCCCCTGTAATAGCCGATACAAATAATCTATGTCGCATTTTTTATTCTTTTGTAGTTACTATTTAAAATACACTAAAAGGTTTTTGATACCATATTTTAAGGCTATACCTACGATTGATTATGATTATAAGGCAGCCTATGGGAAGGTTATTGCCTTGGAAGATGAAGAGCTAACCTTTCGGGTCGGATCCTTTTGAAAGTTGCAGTGCGTACTCGTAACTCAATGTGTACTCCTTGAAGACTGTTTACTTTTATTTCGGCTTTTTTATTGTATTTTAACTTTGATAAACAAACTTCTTGATGAATTTTGTCTTGCATCTGTATCTTTTTAATGTGTATTGTATTATTGGAGGACCAGTTTAAATTGGAAACTTTTTTAAAGCTGTCTTTCTATTTATTTGTGTTCCCCCTGTTATCGGATTGTTCTCACTGTAATATGCCGTTATTTGACTGTACTTTTATGGATATATTCTTGTATCCGAATAAAGATTTTGAATCTGAATCTGAATCTGTTCGATGACCAATGACACGGCGACCAGACTGCGGACTGTACCCTTCCTCTTCCGCAGTACTTGTCATCCCCGGATGGACTCTGGCTGGCCCTCCACGGGCCCATATTGTGTAGTGTGCTTGGCATGGACCTGACTGCTCCAGCTGCAATACTCCACCGGATGTGCAATAAACATCCAGAAACGCACTGCTGTGTCATGTCTTTCATCATTCATGTATGAATGTGTGGATGAATGTAGGGACAGTGATTTCCCTCACGTCAATGATGCTCATCTAGTGGGATGCCAGTCACAGTGTGCCACATTGTCTATTGTGTTCCGCTTGCCGTGGACACTACATCAGAGACACATGCATTAGTCACTTCCTTGTCCGGACATGGACTGAACCACGCCCTGAGCCCCCGAGTCATTGTTGCAAGCCCTGCGCTGGTCCGGCGTACGCCAGGCCAGACCACTCCGCCTACGCTCAGAGGGGGGGCCCACATAGCTACATGTCGCAGGCGTACACGCTGGTGGAATGCAGGTCACTGGTCTAGTTGTCAGCATGTCACGGCCACTCCCTGAGGGCAGGTTTGCACACACACCACATCCATCCGGCACAGGCGTCACAGGCCATGTGACCCCGCCAATATAAGGGGCCGACAACGTCACATTCCCCACTGCCGGTGGTGATTGGATGACGGACGCTCCACGGTTCTCAATCATAAAGGGCCCATGAGTTGTTGCGCACAGGGTTGGTCGCACCCGAAGCCTTGCGCCCGTCACGGGCCTACCACCACGTGGCGCTGACTGGGGTTGCACAGGGTTAGTGGCACCCGAAGTCTTGCGCCCGTCACGGGCCTACCACCACGTGGTGCTGACTGGTGTTGCACAGGGTTAGTGGCACCCGAAGCCTTGCGCCCGTCACGGGCCTACCACCACGTGATGCTGACTGGGGTTGCACAGGGTTAGTGGCACCCGAAGCCTTGCGCCCGTCACGGGTCTACCACCACGTGGCGCTCACTGGGGTTGCACAGGGTTAGTGGAACCGAAATAGCTGAGCGGGTGTGCAGCCTGTGATGATGACGTGTGCACTGATGTGGTCTCTCCCTTCCTTTCCTTCTCTCTCTCTCACTCTCACTCTCTCTCCTTTCCTTCCCTCTCTCTTTCACTCTCTCTCTCCCTTCCTTTCCTTCTCTCTCTCTCACTCTCACTCTCTCCCCTTTCCTTCCCTTCCTCTCTCACTCTCTCTCTCCCTTCCTTTCCTTCTCTCTCTCTCACTCTCACTCTCTCTCCTTTCCTTCCCTCTATCACTCTCTCTCTCTCCCTTCCTTTCCTTCTCTCTCTTTCTCTCTCTGCCTTTCTTTCATTTTCTGTTTCTCTGTGTCTCGCTCCTTTGATGTGCGCATGGCACACGTTCTGATTTTGTGCTTTGTTTTCCAGGCTGTGACATCGATATTGTCCCGGACGGACCTGACAGGAGTCTTCCGCATTGGTGTTTTGTGTTGTATTTCAATAAAGTTTTTGGTTGTTACTTCAGTGCTGTGTGACTGTTTCTCGTTCTTCTGGCCACACGTGTGTTATTTTTTGTCAATGTGCGTTATCAGGCGCTTTTTGTGGCTCTTGTGTCGTGCACGGTATGTGTATGTTGGGGGGGGCCGGGGGAGGGCCTGGGGGGGTGGCGGTGGGTGTTGTGGCCCTCATGGGTATCGGAGCTGCATGATCATTGTCTCCATGGCATCTGTGGGTCTTCAGGTGTGGCTCTTGGCTGGGCTCCCTTTCATGCTGCAGGTAGTCGTCCTGCTTTACACCAGCAAAAGGCAGGTGTTAAATCCCTGGTGATACAGCGGCTTATCGCCTGTTTTTGGTTCGCATCGCAGATCTGGCAGTTCGTTGTGAAAGTGGTGTTGTGGTTTTTTCGTGTTTTTGCACGGGAACACCTACTCTGCATCTCATTAGGGTTAGTTGGTGGTGTCCACCGTGGTGTTAAATTTTGGGGCAGTTGTCGCGGGAATACTGGCGATGTCTGCAGTTTGCACCCGCTTGTGAATGGGGTGTTAAATCTATCTCAATCTTTTGATGAGTTAAGGTGGAGATAAATCGGAGATAAGTCCTTGTGAATATCCCCCTCAGTTTTTGATCATCAAAGGTGCCGGTCAACGGCCACTGCAACTCAGCATTGTTCCTCGTATATTTGTGCTATAATGTACTAAACATAATAGGGCCAATGCCATGCTTTACATACATTTCAAAATTCAGCGTGCCTTCCGGAGGCGCAGGCTGACTCTCTTCCAATCGAGCATCAGTAGAACAAAAACGACATCCCACACAACACAACTTGCTCAAACAAGGCATTCTCTCTCACAGACGCACGCTCACTATGTATACCAAACAAATATTTGCAAAATATCTTCATCCAAAGTGGGCCACAGACCTTGTCAAATGCAATTCTCAAATGGTACCATATTCAAAAAGAGCCCAAACAAAATCAAGCGCGTATCCAAAAACGATCCGCAGACCGTATCCAATTCAAACCAATGTAGCACCACAATCACAAAGAACCTAAGCAAACTCACATGGTGCACACAGGTCAAGCGAATTTATTGTCCACTGCCGACTCTTTGGACCAAACGGTCAGATCCAAAGGTTTTGCCTTTCAAGACCCCAGCCGGGATGACCACTGGGCGAGGCACCGCCCGATCAGACAGGCGGGGCAGCTGCGAGTACTAGACTCTATCGTGCAGGGATCTCCGATCCGCCCATCCGACCCGACGTGGCCCCGTCCTCCCCACCCGTTCGCGGGCGAGGATGGGTCACACCTGATGGAGTCCCTGTTCGGGTGCCAAATGAAGGAAGTGACCCGATTAGGGTCACCCAGGTCACTCGCCACCACCTCTCAGCCTTCCATACAAATGAAGAGTCGGTCAGACAGTAGAGAATACAAACCAAGTTATTTATTAGTTTTGCGCTCGAGCGGAGTCCAGTCTGACTAGCCTCCTAAGATGCTACCGAGGGGACATTAAATCAGTTGTTATGCGTTTCCAATGGCCAGCAAAACCCGACCAGAACTGGAAATTTCCAGTTGGAGCAGGTTAACAAAGGAGACACAGAAGATGAGCTACACTCCTGGGATCGAGTACATGTTATCTCTGCCTCAAGGTTACTCTGTCCGTGCCTGCCACTGTAAGCATGAGAACGGGCCTATCTAACAAGGAAGGTATGCGAAGGCACATTCATATATTCATTAAGACAACGAAGCTCAACCTTGGAGAAATACAAAAAAAATATCGAAGCTGCTTTCCGCTGAGGCAGACAAAATGAGACAGAAGTTAGTTTCGACCATTACACTAAATGGCGGATAAATGCAAAATGGTGCCGCAAATGCTAACTTAAGCATAATGCTAATAGGAGGAGTCGACTGGAAGTATTTTCCAGTCCAACAGTTAGATGCTTAAACCTGTTGCTTGGCTAGACGAGATTGGCACTAGAAGTAACCAAACAGACAGATATATTATCATCAGCAACAGGAGTGCTAATAAATATCAGAGGTGGGATAATATCCACCTCATTTGTCTTTAATAAAATCAGGACTCTCCTTCAATATTATCTAGGAGAATCTCTATTACGCAGGTTCAACTGCTAAAGCTGTATGCTTTATGGACTTGCAATGGAAAGTTTTAAATATAGATACACTTGACCAATATGCAGATCTCAAAATGTCCTCCAACATTGCCCCAGTCCAAAAAGCCTTAGAATCCGTTGCACCCCTTCCAGAGTCCCCCTGTAAGAAATTGGGTAAGTGGTTAAGGGCATTCTCAATAAATAACCACAATCCTTGTCCTATGAACCACAAAAGTCACTAAATTCACCTGTGCTTAAACCTCTGTTAGCTTGGCACAAAAGCAGGCCGTCATAACATAGAGGCACTGTTAAATATTTATGCAGCACACAGACAGTAATAAAGTGAAAACACAACACAAGAAAAATCCCACACCAATTTAGAAAAATAGAGTAAAATATAATAAATAAAATGACACAAAAAAATCCAATCAGTAGAACCAGATTTATGATTTTAAACTTTTAAGTGAAAGATTGCGCCTAAAAGATCAAAGCGACAACTGCGGTCATCTAGTCTCACAAGATCGGGGCAATGTCAAAAGTTATGATTGACTGCGATGGAGCCCAGTTTGGATACACAAAGCAGATTGGGCCCGGTCTCGACATACCTTCTGACTTAAAATAAATTTCAAGGAAAAGTTCCAGAGAAGGTAAAGTTCAGCTGGGCAAGGCAGCCGGCGGTGTCCGAGTATGAGGCGTCATCATCGGGGAGCCAGTGGGCAAAGTTGCAGTAAAGATTTCTACTTCTGGACTTTTGTCACTTTTTGGGAAGTCGAAAATCTCCAGCAGCACAAAGCTGCAGGCTTGTAGTCGACGAGGGCTCCATGAGGCCTGATACCCTTTCCGAGAGGGATCGCTGAACAGGATTTAGTGCACAGTCAGGTTGATTGGCAGTGCACCTGGGGTGGATTGTTAGCACGTAGGTCCCGGTCTCCTGCCGGTTCTCAGGCCACTGTTTGGTGGAACATTTTCTAAGTCTCAAGTTTCACATTTTGGCTGGAGGAGCACCTTTAGTACCACTTCCAAGGATCCAGGGCTCGTTGGCCACCATTTTAGGTTTGGACTCACGCCAGGCAGAGGCTAGGTGCAGGGTTTAAGGTCTCTGGAGCTTGTTATATCCCTGTAGCTCACACAGAAGCGCAGCCAACTAGCCCTTGGAGTCCCTCTGGTAGTTCTGGGATTAAGAAACAAGACATGCCTCAAGCAGAGGTCAGTCTTCTGAGGGTACAAGGCAAGCTTCAAACAGCAGAACAGTTGTCTGAAGTATAAAACAGTCCTTCTGGTTGTCCTTGCAGGTCCAGGAGTGAACTGAAGAGTTGGTCTGAGAGTCCAATATTTATACCTGGTACCAGCCTTTGAAGTGGGGAAACTTCTAGACTGCTCCGACATCTGCTTCTGGAAAGTTCCTTCCTTTCCCTGCCCAGGTTCCAAGAGGTCTAGGGTGACAAAAGGCTGGTGTCAAGTTACTTTGTGAGAGTGCTGGAGGCAGCCCTTTGTAATGTAAGTGAGGTAGGTAACAACTTCGCCCCTCTCGTCCTGACAGGATGGCCTATTCTGCCAACACCTAGTTCTCCTTTGTCTCACTGTCTGGAAGGAATACACAAAAGCCAACTGCCAACTATTCACAGTCATGTGACCCAGGATGCAGGTGCCAAATGGTTAGGACAAGAAAATGCCAACTTTCTAAAATTGGTATTTCACAATTGTGTCTTAAAACCGACTTTACCATTAAAGAAGATTTTAAATACAATTCATTTGAGACCAAACATGACTTTTCTACCTGCTCCTAATCGAAAGTTAGCACTTATTAAATGTAATAAGGTAAACCAATGTTATCATGTGTGTTAGACCTGTCATCCTTAGGGTGGTCTTTCCCCCAAACGTTTGGCCTGCTTATCTCCTCTTTTTGCTGATTCTTTTTGTTGATCTTAGGACTCTGAGCACTTTACCACTGCTGACCAGTGCTAAAGTGCATGTGCTTCTTCCCTAAACATGGTAACATTGGTGTATACAGAATTGTCACATTTAGTTTACTTGTAAGTCCCTTGTAAAATGGTATAATATATACCCAGGGCCTGTAAATTAAAATGCTACTAGTGGGCCTGCAGCACTGATTGTGCCACCCACACAGGTAGCCTTTCAAGCCTGTCTCAGGCCTGCCATTGCAGGGTCTGTATGTACAGTTTACGGCCACTTCAACTTGACATTTACATCCTAACTGTTTTAGAAATGCCACTTTTAGAAAGTTGACATTTCTCTTATCTTACTGCTCTCTGCACCTGCAGCCTGTCTCCAATACACATCTGGGATGGGTGACAGCTACTCTTTGTGCACTCCCTCTAGACAGCCACAAATACAGCAAGGGTAGGTGTGCCAGAGAACTCATCTGCATTCTGATAGCTCTTCATGGGCAGGAAGAGAGGGGGGAGCTGACACTTGCACCTGAATAGGCAGTGTCCCATTTCCCACACAAAGGGCTGATTACTACTACTGATAGTCTGGAGCTAGGGCTGGTGTTGCAGGAAAACTGAAATAAAGAAAGACAAGACTTCTCTTGACAAGGCAAATGTAGGTTTACTGGTCTCGGCTGGGAGAACAGCTGCCCTCGCAACGGTAAACAGCTGAACTCAATGTGCTGCTCACAGGCAGCTGCTTATATAGATGAAAAATTCATTTAAATACAATTCTCTAAAAAAGCCAATAACAGGTCAAAGAATACATTAGTTAATTATATATTTTTACATAACCATCACATCACTTGTGTCCTTTAAACTCACAACCATTCCTCAACATTCTCTTATTGTATGTCTAACAAGCTTTGATGAAACAGTAACTTCCCCTCGAGCGTGTGTGCATGTCACGTTTCCATTAACTAGGAGAATAAGATATGTGCATGTATACTCTTCAAGGCTTGTTTAAACATGTGTTTCCATTTAACTGAAACTTGCTGATGGTGCATTCTAATTTCTAGTGAACACTAACCTATTTTGTATCGCCATGAAGCTTAGGCCTGAACTGTTCTTTAAACATGTATAGTCCTGCAACGCTCTCTACTTATATCTGCGGTAGCGAGATTTCTTCGTATTTCTTTTTCTCCTTAACACCGCGAAGAAAAGATCTGCGTGCACTTCAAAGACCATTCTTTGAAGTCACCCCCAATACAAAGGCACAACTGGGTAGAAGAACTGGGGCACTGACCCTACCAAGACAGTACACTACTGGACCTGTGTAGAACTCTGCTTGGAGTAAAGACGGCTGTGCTACAAGGATTGCCACTCTGCTTAACTGCTGCTCTGGAACAACTGCTTTTCTGCTTTGCTGTGCTGCCTTGTTGCCTGCTGATCTCTGCCCTGCTGAAGACAAGGACTGGACCCATCTCACTTGAACCCACAGTGACTCCAAGGGCTTGCTGGTTTACCCCCTGGTCTGAAGTCTCAGGGCCATCAAATACTTCCTTCAACCCTGCAACAACACCTGGACTCTGCCATCTGTGAGTTCTGACCTGCCAAGTGGTGTCAATCCAGTACCAGGCCTTTGAAAGGTGACTTCTGCTGTACAGAACCATCAACATTGACACAGTGATGACTTTGTGCCAATCGGAACCGACGCATTGCCCTTCGACGCTGATGGAGGAGGTGATCGACATCGCTGCAACGGACTGCGCTGCTCAACGATGACAGACAGCACAGCTCGACAACGATGCAGTGCCTGCCTTGTGAAGGAAGTGACCCGATTAGGGCCACCTGGGTCACTCGCGACCACCTTTCGGCCTTCCAAGAAATGAAGAGTCGATGACGCAGTGGAGAACACAAACCAAGTTATTTATTAGTAAATTTGCGCTGCAGCGGAGCCCAGTCTGACCAGCCTCTTGAGATGGCTGCCGAGGGACTGACTTCAGGACACTTGGTAAAACATAATATACATTTCCAATACCCACAAGACACGCCCAGGCTGGAAATTTCCAGCTGGGACCAGTTACACAATGAAAAGACAGAGGGATAAGTTTTGATTCTGAGTCTGAGCACACACTATCTGTGCGCCAAGGTCACTCTGCCTGCCTTCACAGTAGAGGCAGTGGGAGCAGGCTTCCATCTCATGGGAAAGGTATGCAGAAGGACAAAACAATGTATTCATCAGTACAGCGAGGCCCAACCTTGAGAGACACAGAAAATTCAGCACAGCTACTACTTGCAGAACCAGGGAGAAATTAATTGCAATCATGGCCTAGAATTGGCGGCTAAATATAAAATGGCGCCCCAAAGGCTAACTTAAGCATCATTATGTATGGTAGCACAGATCAGACTTTTCATTTAATTCCAACACTTGTAAAGGGATTTGTGGACATAGCCTTCCTTTCCTATGCGGATCAGAACTGACGCATCGAGTCTTCAACATCAACGCTTCCTCCATCCTAGGTACTTTTTCAGCAGGACCTGCGTGAGTCCTGTAGCCGGCCTGCCCTCCATTGCATCGGCCTGAACTTTGGATTCAGCCCTGTCCAGCATGGCCTCAAGTAACCCTTAAGCACTATTTGCTTCTAAGCACTACTTTTTGATTTATTCTTTAAAAATTCATAACTCCAGTTTTACTTATTTAATGTTTGTCATTTAAGTCTTGTTATATTCATAAAAATATATTCTACTTTTCTAACTCTGTGTGGAGTATTTTTGTGGTGTTTTACATTGTATTACCGTGTTGCACAAATACATTACACATTGCCTCTTTAGATAAGCCTAACTGCTCTGTTCCAAGCTACCAGAGGGAGAGCACAGGTTATCTTTTAGTGTGTATCTAGCTTACCCTGACAAAACACTTGGGGTGTAAGTGACATGGTTCTATAGCCATCTTCTGCAAATGCTCCTGTATCTCTGTGGTGATCAGATCCAAAACTTCCTGAGAAAAATGTATTGGCAAACAATACCTGGTCTGTACTGGGATTGCATAGAATTTTTTAAAACCCTTTCACCATCTGTAATACCCATATGTCTTTTAACTTTAAACCAACTATTGAACATAGAGGGCGAACCTGCCTCTTTCTAGTGTAGTAATGTTCTCTCCCCTATAAAAGAGAGGACACTACATTTACCTTGAGTTCCCCCTCCCCTTGCTTGGTCTCTGCTTACAACAAAGCGTCCTCTCTTTCTTTGTGGGAAGACTGCTGGTGGTAGGAGGGTCTGTAGGAGGTTCCCTGGTCATTGAAATGACCCCCATATCCACCCTAAGAAAGACCCAATCAAACACAAGAGCTAGGGATGATTGTGCCTTGAGGAGAGGCAAAGGTCTGAATATACCACCCAATTTCTTTTATAAGTTTATCGCTAAACAAATACCCTTGATAACTGGCCCTGTATTTGAGCTTGCCAGCTCCCCAAGTTTGGGATCAATATACAACAACAGTCCCATGTGTAGCTCAAAAGAAAGTTCTGCATTTGCATTCCCAAGAAAATGGATCTCCCTTTGATCCAAACCAGAAATTGTTTCCAGGTCTAGTTGATACCCTCACTTCTTTACCTCTTTAGCAGCACCTAAACACAGGAAACAGGACCCTGGGTATCTAATAATGGATCCTGGAAAAAGGACCAGGCATGCCCTAGCCACATCTTTTGTAGGGTCTTTCCCACCCTTGCTTTAAAATGTTACAATTGTATTAACATACCCCAGAGTTATGGCTGCTTTCTCGTGTAATATTGGTCTTGGGCACTCCACTCTCATTTTAGATCTAACACTCCTATCCACTGAACTTCTTATCTTGGACGTATGTATTAATGAAGAAGTAACGGATGAGCCCAGTCCACCAAAAGTGGATGCTGAATGAGTCCAGGCTCAAACATGTTAGCACCTCCCTCGTCCAAAATAACAAAATGAGGCTCATCCCCAGTTTTCATCTTTTCAGGCTCAGGGATGTAACACAGGCCCCTGCAGCCACTGCCGAATAACGGGGCCGCCAACCCATTTCCCTCATATCCATGAGGCGAAACATAACTTTTCTTCATCATTCTTTTACCACCATCGCTACATAATTCCCCTAGCTGGGAAAGTGATTTGCCATCCACAGGTATTGACAAAGAGCTTGTAATAGCATTCACTCAGAATGTCCTCTATCAGTGGCTTCACTTCTAAATGATGAAGAGTTCCCTTTATGAATGGAATTAGAAATTGAATTGTCTGAAGACTTAGAAAAAGGTTTCCTTAAAAACCTCATCCTCCTCAGTAATAACCCTGCAGTCAACCATTTAAATAAGAAAAAAAAAACCAGCAGGGAATTGAACCCCTTCAATATTTTCTTTGAACAAGTTATAGTCAGACCAAGGAAAAAGGTTGTGCCTTTAAATGGCATTCACATAAACTCAAGCAGCTGCATACCTAAATACTTCTCCAGGCAAGCATCTGCTTTGCAACAAATAATACCATGCATATGATCATGAAATAAAAATAGGCAAAGCTCCCCATTTACAATGCTGGTACAATGTAATTATTCACACCTTTGTTCGGTAAGCAAGTGCCAATGTGAATTGGACTTGAAATAAACAAAGCAGCCCCCACTCACTGTAACAAAGTAACAATTGCATATGCAGCCTTTAAGAACACGTTACTTACCTTCGGTAACGATGTATCTGTAAGAGACATAGGTTAGTTATAGATTCCTCACCTTAGAATTACCCCCAGGCGTCAGACTGGATCCGGAGAATTTTTTCTTAGCAGTACCCCTGTGCGTCGGTAGGTGGCGTTGGTCGGCTCCACGTCCGTCCATCGTCGGCGTCGTGTTCGCCTGGATGACGTTGTGGTGCCTACTTAGGCTGACGTCAGTTCTGACACGACTTTCCACGCCAGAAACGCAGAGCCATGCAAGACACTGACCACTGGTGCGCTAAACCTAGGGCCCCGCAAGGGAGTCCATGTCCCTAGAAGTCAGTTCGCAGAGCAGGGAGGATGGGTGGGGCAGTAAGGAATCTATAACTAACCTATGTCTCTTACAGATACATCATTACCGAAGGTAAGTAACTTGTTTATCTGAAAGAGACAGTTAGTTACAGATTCCTTACCTTAGAATAGATACCCCAGCAATACCAACCCCGGAGGAGGGTCTGCGAACCAAGTTTACACCAGAAAGTCCTGGAGGACAGAACGGCAAACAAGCCATCCCTCCAGACTTGGCTTTCCAGGCAGTAATGTCTGGTAACATGTGCAAGGATGCCCACGTGGCTGCCTGACGGATGTCAATAAGTGGAGCTCCAAGTGCAAGGGCAATGGTGGCTGCCGCAGCTCTAGTTGAATGAGCTCGGAGCCCCACTGGAGGTTCCTTCTACGCCAAAGCGTAACAGACTTTAATACAAAGGACAACCCATCTAGAGATGGTACGCTTTTGAACAGCCCGACCTTTCGTGGCACCTACATAGCCAACGAAGAGTTGATCATCCACCCCGAAATCATTTGTGCGGTCAAGGTAGGACAGCGCACGTTTAGGGTCCAGACGGTGGAGTCTCTCCTCCTCCTTGGAAGGGTGCGGAGGTGGGAAAAAGGTGGGCAAAGTGATGGTTTGTCCAATGTGAAAAGGTGTAACCACTTTTGGAAGGAACGACGATCTCGTTCAAAGCACCACTTTGTCCGGATGCACAGAGAAGAAAGGCAGCTTAGAAGAAAGAGCTTGAAGCTCACTCACCCTGCGAGCAGAGGTGATGGCACCAAGGAAGGAGGTTTTCAATGTGAGGAGCCTGAGAGGACAGTTGTGAAAAGGCTCGAAGGAAGCATGCATAAGATAAGTTAAGACAAGGTTCAAGTCCCACTGGGGCATTACGAAAGGAGCTGGAGGAAAGAGATGAGTAATGCCCTTAAATAATCTATTTTCAATAGGGGACTTGAACAAAGATGGCTGATCTGGTAGCCGAAGGAAATCAGAGTTGGCCGCAAGATAGCCCTTTAGAGTGCCCAGGGCAGAGCCCTGCTGGGCCAAAGAAAGTATGTACAAAAGGACCTCTGAAAGAGGGGCAGAAAGGGGATCCACAGCCTTTGCTGTGCACCATGCCACAAACTTATTCCATCGACAGGCGTATACCGTTTTGTGGAGGGACACCTGGCTGCCAAGATGACGTTACAGACTTCGGGTGGAAGGTCAAAAGCTGTCAACTGTTGCCGCTCAATCTCCACGCAAGGAGGTGGAGGCTGGACAGGTTCGGGTGAAGAACCCTCCCCTGCTGCTGTGACAGAAGATCCTCCTGAAGAGGCAGTCTGAGTGGAGGATCGATGGCCATGCTCAGGAGCTCTGGGTACCAGACTCTTCATGCCCAGTCCGGAGCCACAAGTATAACTTGGGCCCGCCCGTGCTTGATCTTCTTTAGCCCTCTGGGCAGAAGTGGTACAGGCGGAAAGGCGTACAGGAGGCCACAGTTCCACTCGTGACGAAAAGCCTCGCCGAGCGAGTGCCGCCTTGGAAACTCCAATGCAAAGAATTGCTGACATTGCGCATTCTCTTCGGTGGTGAACAGATCTAACCAAGGCACTCCACACCTCTGAAAGAGACCTTGCACCACCTCCGAGTGAAGACGCCATTTGTGATCTACCAGGCACCAGCGGCTGAGTTCGTCCGCCCTGGTGTTCAGAGAACCTGGCAGGTGTTGAACCCCCAGGGTCATGCCCTGATGTTCCAGCCATGCCCAGAGACGAAGAGCCTATGTTTGTTAAAGTACCACATGGCGGTGGTGTTGTCCGTGAACACCTGCACCACTTTCCCTTTGAGAGAGGGAAGGAATGATTTCAGTGCCAGGCGGATTGCCCGGAGCTCCAGCAGGTTCATATGGAGCCTCTGATCTCCACCTCTCCCAGATGGCCACCCCATCCCAGGAGTGACGCATCTGTCACTACTGTGAGATCTGGTTGGGGAAGGGAGAGGGATATGCCTCTGACCCAAGCTTTGTTCATTAACCACCACTGCAGTTGTTGCGCAGTTCCCTCCGAGATCTGGACGTAGTCGGAAAGATTCCCCTGATGCTGCGACCACTGAAACTTCAGGTCCCACTGCAGAGCCCACATATGCCATCTGGCATGATCCACCAGCAGGATGCAGCCGGCGATGAGGCCCAGCAGCCTCGGGTCAGTCTCACCGAAATCCGGTATAGAGGCTGAAATATCGGTATCATAGCCCGAATATCCCGGACTCGCTGCTCGGGAGGATAGGCCCGAAACTGCACTTTGTCCAGACCCACCCGATGAAAGGGAGCATCTGAGAGGGAGTCGGGTGTGACTTTGGCACGTTGATAGTGAACCCCAGCGAATGCGGAAGGTCCACCATAGTCTGGAGGTGGGAGATGACAGCCTGGAGTAAGCCCGCCTTCAAGCCAGTCGTTGAGATAGGGGAAGACTGGAACCCCTGATCTGCACAGATGAGTTGCCACCACCGCCATCACTTTCGTGAACACCCGAGGGGCACTGGTAAGGCCAAAGGGGAGCACAGTGAACTGAAAATGCTCGTGGCCTACCGTGAACCGCAGGTAGCATCTGTGGGCTGGCAGGACGGGGATTTGAAAATAGGCGTCCTGCAAGTCCAGCGCCGGCATCCAGTCTCAAGGGTCGAGGGCAGGCAGGACCTGAGCTAAGGTTAGCATTTTGAACTTCTCCTTCCAGAGGAAGTGGTTGAGGGCTCTGCGATCCATAATAGGACGCAGGCCTTTGTTCTTCTTAGCGATACCAAAGGGGATGATGGACGGAGCGTTAGAGCAAATCAAACACTCACCCCCAGTCAACTGATCTGGGTTTAATCCATCATCATTCTTTAGCTCACTCCACCACCCCAGTTCAGACATGGCCATATGCAAATCAGTCTGACCCTGTGCCTCATGGGAACAGTCCAGCCCGAACTGCCAAGCCATGTCTTCCCTGGACCGGAAACAAGCATCCTGGGACCGGTTTCGGGTTCAAAACCCTCATCAGCCAGGCTATCTTGAATCCAGTGGCAAAGTGAGCAAGGGACCCACGTCTGGGCATACCCTGCCAACTTAGGGCGAACAAGCGATACCAAAAGGGATGATGGACGGAGCGTTAGAGCAAATCAAACACTCACCCCCAGTCAACTGATCTGGGTTTAATCCATCATCATTCTTTAGCTCACTCCACCACCCCAGTTCAGACATGGCCATATGCAAATCATTCTGACCCTGTGCCTCATGGGAACAGTCCAGCCCGAACTGCCAAGCCATGTCTTCCCTGGACCGGAAACAAGCATCCTGGGACCGGTTTCGGGTTCAAAACCCTCATCAGCCAGGCTATCTTGAATCCAGTGGCAAAGTGAGCAAGGGACCCACGTCTGGGCATACCCTGCCAACTTAGGGCGAACAAGCGATACCAAAGGGGATGATGGACGGAGCGTTAGAGCAAATCAAACACTCACCCCAGTCAACTGATCTGGGTTTAATCCATCATCATTCTTTAGCTCACTCCACCACCCCAGTTCAGACATGGCCATATGCAAATCAGTCTGACCCTGTGCCTCATGGGAACAGTCCAGCCCGAACTGCCAAGCCATGTCTTCCCTGGACCGGAAACAAGCATCCTGGGAGCGGTTTCGGGTTCAAAACCCTCATCAGCCAGGCTATCTTGAATCCAGTGGCAAAGTGAGCAAGGGACCCACGTCTGGGCATATCCTGCCAACTTAGGGCGAACAAAGCGATACCAAAGGGGATGATGGACGGAGCGTTAGAGCAAATCAAACACTCACCCCCAGTCAACTGATCTGGGTTTAATCCATCATCATTCTTTAGCTCACTCCACCACCCCAGTTCAGACATGGCCATATGCAAATCAGTCTGACCCTGTACCTCATGGGAACAGTCCAGCCCGAACTGCCAAGGCATGTCTTCCCTGGACCGGAAACAAGCATCCTGGGACCGGTTTCGGGTTCAAAACCCTCATCAGCCAGGCTATCTTGAATCCAGTGGCAAAGTGAGCAAGGGACCCACGTCTGGGCATACCCTGCCAACTTAGGGCGAACAAAGCGATACCAAAGGGGATGATGGACGGAGCGTTAGAGCAAATCAAACACTCACCCCCAGTCAACTGATCTGGGTTTAATCCATCATCATTCTTTAGCTCACTCCACCACCCCAGTTCAGACATGGCCATATGCAAATCAGTCTGACCCTGTGCCTCATGGGAACAGTCCAGCCCGAACTGCCAAGCCATGTCTTCCCTGGACCGGAAACAAGCAACCTGGGACCGGTTTCGGGTTCAAAACCCTCATCAGCCAGGCTATCTTGAATCCAGTGGCAAAGTGAGCAAGGGACCCACGTCTGGGCATACCCTGCCAACTTAGGGCGAACAAAGCGATGCCAAAGGGGATGATGGACGGAGCGTTAGAGCAAATCAAACACTCACCCCCAGTCAACTGATCTGGGTTTAATCCATCATCATTCTTTAGCTCACTCCACCACCCCAGTTCAGACATGGCCATATGCAAATCAGTCTGACCCTGTGCCTCATGGGAACAGTCCAGCCCGAACTGCCAAGCCATGTCTTCCCTGGACCGGAAACAAGCATCCTGGGACCGGTTTCGGGTTCAAAACCCTCATCAGCCAGGCTATCTTGAATCCAGTGGCAAAGTGAGCAAGGGACCCACGGCTGGGCATACCCTGCCAACTTAGGGCGAACAAAGCGATACCAAAGGGGATGATGGACGGAGCGTTAGAGCAAATCAAACACTCACCCCCAGTCAACTGATCTGGGTTTAATCCATCATCATTCTTTAGCTCACTCCACCACCCCAGTTCAGACATGGCCATATGCAAATCAGTCTGACCCTGTGCCTCATGGGAACAGTCCAGCCCGAACTGCCAAGCCATGTCTTCCCTGGACCGGAAACAAGCATCCTGGGACCGGTTTCGGGTTCAAAACCCTCATCAGCCAGGCTATCTTGAATCCAGTGACAAAGTGAGCAAGGGAAGACATGGCTTGGCAGTTTGGGCTGGACTGTTCCCATGAGGCACAGGGTCAGACTGATTTGCATATGGCCATGTCTGAACTGGGGTGGTGGAGTGAGCTTAAGAATGATGATGGATTAAACCCAGATCAGTTGACTGGGGGTGAGTGTTTGATTTGCTCAAGCGCTCCGTCCATCATCCCCTTTTGTATCGCTTTGTTCGCCCTAAGTTGGCAGGGTATGCCCAGACGTGGGTCCCTTGCTCACTTTGCCACTGGATTCAAGCTAGCCTGGCTGATGACGGCTGAATAGCCAGAAACCGGTCCCAGGATGCTTGTTTCCGGTCCAGGGAAGACATGGCTTGGCAGTTCGGGCTGGACTGTTCCCATGAGGCACAGGGTCAGACTGATTTGCATATGGCCATGTCTGAACTGGGGTGGTGGAGTGAGCTTAAGAATGATGATGGATTAAACCCAGATCAGTTGACTGGGGGTGAGTGTTTGATTTGCTCAAGCGCTCCGTCCATCATCCCCTTTTGTATCGCTTTGTTCGCCCTAAGTTGGCAGGGTATGCCCAGACGTGGGTCCCTTGCTCACTTTGCCACTGGATTCAAGCTAGCCTGGCTGATGACGGCTGAATAGCCAGAAACCGGTCCCAGGATGCTTGTTTCCGGTCCAGGGAAGACATGGCTTGGCAGTTCGGGCTGGACTGTTCCCATGAGGCACAGGGTCAGACTGATTTGCATATGGCCATGTCTGAACTGGGGTGTTGGAGTGAGCTTAAGAATGATGATGGATTAAACCCAGATCAGTTGACTGGGGGTGAGTGTTTGATTTGCTCAAGCGCTCCGTCCATCATCCCCTTTTGTATCGCTTTGTTCGCCCTAAGTTGGCAGGGTATGCCCAGACGTGGGTCCCTTGCTCACTTTGCCACTGGATTCAAGCTAGCCTGGCTGATGACGGCTGAATAGCCAGAAACCGGTCCCAGGATGCTTGTTTCCGGTCCAGGGAAGACATGGCTTGGCAGTTCGGGCTGGACTGTTCCCATGAGGCACAGGGTCAGACTGATTTGCATATGGCCATGTCTGAACTGGGGTGGTGGAGTGAGCTTAAGAATGATGATGGATTAAACCCAGATCAGTTGACTGGGGGTGAGTGTTTGATTTGCTCAAGCGCTCCGTCCATCATCCCCTTTTGTATCGCTTTGTTCGACCTAAGTTGGCAGGGTATGCCCAGACGTGGGTCCCTTGCTCACTTTGCCACTGGATTCAAGCTAGCCTGGCTGATGACGGCTGAATAGCCAGAAACCGGTCCCAGGATGCTTGTTTCCGGTCCAGGGAAGACATGGCTTGGCAGTTCGGGCTGGACTGTTCCCATGAGGCACAGGGTCAGACTGATTTGCATATGGCCATGTCTGAACTGGGGTGGTGGAGTGAGCTTAAGAATGATGATGGATTAAACCCAGATCAGTTGACTGGGGGTGAGTGTTTGATTTGCTCAAGCGCTCCGTCCATCATCCCCTTTTGTATCGCTTTGTTCGCCCTAAGTTGGCAGGGTATGCCCAGACGTGGGTCCCTTGCTCACTTTGCCACTGGATTCAAGCTAGCCTGGCTGATGACGGCTGAATAGCCAGAAACCGGTCCCAGGATGCTTGTTTCCGGTCCAGGGAAGACATGGCTTGGCAGTTCGGGCTGGACTGTTCCCATGAGGCACAGGGTCAGACTGATTTGCATATGGCCATGTCTGAACTGGGGTGGTGAAGTGAGCTTAAGAATGATGATGGATTAAACCCAGATCAGTTGACTGGGGGTGAGTGTTTGATTTGCTCAAGCGCTCCGTCCATCATCCCCTTTTGTATCGCTTTGTTCTCCCTAAGTTGGCAGGGTATGCCCAGACGTGGGTCCCTTGCTCACTTTGCCACTGGATTCAAGCTAGCCTGGCTGATGACGGCTGAATAGCCAGAAACCGGTCCCAGGATGCTTGTTTCCGGTCCAGGGAAGACATGGCTTGGCAGTTCGGGCTGGACTGTTCCCATGAGGCACAGGGTCAGACTGATTTGCATATGGCCATGTCTGAACTGGGGTGGTGGAGTGAGCTTAAGAATGATGATGGATTAAACCCAGATCAGTTGACTGGGGGTGAGTGTTTGATTTGCTCAAGCGCTCGAGCCATCATCCCCTTTTGTATCGCTTTGTTCGCCCTAAGTTGGCAGGGTATGCCCAGACGTGGGTCCCTTGCTCACTTTGCCACTGGATTCAAGCTAGCCTGGCTGATGACGGCTGAATAGCCAGAAACCGGTCCCAGGATGCTTGTTTCCGGTCCAGGGAAGACATGGCTTGGCAGTTCGGGCTGGACTGTTCCCATGAGGCACAGGGTCAGACTGATTTGCATATGGCCATGTCTGAACTGGGGTGGTGGAGTGAGCTTAAGAATGATGATGGATTAAACCCAGATCAGTTGACTGGGGGTGAGTGTTTGATTTGCTCAAGCGCTCCGTCCATCATCCCCTTTGTATCGCTTTGTTCGCCCTAAGTTGGCAGGGTATGCCCAGACGTGGGTCCCTTGCTCACTTTGCCACTGGATTCAAGCTAGCCTGGCTGATGACGGCTGAATAGCCAGAAACCGGTCCCAGGATGCTTGTTTCCGGTCCAGGGAAGACATGGCTTGGCAGTTCGGGCTGGACTGTTCCCATGAGGCACAGGGTCAGACTGATTTGCATATGGCCATGTCTGAACTGGGGTGGTGGAGTGAGCTTAAGAATGATGATGGATTAAACCCAGATCAGTTGACTGGGGGTGAGTGTTTGATTTGCTCAAGCGCTCCGTCCATCATCCCCTTTTGTATCGCTTTGTTCTTCTTGGGCACCAGAAAGTAGCGGGAATAGCAACTACGACCTACTTCTGGCCTTGATAGCTCCCTTGGCCATGAGAGCTGAGACTTCTGCTGGAGAAGCGCCAAATGATCCTCCGACATGCGATCGAAAGATGGTGGATTGGAGGGAGGGGTAGTCTTGAAGTGGAGGGAGTAGCCCCTTCTGACTATTTGCAAAACCCACCTGTCCGACGTGATGGTTTGCCAGTGGGGGAGGTGATTGACGAATCCTGCTGCCCACTGGCCTTTGGTGGGCCTGAAAGGTTGGACTAGGAAGGTTTGGAGGTCGCTGCAAGGGGAAAGGGTGGACTGGCCTGTTTACTGGCTCCCAGACCCACGTTGCTGGGTCCCATGTCCGCGGCCACGCCGACGCTGGGCAGCTTGCGTGAACTGGTGGCTGGACTGGGTCGAACATGGTTGGGTGCCCCTTTCGTAGCCACGAAAGGGGCAAAAAGCAGACTGAGGGGTACAGGACGACGCAGCAAGGTGCAAGGATCTGGCCGTAGCTCGAGAATTCTTAAAGCACTCCAGCGCCAAGTCTGCTTTGTCACCGAAAAGGTGACGGCCATCGAAGAACATATCAAGCCATGTTGACTGGACATCCCCCGAAAAGCCAGACGTCCTCAACCAGGCATAGCGCCTAAGCGCTACCGACGTGGCAATCGTTCTGCCCAGTGAGTCAGTGATATCCAGTCCACAGAAAATCGTGAATTTTGCTGCGTCCCTCCCATCTGCCACGGCTTGGGAAAGAACAGCCCGGGCCTCCTCCGGGCATTGAGGCATTACTTGCACGACCATATCCCAGATAGTATGGGAGTAGCGGCCCAAGAGGCACGGTGTATTCACCGACCACAGTGCCAAGCTGGAGGAAGAGAACTTATGTTCCCAAGATGATCCAGTTTCTTGGATTCCCTGTCTGGGGGAGCAGAAGGGAATGCGCCCTTGGAAGACGAGGCTTGGACCACCAAAGTCTCGGGGGAAGGGTGTTGGGTGAGGAAAACTGGGTCGCCCTAAGCCGGGCGGTGGCGGCGGGCATTCGTTTTTTCCACAGGAGGCCCTGTGCTGGGCTTGGACCAGGTGCCCAGAAGGACGTCAGTGAGGGCTTCGTTGAAGGGCAAAAGGGGTTCAGAGGAGGATGCCGCCGGTTGAAGCACCTCAGTCAGGAGTTTAGTCCTGATCGCCACTGAAGGGAGCTCCAGGCCCAGGGCCTCGACTGCTCTTCGCACCACCACAGCGTAAGACGCTCCCTCCTCTGTAGCCACTGTAGGGGGAGAAAGGGTGCCAAGGTCTGAAGAAATGTCCAGACCACTGGCGTCACCCAGGTCCTCTCTCCAGTCTGGCTCTTCAAACTGGTCTGCTAAAGGGTCCAGTGGCCCCTCCCAATCCTCATCACCACCTTCTGGGCGATAGGGAACACCAGGGATGAACAGGGAAACAAACGTACCCTCTGGCATCGGATTCGACGTTGGCCGGCGTCGGTCCGGCCCCGGGTCCATTTTGGGCGTGAGGTTGGGGACGGCGTCGGCCGGGGGCACGACCGCCGCCGTGGGCGTCGTACCGGGATCAGCGCCGAGTAAGGTCGACCAGTACCTTGGAACAGTGGTCCCAGTAAACAATAGATCAACAAACAAAATACATCAATTCCAAACAATTATTCAAAGACACGTAATAATTGGCATACAGTGTTGTTTAATCACACTGAGCGCACATTGGTTTGTAATCTCATTAAATCTGTACAAAGTGCCCCTAGAGAAGGGAGGAGGGAGAAGGGGGTTGTGAAAGTTTAGGAGGTGTTTGGTGAGGATAAAAGACAAGTGCAAATCACACAATCTGTTGTTTAAAGTACACAGGGCGCATATCTTAGGCCCAAGAATTCGCAATTTTGTCAAAAACAAGTATAGCCATGATTAACAATAGTAACACAGTGATGAATCGCTGTTGATCCAACTGGCTAGTATTGTTGATGTCGACGTTTCGACCCCTAGATGTGTAGGTTATTACATCCCTTACGCCGGGGTCTTCATCAGGACAGGGGTGAAGGGAAGGGGAGATGACCGTGGAACAAGCCCTTCACTGTGGGTCTGGTGGGGGATGGTGGACGCGTGAGCTCCAAAATCACGAGAGCGGAAGCACTGTCAAGTCAATGGATTCCCTTAGATACTGGCAATGGCGGGCAAAGTAGCTCCGAGTAATTCACAATCGCTCATCGTGAAGGCATCTCCATTAGTACAACGAGGGTCGACGGGCGTCGATCCGGATCCAGGCCTGGATCAGCGAGGGTTCTCCGGGGCCAGAGCCGCCGGCATCGAAGGCCCAGGACCCCCAACCAGCTCCACAGGGCCCGAAGGCGCGCCAGTTAGTCGGGCTGCCCAAAGATGGAATGAAGGGCTTCATAAAATGCACGAAGTTGGGTAGGGGACGCTCCCGGAAATCGGAAATGGGGGGAGGCGTGGAGCCGTCCAAGAAGGAGGCACCGAAGACGGAGCCTTTGAGCGATGACGCTCTGAGTCCCGCGTCACGTCAGCCGACCAACGGGGAGAAGGCGAAGAGCGCCGGTGCTTCTTTGCCTTCTTCTTGTGCTTCAACTTGCCCGAGGACTTTGAAGACTTGTAGTGGGACAAGCTGTGGGGGCTCTGCATGCAGTCTCAAGACCTTTCTCTCGAGCGAGACCGGGAATGACGCGAAGCCGACTGCCGGGCCTCCAAGCGCTTTCGGGACCGCTACCGCAAAGACTTAGGATTCATGGCCCGGCAGTCGGAGCACGACTTCGGGTCGTGGTCGCACTCCAGGCACCAAAGGCACACGAGGTGCGGGTCAGTCACAGACATCAGTTTGTGACAGGTCTTGCAGGGCTTGAAGCCGGGACGATGATGGAACATCCCTCGCTCACCAGGAGTCGAAGACTCAAAAAAGAAGTCGACGTAAGTCGAAAAAAGTTTAGTCAAAAAATGACTAACGGGGTAGCTCTCCGGATCTGCGCTAGGCTGGCGTGGAAAAGAAAGAACTGACGTCAGCGCGCAGGGGCGGCATCTACATAGGCATCGCAACATCATCCCGGCGAACATGACGCAGATGACAGCCGCAGAGTTGACCAATGCCACCAACCAACGCGCAGGGGTACTCTTAAGAAAAAATTCTCCGGATCCAGTCGGACGCCTGGGGGGAATTCTAAGGTAAGGAATCTATAACTAATTGTCTCTTTCAGATACCTGCCACCCATGGGAAATTGACTCTAAATAAAAGTAACAGTTTCACTCTGGAGCTCTCAAAGCAGGGGCCTGTGTGACATTGATGTAACAAAGAAATCAAGAATTGCAGTTTAAACCCCTTAACTGCTGGGGCTTCAACCCCGCCTTCCCCCACCTCTGCGATGAGCCCTTTTTTGGCTATTTGGGGTAGTTTACGCTTAGGCTAAGGCCTCCATAACTTATTTTCCACATAAGGTAACCATGTTAAATTTGCGTCCTTTTTATCAAAATCCTGGGGGTTCTAAAGATACACTGAGTTTGTGAATTTCCCCGAAGGGTATTGAGAAAATAGCTAAAATATAGCTAAAATTTGAGTTTTTGGAGAAAAATATGAAAAAAGTGCTCAACAAAAAGTTTTTTTTTTCCAAAAAATGCATCAACTAATGGTTTGCTGTGCTAAAGTCACCATCTTCCCAGCTTTCAATTTTTTGTGCTTGCGGTGGAAACCCATGGGTGATCAAGGAAAGCTATACATTTCTCAAAAGCAGACAAAATTCTGAATTCAGCAAGGTGTCATTTTCTGTAGTTCCGTGTGAGAAGCTGACTTGGTATTTGGTGTACACTTATGTAAGTGGGCACCTTGCACCAATCCAGACAACCCTATGGTGATTTTAGTGGTCTTAGACAACCTTAGAAAGCTCTCTAAGGGGTAGCTGTGGAGAGCAGCCGTCAGCCTTAGTCCAGAAGGAGTGTAAAGTTTACCAGTACGTAATCTTATAGGTATAGATTAAGTGAAAAAGAACCACACAGTGTAGTTATAAAAATATGTATTTATTATAGAACACTCACTAACACATACAGATATCTCCCAACCAGAGATATACACAATGCACACAATACTTTTCAATAGAAACACGTAAGTAGCATGAAATACACAGTGGTCACCAGGGGGAGACCAAACCATATACTAAAATAGTGGTATGCGAACCACGACTCGAGTCAAGACTATACCCAGAAGATGTAGAAGTGCTGGGGACCCAAGGAACCACCGAGGTAAGTAACCAGGAACCCCACGGAGGCCGTGTGCAGAGTGGGAACACGACCGCGGGCTCAATACAAGTGAATGGGTACGTTTACAGTTGCAATTTTAAAGAAAAAGGACCCTTCCCAGTGGACCCTGAAGAAACCCCGTGGAAGACAGAAGGTTGGAGAGCAACCCCACCCATGGATACCCTAGGAACCAGGATACCTACACCAGGGAAGCCGGGTGCATAGGTGTGAAGTGGTGTCGGAAACCGCCATCGAACCCAATGGAGGACTTCAGGAAGATGCCGCTGCTGGAGAAGGTGAAAGTGTCTGGTGGAACCCAAAGGTGGATTCAAGTCGAGAAGTACCTGCAAGCAGAGGGGACAGAGTCTATGTCACTCAGGAGTGACCAGGAGGCACGGAAGACGAATGCCCACCGATGTCGGGTGTTGCAGGAGAGTTGACGGTGACCTTGGAGCTGCGGCTGTGAGGACCAGGCAATGCTGTGGAAGACCATGAGCCATTCATGAGCTGTCCCATGTCGGATGTCGAGAGTTGAGGGGTCGGTGTCCATCGGGAGCACCAACAAGCCTTGGCAACTGCAAACAGCGTGGAAAGCAAAGAAGGATGAAGATCTTGGTCACAGGAGATGCTTGAGGTTTGGGCTACTTGGAGCCCAAATATCTTTGTGGAAGGAAGCAAACAAACCTTTGCAACTGCAAGTCAACGCAGTGCACAGGGGTTTGGTTCCTGCGGCTCCGACGAAGGATTCTGGCCTCAAACTTGGTGAGAGGACAGGGCAGGCCTCGAGGGATGTGAAGAACCACGAACTGTGTTGCTGAGCCTTTCGGAGTCTGTGGGAGCCCAGGATCAGCAGACTGGTCAGCTTAGTTGCGGTGCCCGCAGATGCAGGGAAGTGACTCCTTCACTTCAAGGGAGATTCCTTCAGGTGTCTTGGATGCCCACAGGCCTTGGAAGGTTCCTGTATGGTGCACAGGCATGGACGTAGCAGCAGATGAGCAGGGCAACGAGATCAGGAGCAGCAGGAGTCTTCCCAGTTGCAGCCTTGATGCCCAGAGCAAAGTCCAGCGAAGTCCAGAGTACCCAGACGGTTGAAGAAGAAGTGGTGAAATTAGTCTTGTCCCACGATGAATCTAGGGACCCACCCTCAGGTAAGCCCTTAAGTACTCTAAGGAAAGGGTTGGGATGATTCAGGGTTCCCTCCCAGGGGAGGGGGCGGACAGTGGGGAGGATACTCCCATGTCCTTTGTTCAGTTTCGCGCCAGAGCGGGAGCCAACGGCTCCCTGAGCCGGTTTGATCTGGACTATGCAAGGAGGGCACCAAATGTACCCTTCAAGCAGACTGAGTGGTGCTAGCAAGTGCTCCCACCTGGCCCCAAAACACTAAACCCTGTATGGGAGGTAGTCACACCTCCCTGTGACAGGATACCTATTATTCTGTCTTCCTCTGCTCGATGTTGGCTTAGCAGCAGGAGGGCCGAATCGTGTCTCTGGTCGGCAGCATCCATGTTGTGCGGTCCGGGTCTAGAAGACTGGTACCGGGAGCACTGAGGGCCTCCCGGAGGAGCTTTACAGTGCATGGAATCATACATCCCACACCATTTACGGTGTGGGGGTATGATTCCAACATGTTTGATACAAAACATGATAGGGTACATTACAGCCAGTTTCGAGATGGTCATCGCATAATGACACGGTACCCCTCTATATGTTATATGGCTGTATCACTTACAACCCGGGAGAATGGACTCCATAGGCTGTAGGGGTGTCCTGCTCATGCAGGGGCACCCTCACACTTAGAACTGAGCACACTGCCTTCAGGATTGTAAGGCCTGCCTTAGGGGTGACTTATATGTTTTAAGTGCAGTGACCTTAGATATAGGGAAACCTATAGCTTTCTTAAGTGGTGCTAGCACCAGCTTACCCAGGCTGCAATGGCAGGCCTGCAGTTACAAATTGAGTGGTCTCCCATGGGTGGCATAATACATGCTTCAGCCCAAGGGGGTCCCCGGGTGTACCTATGCCCCGGGTACCTTAGTACCATATACTAGGGACTGATAAGTGTACACCAGTGTCCAATCTGGGATGTACCTAAGTACTTACCATACCAATTTAGGGGAGAAAGCACAGAGACTGGGGTCCTGATTAACAGGATCCCTGTCAGACTAGTCAGAAACAGTATTACACATGCAAATGTGGGGGTAGCCATAAAGCAGATCCTACTTTCCTACACACACACCCCCCCGGTTGGAATGAAAATGTTTTCGTTATTTTGTCTGTGTATTATTCTATGTGAGTTAGCATTCGCAGCACCATTTTATGTTTGGCCGCCATTTTGAACCATGATCAAAACTAATCCTTATTTTCGTCTTAAGAACGGCCTGTGGTAAGTTTAGTTTCTCTAAGGTTGGTCCTTGCTTTGCTAATGAATACACTGTTCTTATTAGAGCATACCTTTCCCACTAGATAGAGGCCTTCTCCCACTAGTCTAGTGGCGGACACGGACAGAGTGACCTTGGGTAGGAGATAGTATGTGCCCGGCACCAAGATTGAAACCTACCCTTCTGTACTTCTTTGTTTCACTGCATCTGCCTGGAAAATTCCATTATGGGCGTGCCTTCATTGGTTCTGAATTGTACATAATGTATCTCCATGCTTGCTGATGTCAGTCCCTCTGCAGCAATCTTTAGAGACTGGGCAGACTGGGCTCCGCTCGAGTGTATCTGAATAAATATATTGGTTTGTATTCTCTACTCTCTGACCGACTCTTCATTTGTATGGAAGGCTGAGAGGTGGTCATGAGTGACCCGGGTGACCCTAATCAGGTCACTTCCTTCAGTTGGCGCCCGAACAGGGACTCCATCGGGTGAGTGACCGATCCCCTCCTGAGGACGGGTGGGGAGGTCGAGGCCATCGTCAGGTCGGACGGATCAGGGATCCCTGCACGAGAGAGTTCCTGTACTCGCAGCTGCCTCTTCTGTCCCGCCGGACGGTGCCTCGCCCAGCGGTCATCCCGACTGGGGTCCTGAACGGACGAAACCCTTGGATCTGACCGTTTGGTCTGAAGAGTCGGCAGTGGAGAATAAATTCGCTTGACCTGGATATATCAGGTGAGTTTGTTTTGGTTCTTGGTGGATATGGTACCATTTTGGTTTGTATTTGGTACGGTCTGTGGACCGATTTTGAGTGAAAAGTGTTTGCAAATACTTTGCCAGGCATAAGTAGTGAATTTGTTTTCTTTTGAGAATGCCTGGAATAAGTAAACTGGTTTCTTTGTGCTGTCGTTGTTGTTCTGCTGATGCTCGACTGGAGGAAAGTCAGCCAGCGCCTCCAGAAGGCACTCCGAATTTTGATATGTATGTGAAGCATGGCCTTGGCCCTATTATGTTTAGTACGCTATGGCACAAATATACGAGGGACAATGCCGAGTTGCAGTGGCCGTTGACGGGCACTTTTGATGAACAAAAAATTGGGTTTTTACAGGAAAAATTGTTTGCGAAGCGAAGTAGGCAGTCTATGTTTGATTCTCTTCGAACGTGGTAAAAGGAGGCTAAACAGAAGAATAAAGATGGAAAAGGAGGCACCAACGGGGAGAATGCAAACATTGACTCAGAAAGCTGTAGCACATGATAGAGAGAAACAAGAGATAGGGATTGAACGTGAAGACAGGAGGTTTCGATTACAGATTGATAAATCTTATGTGGCCCAAGAAGTAAATGATACTTTTGTGGAAGAATTGTTAGATACTTGACCACCACCTCCATATGCCCCGCAGAGGATATATCCCGCTATTCCCTCACAGTCCCAGCCACCCATTCCTTCTGTCTCTGCTGTCTCTGCTCCTGATACTGTTGATCAAACTGCTTTGGCCACGGCACCCCCTGTCCTTTCTTTGTCCTCACCGTCTGGGGCAACTATGACTGTTAGTACTCCTGCCACACCTATTGTTTCAGCTTCCCTTTCACCAGCTCTTACACCTGCGACGCAGCCAGCACCGATGTTAGTGCCTGTTACTTCCGTTGCTACTCCCACTCTGTTTTTTCATCCCCCGACGTTACTGAATAGTGGGACACCAGTATGTGGGTTTGAGGATAGAGACTAGACGAAATTTAAGGAACGTATGGGGCCGTTAGTACGATCTGAAGTGGGAGATGCAGAGAAAAAGGTAGGGGCTAACCAGGCTGTGCAGTGGGCCCGAAACCCTATTTACAGTGTGGAAGATGTGTGGAATGTGATGAAAGATTATGAGCCTTTTGTATAACAGCATGCCCTTAAGCATATGTCTGCTACTCTGATTAGTCTTTAGGAGCAGTGTTTCAAAGATGCCGCACCACAGATTTGATATGATATTAAAGATCATGTATATGTCACTAATATGGGGCCTGATCAAGTTTTTGGCAGTATTACGACATTGATTGCTTACCGGGGTAGGCTACTTGAGAAGAGCCTCACTTCGGTATCTCAGTTTCTGATGCAGGAGGTTCATCCTATATATCACCCCGAAATACCAGAGCTAACAGATCATCACGGTATTGTCACTAGACCAGGTGTGGCGGCTCATTTTCAGGAACAATGGGTTTACACTCCATGGAAAAGGAGTGAAGTTTTGTCTCTTAAGACTCATTTGCCTGATCCAAGGAAGAATCCCACTGCCTATTATAAAGAATTGACTGAAGCCGCCGCCTCCTCCTCTGTGATGCCTCTGGCTGATATTGAAATGTTTTTTGGTCTACTTGTTCCGGTTGATATTTGGAGACAGGTGCATACTCAAGACCATGTTGCAGATTTGGGGGGTACGTGGGACCAAATTAAAGTATGGGATCAGGAACGGAAGCCAGGTGATAAGTATAGAGCAGAGATACTTGCTTTGCCAGGCAGTATCATTACGTATATGCATTCTCTTATTCCACCGAGGAAGGTTGATTGGGACAAGTTAACAGCTTGTCGACAAAAGAAAGATGAGAGTGTGTCTGATTTTTTCACTTGGTTTGAAGATATATTCCTGGCTTACAGTGGGCAGGATCTGTCTATTGAGGGAGGTGTTCGGCTATTTGTTAATAGATTTGTTTCTAATCTGCTTCCTGAGATTGCAACTCGATTGCAGGCTTCCGAAAGCACCTGGTCCACCTCTTCCCCTTCTGTTATTTTGAATATGGCACAGAATTATGAGCATAGGGATAATGAGGAAAAGGAGAGAACAGAGAAAAAGCATAAGTAATTGAAGACAAAGGTGTTATTGCAACAGGCTTTTAGAGGGAATGGTAGAGGACGTGGTGGTTTGGCCCGACAGCTTCCACGCACTAGTAGGCAGCCAAAGGCTACGCCCCTGGGTCCGAATCAGTGTGAGTATTGTAAATAGGAGGAACACTGGCGTAGCGAGTGTTCTGTGCTTTTGCAGAAGGTGGCGGCCCCTAGAGGATGAGGTTCTCGTGGAAGGGGTTGTGAAGCTGATGGGTCAGGCAGGGCTTAGAACGCTGCAGCCTCACAGGATCGTTCTGATAATAATTACTTTGATGACCCTAGGGATGGACAGTACTATCACGATGATTATGATGTGGATGAAGTGACAGGAATGTCTTACAGCTAGGACAGCCAGGGACAGAGTGGGGGACCAGTTCCGATACCTGTGGACCAGCGTGGACCTTATGTAACAGCGGAACTGCAAGGTTCGACTAAGGAAATTTTGGTGGACACAGGTGCGACAAAATGTTCAGTTTCTCGAGATATGTTCCCTGGGGCGGCTCTGTCCGGCCATAATAATGTTTCGGTAGGTTTTTCTGGTGTACCGGTTGTAAGCCCCAATTTAAGACCCCTTGCATTGACCATCGGTCCTTTCACTGTGGATTTGTCATATTTGCTGACATCTAATTGTGGTGAAATTTTGATGGGTTTGGATTTGTTGAAGAAACTGCATGCTACGATTTATTGCTCCCCGGCAGGTGTTTACATGACAATGGGTCCGGATATGGTGCGCGCTAAACAGTGTCTGTCCAAAGATGCACCCCTTCCTCCTGAGTTTAAAGATGTGCCGCCCACTTTGTGGGCAACAAGCGACACAGATGTGGGCCTGTTACAGATATCGCCGGTTTCAATCCAAGTTAAAGACAATGCTAGTTTACCTCGCTTCCCTCAGTATAAAATACCACAGGCAGGTGAGCGAGCTTTATTGCAAATTGTACAGGATTTGATTGAGAAAGCAGGGGTTGAGGAGACGACTGCTAATGTTTGTAATAGCCCTATTCTTCCCATTCTAAAACGGACACCTTCGGGTTCCTCTGATGATCATGCAGATGTTTATCGTTTTGTGATTGATTTGCGCGAAGTTAATAAGATAGTGGTTCCTCAGTTTCCTGTGGTCCCTGACATTACTACTCTTTTGACAATGATTCCTTCTACTGCCAAATTCTTTTCTGTCATTGATTTGAAAAATGCTTTCTTCAGTATTCCTATTCATCCTGATAGCAGATATCTGTTTGGGTTCACCCTAGCTGGTAGTAGTTTTAGGTTCTGTCGCGCTCCTCAAGGCTATACAGAGAGTCCGAGTATCTATAGCCAGGCATTGAAAGGTCAGCTGGATACCTTGTCACTCCCCACAGGTAATGTATTGCTACAGTATGTCGATGACTTGCTCATCGCTTCCGATACAGAACAAGGTTGCAGAGACAGTACAGTTAAATTGTTGTTGCATTTGGCACAGCACAGACATAAAGTGTCCCTTTCCAAATTTCAGTATTGTTCACAGGAGGTCACCTATTTAGGTCACGTACTGTCGAAGGAGGGTAGGAGATTGACTCCTGAGCGCATAAGTACCATTGTTAAAATGCCCATCCCACAGACTCAGAAGGATGTGCGCACTTTCATAGGTATCACTTCCTACTGCAGGTAGTGGATACCTAACTACTCCTTACTAACCAAACCCCTGCTTGCACTAACCACTAAAGATGTGCATGAGCCCCTTCCTTGGACGCCTGAGTGCCATCAGTCTTTTGAGCAATTAAAGGCTGCGCTTTGTTCGGCTCCTGTGCTTGGCACACCCAACTATGGCAAGCCGTTCGTGTTGTACGTCCATGAGACGGCTGGTTGTGCGATTTCTGTTTTAACACAAAAATTTGGAGACAAGCAATGGCCGTGTGCTTATTTGATGTAAAACTCTCCTTTGTGGGACACACCAATGCCATCACTTTGTCGTGTTTCTTTATTTTTAAATCACTTAGGAAGATTTTTCCTTTCATCCCTCTGGACCTACGTAAAGCAGTGATCACTGCTCTGGTCTTATCAAAAACAGACTACTGCAATGGGCTTTTTTTGACTGCCCATAAGAAAGCTCTGGGCAAGCTTCAAATGGTCCAAAATGCAGCAGCCAGAATGCTTCTAGGAATACCGAAACATCAATCGGTCTCCAAGGCTCTCCCCTCACTTCACTGGCTCCCGGTTAGAAAGCGGGTGATGTTCAAATCTTTATGCATAGCCTTTAAAGCCCTTCATCTTGTGGGTCCTGAATCCATCAAACAACTCTTTCAACAATACATCCCTTCAAGGACTTTAAGATCCTCCTCCCAGGCTAATTTGGTTGTACCTAAATTCAAAAGAGCCACCTGGGGAGGCAAGAGCTTTGCAGTGGCCACTGCCAAACTCTGGAATTCGATGCCTCTGACACTAAAAACCACAAAAAATCTGCATACCTTTCGCAAGGTTCTTAAAACCTGGCTGTTTAACAACTAGCTCAGTACTGTCATCTACTTCTTGTGCCACACACTCTGTTGTCTGGCGTTTTCCTTACCTTGGTCCACCCTCTGGAAGTCATCGCGTAGACACCCACGGGTAGTAGTGTGCTTTAGAAATCCTAATTTCATTTCATTTAATTTCTCTGCTGTTCTTGACCCTGTTGCAAGAGCCCTCCTGAGTTGTCTAAGAGCGGTCGCGGCCGTGGCTGTCTCGATAAGACAATCAACTGGACTCGTACTGGATACTGACCTCACAGTTTGGTACCCCATGCTGTGGATACACTTTTGAATAAGACCAAGACACAGCACCTCACCAGTGCACGTCTGACAGGTTATGAATTGACGTTGTTCGCCAAACATATCACGATCAAAAGATGTGCCACTCTGAACCCAGCCACGTTACTACCCCTCCCTTCTGAAAAGGCTGAAAATGAGAAACATGATTGTAGCTTCCGGACGGAAGAATAGACGAAAGGACGGGTAGACTTGACTGATGTTCTCTTATCTGACCCACAAGGGGAACTATATGTTGATGGCTCTTGTTTCAAACTACCAGATGGCACAACAACTGCTGCTTATGCTATCACCACCTTGCGTACAGTAGAGACATCACAAGTCCCGTATCAGTCAGCCCAAGCAACGGAGTTAGCCACCCTTATCCGAGCTTGTGAATTGAGCGAGGGACTGGTTGTCAATATTTATACTGACAGCCAGTATGCCTTCGGGGTCGCGCTCAATTTTGGGCGACTCTGGGCTGAGAGAGGGTTCCTTACTTCCCATGGTACAAAGATCCAACATGGTCACCTTATATTGAGGCTTTTGTCTGCTTTGACACTCCCTAAGAAGGTGGCAATAGTGAAGTGTAGCGCTCATAGAAAAATTACTGATGATGTAGGTAGGGGGAATGCTTTTGCTGATCAGACAGCTAAGGAAACGGCACGGACTAAAATGAAAAGAATGTTTGTAGCAGGTCCCGCTAGGTGGGTGCCTGAAGTTGCCATGTTTGAGGATACGCTTGAGAACGTGAAGGAGATACAGAGTGAGGCCACAATAGAGGAATTAGCAATGTGGCAAGAAAATACAGCACAGTTGAATGATGAGGGATGTTGGATTGATAAGTCAGGAAAGCAGAGATGGATGTTGCCAGATGCATATGTTCTCCTTGTAGTTACAATGGGCCATGGCCCCGCTCATATCAGTGCTAAAGGTATTTGCAAGTTGTTAGACCCTGTATGGCAGAATGACAACATTTCAAAAAGAGCTGCACATTTAGTGAAGTACTACATGGTGTGCATGATGCACAATCCTGGGGGGGGCGTGGCTTGCAGCCGATGAGAACGGACGCGAGCTGAGGAGCTCCGCCGCCGCTTCCCCCATAATCAATTATCCTGCACCCCAGCCGCAGCTGGGGACACTGCTTTTAAGCCTGGGGAACGCTGGAATCTGTGGGCAAGCAAAGGTGACCCCTAGATCGCCCTGGAGTGCTGATTTGGTGAGGTAGTGGGAGCTGTGGAGATCGGCAGCGGCAAATCCAAGATGGCGCCAGCGCCGTGAATGGAGCTGCGCAACTAGCACAGACTGCGGATAGTTAGCAGGAACCCGACAGGGGCACACAGCTCGCGTCCCAGGAGACCCCCAGGCATGACGAGAGAGCAAACGAGGGCCAAGCGGGCTAGCGGAGAGCATGAAGACCCTGCGACTGGGACGAACCCTAGCTTGCAGGAAGGGCAGGCGGGGAATTGAGGAACCTGCTGGAAGGTGAGGAGTACTGGAGCTCCCCGTTGTGACCATGAGCAGGCGGACCCCTGAATGCAGGCGGAAGGCCCGGAGCAGCGGGGATGGCCTGTCGGACGGGCGGTGATGTCCGCTGAAGGGCACCAGGAGACCAGCAAGGGAATACAGTGCAATTCCCAGTGGGTCATTGGGCACGATAACAGTGGCAACAAGGGCCAAGCGGACCAGCGGAGTGCATGTAGACCCTGGGGTGAAGCGAGCCAGACACTGCAGAAAGTGAATAGAAAATGGTGCCCGTGCCATACTGAGACCTACATATCTGCCTTGGAGAGCTGTTGATGAGGCGGGAGCTGGAGGACAGGGCATTGCCTGTCGTGGCGACACCTAGATTACAGTGAGTGCCTGCTGGGAATTTAGGAGCCTGCTGGAGTGGGCGGGGTACTGAGACTGCCCTGGAGGGCCCCCTGAGTGTTGGAGCTGTGGGTGGGCAGACCCCTAAAAGAAAGACCCAGCGGGAAGAGGGCCTGGAGCTGCGGCGACGGCCCGCCGGATAGTAGGTGGCGGCCGCTGAAGAAAGTTGATGTGCGCTACAGAGGGCTGCTTGGCACCATAAAGGAGCGGGGAGACCAGCAGTGCATAGGACACCAGAGTTGGCACGGCGCGGCCTTCAGCGCCGAGGCCAGGACCCCACCGGAGCGGGCGAAAGGCACGAACGGCGGCCGCAGGCCAAACGAGCAGACACAGGCCTGGATAATAAACAGTGGGAGCCCGACACGCAAGTGAGACGAGGAAACGGGGCTCAGTCAACCCTGATCGCAGAGCCAGAGACCTCTCTCTTGAGGAAGAGCAGCGGCGGGGCACTCAGAGGACGGGGACCAGCTGGAGATCCACCAGGAGGGCACCCAACCCTAGAAAGGAAATAACGGTCCCAATACGCATTATCCGAAGTATTACCACGAGAGGGGCCACACACAGCGGCACAATATTCCGGCGGCGACTACGTGCTAGAGAGGTACAGCTACAGTACTGGGCCCTAGCAGCTCAGGAGGCGCGACACAGCCGGGGGACAGCAGCGTCCTGTAGACGCCCAAGCAGAATAAGTGCTGTGAGCTGGCTGCAGTAGAGGCGTGCTGGGGTTCCCTGCTGAGACCTCCCTCGCTGATGGGGAGTTCCTTACAAGCGACAACCCTGCTCCGGAGCTGCGGACACTCTGCGAGGACCGTGAAAGGGCCCCAATGAGGGGATAACCTACCGGCGAGATCACAGGGGCCACGTGAGAGCTGCAGGCCTGCGACGAATTGAGCTAAGCCAAGACCGGAGAACAGTTGCGCTAACTCGGCCCACTCTCCTGCCTGCCGGACCTGACCGAGCATAGTCGAATAGGCTCAGTCATTGTGCAACAATGGGGAGAACCCAGAAGAAACGCGGGTTCAGTGCCCTCAGCATAGACGCCTCCGGAGCTCAGACTGATGACGAAGAAGAGGTGTCGGAAGCAAGTAAAGATACTACTCTCCGGAAACCGATGCTGGCCGATATCATGCAAGCCATCACAGCTTCAAGAGAAGCACTGGAAGGGAAAATCGATGCAATTGGAACGGATCTGAGCCTCCTAAAAGATGACCATCGGAAGCTCAAAGAGAAGGTTCTAACTAACGAGAAGGAACTGGGGGGCATACCGGCGCAAGTGGCCGACATACAGAGGACGCTTGCAAAATTAGAAACCAAAGTCAAGGTGCTGGAAGTTCGAGCCGAGGACAGCGAAGGGCGGTCCCAACAAAACAACATTAGACTGATCAGAGTGCCTGAAAAAGCTGAGGGCGATAACATGATCCAATTTCTGGAGGAGTGGCTGCGAACAGAGGTGGCCCCGGAGGGGTTGTTCTCCTTTTACGCTTTGGAGATGGCTCACAGGGTTCCGGGGCGTCCGCCCAAGCTGGGGCCCCCGTCTAGACCGATAGTGGCGCGCCTGCTATACTTCAGGGACAGGGATCACATTCCACAGCAGGCCCGCCAAAAGCGAGGACTAAAAATTGACAATAGTGCGGTCATGATCTTTCCAGATTTCACTAGAGAAGTCCAGCGCAACAGAGCATCCTTCTTAGCAGTTAAAAAGAAGCTACGACAACTGCAACTACCGTACGCAATGATATTTCCGGCGCGGCTCAGAGTGGCAGACCCTGCGGGCCGCGGTTCTTTAACACTCCCCAAGAGGCCTGGGACTGGCTGGACATGCGACGACTCCCGGAGAGGCGTAGCTCCCCAGCAGAATCGCCTCACAACAGTCCTGGTAGCAGCAAGTCGGGGCCCAGGGCCCCATCTCCCAGAGAGCTTAGCCTAGAGAGACGAAGAGTGTTGCAGGAAGTAGCAAAACATAGCCACAACAACTCTAGCCCTACATCCAGTAAGAGCGGAATGGATGGAGAACGATCGTATGGTTCGCAGGCTACCAGCAAAAATGATGTCTCTGAGTCCGAACTCCCAAGGGTAACGCCACAAACGGCGGATGACATTGTTTGAGTATCCAGACCCGACTGTCCAGTCGATGAGCACCTGGAGCGTGGCAGGCCAACCACCTGAGGGAATAAGCCCTATCCCCGGCTGAAGGCGACATGGAAGCAAGAGACTTCAGAACGCTGAGCTGGGGCGATTTAGTTGGTACAGGTTTTGGGGGGGCGGCGGGTCAGGGGTACGGGACCGGAACTGTCGGCTGATCACCCCTCTAACCAATAGTGGATGGTTATACAGTTAAAAGACGTTTGGATGGGGGCTAGTTCGAAAGTACCTGTCCGGGGGAGGGGGAGTTGGGGGTTTTATTCGGTTTTAAGGGTATGTTGGGGCAGGCTTGTCACTAGGGCAGACTTTCAGGAGACAATAGATTTACCATTCCAATGGGATCCTCACTAGACCTAAAATGTGTATCTTGGAATGTCAGAGGGATGCACACCATGGTACGAAGGCACAAAATTCATGCATACTTGATTCGCAGGGGGGTTCAGATCGCACTACTCCAAGAGACCCACAAGGAGGAGGGAATTGCAGTGCAGCGAAGATGGCGAGGGCAGGTGTTCTATACCAATTACTCAGCGTTTGCGCGCGGCGTCCTGATATGGATGAAGGCGGGAGTTCCTTTCCAGTGCACACAACAAATCACAGACCCAGATGGCACATATGTAATAGTTGCTGGGAGGCTAGATGGAAGGGACATAGTCTTGGGCAGTATTTATGCTCCCAACACAGAACAGGCCAATTTCTTCTCACACCTGTCTAGGAAGCTAGCCTCTGCACTCACGGGGTCGGTGTTACTGGGGGGAGACTTTAATTGCATCCCGGATGTAATCCTTGACCGCTCCCATCCACCGCTTCCTGATGCGCCCACACATAAAATAGCAGACATACGACGGACTTGGCAGCAGAAATGGGGGTTAGTGGATACTTGGAGACCTCAGCATCCTGGCACTCGGGATTACTCCTTTTTCTTGGTGATACACGAATTGCACGTGCGGTTAGACACCATCCTGTGTTCCCCCGATGTACACCAGGGAGTACGCAGTAGTGAATACCTCACTCGGACAGTCTCCGACCATAATCCGGTGTTGATATGCTTGAATTGGTCCCAAGCTAAGCCCAAAATACCCACGTGGCGGTTGCGCCCGGAGGCCCTGGAAGATCAAGTGTTCCACGCCACAATAGGTACGGCTATAGACCAATATTTCCGCGAAAAACGCTAACACGGCCACTGACCCATTGATAGAGTGGGATGCGTTTAAAGCGGTCATCAGGGGGAGATGCATATCAGAACTGGTGGGGACCCGGAAGGTACTCCTTCAGGATGTACAAAGGGCAGACCACCGCCTAAGGGAGCTGGAACAAGAAAGGCCAGAGAACATAGACAAACAGGGAGAACTACTGGAGGCTAGAGAAGCGGTGGCAGTGCAGGTGGAACGCCTTCGTTGCTTTGACTATAAGCAATACCTGACGCGGGCCCACTCTGAGAGGGATAAATCGGGAGCTCTCCTAGCCTGGCTGGCCAACCCAGCCAGAAGGGGCACGACCATTTTAGAAATCAGAGACCAAGCTGGTGAGATGAGGTATGGCCAGCAAGGCATAAATGATCTGTTCCTAGAATACTACACCGAGTTATATAGGAACAGAGTGACCCCAGGGGAGGAGGACTTGGGCAGGTTCATGGGAGGCCTGGAACTACCGGCTCTAGACGAGGAATTAGCAGATGCATTGGGTCGCGATGTGGAACTGGGGGAAGTAAGAGGAGCCATTAAGACCTTAGCAAGAAACAAAACCCCAGGGACAGATGGGCTCCCGAGTGAATTTTACCTAAAATATATCGATCTATTAGCACCCAAGCTGGTCCAACTATTCAATGAGGCAAAACAAGTGGGACACCTTCCCATCTCAACTAGAGAGGCAATCATTATACCCTTACTTAAACCGGGGAAGCAGCCATGGGACAGAACGGCATACCGCCCACTGTCTATGCTTAATATAGACTACAAGATCTTAAGCCGCATACTAGCCACTCGGTTGCTACCGCACATGACAACATTGATCCACAAAGACCAGTCGGGGTTTATCCCCACCAGAAACACAGCTCTTAACATCCGTCGCCTACTACGAGTGCTGGGGGCAGACACCTACGAGAAGGATTTGGGGACAATCTTTGCGGTGGACATAGAAAAAGCATTTGATAGCCTAGAATGGACATACCTGTACCATGTGATGAGAAGATTTGGGCTGGGTGACGGGTTTGTCGACTGGACTGCACTGCTATATTCAGGCTCCACTGCTCGGGTCAAAGCGGGCGGCCTAATATCAGATGCCTGCGAGGTGGGGAGGGGAACAAGGCAGGGATGTCCCCTCTCCCCGCTGCTGTTAGCCCTGGCAATTGAACCACTCGCCGCTCGAGCTAGAACGGGACATCACTATCAGGGCCTGGAAGTCGATGGGCAGTGCACCATATTGCGTTGTATGCCGATGACCTTCTGATGTTCCTAGCAGATGCGGGAGAGGCACTTCGGGGAGCGAAAGCATTACTCCAGGACCTGGGGGAAGTGGCAGGGTTGAAAGTGAAATGGACAATATCCTGTTTGTTCCCGACGAAGGAAGGCAGAGAGGGCCCGCTATACACCGAGGAAGTTAGATGGGAAGACAGATGCATCACATACCTGGGCGCCCAAATATATCACGCTCAGGGCGACCTACTGGAGGGTAACATTGGTAGGGCCATAAGGGGAACAAAAGGTAACTTTGAGTTCTGGAGTGGATTGCCACTTTTGGTGGCTGGCAGGGTGGCCCTCCTCAAGATGGTGACCCTGCCGAGGCTACTATATTATTTTGGCAACCTTCCAATCTGGATACCGCCACAATATTTTACCCAACTCAGATCCATGATCACAGGGTTTCTATGGGGAGCAGGCAGGAGGAGAGTGGCGCTTAACGTGCTAATGAGGCCACGAGCGGAGGGGGGTTGGGCGGTGCCCGACTTTGAGGCTTATTACCTATCGGCACAGTTCCAATGGCTCACAAAGTGGGTGGCGGGGTGCCTACGAGGAGCGGGGGAGGAAGGTGGCGACCGGATGACCTTGACGTTATTATCCCAGATCACCTTAAGGCTCCCGATCCGAAATCAGGTACTTCCTATGGAGTTGGCTACAGTGAGGCGATGCTGGCACAGATATCTGACGCGGCTTAGAATCAGAAGTCCTTATGCCCCTGAGATCCCATTGCTCATGTGCGAGGCCTTGCCACACGGGGGTAACTGGCAGAGATTGGCGGTCTGGGCGGACCAAGGGTTAGCCACAATGGGAGACCTATATGAGGAAGGATCCATGATCCCCTTCAACGATTTGAGGGACCGGTATGATCTACCTGGGGGGGACTTTTTATTGCATTCTGCCCTCACTGCGGCCATACGAAGGCACTGGGGAGGAGAACTTACTGAACCACCAACGTCACTGGGATGCCAATATGTGGTGATGGCGGCCGGCACCTTTAAAGCAGTCACCTGCCTGTACAGGCGTGTTACGAGTGAGACATTACCTCCCTTGTCGGAGCTGCGCCTCAAGTGGGAGGCAGACCTGGGAGAAGACATTCCAGAGAAAGCCTGGGGAGAGCTAGTGGAGAGGGCCTGGAAAAGCACCAGGAACGTGAGATTCCAACTGGTGCACTTTTACATTCTTCATAGGGCTTACCTCACGCCGGAAAAGAATAATAAGTACTTTGCGACGCACACAGCGGCTTGCCCCCAGTGTAATCAAGAGAATGCAAACTTCAAACACATGCTCTGGGAATGCCAACACTTGAGTAGCTTTTGGGAGGAGGTGATGGCGGTGCTAACCGACACCACCGACAGGGAAATTGAGACATCTTTTAAGCACTGCTTGCTGCACTGGTTTCCGCATACATCCAAAAACAAAGTCACCAGCACATTTCTAGACATGGGGTTACTTTTAGCCAAAAGGGATATTACGATGCACTGGAAAGCCAAACGAGAACCAAACACGGCCAGATGGAAGAAGGAATTCATTAAGTGGGCAGAATGTGAGGGTATAATTAGGTTGCAATTAGCTAACAGAACAGGAAGTGAGAAGGCATTAGATGCAGCGAGAGCATGGGAAGCATTAGTAGCGGCACTCAGAGACCCAACCGCTGACGAGGAGGAGGAATCAATAGTAGAGCCCCCAGCAAGAATAGGTTAGAATCCAGATAAAGGAACTGCATGACACAACATAAAGGAGGGGATCCCTAGTAATACCTCAGCATTGCCTTTACTAATCGAGGGATCATATACCAAGGTTATAGAACTTCTACGTAGCAAACATTGGAGACGTAATGGATTGCAAGTTGGAGCCAAGTAGTCTAGTGGCACGCCTGGGGGAGGGCAGGGAGGGGGGATTGTTTCAAGTTGAAGGACTTACTTAAGATTAAGGGCCAGGCTGTCGAAGAAAGTGAATGATACTCTAATTCTTTCTGTGGTTGTACACCCAGTGGGGTGCTGAATTGGGGTCACATGGATTTTGATGATGTAAATGAATATCTGCTATCCGTGATTTTGCTGATTTGTTTGTATGTGTTTAAAATCAATAAAAACTTGAATATCAAAAAAAAAAAAAGATTAAGGGCCAGGACAGGAGAACCAACAGAACACTTATAGTCGCCTGGGCTGGATTTGAACAGGGAGGGGTGGGGGGAGCAGAGGGGTGGTGGACATTACCCCTTCTCCTGTCACCGTGCCCTCGACATCAAGAATATGGGAAATGTAAATGTGAATCTGAACTAGGGCTATACACTGTATTATTGCCTATTTACAATGCATGTCAAAATCAATAAAGTTTGTTTAAAACAAAAAAAAATGATGCACAATCCTGGGAAGGGTACCCCTACACCACCCGGTAATTTTGCACCACCCACCTTCCCTTTTGAGGTCATCCAGATGGATTATATACAATTAGATAGGTTCAATAATTTGAAGTATATTTTGGCGGTTGTCTGTGCATTTAGTAAATGGGTTGAGGCTTACCCCACTAAAGACAATACAGCCGTTACGACTGCAAAGGTACTCCTGAAGGAGTTCTTTCCTCGTTTCGGCTTGCCCCGTTTGATCCGGAGTGATTGCGGAAGGCATTTCAATGCCAAGGTCATTCAGTTAATTCGTGATGGTTTGCACATAAAGCAGAAGCTTCATGCTGCAAACCACCCACAGTCAGCAGGTTTGGCTGAGAAGAACAATGGTACTCTCAAACTGAAATTGGATAACATTTAGGAGACAACAGGGTTACAGTGGCCAGATGCTTTACCATTAGTTCTTTTGTCGACCAGAACAACAGCACATTCTAGGACAGGTTTGTCACCGTACGAGGTCATGTTCGGACGCCCGGCAAATGTCTGGGGCGTCCTGTGTCATCTACGGTTTTCAGATATTGAGTTTCCATTGTTGATCGATTACCTTTGCCAGTTAACTGAAAATCTGTGTTCTATTCACCAACAGGTCCGGGAATCCCTGCCACCCACACCAGAGGGGCCCGGACACAACATTCAGCCTGGCGATTTCATCCTGATCTGTAATTTCCAGAGGAAAAAGAGTCTAGAGCCTCGTTGGAAGGGACCAGAACAGGTCCTCTTGGCTACACGTACTGCCATGAAGGTCGCCGGCCGAAAGAACTGGGTGCACGCAACCCACTGCCGCAGGATACCTTTGCCCTTGCCCAATGACCAGTGGGTGAGGGACGGAATAGGGGACTCTGAGTGCGAGAAGGTGCCTCAGTTCAGCCCCTTCAGTGATGCAAAGCTGACTTGGACCCAAACGGATGCAGAAAATGATGAAGTGCTGAATGCGGCAGTTCCACCGGAGATACGAGCTATTCAGGAACCCCTTTTTACTGATCCCTCTGTGCCTGAAGTCACCAGGTACAATCTGCATCCTCGGTTGAGGAATAGTGCACAAAAGGAGAAGTCAGATTAGACAGGGATGGACTGTGCAAGTTAGGATGTACTTTGCTGTAGTACCAACAGAGTTAGTTTAGGGTGAAGTGAGATTTGTGCACTGTTTTGACATTGGACAGGATAGATTGAACGTACTCCCTTGGAGGGGGGTACATTATCCTGATTGGCGTGGAATACATCAAGAGCTTAGGACAGAGCAAGCTCCACCGCCGGTGCTCAAGAGCGCCAACGTTTGATGAACAATAGGAGCCTATACCAGTGAGGCTCTGACGGACACTGGGAACACTTATCATTTTTGTTGCATTTCTCTCCTTGCTTAATTATGCATCCCTTTGGTCGGCCTATTGATGAGGAGGAACATCCATTTGCACCACCGCGTTCAATGAGGGGTTGGTCGGCAAAGAGTAAAATAGTTTGCATATTAATTGTTGTTATTGCACTAATAACATTATTTGGAATATCCTGGTTTTTAGAGGAGAAATTTCCTGTACATTCCTTGGTTGGTACAACTCCCGCTCCTCCTGAGCACGTTTTTGTTACTCTAGCCCCACACAAAGAAGCGTATAGGCAGTCCTACACAGACAATGTGTTTATACAAATGTTGCATCATGCTCATAATGTGTCCAATACAGCTAATTGTTGGGTTTATGGGTGGCTCCCTTCGGTCACTCATAAGAGTGACAATCTGTTGTCTATGCCACTGTCATATATTGGCAGCTGTGAGGGTTGTTATGAACTGTTTCGGTTGGTGTACTTCCAATTTCATCTTTCTACTTTGGATATAACATCCACTGATTCCCACACTGCAAATGAATATTTACGCTTCTATCAAGGGTTTACCCCTCTAGGACCAGCAGGACAAGGGACTCTAGGGACACTGTCCTCAAAGTCAGGTTGGAAAATGTACCGTAGGGTGAAGGATAATGCCTGGTTTAGAATGGAAATGGCTGATTTCCAATGGTTTAACACCTCTGAGTACTTCCAATCCTTCCGAGGTCGAAATCTTACCTAAGATAAGCCGATACCTGTGTCAGTGGTCAATACGACAGCTAGTTTTTGTGTCCAGGGGACCGGGGAGATACAGTTGGGGGAGAGTAAATGTAATTTCACCTACAAGCTGAATACGACAAATAGTCCGCCTTTGATCCTGCCCCATAATGTCTATTTTGTCTGTGGGTCACAAGCTCACATTTGGCTCCCGCGGGGATGGTCAGGTACATGCTATCTCTCCTTCCTTCTTCCCCCTGTATATGTTACACCCTCTAATTATCATAAAAATCATCAGCTGCAACGTAGAAGTACCTTCCTGACCCGAGCCAAAAGGGTTGTTGACACAAAGGATATAGATCAGACAGACACCACCGCACAGCAATTTGGAGACCCTAGGAAGGACCTACTACCTTTTTGGGGCCCCATGGCTAATAGCCTTCAAGTTCGTCAGTTAACAAGAGTTGTTGAAGGGGTTATCAATACAACTGCTGGGAAAATGACAAATATCACTGCTGAGCTCCAGGCTACGAGATTAGTCACTTTGCAGAACCGTATGGTGCTAGACGTTATACTTGCAGATAGGGGAGGGGCCTGTCGCGTCATTGGAAGTTGCTGTTGTGTTTATATACCTGATAACGCTCCCAAAGTTTATTCCGCTATACAAAAATTACATACAATATCAGCTGAGATACACCAAGAAACAGTTACTTGGAATCTGTCGGGGTGGTTTTGGAATACACTAACATCATGGGGTTGGAAGATTCTCACTTTCTTGGTTGTGGTTGCCGGTATTATCTTTACATGTTGCCTCTGCACACAATGTCTCCCAGCTTGTTGCTCCTATTGTGTCAATATCCTCACTCCCAAACAGAAAATGTCAATTCATGATGCTAATGCCGCAATTATGATACAAAAAGATATTGACGATTTGATGCAGATTGAGGAAGGCATTTTTGAGACTACATCTTCCCTTGTAGCCTCCCTCCCTGATACTGATTATATGACCTGCTCCTAATATCGATGCTCCTTTATCCTCGAAAATGTTATATTTTCTTCGATCATTTCATGAAATAGCAAGCTCATGCTAAAAGGAGGCTCTGTTGGAATGAAAATGTTTTCGTTATTTTGTCTGTGTATTATTCAATATAAGTTAGCATTTCTGGCACCATTTTATGTTTGGCCGCCATTTTGAACCATGATCGAAACTAATCCTTATTTTCGTCTTAAGAACGGCCTGTGGTAAGTTTTGTTTCTCTAAGGTTGGGCCTTGCTTTGCTAATAAATACACTGTTCTTATTAGCGCATACCTTTCCCACTAGATAGAGGCCTTCTCCCACTAGTCTAGTAGGGGGCACGGACAGAGTGACCTTGGGTAGGAGATAGTGTGTGCCTGGCCCCAGGATCGAAACCTATCCTTCTGTACTTCTTTGTTTCACTGCATCTGCCTGGAAAATTCCATTATGGGCGTGCCTTCATTGGTTCTGAATTGTACATAATGTATCTCCATGCTTGCTGATGTCAGTCCCTCTGCAGCAATCTTTAGAGGCTGGGCAGACTGGGCTCCGCTCAAGTGTAACTGAATAAATATATTGGTTTGTATTCTCTACTGTCTGACCAACTCTTCATTTGTATGGAAGGCTGAGGTGGTCGTGAGTGACACGGATGACCCTAATTGGGTCACTTCCTTCACCCCCCCCCCAAACTTAAGGAGATGAGACTAACCTTGCCCAGTTGAGTCTTCATTTTCTATGTGGAAATATCTGGAGAGTCCATCTGCATTGGCATGGTTACTTCAAGGTCTATGTTCCACTGTATAGTCCATCCCCTGTAGGGAATTGGACCACCTAAAAAGTTTGGGATTTTCACCCTTCATCTGTTTAAGTTATAAGAGGGGCTTGTGGTCTGTCTGAACAATGAAGTGAGTGCCAAATAGGTATGGCCTCAGCTTCTTCAAAGCCCAGACCACAGCAAAGGCCTCCCTCTCAATGGCTGACCAACGTTTCTCCCTGGGGGGTCAACCTTCTGCTGATAAAAGCTACTGGATCCTGGCCCTCTGCATTAAGTTGTGATAACACAGCCTCTACCCCTATGTCAGATGCATCTGTCTAGATAATGAAAGTTTTGGAGTAGTCAGGACTTTGCAGGATGGGTGCAGTGCACATGGCCTGCTTCAGGTCCTCAAATGCCTTTTGACAGTTTACAGTCCACTGAACTTTCTTGGGCATTTTCTTTGAAGTCAGATCATTCAGGGGAGTCACAATGGACCCATATCCCTTTACAAATCTTTTGTAGTACCCAGTCAGGCCCAAGAAAGCTCTGACCTGAGTCTGGGTAGTGGGAGCAATCCAGTCCACAATAGTCTGGGTTTTGCTCTCCAGTGGTTGAACCTGACCTCTACCTACCAGGTAGCCCAAGTATTCAACCTTGCTCTGCCCTATCTGGCACATGGTGGCCTTGATAGTGAGGCCTGCCTTTTGCAGGGCCTCCAGAACATTTCTGAGGTGGACCAGGTGATCCTCCCAGGTGGAGCTAAAGACAGCTATATCATCTAGATATGCTGCACTATAGGCTTCCAGACCTGTTAAGACTTTATTCACCAACGTCTGAAATGTGGCATCACAATACATTGATAATGCCCACTAGGGGTTGAAAATGCTGTTTTTGGCTTGGCATCCTCAGCTAGTCTGATTTGCCAGCAGCCAGCAGTGAGGTCAAATATACTCAGAAACTTGGCTGAGGCCAAAGTATCTATGAGTTAATCTGCCCTGGGAATTGGATGGGCATCAGTCCTAGTGACTGCATTGAGGCCTCTGTAATCCACACAAAACCTCATCTCTCTTTTTCCACCCATGGTGTGAGGTTTTGGCACAAGGACTACTGCACTAGCCCTGGGGCTATCTGAAGGCTCAATGACCCCCAATTCCAGCATCATTTGGACCTCTGTCTTGATGCAATCCCTGACATGGTCAGGCTGTTTGTAGATTTTACTCTTGACAGGCAGACTGTCACCTGTGTCCACTTCATGGGTACACCAAGTTTCAAGTTTCTTTATTTTGCATAGTTAACAAAAACTATTGCAATATTCACATTTAAAAAAAGTAAATTTTAGACAGATATTCAATACGATTTAGTCAGCCCTTGCCACCTTTTTGAGCACTCTGTTGTAGAAAGATATCTTCAATAAAACAGTTAAAACCCAAGGTAGAGATATGCTGTACAGTTTAAAATCACAGTTAATAATAGTGTCATTAGTGAATGACATTAATTCACAGGGTGGAGTGAAATGCAGTCACAGATTTTTAGCTCCAACCGGACTTGCCCATAGACCAGTAACGTCTTGTGTGTGTTGTTCAGATTAACTGGGCTTGTTGCGAGCTTGTTCACAAAAGTGCAGGTGATCCGTCCTTGGTGTAGTCAAAGCAAAGGCCTCTTTCCATCTACGGGACATCATACAGCGTCCAAGCTTTATGTTTGTTATATTAAATTTTCGGGAATTTTGGGCATTTTTTGTTCGGCCAGGGTACACCAGGTGGTTTGACTGGGTGTCAGAGAGAACATATGTCTGTACTGACTGAGGACTTGCCTGCTTGCTGCTGGTCAGTGAGGCTGCCTGCCAAGGCTACTCCATCTACTGACCCATCATCAGGGTTCTGAGAGAGGAGATCAGGGAGAGGGTTGCTCTCTCACTCCTGTCCCTCATCAGTTGCCATGAGCAAGCCCATGTCAGCCCTGTCCACAAAAGGTTTCAGGCGGATCACATGAAGTACCCTATGGGGACTTCTTGGAGTACCTAGGTCCACCAAGTAGGTGACCTCACCTTTTTGTTCAAGGATAGTGTGGGGTCCACTCCACTTGTCTTGGAGAGCTGCTGTGGCCACAGGCTCGAACACCCACACGTTCTGGCCTGGCTGGTAAACAGTCAAGAAAGCCTTTTGGTCATGCCAAGCTTTTTGAAGTTCTTGGCTGGCCTCCATGTTTTTGCTGGCCTTCTTCATGTACTCAGCCATGTGTGAACGCAGGCCAAGGACATAGTCCACAATGTCGTGTTTAGGGGATTTGAGAGGTTGCTCCCAACCTTCCTTCACTAGACCCAATGGACCCCTAACTGGATGTCCAAACAGAAGCTCAAATGGGCTGTAGCCAACCCCCTTCTGAGGAACCTCTCTGTAGGCAAAGAGAAGGTAGGGTAGTAAGACATCCCATTTTCACCTAAGCTTTTCTGGGAGTGCCATTATCATACCCTTGAGGGTCCTGTTGAACCTTTCAACAAGCCCATTGCACTGTGGATGGTAGGTTGTGGTAAACTTGTAGTTTACTCCACACTCTTTCCACGTGGCAGTAATATAACTAGACATGAAGTTGGTACCTCTGTCCGTTAAGACCTCCTTATGGAAGCCCATTCTGGAAAAGATTCCCAGGAGGGCCCTGGCCACTACTGGAGCTGTAGTGGTTCTAAGGGGAATAGCTTCTGGGTACCTAGTAGCATGGTCCACCACCACTAGTATATAACTGTGCCCAGATGCAGTTGGAGGGTTCATGGGACCAACAATGTCGATCGCTACCCTTTCAAAGGGGACCCCAACCACTGGAAGTGGAATTAAGGGGGCCTTTGTGGTGCCACCCGACTTACCACTGGCTTGGCAAGTGGCACAGGAGCGACAAAACTCCTTGCTGTCCTCAGACATATGAGGCCAGTGAAAGTGAGGGACAAGCCTGTCCCAAGTCTTGCTTTGCCCTAAGTGTCCTGCAATAGGAATATCATGTGCCAGGGAGAGGAAGAAACCTCTGAACGTCTGGGGTATTACCAACCCCCTGGTGGCACCAGGTTTGGGATCCCTACCCTCAGAGTACAAGAGCCCATCTTCCCAATAGATCCTATGGGACACACTGATATTCCCTGCTTCCTCAGCAGCAGCTTGCTGCCTGAGGGGTTCAATAGGGGGGCAAGTCTGCTGCTCCAAACTCAAGTCAGCCCTGGAAGGGCCCCCTGCCCCCAAGAACTCTGCCTGGTCAGGCCCGAGTTCCTCTGGGACAGTTCCTTCACAGGGGCTAAGATCATCTCCCTCAGGAGCCTGATCTTCACTGAGAGTTTGTGAGGAGGGCAATTCCTTACCGTTCCTGCCCCTTCTCTTGGGAAGCACCTGGTCCATTTTTTCAGGATCTAGTGCTTTGTCAGTGGTGAGCTGTTTGGCCAGAGCCTTGGTGACAGCAAACACACTGGCAGAGATGCCCATCATCTCTGAGTGAGTCCTGAACTCCACTTCAGCCCAAGCTGAAGTTTCTAGATCATTATCCAACAAACAATCTACAGGTAGGTCTGGAGATACCACAACCCTTTTAGGTCCAGTTACCCCTCCCCAGCTGAGGTTCACAACTGCCAAGGAATGGTCAGTCCTGACATTGCTATCGTTGGTGACTTGGTACAGTTGTCCAAGTATGATCTGCTCAGGGGACACAAGTTTCTCTGTCACCATAGAGACACTGGCCGCTGTGTCCCTGTAAGCCATTGCTTATTTTCCATTAATCAAAGGCTGTTGGCTGAACTTGCCCAAGTTAGTGGGACTTACCAGTAAGGTGGCAAGGTCTATGCCACCATCACAGACTAGAACAGCCTGAACTGGAGTTCTGACTAAGTCAGAACCCATCTCAGAACCCAAGGTTAATCCCACTAATCCCTTGGTTGCTGTACTACCACTTGTACTTGTGCTAGTGGGAGCAGGTGCCTTAGGGGCAGTAGTAGTAGGAGTTTCCTTGGCCTTTGGACAATCAGCATCTCTTGTCCAATGGGTCTTTACCTTACATAAATAACACCAAGGTTTATTTTTGCCTTTCTTGGAATTTTGGGACTCACCCCCTGATGCAGGTTTTTGGGGCCCTTGAGAAGACTCTTTTTTATGTTTACTTTTGTTCCGCCCTTTATCCTGTGATTTAGAAGAATCTTGCTTCTTCTGGTCACCTCCATTACCACGATTCTTCTGCTTAATCCTGGTTCTGACCCATTTATCTGCCTTCTTTCCCAATTCTTGGGGAGAAGTAAGATCAGAGTCCACCAGGTACTGATGCAAAAGCTGATTCTGACAGTTATTAAGGATGTGCTCCCTCATAATCAAATTGTACAATCCTTCATAGTCCTGTACCTTGCTTCCATGAAGCCAGCCTTCCAGAGCCTAAATAGCACTGTCTACAAAATCCACCCAGTCCTGGGCCTGTGCTTTCTGGGAATCTCTGAACTTAATCCTATACTGTTCAGTGGTTAAGCCAAACCCATCTATGAGAGCACTCTTCAGTACTGAGTAATTGTCAGCATCCTCTTCTCCAACAGCGAGGAGCTTATGTCCACCCTTGTTAGCAAAGGAGAGCCACAGGATAGCTGCCCACTGCTCTGGAAGGCCCCTCTGAACTTTGCAGGCCCTCTCTAAAGCAGTGATCCATTTATGGATATCATCCCCCTCCTGGTAAGGAGGTACTATCCTGCTCAGGTTCCTATTGTCAAAAGACGTTTCTCTGATTCTAGGGACACTGTTGCTGCCACCATGGGACTCTAGTCCCAATTTCTATCTAGCCTTCATGACTTCCAGGGACTCTTTGTCAAGGGCCAACTGATCTCTCCTGAGCCGAAGCCTTGCTTTCTCAAGTTCGAGTATTAGGTACTCCCTGTCCAAAGAGCTGTCCCTCTTACTGGAGAATGAGGTTCCTATTGAATGTCCTGAAGCACTGGATTCTCTAGAGGAGGATCTAGATCTCCTTGGTCTACTCTGGACCCTACCAGGAGGAACAAAGGGTGTCTCCTCTGTTCCATCTGCACTATGCCCTGAGGGGTCAGAGTTTGGCATGTTAGAATCATTCGAGTCCTCCTGCCCATACTCAGAATTGAGATCATCGGGAAGAGCTCCTGATGCTCCATCTTCTGGAGTATCCCCACCCACATTTTCCTGTTTTCTGCCCTCACAGGATGACTATCATCCTGATGCAGCAGCTCTAAGAGCAGCTTAATAGTGGGGTTGCCACCTGTCTTTATCTTTCTAAGGCTACACAGGGTCCTTAGTTCCACTGTAAGTAGCAGAGTGGGGTACACTAGTATCCCCAACTAAAGACATGGTTCTAGGTGTAGTGAGGTGTTGCACTTATCTAACCTAGTGGAAATGAAACTCTCTGAGGTTGGAGAAAGAGTTGTGATAGACCCTTAACTACCCAACCCTAAGTTCAGTAGAACTTACTTATTCTAAGCTGTATTATATGTGTCTAGTATTAGCGATGGTTTTAAAATTAATCCACACCAAGATTTTCTGGTAAAACAATGCAGGCTTGAGCCCACCCGCTGCACACAATATGAAAAGCTGGCTTGGTGTATGGTGTACACTTATGGAAGTGGGCACCTTGCACCAATCCAGACAACCCTTATGGTGATTTTAGTGGTCTTAGACAACCTTAGAAAGCTCTCTAAGTGATAGCTGTGGAGAGCAGCCTTCAGGCTTAGTCCAGAATGAGTGTAAAGCAGCTTGTTTTACCAGTACGTAATCTTATAGGTATAGATTAAGTGAGAAAGAACCACACAGTGTTGTTATAAAAATATGTATTTATTATAGAACACCCACTAACACATACAGATATCTCCTAACTGGAGATATACACAATGCAAACAATACTTTTCAATAGAAACAGGCAAGTAGCACAAAATACACAGTGGTCACCAGGGGGAGACCAAACCATATACTAAAATAGTGGTATGCAAACCACGAATTGAGCCAAGACTATACCCAGAAGATGTAGAAGTGCCGGGGACCCAAGGAACCACCCGAGGTAAGTAACCAGGAACCCCACGGAGTCCGTGTACAGAGTGGGAACACGTCCGCGGGCTCAATATAAGTCAATGGGTAAGTCGTGGTTGCAATTTTAAAGAAGGACCCTTCCCAGTGGACCCTGAAGAACCCCGTGGAAGACAGATGGTTGGACAGCCACCCCACCCGTGGATACCCTAGGAACCAGGATACCTACACCAGGGAAGCTGGGTGCATAGGTGTGAAGTGGCGTCGGAAACCGCCTTCGAACCCAATGGAGGACTTCAGGAAGATGCCGCTTCTGTAGAAGGTGAAAGTGTCCGGTGGAACCCAAAGGTGGATTCAAGTCGAGAAGTGCCTGCAAGCAGAGGGGACAGAGTCTATGTCACTCAGGAGTGACCAGGAGGCACAGAAGGCGAATGCCCACCGATGTAGGGTGTTGCAGGATAGTTGACGTGACCTTGGAGCTGCCGCTGTGAGGACCAGGCAATGCTGTGGAAGACCAGGAGCCATACACGAGCTGTCCCACGACGGATGTTGAGAGTTGAGGGGTCGGTGCCCGTCGGGAGCACCAACAAGCCTTGGCAACTGCAAACAACATGGAAAGCGAAAAAGGTGCAGTGTCGGGACCAGCAAGGTCCAGGTGGCTCACCAACAGCAGGGGAGTCAGGGCAGGCCTGAGCAATCAGGGGAGCCCACGGATATTAAAGGAGACCCTCGAGAGGACCCACAGGCCGGAGGCACTGGATTCGCGAGAGGACCTCAAGCAGCTCACCAAAGATGCAAGCCCATGATGCAAGTGATGCGGTGAGGACAAAGATCTTGGTCACAGGAGATGCTTGAGGTTGGGCTACTTGGAGCCCAAAGATCTTGGTGGAAGGAAGCCAACAAGCATTTGTAACTGCAAGTCAATGTGGCCACAGGGGTTCGGTTCCTGCGGCTACGACGAAGGATACTGGCCTCAAACTTGGTGAGAGGACAGGGCAGGCCTCGAGGGATGTGAAGAACTACCACCTGTGTTGCTGAGCCTTTTGGAGTCTGTGGGAGCCCAGGATCAGCAGACCCATCAACTTAGTTACGATGCCTGCAGATGCAGGGAAGTGACTCCTTCACTTCAAGGGAGATTCCTTCAGGTGTCTTGGATGCCCACAGGTCTTGGAAGGTTCCTGTATGGTGCACAGGCACAGACATTGCAGCAGACGAGCAGGGCAACGAGATCAGGAGCAGCAGGAGTCTTCCCAGTTGCAGCCTTGATGCCCAGAGCGAAGTCCAGCAAAGTCCAGAGTGCCCAGATGGTTGAAGAAGAAGTGGTGTCTGAAATGAATCTTGTCTCATGACGAATCTAGGGACCCACCCTCAGGTAAGCCCTTAAGTACCCTAAGGAAAGGGTTGGGACGATTCAGGGTTCCCTTCCAGGGGAAGGGTCGAACAGTGGGGAGGATATTCCCATGTCCTTTGTCCAGTTTTGCGCCAGAGTGGTAGCCAATGGCTCCCTGAGCTGGTTTGAACTGGACTATGCAAGGAGGGCACCAAATGTGCCCTTTAAACAGACTGAGTGGCGCTAGCAAGCGCTCCCACCCGGCCCCAATACATTAAACCCTGTCTGGGAGGTGGTCACACCTCCCTGTGACAGGATACCTATTGTTCTCTCTTCCCCTGCTCGAGCTTTGCTCAGCAGCAGGAGGTCAGAATCGTGTCTCTGGTCGGCAGCATCCATGTTGTGCTGGCCCAATCTAGAAGACTTGTACCGGGAGCAATGAAAGCCTCCCAGAGGAGCTCTACAGTGCATGGAATCATACCTCCCACACTGTTTACGGTGTGGGGGTATGATTCCAAAATGTTTGATACCAAACATGATAGGGTACATTACAGCCAGTTTCGAGATGGTCATCGCGTAATGATGTGGTGCCCCTCTATATGTTATATGGCTGTCTCACTTACAACCCGGGAGAATGGACTCCGTAGGCTGCAGGGGTGTCCTGCTCATGCAGTGGCACCCTCACACTTAGAACTGAGCACTCTGCCTTCAGGATTGTAAGACCTGCCTTAGGGGTGACTTATAGGTTTTAAGTGCAGTGACCTTAGATATAGGGAAACCTATATCTTTCATAAGTGGTGCTAGCACCAGCTTACCCAGGTTGCAATGGCAGGCCTGCAGTTACACATTGAGTGGTCTCCCTTGGGTGGCATAATACATGCTTCAGCCCATGGGGGACCCCTGGTGTACCTATGCCCTGGGTACCTTAGTACCATATACTAGTCAGTGACTGATAAGTGTACACCAGTGTCCAATCTGAGATGTACCTAAGTACTTGCGATACCAATTTAGGGGAGAAAGCACAGAGACTGGGGTCCTGATTAGCAGGATCCCAGTCAGACTAGTCAGAAACAGTATTACATCAAGCAAAAAGTAGGGGTAACCATAAAAGCAGATCCTACTTTCCTACAATCTCTCAAGGCTTTCCCACAGAAGCTAACTTGAAACAAAGAAATATTAAAAATGAGTAGGAAAAAACTGCCATTTATGACAATGTTGTCATCTGTAACTTTTTGTCACAATGGCCGATTTACAAAAGCATTTTACCAGTACTTCTGCTATACCCTTTTAGCTGCGGGAATACATAAGGTTTGTAAGTTGTCCAAGAACCTGATGTACCTAGAGCGAGCAACCTAGCTGGACCTTACAATACCTTTTCATTGTGTACCGAGTATAGAGCAATTCATATGGTAAAATATGTAGAGTGAAAAATGGGTATGAAGGAACCTATGTATTTCAGAAATGAGCACCAGATATGGAGTTCATGAGCAGTGGTTATTTGTACATCTCTGAATTTGAGGCTACCCATACTAGCAAGTAAATCAGAGGACATTATTCAAAATGTCTTCCTTCTTACACACTGGCTTACATTTGTAAGGCACAAATGCAGAGAATTCCAATCGGTAATAAAAAATGTTCTACTATTCTATGTTTCTACATGTCTTCTGATAAAAATGGTACATCAGTTGTGTGGGTAGGCCTAGGGCCTGCAACAGGTAAAGGCAGTGGCAGTTGGTGACATTTGAAAGTGGTAGGGCTTAAAAGTTGGCGATGAGTGTTGTACCACGAGCTGGGCTGTGATAAAGGAAATACAAATTTGGGGGGTCTCCCACTGCTAACATTTTAAAAAAAGAGTAGGACAATGGTGCATTTTGAAGCAAATTTGAGAAAACAAGAACATTTATAAAGAAATTGTGAAAGTCTAACTTAAAATATTTAAACACAACAAAACATTCTCTAAATGTTACTGAATTAAAATTGTTCAACAATTACTATAGTGTTCAAATTGTGGAGTGAGACAAGCAAGGTTTTTAATTATCTTACATGTACTCAGGGTTTTTTTGGTTTTTTTTGTCCTCATTCGCCATTAGATACTTCAGAGCTGTTAGATTAACTCCTGTGGCCTCCTCGAATAGCACCAACTGGAGTATTGTATCTAGATGGAAAAGCTTTACACAAAGCCTCTCTACATACTTGTTCTGTATAATCCTGGGCACCCTGCAGAACTAGAGAGATAAAGTAAAACAAGTGTAAGGCTTAATCATTGGACTGATTTTTCTATCGATCAAGAGTGCCCAGCCATTCCTCGCATGGTCCCCAAAAGTCTATTCTATAGTCCCTCTTATTATTATATTTTTGTAATTTAACTCTGTCCATCTTCATTGTATATTTGATGGAAATCACCAATTCTAAAAAAGTTGGAGAAATATCCTTTATCCACTTTTTACAAATTTCTCTTCTTGCAAGCAAAATCAAAAATAAACATAACTTATTTTCCCATCTGGAAAAGGACTTATAATCTGAACACAAACCAAAGAAAACTAAAGCTGTGCTTACCTGGATATTTAGACCAAAAATATCTTCCATACCTCTTTTTATCTCCGCCCAGAAATGCCGAAGCTTAGGACAGGTTAAAAACATATGAACATCATCCGCATCAACAAGGAGGCACTTAGGGCACTTAGGCGGTGAACCTTTCGAGAATTTTGAGAGCTTTAGGGGAGACCAGTACACTCTGTGAACACAAAAAATATGATTCCTTCTTAAGTTTGCAGGTTGTACCGTAGTATAAAAGATGTCATGAGATACTTGCCATATATCTTCAAGATGACAGCCAGGCAAGCTCTCTCCCCACAACTCCGTAGGTAATTTAAATTCTCCTTCCTCCAGGTCCAGCATTAACCAGTAAAAAGTCGATATCTCCTTCTTTTTTGCAATTTTTCTCCAAAGTACGTTTTCTAATTCATTGGTGGAGCCCACCTCCATCCCGATATTTTGATACCAACTTTTTATTTGCCAGTACTTAAATTTAGAAAGCCTGTTGTTTGTGAGTGAGATCAGCTCTTCCCAGGATATCAGAGACCCTTCCGATATTATCTGTTCCCAACGCAAAATACCTGCGTCTATCAAAGGAGTTGACAGAGAATCTCTAGTCCACCCTGGTGATCCTGGAGCATTCCAGATAGGGGCCAAAGCACTAAAATAGCTAATCTTCAAAGTCTTCCTAATCTTGGCCCAAGTGCCAGCAAAGCCACTTAGTGTTTTTAAGCGAACTTTCTTGAAAAATCTCGGGTCTCCGTATTTGTATAAAAAACCCTGACTCCCACTCTCAACATCTAAAAGCATCTCCTTAAACATTACGCCCACATCCGAACCATCTGGTATATCCATGAGGATTTTACCTGCCCTCAGTGCATATGTCTTTGCGTATAAGACTAAATCAGGTAGGCATAACCCCCCCTTGTTGTTTTTTCCTACGCAACTTCCTCCAGGAAATTCTACTTGCTTTCGAGGCCCATACAAAGGTATTTAATTTCGACTGAAGAGTCCTCAGGCTTTTTTCATTAAATACCAAAGGGATATTCTGAAATATAAAAATTAACTTGGGCAGCAGCATCATTTTTATTAAATTCACTCTACCAATCAAAGTCAGAGGTAAATAGACCCAACCCATTAAATAATTATGTATTTCTTTCGTGATCTTTTGAAGATTCAATTCTGCAATTTTATCAATGTTTTGAGTAATCAGTATTCCCAAATACCTAATCACCTTTTTTGTTGGATAAGCACAGGGCCCAAATTCCATGCCATACATTCAGTTTTAGTAGCATTTATTTCATATCCCGAAATACTCCCAAACTTCTTTGCCTCTTCATATATCAACGGGACTGAGACATTCAAGTCCGATGTATAAACCATTAAATCATCGGCGTATAACGCCACCTTCTTTTCCCAATCCTTAAATTTAAAAGGTTGTATACCTGAATGTTGTCTGATCTTTTCAACCAAAGGCTCGATGTATAAGTTAAAAAGCATCGGGGATAAGGGGCATCCCTGCCTAGTGCCTCTCTGGATTTTAACAGGAGCAGATAGATTACCATTCAGTAAAATTCTAGCTATAGGGGCTTGATATATCCGAGAAACTGACCTACAAAAATTATTTCCTAGATTATATTCTTTTAATATGTATTTTAGGTAGGCCCAGTTTACTCTATCGAAAGCCTTCGTAGCATCTATGGTTATTATGGCTAGCGGGATTTTATATACAGTAGCTATATCGATTGCCCCAATCAAATTATAGGTGAGCTCCCTTATTCCTCTTCCTCTAACAAAACCCTTCTGGTCTCTATGAAGAAGGCACTCTGATATCCCATTCAACCTCTCTGCCAATATTTTTGCGAAGATCTTATAATCAATATTGAGCAGAGAGATGGGCTGATATGAATCGCAAGATCTTGGTGATTTGGATGGTTTAAGAATTAGTGAAACCGTTGCTTCATTCCACGAAGGTGGGATATCTCCTCCCTCTTCAAAGATATGGGCAAATAATAACGTCAAGACCGGGGCAAGAACATCCCTTAGAACTTTGTACAGTTCCACAGGTAACCCATCCGGGCCTGCAGCTTTCCCAGATTTACCCAAATCAATGGCTTTCTCAATCTCTCTCCTAGAAATCGGCATATCCATATTGTGTGATTTATCATCAGTAATCTTATTAATAAGGGTCTGACCCAGCCATTTTCTTATTTCTCTTTCTTGAACATTTAAATCTTCATGATACACTTCCTCAAAGTATGACTGAAAGGCCTTTTCAATTTCATCTGGGGTCTTAAGTGTATCTCCCAGAACCTCAGAGTTCAGCTCATTAATGGTGCCTCTGGCCAAATCTTGCTTGGTCTTCCATGCCAAAAGCTTCCCACAACTCTCCCCATACTCAAAGTGAGCTAGTTTACTAGCTTGCCATTTCTTCTTTAACCTTGAGTCAAGAACAGCTGCCAGATCTGACTTTAGAAATTCTATCCTTACTTGCATATTCGTGTCTGAGGAGTTACTCTGATGGGTAATAATATGATTCTCTATTACTTGTATTTCTTTTTCTATTCCCTCAACTTCTGCTTTATACTTTTTATGTCTAGCAAGTTGTATGGAGGTTATTAAACCCCTTAGAAAAGCCTTGTACGCATCCCAAACGATATGTATCGGGACCGTACCTAGATTAATTTGAAAAAAGGCCTCTGTTTCTGATGTTAACTTCTCAATTATTTCTTCGTCCAGAAGAATGGCACGCTCTACAGTCCATCTTCTAGAAATCGGTCTAACTGGTACCTTAAGCGTTAAAGACACTGCTGAATGATCAGAAAGATGTTCCCCTACATGGTTGACATCCTGGACCCATTTCTTTAAAACTGTACTTAAGAGAAAGTAGTCAATTCTAGACTTATGATTATATTTCTTATTATGGAAAGTATAGCCCCTCTTCTTTCCCATTTTATTCCTCCATACATCATACCAAGCAAGCTGTTTCATAGTGTTTTTAATCAGTGCAGCCATTTTGTAGTTTAGAGTAGCTCTACTTCTCTGTGATTTATCAAGTATCTGGTCCAGAACCACATTAAAATCTCCAGCCAGTATTAATCGATCTGTATAATTCAATAATTCAGACAATACATTTTTTAAAGGCCCTGGAACGTCAGTGTTTGGGCCATAATATCCTGCCACTGTGAACTTAAATGTAGGGCATTTAACCCTGGCTATGACCCATCTTCCCATTTTATCTACCTTACTAGACTCAAGAGAGATAGCTGATTTTTTTTAAATAATTATAGCAACTCCTTTTGTAAAGTGTTGTTGCGTAGTACAGATAACATTCTGAATCCATTTTCTAGATTTACATAAAAACTTTAACTCACTTTCCAACAAATGCGTCTCTTGTAATATAAGAATCTGTTCTGAAGTATCCCTCAAGTACTGAAATTTTTTTTCCATTCTATATTTTGTTCTCAGTCCATTAAGGTTCCAAGAAAGCACCTTTAACCCAAAATTCTGGTTATCTACTGGGCCGCCCATTCTCTTGATCTTTTCTCTGATTAAAACCTTCTATACTATCAACATGACGATTTGGACATATTTTTTTTTTTTTCCACTTCTCCCCACCCTATGCTCCCCTCTCACCCCCTTTAGTGAACCCTTCCCCGGAGAATCCCCCCTTACCGCCTCCATGGCCTCAACCTAGGCCTGTGGGGCCCCTCTTCTTAGGTCAGGAGCTTAATACTGAAATTCACAATTTCTTTCCATATCCCGAGAGAATCTATCACTCTACCTCATCACCCCCTACTCCCCCTGATATAGATTGTAAAAAAGTCTCGGCATCTTCCACTCTTCTGAAAATCCTCATTCTATTGTTATACATCACTTTCAGAGATGCTGGAAATTTCAATTGTGCTGTTGCACCCATTTTTTTAAAAGGATCCAGCAATTTTCCGAGTTCCCATTGCCTGGAAGCTGTGATTGCCGAGACATCCGATCTTATCTGAAATGTTATATCATCTACAATCAAGGAATTCAATTTTAGTGCTTTATTAAGTATCTCCTCTTTCAAACTGTATGTCAAAAAGTGTACTAGGATTTTCCTTGGCCTCGTTTTGTTGGGATTGAGCCTAAAAGGATCCCTATGTACTCTTTGTATATCTGTCATCAGAGCCTCCACCGAGCACTCAACATGTGTTGCTTGTTTTATTAGCTTTGCTACGTACTCTTTTATGTTATTTCCCTCAACTCCTTCTGGTACTTTGAGCAAGCGGATGTTATTTCTCCTTTGAGAATTTTCCAGCGACTCCAGTTTGTCTTGTATTTCCAGATCTTTTTCTCTTAATGCCGCTATGCTCTTTGTATTCTCTTCCATCTGATTTGTTAACTCAGTTACAGTGAGTTCCAAGGCCATAGTTCTAGCAGCCAGTGAATCTATCTTACTCTCTAATTTTTCGCACAAGTTTTTAATATCCACTTGATTATTCGCCGAAGTTGAGAATCTGTCTCTCATCTCTTTAGCAAAGACTTGTAGCATATCGCACAGTGATTTTGACTGATTTTCACTCCCAGTGTCAGAACTCATAGTTTCCGCAACCTGTGCGTGAGCTCCCTCAAGCACTTCCGAGTTGTCTCTAATTTGGCCAGCTCGATATTTATCTAAAGAATCCTGTATTTCTGATATCTCTATGAAGTTGTCTCGATGGTTCTGACCCCCCTCTGCTGCCACCGTAGTATTATCTACTTTGTCAGCCATTTCTGAACTAACAGTTCAGCCTCATCCATTAATGGAAGAAATCTATTGAAGGTGGGGAGATTCTTCAGTGAGTCACTTGAGTCAAGTAAAGAGGTTTGCTCTACTGGTTTTAATATTAACGTGCTCGGGGTAGCTTTGAAATAACTTCTCAAGGAAGGTGTTAACTTAGGAATCTCTTTAGTCAAAAAGCCACTCTTCTTTTTACAAGGAGCTTTTAATTTTGCTACGCCTGAATCTTTCTTCTTCAATTTGTTCTGTATTGGCGATTTTTGGTTACTTTTTGTTTGCTGTTTCCCAAGATCTTTTGTAACTTTGCCTCCTTGAGAATCCACCATGTGTGTGTTTAATTTTGCACTTCTAAGGGAATACCTAGTTCGCCCCCAGCCTTAATTTACTGACATGCAGCCCAATTCCGCGTACCTTTGCTGCTCAGTCTTACCTCCCCTGCCAACACGAGGCACTCCAAAGACTCTGCACAAGTTTTCCGACTCCAAGTCCCCCTCCGTAGCCTTCACCACTTGCTGCAGCTTTTTCTCCACTCGACTCAGGCACTGAGGCTGTATTGCATTAACCGGCACCGTAACTGTGCTGCCCTTGCCTCTCCCGCCCTGGAAGGGGAGCACAGCCACGGCCCTCCTCCCCCGGTCCAGCTCCCGAGCCACACGCGCCCAGAGCGGCTCCCAGACCGCACGCAAACCCGGTAACTCTCTCGGGGACCTCTCCGGGCAGGATCTCTCCGCCTTCCGTCCCGAGACAGCCGGGACGTCCACAGCCGCCAACTCCAGTCCCACCAAAGAACGCCGGGAGCCCCAACGGCCCCCGCCAGAAGGACGCCGACCGGCAGGATCAGCCACGGCAGACGTGCAAGTCGACTCCCACGGAAGAAGGTATTATCAAACTCAATTCCTTGAAATTAATTTTCCAGTTTTCAGTTGGGGGGGGGGGTAGTCAATACTTTACAATACTTTACAGCGCATTACGAAGCCTCAGGACACGCTTTTAGCATGAGTCTGCTCCTGACCTACGGAGCCTCCGCGACCCACTACTCGCCGGTCGCCATGTTCTCCATTCCCCCAACTTGCAATGAGCTACATGTACTCAGGGTTGTCTTTGAACTGCATCTGATTGGTAAAGCTGAAAATCCCCATGCCATATGGATTTTCTTATAACAAGGGTGGGTATTGCAAAATTAAAATGTAAATTATGTTTGATCAAAAATGGTAACATGTACCTAACTATGCTACTTTTCATCCCAGGCTAGGCGGATGTATGATGTAACAATGCGATCATTTAGATCGCGGTACATTACATCGCTGTTTTTACAACGCAAGTCGTTACCACGACTTGCGCTGTAGGGCGCTGGACTTAGGAATAGTATGATTTACTATTCCAACTCCAGCCTACGTACAGTAGGGAAGGTGTTGGAATAGTAAATCACACTATTCCTTAGGCTAGAGCGCCCTCCAGTGCAAGTCGTGGTAACGACTTGCGTTGTAAAAGCAGCGATCTAAATGTACTGCGGTGTTTTGACCGCGTTGTTAAGGTCGTTTCCCGGCTAGGCAGGCCAGGTGATTGACCTGCGTATTTATGTACTGGGATGAAGTTTAGCCTAGACTACCAAAGTTACTACCACACTAGAGCCACAGCCACATAACTCAACATTGTCCTCGGCCCACAGCCTACCATGGATGGTGGTTTGTTTGTGAGCTCAGCTGAGTGAGGAGGCTGCACTATTGATGCTCATGCTGGGTCCTTCATTTACCGATCTCTTGCTTTTAGCAATTTCATATTTATTTTAAATTGTAATGGTGACAGAACAACTGCCTATGCGGGGAAAAGAGAACAACTGTGTAGTGCAGTGGTTCCCAAACTGTGGTCCGCGGACCCCCAGGGGTCAGTGACACATTCCCAGGGGGTCCGCAGGTAGCAGTTTTAAAAGCAGTGCAAAGTTCCTTGTATAATCAGCAGTTTTCAGGCAACAATAAAAATGTCAAGATAACTCCAGGTATTAAAGTACCTGCTGGAGAGAGATGGGAGTTTTGTCCAGTTGTAGCTTTGCCTCATCTAACGTAGCGCAGAGGGTTAATATGCCTGCTGCAAATAATGTGTACCATGCATTTCAAAAAACAATATTTTATGTGCATAGCTCATTGGGTTACTGCTTTTGTCACAGAGATTCTATTGCTACTGTGCAGTTCATAAGTTACAATCGTAATCGAGCGCAGTGAGCTATGAACTGCCAGCAAAGACCTGCATGCAAACTGCAAGGTACAAGTTAGTAAGTTATGTTTTTTCCCAGTCTTTCATTAACCTGATGCTGCTAAAAAGGTTTGATGGGTTTAGAAATATATTCTTATTATTAAAGTCAACGCTAACCACTGTGTTATGTTCTGAATCCTGAGTTTGTGCTTCTCCAGAATAATCACTCTAAGAAGAATGCCTACCAGTATAGATGACATGTGAATTCTACACCTTGTAGTGCCCTTTGACTTATGTAACATTTTCTATACACTGATTTGCTCATGCATGATTCATTGTCTGTATGTGAGTGATGTAAAGTGCTCTGACACCCTACACTGGTATGAGAGGTGCTATAAAACAAATGAAATACATGTGAAAGAGGGGGGCTATGGAGGCACTGTTGGAGGGTCATAGTGAGGGAATCATTGAAGAGCCCCAACAAATATTGTCTATCCTGGTGCACAGTAAGGTCAGCATTGACTAGGCTTTAAAAGCTGATACAAGTCAATATATAATGACAAATGTATTGTAGAATGCACAATCTTTCCCTAGTTTTCTTGGGGGGGGAAAGCTCCCCAAAGCCCCCCTTGTAGTGGTCAGGCTCACTCGCTGCACTTGGTGTGCACCGTACGGGGACTGGTTGACAACATTTGCCAGGGCTGCTTTGGGTATCCAGTCCAGCCCTGGCAGGAGCCTTGTACCGTGAAATAAAACCAAACATTGAAAAGTTAGTCACCAAGATGCAGCACCAACCTTCCCATTAAAATATTTTGATATTTGCTATTTTTTTCAATATAAAATAATAAAAGCTTTAGTAATTTGAGTATTTTTGTGGTCTTCTCTTGTTTGAGTATTTTTTGCGAATTACTGTTTTAATGTTTGAAATTTAAATAGTACAAATTGCTTGGGGGCTCCTGGTTTCCAGTAGTGACTCAATGGGGGGTCCTCAGAACTCAAAAGTTTGGGAACTACTGGTGTAGTGTAAGGTAGTAAGGCTAAAGTCTGAATAAATAAAAGCGGGACAGAAAATCCTCTCTCCTTGGCATTTATTTTTAAATGGAGAAAACATTTTTGATCAGTCTCTGAGCTGAAAGTGAGTAACGGCAGGGTGCCGCCATTTTGCTCGGTGTGCCGAGTCTGACGCAGTAAGTAAGTAATAGCCCAGGGCCAGGTGTACAGTCTGCTCCGGGTAGATCTGGTTTGAACACAACCTCTTGGAAGCTCAGGGATGTCAGTCACACAGTGAATCGATTCACATGGTTAAATAAGTATATTGCCATTTGCCAAACATACCATAATTAATTAATTGGCACTGCCGTGATGCCACAATCTCTAATTATGTGGTTCTTGCCACGGCCACGGGCAGTCTAATGTGATGTGAGTCGCAGACTTGCAGAGTCTTGATATTATGAACGTGGCCTTCAAAGCACGCAGACACAGACAGACATTTGAAATTGGAAATAGTTACTCTCTTCGTGTGTTTATCGAAATAATCAGTTTGAATGAGTCATGGCAGATTTTTGGAAACTCTGGCAGCACGCACCATGCTTAAACAGCCACTTTTTATGCCAGGGTAAACAATATGAAGTACTATGAACTGGCTTGTAATATATATGTTTAATCTACCACAGTTAAACACTAAACCTTAGCTAGCCACATAATTCTACACTGGCTCCCGAGTTACTTACTTGAACCCATTCTGTTAATAAGGACTGCCAAGCGAAGCGCGACACTGCAAAGTAGGCAAAACTCACAGGTCTTCAAATCTCAAACTGCCACTTTTTAAAATGAGACGGGCAGTCTACCACTGCCTTAGCCACATATAGCTCAACACTGGCCACACCACTGAGAACACGATCGGTAAACACTGAAATCACAACAACCACTTTTAAAAACACTCAACTAAACTCAGAGTCATTTTACCTCTCATTAAACCGTTTCAATAAGTAGTTTGCATGAACAGGTAAAAGCGTTCCACGTTTGCCTATCAAACTAACTCTCCTGTCTGGGATTGGCACCGCTCCTTTAAGCAGGTACGCAGGGCCAGACTGGCCATACTGGGAATCCGGCGTTTCCCCGGTAGGCTGGAAGGGTGGGGGCAGGTTTTGCTGCGGTGGGGGCGGTTTTGCAGCGGTACCTCAATTTCGGCCCCAAGTAGCAAAAGCAGCAAGCACGCATTTCCAGCCTCCCGGGTCCAGGCAGTACTTCCCCAGGGTCTGCTCTGAGAAAATTGCCAGTGCTGCTTTGAGTTACCAGCCCAGCCCTGCAGGTACGCCCCTAGAACATAGCTGGGAGTCCGACTGGTTTAGTTCCAATTTGAAACTGTGGCTTTGTGTGTCAAGAAAAATACATAGTGAGTCAGCTTGGCCGCTTTTCGGGAAGTAGATGTCCTTCTCAAAGAACACAGTCCCCAGGGCAGCGGGAATACGCTTCCCTGTCACAGCAGATAATTCAAATGTGTCTTCTTCCCAAAAGGGTCAATGTATATTCTAATGAGTAACCTTTTGCGGGTAGGCCCTCCTTCAGTTACAAGGGGACCACAAATCCAAAAATCCAATCACAGATTATTATCTACAACTTGTTAGGTGCACTGAAAAATGTAAGAATTATTTTGTATTGTGTCTTTCTGTTCCTTACACAGGATAATAAGTTGTTTACCATATATCTTAAGGGCCGGGTTTCAGTGCGTTCTGTATCGACGTGTTATGTGCTCAGGCTTAGTTAAGTGGTAAGTCCTCGGGAGATGTCTGTAAAATGTTTTATCTTTGAATATTACCAGGGTCACTGGAATTATGTGGCAGTGGAGGTCCAAATTATGTGGCAGGGTTGACAAAAGTATTCTGCAAGAAAAGGCAAATTATGCGGCATGATGCGGCACAATCTGTAGCAGTGGCGTTTCATTTCTTTTATCATTTTAGAAGCTATTAATATCGTCTCGACAAAGTTGCACCTCATTAGTAGAAGCTCACCACCTGAATACAGCAATCAGCTACTGACATGTAACCAGTTAGACTTTGTATAGGCTCTGCCACTGCTCGATACTGCATGCAGTGCTTTTTGTTAGGAACCTTTCACGAGTTTGAGGTAAAAGCTTTTTTTGATGGCATCCGCAAATTGTGCAGGTGATGGATTATGTGGCAAATGAAGAAAATCCAAGATTATGCGGAAAATGCTGTGCTCCAGAATCGCATAATTTCAGTGGGGACCTGGATATGGGTCATCTCTATCTGTTTATTTTTCTTAGTAACTGAGGGTCCCCTGTTTATCCCTGGAATTTAAATTGCTGGTTTTGGAACTAAATTACCCCTGGGAACCCTTTGGTGTTATATGCTACACTACAAAAGATAGACCCCTCAGTATCATGCGGTTTTCCACTGTCTTGATTTTTTTGCAGTTGTGCATACATAAAGAGACGTCAAGCCGATCTCTTCAGAGACACTCGGGAGTAGTCAACAGACGTTAGTTAGAGTCACGTGAGTGAAACTGGAAAATTTTCCCTTGCACAATACATGTCATTTCATGTTAATTACGTAAAAGTATGCTTAATACCCACAGTGGACGTGGCTGGCTTCTGTGATGAAAATTAAATATGAGGGCATATATCACTTAAAACAAGCATTGGCAAAGCCGTTAGGTTTCACCTTTGTGACCCATTGGCTTTGTCAATGCTTTTTGGTGAAGCTGTACAGCATTGGCAAAACACGGTTCTTGTTGCCAAAAATAAAACAACAACAAAAAAATAAATAAAGGCATTACACGGCCGTTAGCAGCCCTTTCATTTTGTAGGCACGCAAATGTATGATGGCACGTGCGTGCTCATGCATGATGCATGCGCCCACCTACAAAATGAAGCGGGCGCCAATGTTTATTTATTTACCAATCTCAGGTGCATCAGTAAATTTAAAACTATATTAAAATTAAATAGCGTGAAAGTGTCTTTTTAAGTGGAGGGGCCAGCAGCAACATGTGTGGGTTGGGTGAGCAATTGGAGGAGTTAGTTTAGGGGTGTTAAAGTAAACAATAAAAGCGGGAGGGCGAAGAAGGGAAAAGCAGCGCACAAGTAAGAGAGCAACAAAGAGGCCAGGGAATATGCACACAAGGGAGAGAACAACACAGGAACGAGGGGAGAAACAGAGGAAGGAGGGTGCAACACGGAGCAATGGAGGATGGCGAAGGAGAAGCACACAGGTGAGAGAGCAACAGAGAACTAGGCTGGCAGCAGCAGCAGAAGGGAGGCAGCTGGAAAACACATCCACTCGCACAGAGGGCTGCACCAAAAAGAAAAATAGCAATTCCCTAAATGTGAGCAGGTGAAGGACACAAGTCAGTCAATCAAAAGAGGTTTTGCTTCAAGGGAGCATCAAATACAAGACGGAACAAAATGGACAAGCAAAGTCATTGAATAAGAAGCACTAACATGAGAGTAACAATAAAGGCAATCAATGGTAAGCTAAGTCCACAGTAAATTCTTGGTAAGTCGGACTTACTAAGTCCACAACACGTTTTTTTCCAACCAAACAGCTTGTGCTGTCTAGTAGGTGAGGCCTAAAAAAAGTAAACAGAAAAAAAACAGTGGGAGACTAGTTTGGGCAGAAATTGTCTCGTCGCGGGGGTCATATCTGTTTCACAGTCACTGCAAGACAGTTTATTTTAACTTGTTTTCCAGTAGGATATAAAAATTAAGCAAAAAAAGTCACTGCCCCAAAGAAAAAATAATGTGAAATTCATAAAACAGTATGTTTAAGAAATATGAAATATTATACTTGCAAAGTAAACATTTTGCCCAAGTCTAAGAATACACAGCTGCTGTCACAGTTTCAGATTTGTGCAACTTTAAAGTTTTTACCCTCTGCCTGATGTACTAAAATCCTTTAGCAATGCAGCATTTCGAAATTAAATAGATATATTTCGGATCGTGTTGGGCCGGAGCCCAACCTCAAAACGTCTTTGGGCAGAGGTGCGCATTATAGCTACATAACTGTAAAGAAAATACGCAGCGGTGTACCCTGACTAAAAACGAGCTTAAAACAAGATGTGAATGAAACAGAGTACTTGGTGGAAACGTTTGCACAACTAAACGCCATTTGCAATGTTTACACGAGCAAAGCTACTTTTGGGAATTTGCTCTTGGGCTAATCTTTGCTCCTTTTGTGCTTATGTTATTGCGGTTTGGTGACGATTACTGATAAATGATGCAGTCAAACAAGAGTCCTGCTTCTGCTTTTTCAGCTGAGGCTGAGGCAGTTCCAGAATTACTGGACACCCTGCGAAATAGGTCACAACTTCCAGATATTGCATAACACAACACACTGTGCTTCCTGTTTTACTTTCAAACCGTACTGATCCACTAATTTCACATTAAAGCAAATCTATTTGGCAGTAGGAAGATATTTGTTTTTATGAACTGCTTGCCTATAGAAGACCTCCTAACATTTGAAGATAGTTGTTTTTATGAACTGCTTGCCTATAGAAGACCTCCTAACATTTGAAGATAGTTGTTTTTATGAACTGCTTGCCTATAGAAGACCTCCTAACATTTGAAGATAGTTGTTTTTATGAACTGCTTGCCTATAGAAGACCTCCTAACATTTGAAGATATTTGTTTTTATGAACTGCTTGCCTATAGAAGACCTCCTAACATTTGAAGATATTTGTTTTTATGAACTGCTTGCCTATAGAAGACCTCCTAATATTTGAAGATATTTGTTTTTATGAACTGCTTGCCTATAGAAGACCTCCTAACATTTGAAGATAGTTGTTTTTATGAACTGCTTGCCTATAGAAGACCTCCTAACATTTGAAGATAGTTGTTTTTATGAACTGCTTGCCTATAGAAGACCTCCTAACATTTGAAGTTAGTTGTTTTTTCAAATGTTTTAACTCTAGGCCAGTACAAATATTTTGCAGATCAGGACAAAATGTCGTTTCTCATCCCTTCCGTGCTACTTCACTTGCATCACCCCCAGATGCGCTCTAAACCTTCAATTAATGACCCACCCATCATATAGCAATGCGATGACTAGCCCCCCCCATTCCACGCTGGGGGATGAAATGTCTTTTTGTGACACAGTATAGTTAAACCACAGTCTCTCAGTCTTTCTCTCTTATAGTAAGAGCAAGGAAAAAGCCTCTCAGGATTGTTTTTGTGCAGGAAGGTATCCCTTCCTGCACAAAATCAATCCTACTTACAGAGCAGGCACCCTTGCATCATGATGCAAGGATGCCTGCGTTGGCGCTAGCCAGCACATTGTGCGCCAGCGCTGGGAAAAGACAGGAATACGCTGTATAATGTTAAATGCAGCACATTCCCGCCTTTTCCCTTTCACTCATCGCAGAGCAGCGTGGGTGTGTCATGGCACATGGTTATGCCGAGCCTCTGAAGAAAGAGCGAAGGGCTCTGAAACGCGTCAGGCTGCAGACGGCATCCTGCTGTGTGCGAGATTGGTGTGCGGAGCAGTTTTAACCTGATTAAACGCTTTTACAGCGAGTCTCCTTCTGAGTGCATCTCTGCCTGGGGGCAACTTGGAGCTTTGATGTCACGCGGCAGTCCCACCGCGAGAGATGCACCACCTCGTTAGGACTGGGGGCCACGTGCTTGACAATCATGCAAGCGCATTAAGTGGGAAGGAGACTAAGGATCTATGACTGTGCAGTACGCCTAGGTCCATTGAGGACCTTTATTGGATACAGCGTAATTATAAGTGCATCCATCCAGGATTGTAAAATAAAGGACACACACTACATAGGCCATAAGACTGTGCGTTTTACTCATCTGAGCAGCCCATTGGAGTGCATTTAAATTGTGGGTGTGTCATGGCACATGGTTATGCCGAGCCACTGAAGAAAGAGCGAAGGGCTCTGAAACGCGTCAGGCTACAGACGGCATCCTGCTGTGGTCGAGATTGGTGTGCGGAGCAGTTTTTACCTGATTAAACGCTTTTACAGCGAGTCTCCTTCTGAGTGCATCTCTGCCTGGGGGCAACTTGGAGCTTTGATATATATATATATATATATATTTAATTTTCCACAAAAGAGAAGTTCCAAAAGCACTCACGGATATAATCAGTTTCCAATTCTGTTTATTTTCCTGGCAACAACATAGCTGTGGCAATACAGCACAGCCCAACGCGTTTCAGTCTTACAAAGACCTTGCTCACGGGTACACAAAGCGCTGCCTTCTCGCATTGAAAAAATACAATTTCAACCTAATTACATCACTTCCTTTTGGGCACACGCTTTCCTTCTGCCTACAAACACTGCCAAAGAGCCCGTGAACAAGGCGCAGGAGCGCTGAAACGTGTAGGGCAGATTATAATTTGGTACAGCATGTAATGTCCGGTTCCCTAGAAATAAAGGATGCTGTTTAAACGACAGAATTCGCCTGCTTGCCAAGTGCGCTTTCACTGGGGGACACCTTCTTTTGAACATTTAATCGGCCAGTCCCGGCCGAGAGAGCTGCACTATCGCCGAAGAAATAAGCGAGCTGCCTCACACAGACTGGCTGTGTTTGATTGATGCAGGGCAATGCAGTTTTATGGAAATAAACCGGAGTAACATGCTGTCAGCTCACTGGAGAGCAATAATTGGGCAATATCAAGTGATTGTGCAGAAAACCACTGGAGGTTATTAATTTAAAAGCGTGGAAACTACGAGTCCCAGAATGCTGCCAAAATGAAATCTCCACCAGAGGGCGTAAACTCACCTGAGAGTCTTTAAATGGAGTGACTTGTTTCCTGCGCTTTTCCTTCTGCCTACAAACACTGCCAAAGAGCCCGTGAACAAGGCGCAGGAGCGCTGAAACGCGTAGGGCAGATTATAATTTGGTACAGCATGTAATGTCCGGTTCCCTAGAAATAAAGGATGCTGTTTAAACGACAGAATTCGCCTGCTTGCCAAGTGCGCTTTCACTGGGGGACACCTTCTTTTGAACATTTAATCGGCCAGTCCCGGCCGAGAGAGCTGCACTATCGCCGAAGAAATAAGCGAGCTGCCTCACACAGACTGGCTGTGTTTGATTGATGCAGGGCAATGCAGTTTTATGGAAATAAACCGGAGTAACATGCTGTCAGCTCACTGGAGAGCAATAATTGGGCAATATCAAGTGATTGTGCAGAAAACCACTGGAGGTTATTAATTTAAAAGCGTGGAAACTACGAGTCCCAGAATGCTGCCAAAATGAAATCTCCACCAGAGGGCGTAAACTCACCTGAGAGTCTTTAAATGGAGTGACTTGTTTCCTGCGCTTTTCCTTCTGCCTACAAACACTGCCAAAGAGCCCGTGAACAAGGCGCAGGATCGCTGAAACGCGTAGGGCAGATTATAATTTGGTACAGCATGTAATGTCCGGTTCCCTAGAAATAAAGGATGCTGTTTAAACGACAGAATTCGCCTGCTTGCCAAGTGCGCTTTCACTGGGGGACACCTTCTTTTGAATATATATATATTTAATTTTCCACAAAAGAGAAGTTCCAAAAGCACTCACGGATATAATCAGTTTCCAATTCTGTTTATTTTCCTGGCAACAACATAGCTGGGGCAATACAGCACAGCCCAACGCGTTTCAGTCTTACAAAGACCTTGCTCACGGGTACACAAAGCGCTGCCTTCTCGCATTGAAAAAATACAATTTCAACCTAATTACATCACTTCCTTTTGGGCACACGCTTTGCATTGTGGGTGATGTAGTGTAAAGTGTGTGAAGCACCTTGTTTTATTTGTTCCACCACCTTTTGTGTAAAATCTAGTGCATTTAAAACAATTTATGTGTTACACAATCGACATTTCTTATTTTAGCGATCTTATTCAAAAAATTAAAAACATTTTTTTACATTTAAAAAAAAAAAATTAATTGGGTACCTGTGCAGAACGCATTGTTTCTACTGGTAAAACTGTGGCAAGTTTTTCACTATATATATAAACAAACCATTTTTACTCTCAGTAACATTGTTGGAAAAGTTCCCTATTGCATTACTCCCAATTTGGGACATTTTTGGAACAGTTCCAAAATTCAACTGAATCACGCCCTCCAGTGGGCAACTGTGTAAACATATTTTTTGCTCAGTGAGCCACAGTATGTTCCTTATATCAAACTTTTTTGTCAAGCTTGTGCAATCTGCGTTATTTGACTTAATGAACTGTAACAAATTTGATTATTGATCACTTAATTCTGGGTTTGGGATACCTCAAAGGTCCCAAACATCTTTATATAACACAATTCAGTCTTAGTGCATTAAGTGAAAACAAGGTGAATATGTGAATATAGTGAAATTTATAAACTTAGGAGATAGGGAAGTGGGGGCAGTTTTTTCTTTTTCTCTGTAATTGGGAATTTATTTCAGCCCGGACATTCCTCATAGGTGTGAGTACAGTTCCTCATCTTGATTCAATCCATTCGGAAATAAGGTTCGGAAAGAAAGGATATGATGGGACTCTTTTTGTCTTAAGGTACGCTCTCTGTCGCCACCTCCCACATGGCGTTCCACCAACTCCACTGCAAAGAATTTCAGTTGTTTCCAGTCACCATTGTGGTTTGTTCCATATGTTTGGCTACAGCATTGCTGCAGTCTGTGTTAATAGTTGCCCTTACATGTTCCAGAATGCGCTTTTTTAGTTCTCAGATTGTACTTCCCACGTACTTCAGAGAGCACGGACATTCATTATATAGATGACAAACTGGCTCTTGCATGTAATTAATTGATTGATCCTCCAGATTTTGTTATTTGCCTTTTCAATCTCCTTCGTATTTTTTGCAATCTGACAAACGTTGCAATTACTGCACTTGTAAAAACCTTTTACTTTTAGCCAAGTGTCTTGTTTCTTTTCCACTGCAAAATGGCTATGAACCAGTTGGTCTTTGAGGTTCCTTGCTCTACGATAAGTGATGCTTGGGTTATTGCCTATAAACTCAGAAACTGTAGGATCTAAGTGTAAGATGTTCCAATTTTTGCGTAAAATTCGCATGATTTGCTTGGATTCAGTTGAATATGTGGTTATCAAGCGGATTTTGTCCTCAAGTTTATTTTGTTCTTTACTTTTATCTTTAATTATTTCTGATCTTGGTTGTTTGGAAGTTTTCTGTAGACAAGATTCTATCACTTTACTGTTGTAGTGTCTCTTTTTAAACCTATTTGTGGTATGTTTACTGTGTTTCTGCCATTCCTCCTCTTCGGAGCATATCCTTTTTATTCTCAGAAACTCCCCAATGGGATATTGTTGATTAGTGTTAGTTGGTGGAAACTTCCTGCATGGAGAGTTGAGTTTGTAGCTGTTGCTTTCCGATGCAGTGTTGTATGTATTCTGTTGTCATGGATATATATTTCTGTATCCAAAAAGATTACCTTGGTATTACTGATGGTATAAGTAAAGGTGAGATTAGCTTTTGTGTTGTTTAGAATTTTAAAATACTCTTCAAATTCTTCGTTCGACCCATCCCAAATGATGAAAAGGTCGTTGATATATCTGAGCCACATTATTGTCTTGTTAACGTGTTTGCCATTTTCGGGATGCCAGGCCAATTTTTGTTCCCACCATCCCATGGTGAGACATGCGTAGCTTGGGCTAGATGAAAAACCCATCGCGGTTCCTTTTACCTGGCGATATAGTTCTTCACCAAATAAAAACACATTTTGGGTCAAGCATAATCGGATAATTTCCAAAATCTTGCAATTTTGATGTGCATAATGGATGTTACGTTCACGTAGGAAGAATTCGCAAGCTTGTATTCCGATGTTTGTTTTCGATGTTGGTATACAACGATTTTACATCCATTGTGACAAGTTTGTATGTTTCTACCCAGTGGATTTCTTGTAGGTATCGTAAGAGATCACTCGTGTCTTGTAAATATGATGTTAAGTTTTTGACATATGATAATAGATACCCGTCCACATAGTTCACAATTGGTTCCAAAAAGGTCCACAAGCATCCAACTAGACTGCCCGGGAGACCAATTATCTCCGCAAAGGGAGCAAAGGCCGCAGCCGAGTAGGAGCCTCCCGAGGAGCTCCCGGTTTTGGGATAACCTTTTAGGTTGATATCCCTGCTTAAACCACCTCTTCAGCCCCCACCCGCATGCATTTTTATTGAACTACATACCCTCCCTGGACATATGCTAAAAAAGGGATTGTTGGAAGCCTCCTTACCCTGATTTTCTTGTCTGCTGCGCTGCTCCACACCGGCGCCACTTGAAGACCAGCGAATGACCGCCCTGAGGCTTTCCATTAGCGGGGCGGAATGGCAGCTGGAGGTGTTGATCACTTCCGCGGTGAGCCACGACTGTCAGGGCCGGTCCCCCGTGTCATCTGCTTGCTCTCTGCTGGGCACGATTTCTGGGCGCTGGGGATCCCTTGGTCCCGGGCCGACGTCTGACGGAGCTCTCCCTGGGAGCTGGTGGGATTGGTGACTGGCCGACGGTCCCCTCCCGGGCTGGCTTGTCTGGGGACTGACTCCGCTCTACACCAGTGCCGCTTGGAGTCGGGCGGGGCTCCGAGGATCTTCTTCAAAGGGACGGAGCGGCTGCCGGTGATTCTCGTTTCGTTTCCTCGGTGAGCCCTCGTCGATGGGGCTGGTGCCCCCGTCTCTCCTGCGGTCCCCTTGCTTGTGCGCGATCTCTGGGCGCTGGCACACCCGTCTCCTCGGCCTGCCCCTTGCTGTGCACGGTCACCTGGGCGCGGAGGATCCCGGGGTTTAGGGCCGCTGTGCCGACGGGGCTGCCCGGGGGAGCTGGTGAGTTTGGAGTCGGGCTGACGCTCCCATTCCGGTCGGGCTTGCCTGAGACCAGGCGATGGGTGACGCTCGTGCCCGTGGTTGATCCCTCGTCTCTGGGCGCCTGCCGCTGGCGCTCTCGTACTGAGCGGGCCTGCCTGGGGCCTGGCGGAGACCAGACCTGCTGCTGATGTGCTGCTTCTTGACGGGCCTGCATGGGGCTTGAAGATGGACGCCGCCCATACCCGCACGCTAACCCATTACTTCCAGGGCACGATAAGTCTGTGTTTTTGCATGTGCGCCTGACAGACCAGAGCTGCCTCATTGAGCGTAATAGGTGGCATCGGGACGCTTTTGTCTTTGGACCCCTTGTCTGCTGCTCCACAGGCCGACTCGAGTCATTGGCTGATTCTACGTGGAGGAAAGTCTCCCTGCCTCTCAGCCCTTTCTGCTCGTTTGTCACAGAGACTGCCCCTTTTCTGGCGATCTGATGGCCTGGTTTTGTTTCTATTTTTGGGACACTGAACTGGTGGTCACGTAGTTTGGACGCCATCTGGACTGGTCTGTTAAGAATCAGTCGCCATTTTGTCCTCCCTCCCTCCCTGATCCTGATGCCTAACCTAATTGTGGAAAGAGAAAAAGGACTCTCCCCCCTCCACTACTACGGTGGCCATCTTGAAAGGTAGTTAGGCTTATAGGGATTCAACCTTGAGATTTAACAAATTGAATACGCTCCTCATTATGTTTATTTTTAGTCTTAGTCTTTTTATTCCTGTCCCTCAATTATATATTCACCCCGCCCTCTTCTATGTTAACTACCTGTTCCCCCTTCTTTGAGTCATTATTATTTAGTTATACCCCTAACTATACTTGTGGAGCTGCCATAATCCAGCCCACTTCCCCCCCTGGTTGCATGAACCTCTGTTCTCCATGATATTCTTACCCTACCCTACTGACTTAATCAGTACCCTCCTTATTTAGTAATAGTCCTTTTCCTTGGCCGAACAACCATCCTACAATTGTTTCAACCTGTTAAAATTTCCGGATACTATGAACCCTATTTGCTATCCAAACCCAAACATATTTACTGATATTTATAACAGTATGACCTCCTTTCTGACTTACCCCATCCTGCTATTTATTTTTGGACTGTCTATGCTGTTCGTAATTTATCTATTTTTATGTTTTAATCTATCTATTTTTTGCTATTTATAACAGTATGCCCTTCCTTTTTGACTTACCCCATCCTGCTATTTTATTTTTGGATTGTTTATGTTGTTCGTAATTTATCGTGAATGGTGCTAATTGTTATCTATTTCTGCTCGATGTGCATTCATTATGGTTTACCTCATTTTGTCTTTTATTTGGTACTAAGTGCACTCAAATTGGTCTACCTCACCGTATCTTTTTTGGTTATAATTTTAAATTGTAATTTTTTTTTTCTATATGTTACACTGTATATCATTGAAAAAGACGTGCAGCTGCTCCTATACTCTCATCTCCTGTTCTTCACTGACTTTCGTTTATTACTATTGTCTCACGGATTTCTTTATCATTATTATACCCCTCTGTCTCATTCTCCCCCCATCCTCTTTTTCTCTACTTCACCCTACTATTTTATTTCCCTGCTGGTTCTACCGTCCTTTTCACCCCGTTCTCATAATATTGACCCTGTCTACTGCCTCTACTCCTGGAATCCCCCCCTTCTCCCACCTCCCTTCCCCTCCTAACGCCTCCGACCCGAGACAACACACTACAGAACCCCCACTATCACTTGGATACTTCACCTTCACTGACGTTCCATCGCCCCCCCTCCTATTCCCCATCCCCATTGTATTCCACCCCATCTCCTCCCGCTCATCTTCCCCTCACCCCTAACCATTATAGTGGATCCATCATGCCTCCCCTCAACCATACTCTCATGACACTGGACTCTCCCATCACTAGACATGGCCATAACTCCTGGTCCATCCTTTACCCCTCAAACCTTTCCAAAAATGGCAAGAAAAACTTTAATCACAATCTTCTGATTCTCCACCAAGAAACCTTATTTGTTGACAACTACCTTAGCCTAACCTCCATCATAAAAACCAACTATATCTTCTACACCAAACGCCCCTCTAAATGGAAAAGTATCTTTCTCCACCACCTTCCTATCAAGAATTCCTGCAAAATACCCTATGGTCTGAAACTTTCCACCACTCCTTCCCCCACATTTCCTGGTGAAATTGACATCTCTAATTTCAAATCAGGAAATATCCTTATCCAAGCCTCCGAAAACCACCTCACCATTTTTGAACACCACTTCAGCTCCTTATCCCAACACTTACTACCTACACTTACCTCTATCCTCCCAGCCTCACAAACGCAAGATGCCTTTTTGTCCCCTCAATCCCTGTCCCCTACCCATCCGTTCCCTGACCCACCAATCACCATTGAAATCCCCGATTCTCAGATGCATTTTCCCACAACCTCATCAGCATCCCCCCCTCCTCCTGACTTTCTTACAACTCCCTCAGCCTCCCAAACCCCACCTCCTCCTGTACACCTACCCCCGATCCCCTGTCGGCTCCTCGAATAACTACTATCTCCTTCTCCCTTAGTAACCCTACTACTATGCCCTCAGACACCCAAATCCTCCCCCCTCCTCATGTAACACTTCCCCGTGATCCCTCATCGGCTCCACAAATAACTCCTATCTTTTCTCCTGCTAACCATCCCCCCCTTTATCTAACTAACAGCCCCAACACCCCTCCCATGCCCCATTTCCTCTCTTGACACCCAGTTGACTCCCGGGAATGCCCTCTCATACCCTTCAATTCCGCCTCTTCCCTGCAACCTTAACACCCCTCTCCACCCTCCGCCTGGTTTCCCACCTTATCCACACCCTAGACCATCACCCCGACCAACTTGGACCATTCCCCCCTCCCACTTGATCTCCTAGCCCCCTTCCCTATCTCACTTCTTACCCAATCACTCCTCAATATAGAACTCCAACTCTCAACCCTCGTGTTAGAACTCTCTTCTCTCAGAAATGACGTCAACTCCCTCTCCACAAGGAACCTTCCCATTCACACCTATCCCTTGGACTCTACTCAAACGTACCCCACACTCCATAACCAAAGGAATATTTCCCCTAACGACAATTCTCCACCTAGACCATCTTGCAGTAATTGTTCACTCAGTCAACCCCTCTCCATGAGCCATCTTCCCTCCCCTGACCTCCCTGATCTCAATAAAGCCTACCCCCTCACCTCCTCGCCTACGAACTCTCCTCCACCTCATTCATCAATCCCTGTGATCCTGGGAACAAGTAGGACCCCGTCCTCCCCAGTCTCGCCCAGACCCCCTCAACAACTCACCACTATCCACTCCTGTTCTTCCACAAAAATAAACGACCCTAAACCCCTCAACTGCATGCTGGTCAACTGCCGATGGGCAACGTGTCATGCAACAGAAATCGCTGAAACCATCCTCAGTGAAAACATTGACATCGCCTTTCTGACGGAAACCTGGCTCAATGCCCACTCAACATCAATCCTTGATCTTCTCTCTCCCCCCGGTTACACCATCCTCAGAAAAGACATTCTTGATAAAATTGGAGGGGGCATCACTATAATTTATAAAGAAGAACTTCAACTCTCACCTGTCCAGCACCCTGACTTTACTACTTTTGAATACCTTGGTGCTGAACTCACAGCTCAGGGCTCCCCCCCTATTCACCTACATAATATCTATCATCCCCCTGGTAACCCTCTTTCCTATGTTGAAGAATTGTCTGATCTTCTTATCCAATCAGCGACCTCCAAGTCTAAAAACCTCTTCCTCGGGGACTTTAACCTCCACTGGAACAAAAATGATGACCCCTGGGTTAAACTCATCAATGACTTACTTGATATCAGCGACCTGAAACAACTCTGCAATTCGCCTACACACTCCAAAGGTGCCACCCTTGACGCTATTATTACTAGCAATGACCTGGCTTCTCTTTCCCGCATTATCCCCATTGACTGGCCCGACCACCACCTCATCCTCTTCACGATCAACAGTTCTGTGCCCCCCCTTCCTTAAACACCATCTTGCAAAAGAAACTGACCAGAAATCTTCACCTTATTCCTCCGGACGAACTGGAGACAAAAATTAAAGCTTATCTACGGCTTACTCCTCTCTCCCAAAGTGCCAATGACCTTACAGAACATTACAACAAATCCATCGTTGAAGCCCTTGACCAAATTGCCCCAGCCAAATTAAAACTGCAAAAAAGCAAACCCTCCAAATCCTGGTTCAATTCGGACCTCAACAATGAGAGACGAGCTCTCAGGCAGACTGAACGCACATGGAGGCAACAGCCTTCCTCCCCAAATCTTGTCCTCCTCAGAGCCGCAAGGGCCAACTATAAAAAACACATCTTTAATGAAAAACTTCCTTCTTCCGTTCACAACTTGACCGGGCAAGAAATCGACCTAGGGAACTATTTAACATTGTCAAAAACCAAACTGCCTCTGCCCCTCCTAAACTATTGGCTACGGTCGAGAGATGTGAAGAAATTGCTAGCTTCTTCTCTGATAAAATCACTAAGATTGATCAATCCTTCGTCTTAACTCCCCCCCCACTTAGCCTCCCGTCCTTAGCATTCCCGCTTTGTCTTCATCCACTCCTATCCCTCCCCCGGAGTCCGCCCAACTCCCCCTCACTGCCACCCCTTCTGAACCTTACTACTCCACCCCCAGCTAAAAAACAATGCATCCTGGAAGAACTTCTGTCCAGTATCTGAACGGGATGTCATCAACATCATCACCAAGCTTAAACCATCCTCACATACCAGAGATCCCCTCCCGGCCTATCTTGTACAAGACCTCAAACACATCATTGCCCCTTATTGGGCCACTATCATCAACGCCTCCTTGCCACCGGCAGTGTCCCCGAGTCCCTCCAACTAGGCCAAATTACCCCCATCATCAAAAACGCTACTGCTGACCCCAATGACTTAAATAATCTGCGCCCCATTTCTAACCTTCCTTTCTTATCTAAGGCCCTGGAAAAATGCGCCCTGCTCCAGATGGACAAACACATCGAATCATTCAACCTCTTGGATGCTTTACAATCAGGCTTTCGAAAGGGCTGTAGCACTGAAACAGCCATGCTCAATATTATTGACGACATCCATCGCTCCCTAGATAAGGGGGAATCCTCCCTTCTCATTCTTCTTGACCTCTCCGCTGCTTTTGATACTGTTAGCCATACTGCCTTACTCAATATTCTCAAAGACGGTTTTGGCTTTGATGGTGCTGTTCTCAAATGGTTCACCTCCTTTTTCCAACACAGAACGCAACAAATTAAAGTCAGCGATTGCCTTTCTAAACCTTTGCCAGTCACCTTGGGCGTACCCCAGGGCTCTATTCTCTCTCCCACTCTATTCAACCTATTCATGGAACCCCTCACCCTTATCCTTAAACAAGCGAAAATCAGTTACCACCTCTATGCCGATGACACCCAACTTTACTATCGGATCAAATCCCATGCCGATGTCTTACATCTCAATGATGCCTTGACTAAGATTCAATTGTGGTTTCATCATAACCACCTCAAACTTAACCCTAAAAAAACAGAAATCATTCCATTCTCGCCTAAAAACAACTCGCTCCCTATTCAACACTGGATCTCTGACATCAAAGCTCTCAACTGTTCTCTCTACATCTCTAACTCAGTCAAATTGATGAAATTGGGTTTATATGGGGGGAGCTTTCTAAGTTTTGTATGATGTTTCATAAAAAATTGGGGGTATGTTTAGTATAGGCTAATGAATCAGGTTTTTGATAAAATCACTGTGGAGGCGTTTTTGTAATTATGGGAGACTGCTTTGTTCATTATTTTGGGTTGAAAGTTTGGATTGTATTGGGCTTTCAATGATGTGGCTGATATATATTCTCATTAACTACAGATACCCCTGACGAAGGTTAAATGAACCGAAATGCATTGGGCGATGTTATTGGGATATTGCCTGACCACCTGAGGAAAGCTAACTCGGAAACCATGTTTAGAAAAGCATTCAAAACATGGCTATTCGGCCTGCCCTAGAGACAATGGTCCATCCCGGTCTTTCTCCCCCCTAGGATGGATGCGCTGCTAGCGCCGGGACACTTCCGTTGGAGGTAGCCGTGCGCTCTATAAGCTTCAATAATAATAATAATATTTGGAGAACCCAAAATTTGTAAATGTTCATGAATAGGCCCGGATGGGCAATTCTGGATTAATTTAAATGCGCAAGATTATCAAATTTCGTACCTTTGACGTGAAGGATTAAATTGGAGAAACTATGGCAATAAAATGGTTAAAAAAAATTTGAAATACTATGGTGAAGGCGTATTACTTGAATACCTGTGTTTATAAGGCTGTGCAACTCGACGGTGACCCACACTTCAGGGCCATCAATTTCTTTTGAATTTATCACAGTGCGACAGGAACGGAGCACATTACGAGTGCTGCACGCTAAACTTGGAGAAAAAAGTAAAAGAAACTCTATAAGTCAAAAAAAAGGGTGTGCTTCAGATCCTTGCTTTGTTGAATTACCCAGCCGTTCCAATCCTGTTACAGCACCCCGACAAAAAATCGCTAAGAGTCATTTCGATTACATCATGGTCACGTCAAAGGCAGTTCACTAAAACACCGATATGGAAGAACAGCGACGCTTATACATCACATTTGTCAGCATAAGATCTTTTTTTAATCAGCTCAAGAACTACACATGCCTTTTAAATTTGGACATTCAATCACACATAAATGGGACTATATTATTGGTTGGTTCATCGTTGTCTCGACTAGCATTTATTTATTTTCGAGTGTTGTCACTTTAAGCATCTATGATGATTGGGAGTTAACGGGGCGGGGTAATGTGGACACGTGATGTTTTACGTTCACTGAGTTACAGGTGGGGATGGTTTCGGTTGTTTAAATTTAGTTGGGTTTATGCAGCAAGGTAAAATATACGGAAAAGCGCATGAGGATGATGTTTTTTGGCAAAAATAACAGGTATGCACGGGGGCACAGAATGATGATTAACGTGAATAAGGAGGGTATTAGCAACTGTGGGTGGCCGTGGTATTATTTTAGAATGGGCAATTCAGACGATTTCGTGTTTTGAGTTCAACATGTTTTCACATAGAATATTGGAGAGGTACACGTAAAGCCTGTTTTTCTTTGATGAAATTGGGTTTATATGGGGGGATCTTTCTAAGTTTTGTATGATGTTTCATAAAAAATTGGGGGTATGTTTAGTATAGGCTAATGAATCAGGTTTTTGATAAAATCACTGTGGAGGCGTTTTTGTAATTATGGGAGATTGCTTTGTTCATTATTTTGGGTTGAAAGTTTGGATTGTATTGGGCTTTCAATGATGTGGCTGATATATATTCTCATTAACTACAGATACCCCTGACGAAGGTTAAATGAACCGAAATGCATTGGGCGATGTTATTGGGATATTTGGAGAACTCGAAATTTGTAAATGTTCATGAATAGGCCCGGATGGGCAATTCTGGATTAATTTAAATGCGCAAGATTATCAAATTTCGTACCTTTGACGTGAAGGATTAAATTGGAGAAACTATGGCAATAAAATGATTAAAAAAAAATTGAAATACTATGGTGAAGGCGTATTACTTGAATACCTGTGTTTATAAGGCTGTGCAACTCGACGGTGACCCACACTTCAGGGCCATCAATTTCTTTCTAAACCTTTGCCAGTCACCTTGGGCGTACCCCAGGGCTCTATTCTCTCTCCCACTCTATTCAACCTATTCATGGAACCCCTCACCCTTATCCTTAAACAAGCGAAAATCAGTTACCACCTCTATGCCGATGACACCCAACTTTACTATCAGATCAAATCCCATGCCGATGTCTTACATCTCAATGATGCCTTGACTAAGATTCAATTGTGGTTTCATCATAACCACCTCAAATTTAACCCTAAAAAAACAGAAATCATTCTATTCTCGCCTAAAAACAACTCGCTCCCTATTCAACACTGGATCTCTGACATCAAAGCTCTCAACTGCTCTCTCTACATCTCTAACTCAGTCAAATCCCTCGGCATCAGCGTCGACCTGAGCCTCAGCCTTACTCCCCACATAAAAAATTCGGCCAAAGGTGCTCTTTTCACACTTCACCATCTTAAAAAAATTAAACCCTTTATCCCTGCAGATGACTTTAAATCAGTTGTGCAATCACTGGTCCTGTCTAAAATTGACTACGGGAATGCCACTCTCGCTGGTACTCCTAAAGTCCACCTAACACCGATCAAATCCGTTCTGAACCTTGCTGCCAGGCTTATTACTGACTGTAAGCGCTTTGATCACATCTCCCCCGTTCTCAAAGACCTTAAATGGCTTCCGATTGAAGGTAGATCCACCTACAAGACTGCATGCATCACGCACAAAGCCCTCCATCAAAATACCCCTTCTTACCTCTCTGACAAACTCCACAAAGCGGGCTGTACTAGAACAATGAGGAGCACTAACGCTCTTGTCCTTGTCCCTCCTTTATTAAAAAAGAAATCTACACAGTCCCGCTCTTTCTCTGGAAACGCGCCCTCCGTATGGAATGCCCTCCCTAAAGATTTACGTTGCAACCCCTCTTACACCAGCTTCAAAAAAGAGCTCAAGCTGCTCCTTCTCAATAAATATTGGGGTTCTTAATGTATTGTCACTGGCTAATAATTCCTACCCTTGCCCCATCAATCTAGGTCCCCTCGACTTATTGTGTCACCCCATCCCCCCCCATTCTATTCTTTCATTTCGACCCCCTCTTTACTTTTTGGGTAATGCCTACCTTCTTCCTCTTATTTTCCCCTTACCCCTCACCCTCCACTGCTGTCCTTCACTTTCTCGCCCTCCCCCTTTTGCTTTCCTCCAGTGCTATTTTGATCTCATTACCTCATTGTATTAAAGTGAAATTGACATTCTGTATTACCAAAACCTGTAAAGCGCTCTGATACTCTTGGGTCCAGCCAGCGCTATATAAAACCTTTAAATAAATAAATAAATCATTTGGGATGGGTCGAACGAAGAATTTGAAGAGTATTTTAAAATTCTAAACAACACAAAAGCTAATCTCACCTTTATAAATACAAAAGACTTGGACAGTGGACCAATTGCCTGCAAAGGGCACCACCTACCGAAAGTAACCAAACTTGTATATACTGCAACCAGATAATATGTGCAAGCTTTAACAGTGCCCTCTGTCCAAAAGCACCACCCTTAAACTCAGGGTAAACAAGAAACTTAAACCAAATCAAAGCTGCACCAAATGTCCAAATATGATCCGTTAGATCATTTCCCAAGAATATCCAATCCGTTTAGTAAGATGTAATCTCATATCTTTATTGATTTCTTTAAAAGGCCACAGCCAACGCGTTTCGTTCTGTACGCAGAACTTCTTCAGGGCAAAATTGTTATCCGTGAAAACATTGATTGATGGATACGTCAAGCGGTATTTATTAATTCAAGATGATCTTTTAGAGATGGTACTCGTGTCTCTCATTTGGATTTCAAAGTTGCTATATTGATTAGAGATGGCGTATTGCGCTCAAATTTTCACTACCATAAACATATGTCAATTGTTTCTTCTTCAAACGAATAAGTATAATATTATGACATGATAATCATTCAGCGAAGTTCCTGTGACGATATATATTGGACACAGTGTACAATGAACCTTATCTGAAGCCCATTAGGCTTGAATCGTACTCCGACGTTCCTATTCCCGCCCGTGGTTCAAAAAACACCAGTGCTATTTTTATCTCATTACCTCATTGTATTAAAGTGAAATTGAAATTCTGTATTACCAAAACCTGTAAAGCGCTCTGATACTCTTGGGTCCAGCCAGCGCTATATAAAACCTTTAAATAAATAAATAAATCATTTGGGATGGGTCGAACGAAGAATTTGAAGAGTATTTTAAAATTCTAAACAACACAAAAGCTAATCTCACCTTTACTTATACCATCAGTAACACCAAGGTAATCTTTTTGGATACAGAAATATATATCCATGACAACAGAATACATACAACACTGCATCAGAAAGCAACAGCTACAAACTTGACTCTCCATGCAGGAAGTTTCCACCAACTAACACTAATCAACAATATCAATATGGGGAGTTTCTGAGAATAAAAAGGATATGCTCCGAAGAGGAGGAATGGTAGAAACACAGTAAACAAACCACAAATAGGTTTAAAAAGAGACACTACAACAGTAAAGTGATAGAATCTTGTCTACAGAAAACCTCCAAACAACCAAGATCAGAACTAATTAAAGATAAAAGTAAAGAACAAAACAAACTTGAGGACAAAATCCGCTTGATAACCACATATTCAACTGAATCCAAGCAAATCATGCGAATTTTACGCAAAAATTGGAACATCTTACACTTAGATCCTACAGTTTCTGAGTTTATAGGCAATAACCCAAGCATCACTTATCGTAGAGCAAGGAACCTCAAAGACCAACTGGTTCATAGCCATTTTGCAGTGGAAAAGAAACAAGACACTTGGCTAAAAGTAAAAGGTTTTTACAAGTGCAGTAATTGCAAGGTTTGTCAGATTGCAAAAAATACGAAGGAGATTGAAATGGCAAATAACAAAATCTGGAGGATCAATCAATTAATTACATGCAAGAGCCAGTTTGTCATCTATATAATCGAATGTCCGTGCTCTCTGAAGTACTTGGGAAGTACAATCTGCAAACTAAAAAAGCGCATTCTGGAACATGTAAGGGCAACTGTTAACACAGACCGCAGCTATGCTGTAGCCAAACATATGGAAAAAAACCACAATGGTGACTGGAAACAACTAAAATTCTATGCAGTGGAGATGGTGGAACGCCACGTGAGAGGTGGCGACAGAGAGCGCACCTTAAGACAAAAAGAGTCCCATCATATCCTTTCTTTCCGAACCTTATTTCCGAATGGATTGAATCAAGATGAGGAACTGTACTCACACCTATGAGGAATGTCCGGGCTGAAATAAATTCCCAATTACAGAGAAAAAGAAAAAACTGCCCCCCCTTCCCTATCTCCTAAGTTTATAAATTTCACTATATTCACATATTCACCTTGTTTTCACTTAATGCACTAAGACTGAATTGTGTTACACAAAGAATGTTTGGGACCTTAGAGGTATCCCAAACCTAGAATTAAGTGATCAATAATCAAATTTGTTACAGTTCATTAAGTCAAATAACTCCGATTGCACAAGCTTGACAAAAAGTTTGATACAAGGAACATACTGTGGCTCACTGAGCAAAAAATATGTATACACAGTTGCCCACTGGAGGTCGTGATTCAGTTGAAATTTGGAACTATTCCAAAAATGTCCCCAATTGGGAGCAATGCAATAGGGAACTTTTCCAACAATGTTACTGAGCGTAAAAATGGTTTGTTTATATATATATAGTGAAAAACTTGCCACAGCTTTACCAGTAGAAACAATGCATTCTGCACAGGCACCCAATTAATAAAAAAATAAAAAAATGTAATTTAAAATTTTTTTGGGGGGGAATAAGATCGCTAAAATAAGAAATGTCGATTGTGTAACACATACATTGTTTTAAATGCACTAGATTTTACACAAAAGGTGGTGGAACAAATAAAACGAGGTGCTTCAAACACTTTACACTACATCACCCACAATGCAAAGCGTGTGCCCAAAAGGAAGTGATGTAATTAGGTTGAAATTGTGTTTTTTCAATGTGAGAAGGCAGCGCTTTGTGTACCCATGAGCAAGGTCTTTGTAAGACTGAAACGCGTTGGGCTGTGCTGTATTGCCCCAGCTATGTTGTTGCCAGGAAAATAAACAGAATTGGAAACTGATTATATCTGTGAGTGCTTTTGGAACTTCTCTTTTGGGGAAAATCGCGTATTTAGAAACAGCTTTGCTCCGCCGTATCCAAAACAGCACCGCCACAGAGCGCCAATTTCCAGGAAAGCGAGCCAACTCGACGTATATACATAAATATATAAGCAACCAAATTCCAAAGGAACGGAGTACTCACGGGTAAGTACAATCTTGATTTATTTCATTTCATTTGATCAGCCAGACACGTTTTGACAGGAACTGCCTTTTCAATGACGATAGTGTACTTAAAATCACATGACACTTTTTAAAAAGACTGAAGCACTCCAATTTGATGATTTCTCATGTGATTTTAAGTACACTATCGCCATTGAGAAAGGCAGTTCATCTCAAATGACATCACTGATGACATTATCCATCGACATTGGGTGTTTTTAAAACGTTTATGAGTGTTAAATATACATTCCAAGGTGTATTGGTGAATCTGTGTGGGTATGAGTGCCTGTATGGATGATTCAGTGGATGCATGACTGACTGTATAAGTGAGTGATTAGGTGTCTCAGTGAATATATGGGTGAGTGACTTGTTGTGTGAATGTCTGTATCGATCTGTCAGTTGGTGTCTAAGTGGTTGTATAAGTATGTGAGTGGGTACATGAGTTTCTGTTTGGGTGAGTGATTGGTTGTCTGAGTATGTGTATGGGTGTCTCAATGTCTATGTGGGTGGGTGAGGGGGTGTGTAACTGCTGTATGGATGAGTGAGTGGGTGAGTCAGTGGCTCTATGGGTTAGGGAGTATGTGTGTGTAAGGGGCTGTATGGGTGAGTGAGTTTGTGTATGGCTGTTTCGGAGAGTGAATGGATGTGTCAGTGGTAATTGGGTAAGTAACTGCATATGTGAAAGGAAGTATAGGTGAGTGTTGGAGAATATGAGGGAGTGATTGCGATAGTGGCCGTATGGGTGAGTGTGAGCTTGTGTCAGTGATTGTATAGGTGAGTGGGAATGTGTTCGTATCTGTATGAATAACTGAGTGGGTGTGTGTATAACTGTATAGGTGAGTAAATGCCTGTGTGATTGACTCTATAGGTCAGTGAGTAGGTGTGTGAGTAGCTCTATGAGTCACTGACTGTGTGTTGCTGTATGGGTGTATGATTGGATGAGTGAATATATCAGTGGCTATATTAGTGAGTGAGTTGGTGTATGAGTGGCTGTATGGGTAACTGAGTGGATTAGTGTGTAGACCTATGAATCAGTGATTGGGTGTGAAAGTACTGGTATGGGTGTGCCAATGGTTTTGAGAAGGCTAGTGTAGAAGTTGGAGTGGGTGTATGAAAGGTTATATTGGGGTGTGAGTGGGTGCGTCAGAGATTCTGTGGATGATGTAATCAGTGATGTCATTTGAGATGCCGTCAGTGATGTCATCAGTGATGTCACTGACCATGTCATGAGTGATATAATATGTGAGGTCATAAGCAGTGCATTGCGGGGGCGCAAGTTATAGTTAGCTCAGCTAACTATAACTGCTGAATTTCTCTGGTTTTGTACGAGTGAAATGTCAGCCTAACTATAACGTCCCTCTAATCTTTGTTTTTTTCAGTGAATATCCAAGGTTTTTTAAATCCTATTTCCTAACTATAATAGCTTTGTAACCTTTGGTTTTTTCAGTGAATGTCTAAGGTTTTTTAATGATAATTCACAACTATAACTTACCTGTAACCTTTCATTTTTTTCAGTGAATTTCCATGGTTTTTTAAGTAGCAGTGGTCTGGCAAGAGGGTGGGGCCTCTGACCAGCTCTCAGTAATCCCGGACAAAGGATGGACTGAGATTGACAACAGATTTGACAAACAAATCAGAGTATTAGGCTTGTGGTTTCAAAACTGAGCTGCAACCTGAGATGATTGGGTGACCCGGAAGTTGTGTGGGAGTTTTGTGAAGGTTTGGTAGGATATATATTGCAGGAATAGTGGGATTGTTTTATTAAAAAAGAAAGTTCTTTGGAATTCAGCCACCCTTCTTCATGGCCTAACATACTAATGGCAGCAATAGATTCCTTTAAGCTAGGGTGTAGAATCACTTGATAATCTTCCGTAGTGATTGGTTATGTTTACTTGTTTGAGCATCTCCTCATTATAGTTTATTCTATCCATTAGCACAATGCCACCACCTTTGTCAGACGGCTTAATGATAATATTATGAGAAGATTGTAAATTTTCCAGGGGAGCTGCTGACTTTTGGGAAAATTGCATTTCTAGTATCCTTGTTTCTTAAGAAGCAAATCAGTCTAGGGAGCACTACATTTTCAAAGGTTAGGATGTCTTTGGTAACCACGTGGTTGCTAAGATAAAAAGTAAATGTATCATGTAAACCAGTCGTGTCAAATAAAGGTACTGATTCACTTACTGCAAAAAAATGTTTCAGGCAGATGGAGCAGAGAAAAACCATTGGATCTTCGTCTCTGAATCAATTGAGCCATAAACAAAAAGAGTGGACTTGACATACATTGATCTAAGGTTTAAAACAACACTTTGGGCCCGATTCTGATGCGGGTTGGAAAAGCTTCCCGACCGAGGGCCTGATTCTGATGCGGTTAGGAAGGCCTCCTAACGGCATTTGCTCCTTCCAAATCGGATCGGGAACGTGTCTTCCCGACCGAGGGCCCAATTCTGATGCGGTTAGGAACAAATGTTCCCATTGAAGTCAATGGGAGTTCAACCAAATCGTATCTGGAAGCATCCGGATGCATCCTACTCCGCCGGTCGGACTTTCCCGATCCGAGTGGGTCGGACACCATTTCCCAACCGATTCGGTCGGGAAGCTTTTCCAACCCGCATCAGAATCGGCCCCATAATATCTACTTTGTATGCATATGATCAATGTATGAAGGGTTTGTTTATGTACCCTATACTTTTCTGTTACCTGCAGTATAAAGAATATGTTTTTTTCATACATTTGATATTGTGTACGCATGTTTCTACTTTTGATTCCTTCATATTGCTATCTTATTACTGCCTCTGCGCTTTAAGATTAATTCTGCTTGTTACCATTTTGGGACGTACAATTTACTTCTATTTAGATATTAATATTTTCTGTAAATGATCCCCTTTTTGGCCATTACCTTTGTGGTAGTTGATACCCACGCTTACAAGGGGCTGGTTATTGAATGGCCTTTGTTTTTTTTCCTTTCTAATGGTAGCATTTTAAAAACTGTAATCTGAAATCCTACTTTACAACTAAAGAGGATTTGAAATTGCAGTTCATTTGAGTCCAAACATGATATTTCTTCCTTTTCCCAATCAAAGGTTACCACTTATTAAATGTAATAAGGTAACCCAATGTTATCCTATGGGAGAGGTAGGCCTTACAGTAGTGAAAAACAAATGTAGGGGTTTTTGACTACCAGGGCATGTAAAACTTAAAAACACATGTCCCAATTTTTAAATACAATCCACTCTACCATGTGGCCTGCCTTAGGGGTGACATATGTATTAAAAAAGAAGGTTTAGGTGTGGCAAAAGGTTTCTTTGTATTTATTTAGGTAAAATTGGCAGTTTATCACTGCATTTCAGGCTGCAGTGGACATCTTTAGACATGTTTTAAAGTGCTACTTTAGTGGGTGGCACAATGAGTGCTGCAGGCCCACTAGTAGCATTTAATTTAAGGGCCCTGGGTACATGTAGTGCCATTTACTACTGACTTACAGGCAAATTAAATGTGCCAATTGGGTGTAAGCCATGTTTGCCATGTTTTAGGGCTAGAGCACAAGCACTTTGGCACTGGTTAGCAGTGGCATAGTGCACAGAGTCCTAAAATCAAAAACAAAACGGTTCTGAAAACAGGAGGGAAGAAGGCAAAAAGCTTGGAGTTCACCCTGCAGAGAGGGCCGTGTGCAGCAAACACACTGCCCCATACCAAAGGCTCTTTGTCCCCATGTCTGGAAGGAATACACAAAATGCCACAGGGTGGCCATTTACAGTCATGTAACCCTGGACACTGGCAGAAAGGCACACTTGGTTTAGGAAGAAAGATGCCAACTTGCTAAAAGTACATTCTAGTAACCATGGTTCTCACTGGCATAATTAATCCTGAATTAATAATCAGCAACAATTACTGTGAGCAATTAATTCAAGCAATTAAAAAAAAGCCATCACTCAAAATCACAATTTCCGTATGATTTATACAGAAAGTTTCATAAAGAAAAACACCCATGCAGTGCATTGTGTCCCAAGTGAAACAGAACCACCTCAAAACCAATAATGTGGATGATAGCAAACATGAAATGTGTTCCAAAAAACCCCAACGACCATGAATGTTTACTCTATAGGCTTGGTATGCCTGAGTTTGTTCCATTGTTAGGCTTATTAGGTTTGTTTGTACGTTTAATGTCAATGATGTTTCGACCCTTGTGTCTTGATACAGAGTCTCATCAGCACAATACAATAGGGAGACATCCTAAAAAACATATGGGAATATTATTAAAATCCAAGAGTGATGGCAAAGGGTATTTATGGCAGAATTGGCTAATAGTTAACTAACATAGCTCTCATGAAAGCACAATAGTATAGCTGTCAAGAATAAAAGACAGTGGTATGATAAAAAATCACTCAGTGTATGATACCAAATGGTAGTGTGGAATAATAAGGTACTTACTCAGGGAAACCTGTGAGGGTAGCATAAAAAAACAAAAAATAGCTGAATAGTGTATGCAATCGATATGATGTTGCACCAGCGACAATGAGAGTTAGCCATGGCTGTACCAGCAAGGGAGAAATGATATCTCATACAGTCGGAGCGGGAATCTAAATAGAAGATCTCACTTGGGTTTTGTGTCGCCCTTGCACCCCCTTCAATTTCTAAGGTTTTGTATTTTATTTCCAAAGTATAACCTGTAACCATGGAGTGTTGCATCACTGTCTGCAGGCAGCACTTAGATGCTGCTCTGCAATAAATGTTGCTCCAATAGTTGTGGTCACTCCTTGCTTCTCCCTCACAGTGCGCAGGTGGTATAAGGGCTAAAATGCGTGATTAATGTATTTTAATGCAGTGATGTGGACCACCACTTTAAAATGTGGTAATGGAACAGCTAATGCGTTGTACTTGGCAGGTCTGTTTCACATTTGGGTAAAAGTATTGCGGTGATTTTGGTTTTTAACAGAGAAGTGTTGATTATGTATTTTATAGCTGCAGTACTGTCTTAGTTGTAATGAGAGGCGTGTAATATATTTTTCCTTTTCCTTCTGCAACCTTCAAAAATATATATTTCTAGGCATTTACTGGCCATTACTTACTCTTTATCCACACCTTATTTATACACAGGGGGTACCCTGACCCCTTAATCCCCATTGTCCCCACTGTTCAGCCCCAGGCACTGTAAGTGTGTGTCTGGGTGTGAGTGACTATGAGACAGTCTCTATAGGTATGAGACTGTGTGTGAGCGTGTGTGTCTGGGTGTGAGAGTGGGTGAGAGAGTGTCTATCTGAGTGTGAGCACGGGTGTCACAGAGTGTACCTGGGTGTCACAGTGGATATGAGGGTGTCAGAGTATTTTAATAGGTGTAACTGTGGATGTGAGAATCTGTGTGTAGGTTTCTGAATGGGTGTGACAGTGTCTGTGTGGGTTTGTGAATTGGTATGACAATCTATGTATGGGTCTAAGAGTGGGTGTGAGAGTGTCTGTATGGGTATGTCAGTATATGTGAAAGTGTCTGTATCAGTGTTACTGTGGGTGTGAAAGCATCTGTAGGGGTTTGTGAATGGGTGTAACAGTGTCTTTAGGGTATCTGAATAGGTGTACAGTGTATGGGTATGTCAGTGGATCTGAGGGTATCTCTATAGGTGTAAGTTTGGATGCAAGACTCTCTGCATAGGTTTGTGAATAGATGTGATCATGTCTGTATGGGTTTGTGAATGGGTGTGACAGTGTTTGTATGGGTATGTGAGTGGGTGTGAGAATATCTGTATGGGTATGAGAGCGGGTGTGAGAGCATCTTTATAGGTGTACATGTAGGTTTGAAAGTCTCTGTATAGGTATGTGATTAGGTGTGACAGTGCCTGTATGGGTTTATGAATGGGTGTTAGTGTTTGTATGGGTGTAAAAGTGTGTTTGAGAGTGTCTGTATGGGTATGTGAGTGGGTTTGAGAGAGAGTGTCTGTATGTGTATGTGACTGGCTGTAAGAGTATCTCTATGGGTGTAAACGTAGGTAGAAGAGAGGAGGCAGAGATTCAGAAAAAACAGGTCTTGAGAAGCTAACAATGCTACCAGTTTCAACATATATGATTGCTAGTACTTTGGAAAAGGGGACAGAATCTTCTGTGGTGTATGTAGTCTGATGGTGGAATTGGGCCAACACAAAACATGATGTTCCATTGTTCTAAATAATATCTGTGGTATAGAGCCTCAGATAAGCACACTTTCCAGTTCATGACAGCATCTTCAAGCTTTTCTTCCTCTCTGACCCTTCTTAATTCCACCTCCTCAACCCTGAACCATGCATCTACGTCTCTTGACCATTTCTTCTGTTGCAGACTTTCAGTACTCATCCACCTGACTGTGATTCTGCTTCTAGCCAGGACCCAAACCAGTAGAGCACATCTACAATAGGACCTGCTCTGTCTAGTATCCTTCTTCAGAAACCTAACTATTTAAAAAAATTATTGGAAATCATTATCTTTCAGTGTGTGATTTCAAATGAGCAACTTAGCAACATCACAGAAAGTGACGCATAATATGCCTTCAAAAAGATGCATGACTTGCATTACCTTGCAGCATAATTTTATCAGCCCGGCACAAAATTTGGAACGCCATTGGATATTAATTCCAGTGGCTGGCAGCGTCGATGATAATTGCTATTGGCGCAATAATTTAAATGAAGGGGATCTCCTTATGGTTAAGTATAGGAAAAATAAAAAAAATGAAAAAAGTTTATGAAACTTGAAAAAAATTAAGAAAAATCGTTTTATGCTGAATATTAATGTAAATTATTTTTAGATTTATTTTAAATGTAAAACAAAATAACAAATGTTACTGCATTATTAACTTAATTTAAATTTAGAATGGAATGATTTTGAATATATTAAATTAAAATTATCTTTCTAAAGTTTAATAAAAAAGATACCCATCTAAAGTAAAAATAGTTTTTATTTTGTATTAATCATTATTAAAAGTGATGTATAGAATTAGTTTAAAGTAATTAATTGTATTTGACTAAAAGATAATGTTATATTTTTTTCAATTCAAAATAGTTTACTAAAATATTTTTAAATGACAACATAATTATGTTATTTTTAGTTTTTTTTTAACATTAATTGAAATCCATGTATATTTTGAATACGTTTAAATAATTTAATTTAACATCATTACATAGGTGATTTATTTTAGGTTCCTACCTTGATCGATTTCTATTGATGGTGTTGCAGTACCAATGGTTAGCCATGTGTGGTGCTGGAATGCGTTGTACGTTAACTACTGTTTTGGTGTCTTTTTGGCTGTAGTAACTTTGTGTCTCACCCTAAGCCTTTCCTTAACCCTCCTTTAACCTCCTCTTTACTCCTCTCTAAACCTCACCAGCATCCCCTGGTCCCTCACACATTTTCTACTACATAGTAAACTCACATGTGTGACGATCTCCCTGTAGAACAAATTAGATAGGTGGAAGTAAAGGTTAACACTCATAGGTCTCTGAATAGCATTCTGTAGCACTTTAGTTGTACTCTTGTAGTACTACTAAATGTTTTATAAAATTAAGCATGTGAATAGACCCTGTTATGTTTTTCCAAAACAACTTCCCAAACAAATGACTCTCCACTCCCTTAGTGCTTTCTTCCTGTTTCTGTCACTCACCTCCAGCTTTTTCATGATGGTGCTGGACGAAAAAAAAAGACAGCAAAACACCCTAAAGAGGGCAGATGGTGTGATGCCCTTGCTCTGACTGCCCCTACTCCGGTGGACCATCCGAGGCAGCTTTTTGTTGAAAGAATGAACGGGGGCTGTGTTGATGGAAAGCTTAGAGTCCGCCCCTCTCTAAAGGAGGTAGGTGGACCAAGGGTTTGGCGAACACGGTACTTCGTCGCATCTGCGACAGAGTACCCTGTCCCCCAATCTTTAAATCAGGCCCTGCATCTAGTGTGCAATGATTCAGTTTTGTATTGCTTCGTGTTATAATCACTGAATGTAGTATTTTTAGCAGAGAGTTGTTTATACAGTATATTGTTTGATATCAAAAAGGCATTGGTGGTTGTCACTTCCCGCATCACAATATGCAAGCAGAAGGCCAGTGATGGATAGAGTTCCTCAACGAATTTTACAATGAGGGAAGTTTTTTTAAATTCCGCAACTGTAAGTCACTCTTTAATGGCAGATGATGAAAACCACACCAGGTCTAAAGATAAACAGTGACAATTATTATTCATAAACATATCCAATCACAGAGTCAAATTTTATAACGGATGATCATGATGTTTGTGCTTCTTTCTGTACCGTGAGAACCAATGACCTTCTGTTAGTTGCTGTCTTCAATAAGCAGTTAGACAGTTAAGCTGACCTTCTCCATTCACAACAGAGACTCAACTGCCTACCCAAATGTAGTTACAAGGTGTTATATCCTGACTTCATGGTTATGCATGCCCTGTCTGTAGAATCCTACAGTGATGACATGGTTTGGAATGTTGTCAGTCAAATGAGTCACAGTTGACTGGGCTGAGCTGCCTGTTGGCTGCTCCTGGTGGGGTCTCCCTCTGGTCTTGTTATCATCTTGATGTGATCCTGAATAGATCTACTTGAATCATACTAACCTGCGTGGACTCAATCACTACAAGTTTTTGGCGACGATCCTGAAGTGAACCTGCGTCTGTCACCTCTTCAAGAACCTCAAGCAACTTTTAAAACACAGAACCTACTGCAACTCAAGTTATGCTAAGTCAACTAGCGTCCTGACCCCACCAGTGACCTCCCATCGGTCGCCCTCAGCAGTCTGCCAGTTGTTCCTGTGTGTCTGGGGAAGTGCTACTTCAAGAGCTATCCTTACAGTTTTGGGTGTCTACTCCCCATCATCTCAATGCGCCTCTGCTGTGCCTTCAGTGAGGGCAAGCCTAATCTAGTGTGTTCACCTGCCACATATCTACGTTTGCACTGTCTGGAGAAGAAGTGCTAACAATAACTATTTCCTTGAAGGTGAGCTGCGCACATTGACGATGTCCCTGTTTCCTCCAATTTCCTGCATTTAAACCGCAACTCTCAAGCGTTGGGACAGTGGTGGTCATCAAGGTTTCTGCGCAATGTTTGTTACATTTGAGCACAAGTACAAAGAAGTTATTTGACATTTCTGTGTTTTGGAGTGTAAGGAACTCGATTTTTCTCTGAGGAAGAAAAGGACACATCGGTGGTGGATGCATGCAAAGCGGCTTTGCGCTGGTTATGGTGAGACATTTTTGTCTATTATTATGGAGCGCTGTTGAGACCTGTTGATACCAAGCGTTTTTCAACCGTTGTGTGTATGTTTAAAAAAGGAGGCGCGTGTCACTTTCAAAACGCGCTTACCTTCTGTCATCTTCATGACGTGTTGAGTCTCTGCTAGTCACCATGGATCCCTTTGACGTCCTGAATGTTCGAGGTGGTCTTCATGCCTGCGTGCTTAGACGTGCCGGGAGCCATCCGGCGGGACGTCTGCAACGTACCGCCATCTTGGAGTTGGCACACTCTGCATGTTTGTTCTCTACTTTCGTTATGCCAACCATGTTGAAATCTGTGCTTGACACACACTACGCAGTGTGTTCGCTTTCACGTTTGTGTGGGAGACCAGCTGCTAATCTAGAGCACATCGATGTATTTGCCACGTCCGGGATCATCGAGGTATTCGTTGTCGGAGCACATTGACGGTTGTTCTTTTGCCTCAGCACAGAGAAACCTGAGGTACTTTGTATTTTGTGCCACCATATTGGTTTTGTGTTTCTTTTAAATGTGCCAACCACGCATTGCCAACCATGTACTCACCACGAGTGCCAACATTTCGGATTCCAGACGCTTTTGCAACCCTCTGCGCATTGTCATGCGAGGCGCCTGTTGGATCCCATCGTATTTGACTCTTTGTTTGGTGGTGTAAGTCCATTTTACTATTGGGCATCTAAATACGTTTTTTTTCTCTATATGATGTTTTCACATTATGTCCAGCGTGCGTTTTTGTTCTGGAACTCTGATCTTCAGTTTTTTAAAGTCTGCCTGCTTTTTCGCTACGATGCGAAACTCACAAGGGAAATGCCAGTTTTCATTGTTTTCTTTTAAATTACTCAGTGTCAGGGGGTTCGTTTATTGTTTACAGCATATTCTTGCACTTTCTTTTCTTGGCACGTTTATGTTATGTTCCTTTCCAGAAGGTATTTTAAAGGCAGTTGTTACTCGGGTGAGTAGTCGCTCACCGGCGTGTGTCACAGGTCTATGTCATTATATTTCACTTCTGTTACAAATGTTTTACCATTTGTTTACTGTCCTACACTGGGATTGCAATGGGTTTTTAGTCCCATTTGCCAGCAATGGGTTTAAGTCCCATCTGCTCACTGTTTTCTTGTACACAGTTTTATTTCAATTCTTTTACCCATCTCTTTTTCAAGAGATTAGTCATGGGTCCCTACCCATGTGTTCGGGTTCCTACCCACATTTTAGTCACGGGTTCCTATCCGAAAAGCTGACATTTATGTTGCTTCAGTGCACAGTGTAGTATATTCACACTATTTGTCCATACACGGACACCTCTCGTCTTATTTGTTTACCCTACATAGGGTGTGCACAACTCTGTTCTACATCCCTCCTGGGAGCTATGCAAGGGTGTAGCCCCTTTGCATTAAGTATATGGGTTCCCACCCATACACTGTTTTGTCATGAGTACCTACTCATATGTGCTGTATTAACACAGTTACATTACTACAGAGCACAGTATGGTTTTTCCACACAAAGTTGGTCCTTACACTGAGATGTGTATGGGGAGCATTACCAGTTTTGTGCACAACGCATCTCTATCTCAAGAGATTAGTCATGGGTTCTCACCCATGCATTCGAGAGTACATATTTAGCTTACGTTTTTACTCTATTTGAGTGCATTTCATGATTTTATTGCTAAGTATGTTCCGTTTATATTGTATTTTTTTATTGCTATATTTGCACTGTTATCTTTGCATTACATTTTTGTCATTGTGTAATGTTAATGGTGTTTAGATGAAGAATCATCCTTATTTTTCTTCATCTTCCTTGTTTCTTTCTTCTTTTCTGTTTTCCATCTGAGGTCTTCTTTTTGTCTCTCTTGTGGATTTTGGGCTTTCCTCTGCTTTTCTGTCGTGTTTCCTTCCTCTGCGCTCGTCGCAGCCTATAGCCCTGTGTTCTGTTGGTTTTCTTTTTCAGCCTCCATTCATTCCTGTTCTGGCCAGTGGGTGTGCTTTGGGGCAGTCTTTTGTGCTTTCTTTTATCTGACGTTGTTGTTTTTTTCTTCTTTTCTGTTGTGTAAGAAGGGAGGATGGTTTCTATGTTTGTTTTCCTTTCTTCTCTGTTACCTGATGTTGCTCTTCTTTAGATTGTTTTGCGGTTCTGTTACCTCTGTTTTCTCTTTCTGGTTTCTTCTCTCTTTCTCTCTCATTGTTGTTCTTTTGTTCATTTGGGAGAAAGGGGGATATGTTATATCCTGACTTCATGGTTATGCATGCCCTGTCTGTAGAATCCTACAGTGATGACATGGTTTGGAATGTTGTCAGTCAAATGAGTCACAGTTGACTGGGCTGAGCTGCCTGCTGGCTGCTCCTGGTGGGGTCTCCCTCTGGTCTTGTTATCATCTTGATGTGATCCTGAATAAATCTACTTGAATCATACTAACCTGCGTGGACTCAATCACTACTCAAGGTTTGGTTCTACTAACCCAAAGAAGGTTCCTGTTTGTATGCCTCCTCTGTTCTAGGGCTCAGTTCCCTGACCTGATGTCCACAGACCACTATACAGGTCATTTTACTCTGTACCCTCAGTCCGCTGCCATCATCCATCTGTCCAGATCCCAATACTACCCCCCCTGTGTTGATCGGTCCCCTGTCTTCACCCATCTGCTGTGCAGACTTGCTGTTTTTGATGCACCTTATCTCACCTGCTACGTAATGTCCATACGATAAACAGTGTCACCACTGTTGAAGAGTTTGTAGTATAGATCCACCCGAGCTCATTCCCTCCACCAGTCTGTCACATTTTATTTATATAGGAAGGATGAAACAATGAGCCAGTCTTTGCCAGCTTAAAAATGTGATCAGGTGCACATCTAAAAAATTATCTCAGTGAATTTCTACTTCATCTGTTTATTAATTTCACTTTTAAGTCATATGGCAAAAATGCCTTGTGCATATTTTTTATCATATAGTATGTCTCTTTATATGACACATCCTCACCTAGAATATATTGAGACATTGTGGCTGGGGCAACCATTTTTGATAGGGCTACGCATCCCATCAGTGACAACTTTAGTAAAAATTCCACAGACCTTTTCAGGTTGGTAAACTCTCTGCCTCCATCTTACAATTGCCTCCTGTCTTCAGAGTTTATCAGTACCCCATCTATTGGAATGAGTCAGATATCCAGCACATAGGTAAATATGTTATACATTATATTCTCTTTCACCTATTCTAACTGTGTTTCTGCAGCATAAGGTCCCCCTTGCAAGAATGTTGCAACCACAGGCTTTTTAAAAAATATATCTTTTACTGTGTTCTATAATAATAGAAACAGTGCTTCTTTGAGCAAAGACATTCTATCCTCCCCCAGCAGGAGTTTCATGCACCTACAAATTTACTGCTGCAGCTATGTAGTCCTAGGCACTACAAATAGCAAGTCTTAGTACTAGCCCAACTCCGTGTTTCTCATTTTATAGAACGTAAAAGGGTGAAAGGCTGAGTACGTAAGCAAAGATTTGAAATAACTGGCTTGCAGTTTGCCCACAGAATTCTGCATCTGGAACAATAACTAAAATGAGGTTTTTAATTTTAGAGGAAGGTACCCTTACCAAAATACAATTCAAAAATAATCTCTGCTCAGCCCCTCTTAGCTATGGCACAAGCAGCAAGCAATTCCCAGAGAAGTGAGTGCTGAGTTACAACAGTACCAACAATTCTAAAGTAAAGAACACATCACAGGAAAATTCCCAAACCAATTTAGAAAAATAAAGAATAATTTAACAAGCAAAAAGATACCCAAGATCATCAAAATAGGCTAAGGGAATCCTCAGATATAAATTTGTCAAGCTTTAGGGAAAAAGCACCAAGTAAAAGTCAAGTGACAATCAAAAGTCTATGTTCTCAGTTTACCGGCATCTAGGCACAATCTTGGGCCGACCATGGTGGACAAATGGTCAGATACACCCAAGGGGTCATCCTGGTCATAGTTTTTACCTCAGAGTGGGACAAACCTGGATTTTGTAGCCAGCAAGAGTGCTTCACCGGTCAGATAGATTTCCAGCCTTCCCCGAGTCCAAAGTTTTACCTTGGACTTCGTCACTTTTCTGAAAATTAAAATCCTCTAGCACTGCAAATTTAGAAGCCATAGATGGGCTGGGCTCCATGAGGCTAAATACCTTCACCACAAGGTCCCACTGAACCAGTTTTCAGAGTGTCAAGCAGGACAGATCTGGATTTCTTGCCCAACATGGATTCAACCTCGCTGGACACACTTCAGCACCTTTTCCTGGTCCTCTGTAAGTCAAATAATGACTACAGCCCAACAGTTCAAAAGTTCTGGAAACGTTCCTCCATTTGCATCACTCCTCTTCACCTTACTGTAACATTACCCAGGAGCCCCCTTTTCAACATGGCAAAATCAAGTTGCCATCAAGCAGCTCTCTAGCCACTCCCCTATTCATATGAGCTCTCCTCCCATCTGAGAGGTCAAATCTTGATTTTCCTTCTACTGCAAATGGAGCCTGGTTGTCCAGGGGGTTTCTGGGAATGAGGAGGAGAAGCCCTCCCTGATCATTCAATTCAAAAGGGGTAGTGCATTGTCTTCTGAGTCAGAGTTGTTTTCTCTCTCAGCTACAAAGGGTGTTACAGCTCTGAAGGTGTGATGAGTTGCAAAATTGGGTTGAACCCAGCTGTAGTACTGGCAGCCTAAAGTACATTTGTATTAAGTTACTTTTCTGCTTATGTTATCAAAATCAGATTTCATCATTAAATTATATTTTAAAACTTTTGTAGTCTTTTCCTAAGCAGAGATAGGGAATTAAGAGTTTAATCCCATCTGAGCTCAATTAGGAAAAGGTGTACAAGATATAAATAGTGAAATAGCTTTTGGCTTTTAGTTCAGTTTAAGGGCACACTAATCTCCATGTGTAGTGTGCCCTAGCTTTATCTATAAGTAGTAAGCCCTTTAAGCTTACAAGTTGGGCTTTAGGGAGGATTTATGAATATTTATAAGTAGGCTTTTCCTACAAGGCAAATGCATTTTTCCTACCGTATGTGACTGCAGGACATTTAAACTGCAGCCAGGCCAGATCACAGTGTTTCTCCTGGCAAACATATATTTTTCATACATGTGAGTGGTGTAACTTTACAGTGCAGCCCACGTATGGCATGTAACTTCCCATGTCATAGATGCACAATAGGCAGCATTTACAATGGCCTTTTTGGGAGGTTAAATAGACCAAGTAGGGAGTTCCAAAGTACAACACATATTTCAGAAGGGGAGTACAGGCACTTTGCTACTGAGTAGCAGCTTTAAAGAGCACAGAATTCTATAGCCAGCAAATCCAGACAAGTGAAAAAATGTGAGACCACAACAAACACTGGGTTATTTTGTACAATAACCCACTACACTATCACACCAGAAGTAGTGTGTTTGGAAACAGGTATAATACCATCATTAAGCAATATATTTTTATGGCAATTTGAAGCTGACCCATCATCAGTTATTTGTGCACTACTATGTCTCTTGAAATGACATTGTCTCTGATAGCGGGGACAGTGCCCAAAATGTTGTCATCTGTTAGGGATAAGCCCTCTTTTCCACGCTAAGTCCTTCTCAGTGAAGGACCTTGGAATGTGTATTGGGAGTTTAAGTTCAGTCAATGATGAGAGTTGTATTGTCGTTTCAAAAGTTTGAGCACAATTACGAGGTAGGGCGGACCACCACCGACAGGCCGTCGGTGGTGGTCAGCCCGACTTCTAGAGCAGTGGTCCGACCGGATTATGATGCCAGCGGACTGAGCTCAGCGGGTGGGTGGAGAGATCGCCACCTCTGACAGGGGTCTAGGAGCTCGTCGGGGCTGTGGTCGGAGCCTAATCCCGTCAATGGAGGCGGTGCCTGCGGAGGCACCGCCGTAGGGACTACGCTGTCAGTTTCTGACAGCCTTTTCATGGCGGTAAAACTGCCATGGAAGGCTGTCAGAAAGGCACTTTGGGGCCCCCTAGCAGGGCCCCCATCCCCTGTAGGCCACCGCTTTGTGGCCAGGGGGGCACATGTGGTGACCCTTAAACATCCATGCACCGTGTGCCAGGCACCATGTTTTCCAAATGCTTTTTATTATTGCAGCTTGTGCAGCGACCCTTTTCCTGGACCTCTGCACAAGGCGCAATAGTAAAAAGCCTTCTACGACCGCCTGCACAGCGGTCGTATCGTAATGGGCTGTCAGGACCGCCAACTTCATGTCGGACGGTCTTGTGCCTGAAACGATGCGTTCGACCTCCATCGTAATGAGGCCCTTTATTTCTCATTAAGAGATTAGTAAAGTTCTTTCTTTATTTTTGGTCTTTATTTAGTTAGTTCACCAAACATACTTGTGTACAGAAATCTCATCAAATGAAATGGTTAGAACAAAGCATCAAATAATAAGATTGCAATGAGCGAGTTCCATAAAGAAGTAAGTTCCCTATTCTATAAATCAGGTTCAGGGTTTTAGATTCTAAGATCCCGTAAAGATTTTGAATTCAATGGAAAAGAGTGAAATCAAAGGAGCATAGAGCTTCAAAGTCGAATTAGAGTAGCAGAACTCCACAGCATACAGTTGCAGTAGAAAGCTGTCAAATCAAATAGCAAAGAGAGTCTAAGGGAACACAGCAGCAGCAGTAGCCACAACCGTCAAGAGTTCGGTCAAGGGAAAAAGAAAAGCCGGTGAGTCTACCCAGGAACACGCACTAGTATAAAAGGCAAGACAAAACATAAAAACATTGTAGCAGGCTTCCTCCTCCACGAGCCAATCAGGAGACAGAGCTCTTCTGCAAGCAGGTTCAACTTCTCCGTTTCCACAGAAATACATGCAGATTTAACTTTTATCGTATGAGTAGCTACAGATAGTCTTGTGCGATGAGATTATGAAAAGCTTTAAACACAGATCGACCTTCCACATATAAATTTATTTCACTCCGAGAACAATGAACTACTAACTAAAAGGCAAATTCACTGTTAGGTAATGCATTCTTTTACTCTATGAATCAATCATTATTGTTTAAATGCTCAAATTATTCTATTTAAGCTTTGCATGAAACATAAGAAAGGAGAAAGTTCATGACATTCAAGAATAAAAATGTTGCTTAATAAAGTAATACATTTTATTAAACGTAAAGATTCTGCAGTTATGACAACATTTCTGGCCTGACTGAGAAGGACTGGGTCCATATCACTTGAACCCAGAGTGACTCCAAGGGCTTGTTGGCTTGCCTCCTGATTGACGTCTCTGGGACATAAGAGACTTCCAACTCACCTGCCTCAGAACTTGGACTCTGCCATCTGTGAGTCTGACCTTCGTATCTCTTCCATTGCGGACGCATCACCGCTGTTGTGTGGATCGGCACTGACGCATTGCCGCTGCATGGTGCATCATCGCCTTTGCGATGCTTGGAACCGACGCATTGCCTTCCTTGTGTGGACCATCGTTGACACATCGCTACATCTGCACCCTGCATCTCATCTTCGTCTGGGCCCTGTATCCAAACCGTGCTCCATCCCCGTCTGCCTGAACTTTTGAATTTGACCCGGTCTAGCTCATCCAAATAGCCCCGGTTGGCGCTTTATACTTTCAAGCACTACATTTCAGTTTATTGTTCAAAAATTGCTAATTCAAGTTCTACTTGTTGGATTTTTGTCGTTTTGGTCTTGTTTTGTCCATTAAATGAAGTTCTGTTTTTCTAACCAGCTGTGGTATTTTTTGTGTGTGGTGATTTCACAGTTTTATTGTTTAAAGTGTTGCACAATTACTTTACACATTGCCTCTTAAGTTAAGCTTAACTACCCTGTGCCAAGCTACCAGAGGGTGAGCAAAGGTTAATTTAGGGTGTGTTTGCGACTTACCCTGGCTAGGATTGTGGTTCCTGCTTGGACAGGGTGTATATCTCTGCCAACCAGAAACCCAATTTCCTACAACATGGCTATTGCAATTGTCATAAAAGAGCAAAAAAGGAACTAAGCACCTGGTCCAAACATGATCTTTAAAATGTTTTTGGTACATGGCCAAATGGTGGATTCCTTTCCTGAAAGGCATTTTTGTGCCATCTCTCTTGAGACAATCATTTTCTTATTTCTTTCACAACAGCTCAGTAGAACTAATTTACAAACATGCATTGGTAAAGCCAATACATAAAGTCTCATAAGTATAGTGCAGCTTGATCCTTTGGTAGAGTAAGCAAATGGTGATAGGTGGATTGCTTGAATTAATTTCAGACACTGGTAACTACGCTGGGCCACAAACCAGCCCATTATTTTTTTGCCAACCATGCTAAGCTGCACCCTATTGACAAGGCCTAAATAGGCTGAAACTAGTCTGGGGTTGCGTCTGTTCCAGTTCAGAGTGGACTTGACATGGCATTTTGTGCCGGACTGTTCCTATTAGAGCATAACCACGAATTATTTGACTATAGCTAGTTCCTGTCTGAGGTGGGGTGGAGGGAAAAAACTGATGGACTGGAATGCGAACCAAGCAATTGCCAGTGGTTGAGATTAATTCAAACATTACAACAGTTCCCTTTTAGCTACAGTATCTTAGTCTACAACTAAAGTCCCTTGAGTCGACACAAATCTTTTCTGTAGCAGTCTGCGATATCTTTGGCCATTACTAGTGGTCCCTCTAATCAGATATAAGTGCTTTCTGTAGAAGGCTGAAATCTCTTAGGCTATTACCAGCAGGGTGCAGGGTACTGCACCCTGCTTGCTTTAGCAGGGTGAAGTACCATAGGCTGTAACTATAGTCTCATATTCATCCTGTAACAAACCAGGTTTCTATCCACAATGAAGAAGAGGAAATGGATATCCATTGTAGAGAGGACACTCCAGTGCAAATTTCTATAATAGTAAGAATTCAACCTCTTCCTTTACTTTCAGCAGGTCAAACAGCTCTTTTCTTAAACAATTGGTCTTTTCTTTTCTCAGACCCTTGGATTCTCCAAACAACTTTAGGGTATCTGATAGAATTCTACTCCACGCCAGTCTAACAGATTTTTCCAAACACCTTCCATCTATCTCAAACAGATTCTCTTTTAATTAATGGAGAAATTCAGGACCTTCTTACCAAAGGAGCAATAGAACAAACATTTATACATTCCCCAAGGTTTCATAAGCAATTTATTCTTAGTCAAAAAAAAAAAAGTTATGACCTGTCATCCACCTCAAACATTTAAACTCCTTAGTTTATACAGTCACTTCAAGATGGAAACTATTCAACATTTAAGAGACTGTCTACAATCAGTTTGGTTGACACAGAAAATAGCTTCAATTTAATTGGCCAGATATAACCTATCAATTCATATTTCTTCCCTTTGGTCTTTCTTCAGCACCTGTCAAGCTCTTACCAATATTTCTGCAGGAACAACATGCAAGATGGAAACATCCCACCGTCCCCTTTCAACCAATGGTGCCCAACAACATCAAAGCACAATGGTAAATCAGGGGAAGGGAAAAAAGGGAAACAATGTCCCACAATGTTCTCTGGTTGGATGTTTATTCAGGCAATCAGGAAAATTCCAACATGAGGCAACAAGGAAGAAAGTGAGCTCTGGACAATAAATTCTAAGAGATTATGCAGAGGACAAAAAGGCTGTGATATAAATACCTGGATGTTTCTCCTCTTCCATTGATTCAACACTAGTCCAAATATTGTATGGTGGTGTTTATCTGCATAAATAAAAGATATCAGTGACTTAAATGCCCATAACAACTCTGGTAGCAGTAAAAGAAAGAAAGAGTATAAAACACTCACCTAATCTAGAACTGGCTATTCACAAAAGAAATCTGGAATCGGACTACTAATTTCTCTTTGGGTTAGCCTTGTGCTTCATTTCTTCAGGACAATAACATAAATATACTTCTTATTCCCAGGAACACAAAACAAAAAACAGAACAAGGCAGATCCCCAAAGACGGAGAAGCCCGCAGAGATAAGTATTATTATGCGTATATGGCCTGATATCGTAGCATGACACAGAGACAGGAACGCCGCAGCGCCGTGAAGAGACGCCAGAAACCCCAGGAGACGAGAGACCATGGACACTGAAGCGAAGCCGGAAACAGAGACACCGCTCCGACTGGAAACAAAAGGTAAGTGGCCCGGAAAAGCTGGTAACACGCCGAAACACTAGAACGCAAAGCGTTCTAGTGCGGGGTTGAGGGAGTTTTATTCTCCCCTGCCGCTGCTTGCTACGGGCTGCGGCAAGCATGACCCCGCCGCGACTCGCTACGACTGCAGCAGGCACGACAGCACCTTGGTGTTTCACTAATCTGTTGAAACCAGTCATGTCCAATTTAAGATCCCAGGGAATATGAACTATCATTTATATGGACGATATCTTGATCATATCTCAGGAGGAAACAAAAGCATTGAGTCATCTACAAATAACTATTTGCCTTCTAGAAAGTTTAGGATTTGCCATCAATGAAGGAAAATCCATTCTGAAACCTGTCCAATCATTAGAATTCCTAGGCTTCACGGTGAATACCATATCTTGTACACTTCACTTTCCAGATTCGAAAGTTCTGAAAATAAGAAAAGAACTCTCACATTTTCTAACTCTATCTCAAATCTCCCTTCAACATCTGGCCAGAATTGTAGAACTACTTTCCTTATCAATTCAAGCGGTATTTCCATGACTGCTCCATTACAGAGAGTTGCAAAGGCTAAACATAAACCATTTGAACAAAGGGTTAAGTTATTTTTACCTAATCCATTGTATTTTGGAATGAAAGAAGAGGGTCTTTAGTGGCTAGATCATTTAAATGTTTGGAATGGAAGAACTATTTTCAGCCCCATACCAGACCTTCTCTTAGAATCAGATGCAAGTACATCTGGTTGGGGAGGTTGTTGCCGAGAATACTCAACCGGAGGAAAGTGGTCAGCAAAAGAGTTGGTTCTACATATACATTTTTGGAGCTTCTAGAAGGTTCCTGTGCTGTCAAAATGTTCACAAAAAATCACCTAAGATGTTCAGTCCATCTTTGAATGGACACTTTCACTGCAGTCAAATATATAAATTATCTGGGAGGCACTTGATAACATTTTTTAGCCACTTCAGCCAAGCAATTCTGGGAATTTTCCCTTTCTCACCAGATCTCTGTCAGGGCAGAGTATCTACTAGGTGATCTAAACAAAATTCCGGATTGGAATTATCACCATTTAAAAGACTTAAAAATAATTCAATTGATTTGGGGTACTTTATTCATAGATCTGTTTTCATCATGACACAACAACCAACTTCCTCACTTCTTCAGTTGGAGACCGGATCTGTTGGCCACTGCAACAGATGCTTTTCTTCAACAGTGGAACACAGGTCTCACTTATGCCTTTTCTCCTTTTGTTATGATATCCAGAGTCCTTGACCAAATCAGAAGTGAACAAATATCTTTAGTAATAATGACCCTGTTCTGGCCTTCCTAGATTTGGTTCCCGGATCTTCTTCAGATGTCAGTAGACTTTCCTCGTCTGTTCTCAGATGTCAGTTATCTCCTCCTCAATCGTCTCAAACAACCTCACAATCTCGTTTTATCAGGCCATCTGCAATCAATCGCATGGAAAATATCAGGCATAATTTCTTTGCAGAAGGCCGTTCACAGGACTCTGTCAACTTAATCAATTCTGCATGGGCACCAGGAACAAATAAAGTCTATAAGGCTTGGACAGCTTGGAATCACTGGTGTCTGGAATCAAATTCCAATCCCATTTCTTCCAATATTGCCACAATAGCAAATTTTCTGAATTTATTAGCCTTTTCAGGAAAATGTTACAGGACTCTCAACAGTCACAGATCTGCAATTTCTTTGAACCATAAATTCATAAATAACAAACCTGTCGGAGAACATCGTATAATTTGTAGATTACTTTGTAGAATTAGGATGAGCATTCCTTCTTTTCCCAAATATTCTTTTCTTTGGGATGTGAATATTATATTACAATTTCTTCAAAATGTCCAGATAATGTTTCATTGTTGCTCAAAAAACTATATGCAAAATTAACAATGTTATTATGTTTAATTTCTTGGAAGAGTTTCAGATGTAAGAGCTTTAGGGCCATATGTAGGTAGCTAAATACCGGTCGGTAACGGCCGAAATTCGGTAAATCTCCCGTTACCGACCGGTATTTAGGCAATTGAGATGTAGGAGGCCGGATTTAAGGAATCGGTAATTTACCGATTCGTTATTTTAAGGAATCGGTAAATTACCGATTCCTTAAATCCTATGTAGGAGCACTCAAGTGAGTGCATTTATGGTTTCAGGATTCGTTATTTACCACCAACTACAAGTTGGTGGTAAATACTGAATACCTTTTAAAAAGCAATTATGTGCTTTTGTAAAAGTGCCATGTGGCAGACAAACATGCCCTTAGGGCATGTATGTGCGCCACATGTGCACACATGCACGATTCAGGGGTGCAACAGGGTGTCAATTTGACACCCTGCCACCCTTGAATATGCTCTCCCTATTACCGATTCGGTATTTACCGAATCGGTAATAGTGAATGGCTTCCCATTCATTCCTATGGGCCTCCAGGCCCATAGGAATGAATGGGAAGGTATTCCTTATTACCGATTCGGTAAATACCGAATCGGTAATACCGAATATTACCGAATCGGTAACATTTACCGAATGTTTACCTACATTCTATTTACCGATTCTTAAATACCGAATCGGTAAAATTAGGTATTTAGGAATCGGTAAATAGAAATTACCTACATATGGCCCTTAGATCTTTCGGGTAGGCAGCATACTCCTACTGGAGTCTTTTTCTCTATCTCTAGAACAAAAAAGACCCTCTCATCTTTGGTGGAGTATCTCTCTTTCCTGTTACATCCACAATTATGTGTAGTTCGCTGTCTAAAGGAATATGAAGACAGAACGGCCATGTTAAGATGTCCTGCAGTGTCCCAAATACTAATTTCTTATGTTAAACCTCATGCCCCTTTTTCCTCTGCCACCTTAGCTAGATGGGACAAATGGATTATCTCACAAGCAGGTATTGATATTTCTCACTTTAGTGCTCATTCCACTAGAGGTGCTAGGACATCTAAAGCTTTTTCTGTGGGTGCCAGATTGGAAGATATCTTGTGAGCGGCTGATTGGTCTTTATCTTCTACCTTCCAAACTTTTTATCATAAACCTATTGGCCACGTTTCATTTCCAGTAATTAATCTGCTGTGAAATAGCAGAAAATGAAGCCTCCAGTCCTGTCATTAAGTATGGATTTTCCAAGTAAACTTGATGAAAAGCCCAAATTTTATTAAGGACATTGAGGTGATTATTAGATACTTTTCTTCTCCATGTTTGGAGTGTTTGCGTACTTTGGTTCTTTTCCACTCCTGTTACAACTTTAATAGACTTTTGTTGCACCGAGAAACAGTAAGATCTAGGACAATTCCTTCTCTATATAACATTTGAGAACTTTTATTTTGTCATTTTGCAGTTTTCTTCCCATGGCATCATGATATTGGTAGTTTTTTCATGTGTTTGTTCAATAACATCGCTTTTCTTCACTGGCTTCTGTGAATAATAAAGCAGGGAAGTGAAGCATAATGTTCGCCCCCGTATCCTTAATACAATTAGGACTTTCCATCATGATTACTTGGAAAATCCAGATTCCTCTCAGAGGGGGTTGCTCTTTTTATCCTCAGCTTGGTCTCCTGGTGTTGTTCGTTATGCCTCATAGCATGGTGCCTCATAGCCCGGTACACAGCACTACCAACCCTTTGCTGCGCTGCGTGAAAGGACTGGAATGCACTCTATTTACCATTACACTGCACATTCCTGTCCTTTCCAAGCGCTCATGCACTTTTGGCTGCCTAGTGCTAATGCAGGCACCCTTGCGTCATGTTGCAAGGGTGCTTGCGTTGGAGGCAGGATTGTTTTTGTGCAGGAAGTGGCCCCTTCTAGCACAAAAACGATCCTCATATGCATGTTCCTCTTTCTAATTGCGCTACAAGGAAACAATGAAGAGAACTAAAGATATTTCTCCTTGTTGCGCCTCTGGTGGCAAGACACACAATTCTGTTGCATTCCCAGGTCTACCAATGTTGGTAAGTCTGGGAAAGAGTCAGAATGCATGGGTGGATGCATGGCAACACCCACACTCCACCCAGGGCATGCCTCCCTGCTGCAGAGTAAAGCAGGGCAGCAATTAGCGCTGCCCTATGTTACTCTAAATTTATCAAGACATTCAGAGCCACCCAAGGTGGCCTTGCGTAGCTTGATAAATTTCATTTAGGTTTTGCGTCGCCCTTGCGTCCCTTTGCGCGTGCAAGGGCAACACAACACCATGATAAATATGCCCCTAAATGTGCAGGTGGTTGGTGCTTTAAGTGCACCAGTCATGTAGGCTCTGCTCTGTGGTAGGCTCAGGAGGTCACTGTCCTGTTCACCTTCTCTGGGCCCTTGCCAGACTCCTGCACCAAGGCCAGAGAACTGCAGCTCAAAGGCCCCATCCACTACCGCAAGTCCCAATTGCTGCTCTCAGATAGCTTGTAGTCCTCAGAGAGAAGTAAGTTACCTACAAGGCCCCACATACTTCCAGGTCTTCAATTATGGCTACAAAGAATGGCCAGCAGCGCTTTGCAGCCTCTACACTCTTTCCTGCATTAGGCCCCGTGCCATCACTCTTCGAGCTGCGATGGCAGGCCCCAAAGCTGCCCGCCTGGCCTACCGCTACTCCTTTCCCAGTGGAGCAGGGGAAGCTCTCATGCCTCATAAATGCTGACCCAGGCACGGAGTAATCATGCTGCTCTCAGCTAGGTGCAACAATTCAATGCTCCCTGTGCGCCCCATAATAGGCCTGGGCACCAAAATAAAAGTGGCCCCCATTAGTAAATTAGATTGCTAAAAGGTGGCCCATGTTTGCAAATCAAACCAGTTTTGAACTTGTAAAGACACACTGTATATGTGTTTTTTGCAAGTTGTGGACGATTACATTATGTGTGTGAATTAATGGAAAATGAAAACTGAGAAACCACATTGGAGGAAACCAAATCATGGAAAAACTATTTTAAAGAAGGACAATTTTAAGGAAATACAAAAAAATACAAAATTAAAGGAAACATTTTAAAGCAAAGATAATTTTATGTAAAAATACAAAATTGCATTACACTTGGGTGGAGTTTAGGACTACTGGGAGATTTTTGGATTCAGGGATGGGTAATGTTTAGGCTGATAAGGGATTTTTAGGGGCCAGGAATAATTAGAATTTGGGCATAGAAAGAGGTTTTTAGGGTTCAGAGATCGGTGGAGTGTAGGGGTGTTGAGGGGGTTTGAGGATTCAGGGATGAGTAGTATTTAGTTGTGTGAGGTGTTTTTAGGTTTCAGATATGGGTATTGAGGGGTTTGAGGGTTCATGGATGGGCAGAGTTTAGAGCTGGTGAGGGTTTTAAAAGTTCAATTATGGAAAGCGGCTGGGATGGTGAAGAGTTTTAGGGTTCAGGATGGGGTGGAGTTTAGGGTGGTGAAGGGTTTTAAAGATTCAGATATGGGTAGAATTTAAATGTATAAAGGGGCTTTTAGGTTTCAGGGATGATTAGTTTAGGGTGATGAGGCCTTTTTATGGGTCATGGGTGGCTTGCGTGAAAGGGTGCTGAGGGTTTTATAGGGTTCAGGGATGGGTGGACTTTGGGTGTGCTGCTGTGTTTTAAGGATTATAGGATGGGTGGGGTTTAGGCATAGAATAGGTTGTTTTAGGGTTCAGGAATGGGTGGAGTTAGGGGTAGTGAGTGATTTTATGGTTCAGGGATGGTGAATAATTGGGGTAGAAGGGCTTTTAGGCTTCAGGGATGAGTGTAGTTTAGGTGTGGTGACAGGTTTTAGGAGGCGGGGATTGATGGTGTTTAGAGGTTGTGATGGGTTAGCGATCGACGGTGTTTACAGGTGGTGATAGGTCTCCAAATTAAAAGCATTCCCAAAGTAATTGTTAGACAAAGTAAAAAATATAAAATAATGTCCCTAAAAGTAAAGCAGTAAAATAAAATCTTCAACAAAACTGTTTCTGAAAGTAAGACCTGCAACCATTGCACTTACACTTAACAAAATAAGCATTCAAAAGCAAATTTTGACCAAAAAGGCATTCTATGGATTGGTTTCTGTGAAAAGTAAATGCCATTCATTCTGAAGATTTCCATTAAACAGTTTAGATTAAATGGTTTCTCAGTAATGGTATTCAGTAAAATCGTTTTTTCTATGAAATCACATACAACCATGACTGCATGCATTTGTACTAGCTGCAGGCAATGTTTGTGGTAATATCAGAGAAATCAACAGTAAAAACCAGCCTACTGGACCATGAAACTGGCCCACGCACTGACCTGTCAGACCAACCCATCTGACACTGCCAGATTGCCTTACAGTCCGACCCTGCCTTCTCTGCTTTGACGTGTGGCTGTCCATGGACCTCTAGCACCGGCCCGCCTCTCAGCCTACCGATGCCCGCAGTACCGCCTGCCGATGACTAGTGACAATGTCTCACCCACTGCCAGGCCCGGGCCTCGGTCTCCACTGTGTCCCTTGTCAAAGACTCTTCAGTCGGCAGCCACTATCTAGGGTTGGGCGGAATGTTTTGTTCCACCCGCTGAATTGGAGGAATTTTGGTCACTTTGCATTGCTCTTTAACCCTATTTCTGACCAAATTGCGCCAATCGCCAAGTTGCGGAATCTTTCTCCCACGAGACTCCAGAAAATGAGAGTTGGTGAGCACGAGCATGATTTGGCGTCCCCTAGCTTGGTTTTCCAAAGTGGGTGGACGCGGGAAGTCGCGATCCGTTTGCGGTCAGAGGAATGCCTCTCAAGTAGATTTGCTGCCACTTAAGTAGATTTTCTACCAGAGCGGCAGCAAAATCAGCTCGAATGGCTGCGGGCTCCTGTGCAATGCATTGTGCCATTTGCACTGAATTTTCAGCGCTGCTTGCGCTACCGGTGCTAAATTGGAGCGTGAGCAGCATATTTTCTGCCTGTTGGAATCTCACAGAGCTTTTATGTAACTCCGCGGAATTCCACCCACCCCTACTGCTATCTGAAATGGCTGCGTGATCCTAGTTTCTTCCTCAATTGGCAGAAAATGCAGCTGGAGTGTCATGTAGCAAAGCTCCAAGGGGCCTTGCGATATCAGGAAGGCTTTCAAAGGGACCAGTATGCAATTTTGGACGTCCCGCAATGCTGTGGTTCAGTCCAGGTGACCAGGCTACACATCCATCGGTGTTGCAAGTGAGGACGGGAGGAAAAGGTAAAGTATGGGAGGGAATCAAGCAAGGGCAGAAGCAGATGACAGGAGGGAATTTGAAAGGTGATTGGAGAGGGGGGAACGTGATTGAAGGTGAGCAATTAAAGGAAAGAAAAGGAAATTTAAAGAAAATGATAGGAGGGAGGCAAAAGAAGAGGACCAATGAGGCATGTTTATGACTTCTTCTTGAAGCCTGTCACCAAAACCTAATGGGAGCAGTAATGGCGCAATGTAACCTTCCCCGAAATAGCATGGGCTTGTTGGACAGGCCTTCAAGTAATGTTAAAACATGAAAACACATGAGAAGCAACAGCTGATCAAAAGACTATTCTATCTGTACTACTTCTTAGATCTATATATGTAGAACATTGATAAACTTGATTTCTCCCAGATAGATAAACCTCTCTGTAGCGGGATGTAAAAAGAGGACAAGAATAAGCCATCCCAAAGCATCCAGTTAGTTTACTAGATATTCAGCTGAAGAACCTCGTCTAAATGCGTATCAAATGTGATGAAAGATAAGACAGGTGCAACAGGAATTGTTGATTTCCTCCAAAGAGTATTCAGGAAGGGACACTCCACAGACAAAGAGATGAGTGAAATAATGTTGTCCCACGTTATTTAACTTGTATACCTAAGTTATATTAACATTCAGTGGATTTAATTGGTGATATCACAAAATAGGAGGTGGTGAAATTCAAATAATTCTTTATGCAAATATGTCTTTATAGCACATACACCAGCGCTGCTTAAACATTTACTTACATTGACCAAGACTTATTGCAGGAAGAACAAGCTAAAAATACATCATTACACATTTTAAATAATGCTCATCCACCTACACCTTTCAAATTAACAGTCGTAAAGTGGAATACATAAAACTTCCTCTTATTTGTTTGACAATAATTGAAAATGGCTCCTTGATTTCTTAAACAGGCTACTATATTTTTTCAGTTTCAAATAGGAAGACGAATTGCTGTTGAATTGCGAGCCATGAATACAGTCTTCGTATTAACCAGACGTGTATCATCGTGGTATTTGATCCCGGGCTTTGAAAGAAGATATACTTAATCTTCCTGGGAGCTGAGCAGAATTTGATAGCAAATGCATAAAAGGTATTTCATGGTAAATGTGTATTATTTACAGTAACTAATAAATAGAAACCGAAAGGAAAAAGTATTTGCAATAAGTTGATGTTACCGATTTCGCAAGTGTTTCAATGCACTTCAAATGCGGGGAATTTCTCGTCAGCGCTCTGGTGACTTTCAGTACATGATTTTTGCAATCAGCCCATTACATCCAGAATACGGGTACTTCTGCTATTACTCAATGGTGGAAGTGCACGCCCTAGACATAGCAGTGTGACCAGGGTCGGACAGGGCCAGAACACAGGCCCAGGCACCAAAATGAAAGTGCCCCACATTAGCGAATTAGGAAGCTAAAAAGTGTCCCATGTTTCCAAATTGTGGCAGGTTTGAACTTGGAAAGACACCCTATGTATGCCTTATTCAAGGTATGGAAGACTGCATGGATTTGTGGTTGCTGCAGGCAATGTTTTATTTAATATCAGGTAAATCAACAATAACAAGCCTTGGCAAGCCCAATACAGTGGTGTGGCGTAGCATTAAGTGGAGTGGCATTGAGTGAGGTGGGGTGAAGTGGCATTGAGTGGAGTGGCATGCTGCCAAGTGCTTCAACGCTCCATCAGAGGTGGTAGGCACTATATGAATACAATTACAATTGAGTGGAGTGGAGTGAAATGGCGTTGAGTGGAGTGGAGTGGAGAGGCATTGTGTGGTATGGAGTGGAGTGGCATTATGTTGTGTGATGTAAAGTGAAATGGTATTGTGTGACGTGGAATGGTGAGGAGTGGCATGGTGTGGCATTGTGTATCATGGTGTGGAGTGGCACTGGGTGGTGAGGAGTGCAGTGGCTTTGCGTGGAGTGGAGTGGGGTGGAGTAGCATTGAGTGGGATGGAGTGGCACTGAGTGGAGTGGCATTGTGTGGAGTGGAGTCAAGTGGCATTGTGTGGCGTGGAGTCGAGTCGAGTGGCATTGTGTGGAAAAGAGTGCAATGGCATTGTATGGTGCAGAGTGGAGTAGCATTGTGTGGCACGGAGTAGAATGGCCTCCCTTGATATCTGCATTCCCCTGAGCCCCCAAGTTTCACTTCATGCCCATCTCAGTTCATTATTGCGGGTGGGTTCCCATTGTTCCCCGCTGCACACCAGTGCCACACTGGGAGCCGCAGCCCGCAGCATCGGCGCCTCGTGGTCGATCAGCCCCCTCAAGCGCAGCCACGTTTTACCCTGAGCTGCAGTCCTCGCTGCACCGTGTGGCATATCTCAGGCAATAATCCATCTCTGTTGCTGCAGTGCAGCTTCGATGGGAGCGGGGGTCCCGGATATCAGGCAGGGGAGCAGCACCGATGTATTCCCAAGGCTTACGGTGTAAGAAGGATATTGTCGGACTGGAGCAGAGCTGCTCGTTTAAGCGTTCACCATGTTGGCTCTCATGGCCAGGCCCGTCTTTTCCTTGTTAATGTCGAGATGATTTTCCTTCTAGTATTTACTGAATGCTTTTAATTCCCTTTGAAGCCCTATTTGTGTCAAACCCAGTATAACCAAATCGTCTGCATACAGCAAACAAACATGGAGCCTCCTCATTTTAGGGGAAAATGAATGTGTACTCTGTATATTACTGGAGGTCTGCTAAGTATAGTGCAAACCTAGAGGGTGATAAAACACATCCTTGACGGAGCCCATTTTTATAGGATTTTTTTAAAGGGACCATATTAAAATCTTCTCGATTCTAGCCCACTTCCCTTTATGTGGTTCTCTCAAAATAATTTAGAGGGCCCTTGGAATTTTCATATCTTCCAATTTACGCCAAAGTATCACTCCATTTATGAAGTCAAAGGCTGAGTGGAAATCTACAAAACAGCAATATAAATTGCCCCTCCTTTCTATTGCTGTTTGGAGCAATTCCTCACAAACTAAACTGTGGTCAGCTGTTCCGCGACCTTCCTTGAACCCTCCCCGCTCAATTGGAATTAATGTATTCATATCAATCCAATCATATATCGGAGAATTGCTTTGGCATAAATCTTAGCCCCTACATCAATCAGGCGATAATTTTTCAGATCGTAGGGGACGTATTTTCTTGAATATTGGCTTTATGGTTGGTCCTTTCCAGCTAATCATGAATTTACTTGATGTTGTAAATGATTCAAACACTGGTGCAAGAAATGTAATCCACTAAATCTGTTATTTTTTAATAGTATTGTAGTCACATCATTAGGGCCTGGAGCGCTTGATAGACCAACCTTTCTTAAGGAAGTACTTGATACATAAGACAATATGTCTTCCTCTACTGTAAAGTTCAAGTTCTGCTTAATGTTATCACAACCCTGCAGTGCTTACTCCAATTTGTTTCCCAATCTTGTTCTGAAACCATATCATTATGAACTCCTAAGTTCTTCAGGCTCCCATTTTGAACCAATTGCCAAGTTTTTCAAAGTCTTATCACCTACTGATGAAGAAGGCAAGAGAAACATGAAAACTATGGCGTGGTTCACAAAGCCATTTGGTCAAGTAAATTTGACTGTGCAACGATTTCACAAAAGGGAAGCTTGCAGTCAGAAATGCTTTTACTCATTCACAATATTACCCCACAACTGTCAAATATTATGGGGAGTAAATCTGAGATAATAAGTGGGGAGCGGACATTTCAACATGTGGTTTGCTTTCACAGACTGTACACACCAGAAACATGTGAGATTGGGTAGTGCTTAATTTGCAAAAGAATAGGTGCCAGGGCCCAAAGGTTCGCTCAGAAGACAGTGGCTGAGGCAATTGAATGTTGGATGCCAAATACCACGGCTGTGTAGGCTTGATTCCACTTCATGCCTCTTTAATCTGAAACTTGCAGGTTTCTGCTGTTTCCTTTTTCCCACTTTTTCGTATTTCTCTTCCTCTTTCTTTGCCCCTTGTGTGCTTTTGTCTCTCTTGCCCTGGGTTAGTCTTATGTAGAAAAGTAAGTGCTGGTTACCAAAAAGGAATGCTGGAGGGCCCCACCTGCAACCAACAGCTCAAATTAAGCATTGAGAAAGGTAGCATTTACAAACCCATTTCTGAACCTATTCCACTCTCAAATGATTTGAGATTTAGGGCCACATGCATCATTGAAAATAGCGGTCACGAATCTGCCCCTTTGCGACCGCTTATTTTTGCATTTGGGATGCATTATCCCAAATACAAAAATCGCTATTTAAATAATCGCTAAATTTGCGATTACTTAAATTATGATAGCATTTAGGGAATCGCAAATTGCGATTCCCTAAATGCAATGCAACAACAAAAAATAATTGCGATTTCGCAATTAAGAAACAAAATTTAAAGTTGATGGTAATTTACTTAGAACTTTGAAAAATGCAGAAAAGTGCATTTTTTAAAGCTCAATGTTGCACACATACATGCCCTTGGGGCATGTGTGTGTGCAACATGTGTTGACATTGCAATTTCAGGGGTGCATCAGGGTGTCCTTTTGGCACCTTGAAATTACATGCGTAATTTGCGAGTACCTATTTGGTACTCGCAAATTGCGCATGCAATTCCCATTGATTCCATAGGAATGAATGGGAAGCTATTCCTTATTTGTGATTCACAATTTGCAGTCGCAAATAAGGAATGTGTAGGAATCGCAATTTCTTTGTGATTCCTACATGCATAAGCATTTGCGATTCCTAAATTGCGATTTCTTAAAAAGCAAACATTAGGGAATGGGATCAAATCGAATGAAATAAATTGGTATATTAAAGATAATAAAACTAAAATATTTTAAGCATTGAAGAAGGCCTGTAGTTCTCCAATGGTTATATGAATTATAGTATAGGAGTGGGGAGCATTACAAGCACTTTATTTTGTCTAGCTAGGCACCAAGGTAGCAACTGGTATCCTGAGAATACACTGTGCTGGACCAATCTCTCCTAAATTACCCCAAAATTCGGGAACTTAAAATGTGCTTGTGTTTTTCTTCTTAGGGCAGCGGCACTCCATTATTCAATGTCATGCCTATCTATTCTGCCACGCTGGCATTTCAGGAGCGTAACACAGGCCCCTGCGGTGAAGGTAGGGCCTCAACCTTTCAGTGGACTCCTGGCCTTTAGGGGCCCAGTCAGCCTAAGATTAATGAATATCAGTGCTATATAAGAGACTCAGGGCCCCTAATCACATTCTGCAGGGGCCCCATCATTTTGTGTTATGCCACTGTATCGACGGTTGGTCAAGAGGGTTTCCAATATAATTAAACTACTACTATTATGGCATTTATCAGTTGTGGAGGAACTAAATGCTTTGTTGACCCTGCAACAAACTTTCAGTCTCTTGATACGCCTAATGTTACTTTTCAACAAATTAATTCTCCCACTTCTCTAGCACATTGCCACTCGCTCCTAGCTCCTCCCCCAAAGCCTCAGCCTTCACCCCCCTTCATGCGTCATCCCACATCCTTTGTGGCAGCAAAAGTTATTTACATTTAGAAAGAATATGTAGAGTAGGGACGCAAGGGATATGGGAAAAATAAAGCCTAGGCTTACAGGTAAATTGTCTTTTAATTAAAGACCTGCGAAATACTAAGCTGAGGCTGAGTTAAGGTGTCAGGTGTCTGCCCAGCCGAGCCCACAGTGCTTGTAAATGATGTGTGTGCCCTGGAAGTGGCATCAGCCTGGACTGAGACACGACAGGGGAAGGTTGGGGGGGGGCCTACAACCCTTTGGACGTTGCGCGCCTCCAATCGCCTAATTCTAAGTGTGAATGGCTTGATGAACAATGTCAAACGGAAAAAAGTATTGACTTACATAGCTTAAGAAAAGCAGATATAGCCTAAATACAAAAGACATACCTCACACCACAAAAACTGAAAAATTCAAAAGAGATTGGGTGGGAGAAGTTATTTTTGGCTGCAGGACTGCCCCAATTGTTCCTTCCTCAGACTAGACTCCAGTGCACTCCTCTAGTGCCAAGAAATGCAGGGCAGCCATCCTCATACAGAAGTCTCTCCAATGCATGGTCCTTCAGTCATGGTCAGATGAGGAGGGACGGTATGTGTTTGCAAAACTCAGGAGAGATACCAACATTGTGTGTACAGGATCCATCTACACCCCAATGGGACTAAAAATGCGTTTGTCCTTTGCCTAAATAGGATCCAGATAAGAGCGGTGGGCCGATAAGGTCCAGTGGGGGGGATTTCAATGGATGATGACGAGGGAAAATTAAATAAATAATTATTTTTTGCTTGTCATCCATCGAAATCCTCCCCACCGGGCCCCACCGCTCTTACCTGAACGGGCTGCGGCTGCCCTTCCAAAATTAAATATATTTCATATAATCGTAGGGTTTGACTGGAACCTATCCCCCGATGCGGTCATGGACCGTACTGACCCATTAGATACCCATAATAACAATGACAGCGTGCTTTTACAAGATGTTCTTATCGACCGAGGCCTACTAGATATATGGGGGCTCCTATCCCTGATGGAAATGAAGTACACCTTTTTTGGCAGTATGTAGTTCCCAATCCCAACTTGACCACATCCTCATCTCGCAGCCACTTACTTCACTGGTTTTAGATTATACTATTATTTTGGGCTCCACCATGGACGATGCACTGGTCTGCACTGAAGTAGATGGGAACCTCAGCAAACCCATTAAAAAGCCCTGGCACCTTAACATTGCACGTTACAAAATGTCTCAGGGAAAGGTGAAGCTAAAAGCTCACTTAAATACTTACCTTAAAGAAAATGAAGGGTCTGACTAATTGTTGCAAATACTATGTGGAGTGGCTAAAGTGACTCTACGGGGCCAGATGATGAGAGATGTGGACCTGGCCAACAAACAAAGGTCCATTTTTATCAAGTTTTCACGCAGCACAACACAGCAAGCCACCTTGCTGTGCTGTGTGAAAGGGAAAGGGCAGGAATGTGCCGTATTCTTAGCATTATATGGTGCATGCCAGTGCATTCCTGTCCTTTCCTAGCACTGGCGCACTTTTGGCTGCCCAGCACCAACACAGGCATCCTTGCGTCATGTTGCGAGCATGACTGCGTTGTAGGCAAAATTGTTTTTGTGCAGGAAGGAACAGCTTCCTGCACAAAAACAATCCCGAGAGGCTTTTCTTCTTTCTATGAATGCAGCACACGTTGAAAGAGGAAAAAAACGAGGAGAAATAAAAATATTTCTCCTCGTAATGCTTCACCTGGGGAGGCGTAGCATTTTGATGCATTTCCAGGTCTACCACTGATGGTAAATCTGAGAATGCGCCAAAAATTCACGGGTGGATGCGTGGGAAAACCAAGCTCCACCCAAGGCAGTGATTTGCGCTGCCTTGCGTTACTCTGGATTTATCTAGCCATGCAGGGCCACACACAGTGGCCTTGCATGAGTTGATAAATTCACTTAAGTTTTGCATTGCCCTTGCACAAGGGTGATGCAAAACCTTGATAAATCTAACCCTTAGGGGATTATTTATGAAGTAGTTGCGGCCACCCTTGCACCAAACAATGGGACGCAAGGGTGGCTAACTAAGTAAGATTTAGCAAGCTACGAATGGCCACCTTCGTGGCACTGCGTAGCTTGATAAATCTAGAGAAAAACAATGCAGCCTGAATCGCTGTGTTGCGCTACTCTGCCCCAGAGAGGAGTTGCATGGGTGGAGCATGGGTGTACCCACGCATCCACCCATGAATATTGGCACATTCCCAGATTAACCATTACTGGTGCACCTGGGAATGCGTCAAAATGCTACACCTCCCCAGGTGAGGCGTAACAAAGAGAAATATCTTTATTTCTCCTCGCTTTTTCCTCTTTCTATGTATGCTACATTCTTCAGCGCACATAGAAAGAGGAAAATGCCTCAGAGGATTGTTTTTCTGCAGGAAGGTACTCCCTCCTGCACAAAAACAATCCTGCTTACAGGACAGGCACCCTTGCACCGTGGTGCAAGGGTGCCTACGTTGGAGCTAAGTTGCACATAGTGCGCCAGCACAAGGAAAAGAAAGACATATGCCGTATAGTGTTAAGTATGACACATTCTTGCCCTTTCCCTATCATGCAGAGCAGCGCTGCGCAGCAAGGTGGCTTGCATCGCTGCATGATTTGTTGATAAATGTGTCCCTTAGCATGCAAGAACAGAATTCCCTAAACAAGAAGTTAAGACACACACAGAAATATATATTATACGGCCTTCAGCCACACACCATCATCTTTTAGAAATGGCCAAAATGGACCTCTATAACTTATATACTTCCAAAATGGAATATATGTTCTATAAATTCAAAGCTTGCCACTATGAGCAGGGAGAAAAGGTTCCTAACGCTGGCAAAGAGAGACGCTGATTACCAATTCACCAATTAAAGATGAAACTGGACACATGATAAGAGATACCCAAGGCATCGCAAACACATTTGCTAAATATTACACCCAGCTCTATAACTTGGAGACAGAAACTGACGGAGTTTGTTTTGAGGCCTTCTTTGGCACACTACAATTACCCTGTCTTAATGATGATTTTAGGAAAATTCTATAGATGGACCAAAGAAAATAAAGTAGATCAATTCCATGGTGTCTTCCAAGAGGTTTATTGAATAAGAACACTTACATCTCTCTCCAACTGGGCAACAATAACTGTCCTCCTGGCGAGTATATCAGCTGTGTGATTCAAGAAAGCACCCACAGCCCGATGCACCATTCCCGGTGCGGTTTGTGCTGGAGCAAACGTCCTGCATCCACTTACGTACACTGGCCCATCTTGTATGGTTGTCAAAAGATTCAGAAGGGAACTCCTTAGTTTTATCCCTTGACACTGAAAAGGAGTTTGACTGTGTAGAGTGGTGATATATGTCCTATGCGCTACATAAAATGGGACTGAGAGATGATTTTATCTCAAAAGTCAGATGACTCTATGATTCTCCCACTGCACAAGTAAACTGCAGAGGTTTTCTCTCAGATCCGTTTCTGGCACACAGAGGAACTGGTCAGGGATGCCCGTTTTCTCCATTGCTTTTTCTGCTGGCAATGGAACCACTGGCAGCATCCATTCAAGAATCCCCTAGATAGTTGGTGTGGCCACCCAGATAGGCTTATCAAATGCATTACTTTATGCAGATGACATACTCTAACACTCACTAACCTCAATAGATCATTGCCCACCTTGATGTCCCTCTGTAGGAAAGTGCCCTCTTTGTATGGTCTCCACCACACACCGTTTGCTCCAATGCTGATGCTTAAGACTCAGAAAGGGCACTGGAGACTGCTGCCCAGGCCCCAGTGCCAGTGCTCTCTCCCTAAAACTGTTATGTGCAAATTGGCATCCCCAATTGACAAGGACTTTACCCCCCTTATAAGTCCCTAGTATATGGCACCAGTGGTACTCAGGGCATGGGTGGCAAAAGGGTCCCCAGGGCTTGCAGCAACCCAAGTAAACTACTGGCAGCAGGCCTGCCATTGCAGATTGCAAGAATAGTGTAAATTGCTGCATTTTAACTTTGCCCTCACCATGTGTGGCAAAGTCAGTAGACTGCTTTTAATGTATGTCAGTCACCCCTAAAGAAGGCCTCCTGAGCCCAGGAGGCAAGGTGCCTTATATTAAAGGTGTAAGAATGTAAGTGCAAGATTATATGTTCCTATAGTGGCCTTTTCCATTAAAGTACACTATAAGTGATAAGTGGTCCACAGGAAACATGGGCTGGCACGCGGGCAAACCCCTGACACCAAAACCTCAGGTCTGAATAAACCTGCATCGAAGAGGACAAAGAAGAGACCTGTGTCTGCGACAACAGGATTTACACAAACCAAAAGAGGAATACCCTCCTGGAACTGCCTGATTGAGACTTGTCCTAGGCTAGCTCTCAGTTCCCCCAAACGGAGGGACCTCTGTGAGAGCCAGAGCACCCTCAGACTCCCCTGTACTAGTGGCCCTAGTCCCCTTCAAACTGCAGGTAAAACAACACTCTGTATCCGAAGGATCACTGGCCATCAGGCCCTCCAAAGGATCACCCAAATCCAGATGGTCTAGTGCATTGTGGGAACTTCAGTCCTACCTTCCACAAAGTTACAGACTGCTACCACCAGACGTCGAGGTACCTTTCTACAAAGTTTACAGATGCCGAGGCTTGTTGGTCATCAGTCCGGCGTCCGACCCCTGCACTCGAAGCTGCACCTAGAGGGAACTCCATCCGACCTTCTACCGATGTCCGCAACCTCCCTGTTGTATTTTTGCATCTTGTTTCCCGAAGCACCATGTTCCTCTAGTAAAGCCTGAGAGCTCTTTGCCACACTACCAGGACTGAGCTAAGGATTTATTATTGTGAATCCAAGGACCATCATTGGGGTCTGTAAGAGTATTGCACGGTGAACCCGAACCAGCATCGCCACATAATAGTCCACCTTCGTACACCCTCATAACAACAATTCTTTTTAGAGATATAGGGTATTAGAATCAATTGGGAAAAACGTGATGTACTGCCCATATCACATGTTACCACTAAGGCCTCAATTGAAAGGTACCCTTTCAGGTGGCAAAATATCTAGGGTTCCTTGTAAACCGTGGATTAGAAAGATGATTTCTGACAATTTAGACCAACTCACTGTTAAGACCCAGCTTGATTATGCAAAATGGAACTAGCTTTATCTGCCATTGCAGGGGAGAGTAAAGCATTCAAAATAGTAGTGGCCCCTCACTTCACATATGATCCAGGGATCCTTCCTGTGCTGGTAAGGGCCAAAGTCCTAACAGCCATTGATGAGGTAATCCAAGGCTTTTTATGGGGTTCTATGAAACCATGGCTGAAAATTTCCAAACTTATTGCCCATAGACATAGTGGAGGATTCAGATTAACCTGTATAGAACACTACTACACTACTGTACACCTATCCCACTCGCTTACATGTGGCGCAGACCAAGGGATCTTTCTTTCTGGGTACATTTCAAATGGTTTATCATGCACAGGGACTTGGTCTCCAACTTATTATCGTAATGGATGCCATCTATGTCCATGAGCAATACAAACATCTAGAACACAAAACTAATCTGGAATCATGCCCACAAATGACTGGAGTGTTACACCAGGATACATCTCCAGACTCCCTATGGAATAATTCAGATGGAAGGGCTCCCTATATGTTGTGAAGTATGTGAAAAGCATGAGATCCTCACCCTAAATCATCTATTGACTGAGGTATAATTTAAATCATTCCCTATACTAAGAGACAAATTTCACGAACCTGTATCACAAGAATGGCGATGTTTGTAATTGAATCACTGACTGTCCAGTATACTGGGGGCTGGGCCATGGGTCATACAAGATTCCCCTATTGTACAATATCTAAAACACTGGGGATTACACAGACGGGTTATGTCGGGCTTCTATAACCTGTTGGTACAACACTTACACGCTAAGCCCCTTCTATCACAATTAAAGCTCAAATGGCAAGAGTGGGTACAGAGGGCCTACACGGAACAGGATTAGGTGGCAACAATAAAAGCATTAGACAAGGGAACCCGTGAATCTAGAATGAAGTTTTGTCATTTGAAAATGAACCAGGACTGGAGTTGTACATCTCAAAAATTGACTACTTCTGGTCTTTTACAGCACTCCAATTTTTGCAAATGCAATAATACCGACAGTGACATGACTCACATTCTTTATCACTGTCCCAAGATCCAACTCCTCTGGTCAAGTTTCAGACATATCCTAAGCACAGAAAGTGCCTTCCCTCTACATATGATAGAGCACCTCGTCATATTACACATTACATCTGATCTACACTAGATCATGGGACATGGACGCAGGCTACTGACAATAGCTCTGGCCACAGGCAAACTATGCATATTGCCGCATTGGTGATCCTCCCGATTACCACACATGATCAATGGCTTATTTAAATGTACAAAATAGCCTCAAATGAACAGCTCATCTACAAGCTGCAGGATAACATTGGCACACTCTGGGCCATATGTTCCCCCTCCCATGATCCGAGTAGAGCCCCCAACTAGATTGAGTCTTTGCCTCCACTCACAAGGGTAGGGACATCAGATACAAGAAGAACTTATACTCCTCTTTGTTGCACCCTGGTCTTTTCTACCTCCTTTACCTATAATCACTTACCACCCCCCACCTTATATACACCACCATTCATTCACCAACTTTCTCGATACCCTACCCCACTTGCCAAGGAAGTTAGAGTTGCTCAATACTCTTGATACCGGAATACATACAAGAGTAGACCCCTATTGACCATGGCTTTACTCACTCATCTTTTTCCTCCCAGCAGCATGGACCGATCCTCTCCCTACCCTGCCTTGATTGCACGCATATCTCAATGGGTGACGCTCCTTGGTGGTTTCACAGACTCCTAGTCCACGTCTCAATCTCAGGAGAAAAGACTCGCAAACACTTGCTTCTCACCCCCCCCCCATCTCAATATATCATGTTGGCTAATACTGTTTTCTTGATCTGAAGCTCAGATGTACTTGTATTTGTCATTTATGTATATCTTTTTACTGGTCACTGTAATAGCTATAGATAGACTCATTGCAGACATAACTCCACAGCTGTAGATACGGTTGTAGATAGGAGGATTTTCTAATTCTTTATTGTTTCTTTCTCATTGTTTGGTTCTACAGATGGGATGAGACCCATTACATGTTATTCCTATTATGTGCCTGAAGTGATTGTGTATCATTGTTGGAAAATGGCCCTCTCTGAAGGGTCACCCCAAACTTGTTGCCTTCCTCCTCCTATTTATCTGACCTTCTTTTTGTTGGCCTTAGGACTCTGAGGACTGCTGACCAGTGCTAATGTGCACATGCTTCTCCCCTACACCTGGTTACATTTAGTTTATCCACAATTGGGATATTTTATTTATCTGTAAGGCCCTAGTAGAGTGCACTACCTGAGCCCAGGGCCGGTAAATTAAATGCTACTAGTGCGCCCGAAGCACTGATTGTGTCAGGCACACAACTAGCCCTTTAACCATGTCTCAGGCCTGCCACTGTAGATGTGTGCAGTTTACTGACATTTTGTCCTGACATTTAAAACTCTTTGCCAAGCCTTAAACTCCTTTTTTATTACACATAAATCACCCCTAAGGTAGGCCCTAGATAGCCCATAAGGTAGTGTACTGTGTAAATAAAAGATAGGACATGTACTTTTAAGTTGTGCATGTCCTGGTAGTGAAAAACATCCACATCCATTTTTCATTACTGAGAGGCATACTCCTCTCATAGGTTAACATTGTGAATTCCTTAATACACTTTTAAGCTGTAATTCCCGATTAGAAAGGAATAACCCTGTCATGTTTTATATCTTTGGAATGGTAATGACAAATCCTCTTCACTGGTAAAGTGGGATTTGACATTATTATTTTAAAATCTCACTTTTATAAAGTAGGTATTTTTCTTCTCTTAAAGCTCTGTGTTTGCAGCCTGTCTCCAATACATATCTGGGGTGGGTGACAGCTTGACTTTGTGCATTCCCTCTAGACAGCCACACACAAAGGAAGGTTAGGTGTGTCTGAGTGCCCATCTGAATCTTGATGGCTTATCATGGGCAGGATGGGAGGGAGGAGCTGACAGTTACACCTGAATAGGCAGTGTCCTGCCCCCACACAAAGGGTTGATTACCCGCTACAGATAGTCTGGAGCCAGGGCTGGGAAGAAAGGACTTCTGTGCACTTCAAAGACCCTTCTTTGAAGACGCCCCCACTTCAAAGGCACAACTGGGTATAAGGTTGGGGTCTCTGAGCCAATCAAATAGGACACTTCTGGACCTGTAAAGTGTCATGCCACTCACCTGGCTCTTGTCTGCAGAGATTAAGCTGGACCTCCTATCTCTCCTAGGGTGGTATCTGATCAGGGAATTGCAACGGTAAATCAACTGCCTCCCCAAAAGGAAAGGGGGGGTTGGGAGAAAATAGCAAAGGCGCCATCTTAGTTCAGCATCCCGGCAGAGAGAAACAAAACAGCTGCTTCTCTCTGCCGGGACGCTAAACTGAGATGGCTCCTTTCGTATACAAGAACGCCATGGTAGACAAACCAAATTCAGACAGCGAAACTACTCCTTTACGGCTTTGATTCAAATTATGTCAATTGTTCACGGCATACTGGTGGCACACATTTTCTTTAAGATTCCACTACCTACTTGAATTAATTACCTTAAGGTCTTACATTGATCTATTCTTTAAGGGGGTCTTCATCCTACATAAGAATCTTTTGACCTCAAGATGGTCTACTAGATGTATCACATGACAAGACCGAAACGTCGACCAGTTTAACCCATTTTCATGAACAAATTAATATTGTTATATAGGAATTTTTTACTGAATGTTAAAGAAAACTTTCTATTTGTAAATAGGTTTTAGAAATGGTGATCTACATAAGTGACTAGTAGATATTTCTATTTGGAAGACTGTTAATCTCTGTCACTTGTGTATATGTGAATATTGTTTTGTACCCTTCAAATTAATTAATTTGATCATAAATTTCTACAAAAAAAGAATACACCCCGTACTGATTCATTTTTTGATTCATTCACTTTTGATTATATAAATTCATTTATAAAATTGGTATGTTTGAGGCCATTAGTTTGGGCACTCATAAATTACATTGTCAAATTTTGTTTCACTATATTGAAGTAATTTCCTTGTTGGCCCTTTTACTTGATAAAATATTTTGTTACCCAAGCCTTCAAGGGTTTATCGGGTTGCCCAACTAACATAATTCTTTTAGAAAGTTGGCATTTTCTTGTCCTAACCATTTGCTGCCTGTCCCCAGGGTCCTGGGTCACATAGCTGATCTGTTGGTCCTCCCAGAGATTGAGACTAGATGTTGGCAGATTGGACCATCCTGCCAGAATGGTTGGGGTGGAGCTGTTCCCTGCCCCACTTACATTTCTAAGGGCTGCCTCCAGAACACAGACAAATGTACTTGACACTAGTCTTTTGCCACCCTAGAATACTTGGACCTTTGGCAGGCGACGGGGGGAACTTTGCAGAACCAGATATGGGGGTAGCCAGGATGTCCCCCCAACTCAAAGGCGAACACCAGGTATAACTATTGGACACTGAGAGCAACTCTTCAGATCACTTCTGTACCTGTGGAGGGCTCAGAAAAAGGACTGCCCTGCTGCCCTGATTCCATGCCCTGCAGCCTGAGGCAGGAAGACTGGAACTGGTCCTTTAATCCAGGACCTCTAGAGTGATTCCAAGGGCTAGCTGGCTGGCCTCCTGTATGAGCTACAAGGACATAACAAGCTCTAGAGAACTGTCATGCACCTGCTCAGCTGACCAAACCCGAAACTAGACCTGTCTGAGCCCTGTTGGCCTCTGTTACAGTGAGCCGTTGACCCCCAAGAGGTGCCTCCCCAGGTACTAGACCCTTGGCAGGCAACAGAGTGCACTCCTCTCGAAGAACAGGAGAAATCCTGACGTTTTGGGCCCTTCATGACTGCAAACGGGCCTGTTTTTTCCAAGACTCTGCCGTCCATGAGGACCACAAACCTATCTCTTTGTGCTACAGCGACCACCAGCAACGACTGGCAATGTGAAATCTGCACTTCGCTTCAGCAATGACAGCCCTCGGTGACTGCCAATTCGAAGCTCAAGCAACAACCGTCCACAACACTTGACTGGATCTTTGCAATACAGTGACAACCATCTGTGACGCCAGGCCTGCTCTTTGTGCTACTGTGATGACTATCCGTGACACTCTTCCTGCTCTTCGCAGCCTCCTCCACAGTGAGAAGGTACATTTTTCAGTGGGGATGACCTGGTTCCTTGTATCCGGACCACACTCCATCAAGGTCAGCCTGAACTTGTGACTTTCCCTAAATCTATCACGAACAGAGGACTGCGAGTTTTCTATTCGTACCTAAAAATTCTGAATTGCATAGCTCCAGTTCTACTGATTGGATTTTTGTTGGTCTATTATTATTTCATTTATTAAAATTTACTCTATTATTATAAATTGGTTTGGGATTTTCCTTGTGTCATATTCTAGTCTAAGATAAGCTTGACTGCTTTTGTGCCAAGCACCCAGATACTTAAGCCCAGGCTTATTTAGTGACTTTTGTGATTCTCCCTGACAAGGATTGTGGTCGTTGCTTGAGAAGGGTTGTCACAACCCCACAACCAATAATCCAATTTCTTACAGATAACATACCATCTGTTCTTCTTGTTGTGAGGGATGTCATGAGTATTCATATTTACAGATATGCATGTCCTGCACTGCTGATTACAATGAATATAAAAAAATTAAAATGTCTATCATGTCTGCCATCTTTTAGCCAGCTGTAGAAAATAGTGAGAGTCCAGGAAACTCTGCCTGTCATCTGTGGATACATTACCCAGTGTTGAACCTGGATAACATTCTCATTCAGAGAGACCATATTTTTTTTTACATCTTCTAAAGGTTGAATTGAGACATTAGTAAGCAGTGATCCTACCAGTTTCCAGTTGTCTCCCATCCAGGATTTAAATCTAATCTCATCTAATGTAGGGATGAATTCCAGGTTGCTGAATATGAGTGAGAATGAAAAGGAGTAGGAAGTAAGTCAGCAGATACCTTGTTTGTCTCATATCAATAGAGTCACCCTGTCGATAGAGAAGAGCACAGTTTCCAGCTCCTCGTTATTTATCAAGCCATAGGACACTCCACAATAGAGTTCCATTAATCAAGCAGTCGACAAAGCACCACTGTTATGCTGTTTTAGCCATTAGGCACTTGATGAGGAATCTAAATTGAGCAGCTTGGAGGTAGGCTGCTAGATGAAGTGAGCCAATCCCAATGGGACTCGAAGCAGTTGAGGAATTTGCCTACTATTAGTGTCTGTTTTACCTTCCAGGTCAAGTTATTGACTATTGATTGGAAACGCTTGAGCAGGGTTGGTGTTAGGGCCAGGGTAATCACCTGGAGCAGATAAAGAAGCCTAGAAAGGACCTTCACTTTGATTACTCGGATCGATAACCAGACAAGAAAATTGCTTCATATGCCATTTGTGGAGGCCTTGCTTCAATTCCATCAAAAGATAGAAATAATTACGTGTGACAGTCTGGAACATGGAGCGTGCTATATGGATTCCCAAGTATTTGATCGTTTAGAATCCTAAAAGCGATCCCTGATGATAGGGTGTCTTTTTGTGATGGGGAAGTGCAATAAAAGGTCTTCACACTTGGTTAAAGTCAGTGTTCACCTGATATTTGTCTAATTCTTCCAAGGACTGTGGCACAGAGGTTAACAGATGGTTCTACCTATTTGTACTCCTTAGGCATTTTTGTCGCTTCCAATACAGCTTACAAATGGCTCAAGTGCTAGGGTGAAGAGGAGGGGCAGCAAGGAAACAATTATAGCAGGGATAGTCAGAGTATGTCTCAGGGCCGATTGCCCTTTATATGTGCCGTCTGGTGAACAGCGGCACCTGGCTGCTGTTTATTTGACTGAGCACTAATGTTCAGAAAGCTGCTAAACGGATTAGCCTTTATTTGCACATTAACTAAAGTAAAGAAAAAGAATGAAAGAATGTGTCCCTCATTACTTATCTTTAGGAACACATATACTTTTAAAGACATCATGGAAGAAACATTGTAAAATATGATATACTCTCTTCTAAATTCAAAAATGCGTATTTCATTAACACTCACCTTAGTATATCAGATTATATCACTACATTGAGAAGCATTTATGAGAAGTGATAGTTTTCAAATGTTAGAAATTGAGTTCCCGGTTGACTGGGGTGTGAGCCCTGGTCAAGCAGCAACCACAATCCTAGTCAGGGAAAGGCACAAGCAAACCCCAAATAAACCTCTGTTCCCAGTCTGGTAGCTTGCCACAGAGCAGTCAGGCTTAACTTGAAGGCTATGTGAAAAGTACTTGTGCAACACTTCAAACAGTAAAACAGTGAAAACACCACACAAAAAGATCCTACACCAGGTTTAGAAAAATAGAGTAATTTTTAACAAATACAACAAGACCAAAATGGAAAAAATCCAATCAGTAGAACCGAGATATTCAATTTTAAAGTTTTCGATTGAAATAGCACCAAAAAGAACCAACAGCCAAGAGGGAATATCTGGCTGTGTCGGACCGAGACAAAGTTACAAGGTCAGGCCGACCGTGATGAAGCTCAGGCCGGCTACAGGGACCCGGTTAGGTCCGCTGAACACAAAACCTTAAATCCTGGTAGCGGAGCATTACATGGATCTGGGTTGGGAAGCACTCGCAGCTAAAGTGATGCGTTGGTTCCGAGATGTGGAAAGGCTGTGGTGCAAGGTCCTGTTGCATTGACAATCCCATCGACAGGGCTTGTGATGTAAAATCCTGGCATCTGGGATGCGGTGCGCAGCTGCCGATGCATCAGCTCCGGAAAACTGCAAGGCGGTAAGGCTGCTGCTGCTTTTTCACTTTAAAGGCGATTATTTAAGTTTTAAATGACCTTTTACTGTTCGCATTTGTTTCCACTTGTACTTCTTTGTTTTATGTTTGGTTTTAAATCTTCCTTTTAGTTTATTTTAACTTGCACACTTTTAAGCTTATCGCTCTTCTCTTACCTGGAGTGGTGCCCGCCCCGTTCCGCTACAGCTGTGTGCCGTTTGTGCGGAGGGCGTGGTAAAGATCTTTTCAGCCATTTGCGGTCAGCGCCTCTACTTCCGGGTGTGGTGGGGTGCATTTTAGTCTTCACCGCATTCCCCCTTATTTAACCCGATGCAGAAGCGGACGCGCAGCGGAAAGCAGTAAGACTGCTGCTGCTTTTTCACTTTAAAGGCGATTATTTAAGTTTTAAAGGACCTTTTACTGTTCACATTTGTTTCCACTTGTACTTCTTTGTTTTATGCTTGGTTTTAAATCTTCCTTTTAGTTTATTTTAACTTGCACACTTTTAAACTTATCGCTCTTCTCTTACCTGGAGTGGTGCCCGCCCCGTTCTACCGTTGCTGTGTGCCGTTTGTGCGGAGGGCGTGGTAACAACCTTTTCGTCCATTTATGGTCTGTGCCTCTACTTCCGGGTGGGGTGGGGTGGGTGCGGTCTAGTCTTCACCGTATTCCCCTTATTTAACCCGATGCAGAAGCGGACGCGCAGCGGACAGCAGTAAGGCTGATTCTGCTTTTTCACTTTAAAGGCGAGTATTTAAGCTTTAAAGGACCTTTTACTGTTCGCATTTGTTTCCACTTGTATTTCTTTGTCTTATGCTTGGTTTTAAATCTTCCTTTTAGTTTATTTTAACTTGCACACTTGCACACTTTTAAGCTTATTGCTCTTCTCTTACCTGGAGTGGTGCCTGCCCCGTTCCACCGCAGCTGTGTGCCGTTCGTGCGGAGGGCGTGGTAACGACCTTTTCGGCCATTTCCGGTCCATGCCTTTACTTCCGGGTGGGGTGGGGTGCGGTCTATTCTTCACCGCATTCCCCCTTATTTAACCCGATGCAGAAGCGGACGTGCAGCGGACGCGCTGCTGGCATGCCCGAAGGCGCGCCTAAGGCAAGCCCGTCTGCGCCCGTCCGCATCCGGCCGGGGCCAGGGGCCAGAAACCCTGGTCCGCCGCAATCAGCTCCTAGATTCTATTCCTCCTTTATGCTGCTTAATCTTAGATCTACTCCTAATGCGTTTTGTCACGTCTATAATCCTGATTTCCTCCCTTTTCACTGTCCTTGTTGCCAGTTTGAGTGTACTTCTAATTCCCAGCCGGGTCCCGTTCATGACCCTCAGACTGGGATGGATGCACCCTCTTCAGCTTCTAACGCATTGACTGATTCTTCCTCACCCTGTGAATTTCGATGCTTCAGCTTAAACTGTTGTTCCCTTCCTAAACATCAGCTCTACCTCTTTAACTTCCTTGTCGATGTAGACCCTGATGCAGTCTTTTTAACAGAAACCTGGCTTCATGACGGGTCCCTACCAGATGTTATATCGGTCCTTCCTGACAATTTTTCCTTGTTGGGAATTACTAGACCCCTTAAAGTAGGTGGAGGTATCGCCATTTAAAAAAAATATATATATAACTGTAAAATTGAGGACCTTACATTTTGGGGTGCTCTTATCTATCGCCCCCCGGGCCTTCTTACAACTGGTGCTTAGCTCTTTCTGACTTTTTGGCCCCCCATATTCTTTGGGTAGCCAATTTTTCTATGCGTGGTGACCTCAACGTCCACCTTGACAACTCCAATGATAAACCAGCATCTGCACTTTTGAACACTCTTAATCTTTCGCTCCTAAACTCGTTACCCACTCACATTGCAGGGCATCTTCTGGACCCTATTTTTTCTAACCTTTCTACCTTATCTGTTGCGCCACCCATCCAACTTTGTTGGACGGATCATTTTGCTGTTCCTTTTACTATTAAGTTTCTCTCCATTTCCTCTACTCGGCTGACTGCACTGCCTAAAACTAGGAATTGGTCCAAACTTAATATGCCGGTGCTTAATAAACTGCTTCTTGATAAAACCCCTTCCCTTGTTTCCATACCTGATCGAGACCAACTTTCTGTGCATCAATGGCTTACAGAGGCCATCGATTCTGCCCTACCTCTTTCAGTTAAGACACTGCTCAGAATGCATCCTCCTGCCCCCTGGATTACGGACTCTCTAAAACAGGAGACAAAAACGATGTAAAGCCTTAGAAAGACAATGGCGAAAACACTATTCACCTGATCCGAAGTCGGAATATTTGGCAGCATTAAAGAAATACCATGCTCTTTGCAGATCGACTTGCGCAACCTTCTTTACTGAGAAGATCTTGAGTTCCCGGAACCGTCAGAAAACTTTGTTTAAAGTTGTCAACAAACTCTCGGTAGCCAGTTCGTTTCTGCCCCCTCCCTCGCTTACTCAACATCAATGCGATGAGTTAGCGATGTTCTTTTACAATAAAGTCAAGTCCATCCACTGCCAACTTGATGCTGATGCCTCCGAACAAGGGAATCTAACGTCTCCCTCAATTCAAACTGAGGGGCACTTTGATTGCTCTCCCCAGGTTTCTGAGTTTGTGGAATCCACACAGACCAGGTCATGGCTCCCTTTGGATTTGCCTACTTTGCAGCTATTATTAAGATCTATCAGGTCCGGTTCACCGCTTGATCCTCTTTCTCCCTCTAACCTTAGTCTTTGGACGAGGGTGCCCTTACTGTGATCCTCGACCTTCTCAACACTTCCTTAAGCACAGGACTTGTACCTCAGAGTTGGAAACATGCATTTCTCCTTCCCTATTAAAAAAGGAAGGCCTTGATCCTCCCTGTTGGGCAAATTTCCGCCCTATATCTCTTTTGTCTGTGTTTTCAAAAATTCTGGAAAGGCATATTAATGCTCAACTTTCCTCTTTTGTTGCAACTTGCAATTTGCTGCCCCCTTCGCAGTCTGGTTTTAGATCGGGCCATAGTACCAAATCTGCCCTTCTCGGGGTCACTGAATATCTCAGGCAACAACTCGACTCCGGTGGTACTGCTGCCCTCATTTTGCTAGACTTAAGTGCGGCTTTTGAAATGGTGTTGCATTCTATTCTGGCAGACCTACTTGAAGCCTCAGGCATTGAGGGTATGGCTTTAGGGTGGTTGATCTCCTTTTTAAAAGACCGCACCTTCCAGGTCTTTTCGAATGACATAAGATCAAGTACTTTAGCCTTAACCTCTGGAGTGCCTCAAGGTTCAATTTTGAGCCCTTAGCTTTTTAACATTTATGTTCACCCTCTGGCAGACATTGCTGAAAAGTTGGGCTTGACCATCTTTTCTTATGCTGACAATACACAGATTATTTTTTCACTCTCTACCGCTCAGCATCAAGATTCCTCCCTGCTTCAGCTTGGCCTGAGTAATGTCTCCTCGTGGATGACCAGAAATTCCCTGAATCTAAATGGCACTAACACATAGGTGCTCGTTCTGGGTAATAAACCTGAGCTTTGGGGAGTTAAACATTGGCTTGACACTCTGGGCCCTTTACCTGCTTCTGTCTCTAAAGTCAAAAACCTGGCTTTTAATATTGATAAAAAACTTTCCTTCAAATCTCAGGTGTCTAGGGTCACAGCGACCTGATTTGCCATTCTCAAATGGATTAAAAAAATTCTCTGGCTAATTCCACCGGCAGCTCAGAGAACGGTCTTGCAGGCTCTGGTAATATCCAGGCTGGACTACGGTAACGTGTTATATCTGGGCGCAGATAAAGCCTCAGTCAATCGGCTGCAGGTTATTCACAATGCGGCTGCTCGTCTTCTCTTTCGTCTGCATAGATGCGCTTCTGCTTCACCTCTGCTCCAGCAATTACATTGGCTCAAAGTGAACAAGCGCACTGAGTTTAAGGCTCTATGTTACATATATCGGGCCAAATTTGGCCTGGCTCCCTCTTATATCCAAAGATTGGAAACACCATATTTGCCTGCTCGACAGTTGAGATCTTCCAGCCTCTCACTGTTCTCAGTTCCCAAGTTTCGTCTTGTTCGTATGTGCGCCCGCTCTTTCTCCTACCTGGGCCCTAAACTCTGGAATGGACTCCCAATCGATCTTAGGAACTCTCACTCTCTGCTAGCTTTCTGCAAGAAATTAAAGACTTTTCTTTTAAGCGACCAAGCCTGATTCTTATTTCGGCCTGTTGCCTAGCGCTTGTGTGGCTCGGCCTCCGCCTTGTCCAGTGCCGGGAGACCCTGTTGGATAGCTGTGCGCTTTATAAATCAACCAAATAATAAATGATAGCAAATAATAATAAATATGTGGAGTCCGTTGTCGAGGCTGCTGTCGACGAGTACTGCGAGGACCTGGGCTTGAGATGCACTGCGCAGTCGGTGATGCGTTGGTTCTGAGGACTGCAAGGGCGATGCGGGCCTTCTGCACCGAGTCCAATCTACACAGCAGTGGTGATGCTCGAAAATGCGCTGCTCAGTCAAGGAGATGCGTCGGTTCTGCTCGGGGATGTTTCGCTCAACAGAGAAGATGCATTGGTCCCACTGATAAGCACCTTTGGCCCACTTCCATAGGTCCGGGACTGGGGTGGCACCACTTGGCAGGGTAGACTCAGATATGGCAAAATCCAGGTGCAGTTGCAAAGTGTTTGGAAGCCTGTTATGTCCCTGAGGCTGCAGGTCAGGAGCCCAGCCAACCAGCCCTTGGAGTCAATCTGGGTTCTGGGTTCAAGAGGTGCTGGTCCAGTCCTTCTCGCCCAGGCAAGAGGTCAGCAGATCAGCACAGCAAAGCAGGATTCCAGCAGAGTAGTCATCCAACAGAGTGGCTGTCCTTTCAGCAGCACACCAGTTCTTCTTCCTGGCAGAGTATCCACAGATCCAGAAGTGTACTGAAGTGGTGTTGTCTGAGGTCTTTCTTTCTTACACAGAAGTGGGGAGAAGTATCTAGAAGAATTCCTTTGAAGTGCACAGATGCCCTGCGTTCCCTGCTCTGGCTCAGACTAACTACAAGGGGTAGGTAGCCCTTTGTGTGGAAACAGGACACATCCTATTCAGGTGTAAGTGAGGCTGGCCCAAGCACCTCCCTCCCATCCTGCCAGTGATGGCCCATTCAGTCACACCTAAGCTCCCAATGTGTGTGACTGTCTAAAAGGAATACACAAAACCCAAATGCCAACTACACCCAGCCATGTGACCAGAGACAAGCTGAAGCCATCAGATGGCTAAAGCAAGAAAATGCCAGCTTTCTAAAAGTGGAATTTTCAGAAGTTTAATTTTTAATTAGACTTCACCATAAGTTAAGCTTATAAATTAGAGTTCCAGAGATGCCAAACTTGAAAGGGTTATATCTTCCTACTTGGTCATTACACTTATAAAATGTAATAAGGCAACTCCAATGCTACACTATGGGAGAGAGAGGCCGTGCCTTGCAGCAGTCAACAACGAATTTAAGAGTTTTTCACAACCAAGAGATGTAAAACTTAAAAGTAAATGTTCAACTTTTTAAATGCACTGCACCATGCCCATGAGGCTGTCTAGGGCTTACCTGAAGGGTGACCTACTTGTAAGAAAAGGAAGGGGCCTTCGGCGAAATCGCTCCCTTGGGACCCCCTTGGTTCAGGAGCTGTGCTATGTCCGCGGAATCCCGACTCCCCAGCCGCTGGGTGAGTCGGCTTCCTCGCAGCGCGCCCGGGCTCTGAGTGTTACAGGGCTGATCGCTGGGCTCTCAGGGTGTTCCCCTCCCCTCCGCCACCTGCTCCTGGATGGAGGACCGTGCGTGAAGATTTGGGCTGCCTCCGATGCGTGCCCCGTTGTTGTGGCTTTCCATTCCCTTGTCTGCCGACCACCACGAAGCCTCGCTTCCCTGACTTCCCGAGAGCAGTCGTGCCTTGACCCCAGGTGCTTCTGCAGCCCCGCCCCGCCGATCCACTCCCGCCCCACCTGACCCCAAAATGGCAGAAAATTGTGGCAGAGTTGCTTGAAGGTGGGCCAGGCAAGGGCTGCTCCTGTCCCTAAAATGACGCCCGGAGCGTGATTTCGTTGCTCACATCAGGGTCTCCACAGCACAAAAGACTTGCATTGGGACTGTTTTTTACACTTAGTCCTACGTCAGTCTCACTCACACCAAGAGAATTGCTGGGGGCAACAGCTGAGTGCACTACAACCCCGGTCCTACACATTCTTTATGCCTGACCTTAGGATGGCTGTCCTGGCCTGTCCCCTGGAAGCATTGCTATCGAGTGCATATCAACCCTACAATAAGTCTTGGCCTCCCAGTAACTCCGGGATGGGTGCTACCAATTTGATCTATGACGATGCCCCCCGGACTTAAAACTTGAGCATTGTACACACCACGAAGCTGATCAACAGGGCCCATGCCTAGTGGAACTTTTATGGAACTTTCGATGGACTTTTGACGATGCCCCCTGGGCGATACCAAAACTGTTTGTACTTACCTCGGTGCACGAGCAACCCTGGCCGATGCCCGGTGGAGCTGTCATATGCAGCTATAGAGGAGTCTGGCCCTGGTTTCACCCCCTCGGCCGTCACCTACCCACACGGTCATCTGACATTGTTTTCCTCGTTCCCCCGTTGTGTTTCCTCCCTCCGTGATTCTTTGATTTAATTGATGTAACTATGTAACCCGTAACTTGCTGATCCTCTGAAACCTTGAACATTATACACACCACGTAGCCCGATCAACAGGGCCCTTGCCCGGTGGAACTTTGATGGAACTTTCAATGGACCTTTGACGATGCCCCCTGGGCGGATACCAAAACAGTTTGTACTTACCTTGGTGCACGAGCAACCTTGGCCGATGCCCGGTGGAGCTGTCATATGCAGCTATAGTGGAGTCTGGCCCTGGTTTCACCCCCTCGGCTGTCACCTACCCAGCCGGTCATCTGACATTGTTTTCCTCGTTTCCCCGTTGTGTTTCCTTCCCTCCCCCTCCTCCTCCCTCCGTGATTCTTTAATTTAATTGATGTAACTATGTAACCTGTAACTCGCTGATCCTCTTGTAAAGCACTCTGATACCTCTGGGTCTAGCCAGCGCTATATAAAACTTTTCAAATAAATAAATAAATAAATAAATAAATAAATAAATAAATAAATAAGGTTTGGGCCTGGCAAAGGTTTTATTTTGCCAGGTCGAAACAGCAGTTTAAAACTGCACACAGAGGCTCTGCAATGGCAGAAAAGACACGTGTTCAAAGGGCTACTTAAGTGGGTGGCACAATCAGTGCTGCAGGCCCACTTTTGCAAAAAGAACAAATGGTGGACGGAATGCTGAACAATGTCAAACACTCACCTCTAGTACAGGGATCTGGGCCTAAATCCATACTTTTTTTGCTCACCACGCCATTCCAGTTTGGACCCAGCCATATGCAAATCAGTCTTGACCCTGCTCCCCATAGAGACAGTCCAGCCCAAACTGCCAGGCCAGGTCCTCTCCCGACCGGGAACGAGCATCCTAGGACCGGTTTTGAGGTATCTCCCCATATCAGCCAGCATAGCTTGACTCCGTTAGAATGGTGAGCACGGGACCCATACCTGGGCATACCCATCCCCCTAAGGACGACAAATGCAAAAAAGAACAAATGGTGGATGGAATGCTGAACAATGTCAAAACAATCACTGCCAGGACAGAGATCTGGGCCTATATCCTTAGGTTTTTTTGCTCAACATGCCATTGCAGTTTGGATACAGCCATATGCAAATCAGTCTTGACCCTGCTTCCCATAAGAACTGTTATGTTATGTTATGTTATTAACACTTATATCGCGCACGGCTACTCAAGAGTGTCCCGGCGCGGAAGCCAAAAGTGAACGCTACGGAGCAGAAAGCAACTGTGAATTAGATGAACAGCAACGTTTTTAGCTGCTTCTTAAACAGCCTGGTGTCTTGCGTGATCCGCAGTTCGTATGGAAGGGAATTCCAAGCTTCTGCTGCCTTAAAAGATAAGGAACTGCCCCCCATTCGTGTAAGGCGAAAGCGGGGAATCACTGCAAGACGCTGCGAGGCTGAACGCAATTGTCTTTGAGGAGCATAAAAACTAAAACGTCTCCTAAGATATGGCGGGCAGCCCGAACTGCCAAGACAGCTCCTCCTCAGACCGGAAACAAGCATCTTAGGACCACTTTCAGGGTATCTCCCCATATCAGCCAGGATATCGTGACTCCGGTGGCATGGTGAGCACGTGACCCATGTCTGGGCATGCCCGTCCCATTAGGGCAACAAATGCAAACAAATAATGGACGGAATGCTGAACAATGTCAAACAGTCACCACCAGTATAGAGATCTGGTTCGAAATCCATCGTTTTTTTGCTGACTATACCATTCCAGTTTGGACCCAGCCATATGCAAATCAGTCATGACCCTGCTCCCCATAGTAATAATCCAGACGGAAATGCCAGGCCAGGTCTTCCCCAGATCGAAAACAAGTATCCTAGGACCGGGAGGGGGCGTGGCTACAGGCCAAGCATGGCGGTCGTCTGTTAGACGAGCTCCGGTCCTGGGCTCCATTATCCTGCTATTATCCTGAGGCACACAGACATTTGGGGTCTGCGGCAGTGGGAGCAGAGTGCCTGAGGCTGGGCCGATAATCGGAACCGCCTTTCAGCCGAGATCTGCCGGCGAGGAGAGCGGATTGCCCTGCGCTCGGACGGGGCGCCGAAAAGTGTTGCGGAAGCGTTGGCTGGGAGAGAGGACCCGGACGATCACGGAGCCTGGCGGCTTGGAACTTTTCCTGGCCTGGGGTGCAGATGACACGCCGCTGCAGCGAGCTCCGGTGGGTGTAACCGGTGGTGAATTGTGGAGGTCTTCCGGAGCAGCGGGAGACGGACGGAGGGGACTGCGCGACTGGGGCACTGCAGCTACGAGAGCCCGGGGATGCGACGCGGCCTACCGTGATGACGGACTTGGCGGCATGCTGGAGAGACTAGCGGAGGTGTCGGAGAACGGCCCACACATGGTGTGCGGCACAGCGGTATACTCCTGAGGCGTGTGGGATACCGGCGGCACGGATGAGGATCCCTTGCAGTACTGCGAGCCACGGGGGCGGGATCCCTGGTCCCCGGTCGGGGAGGACGCCATGCGTGGGGCCTAGCTGCATTTTACTGCCTCTACTTTGCACAATGGGACATTGAAACGCGGCGGCACACGGAGTCAGGTTCTGGCTGCGCTTGGTGAACCGGGGTTAATAGAGATGTGCTGTGGGACAGTGTGCCTCGGCTTCTGAGACCTCTCTGGCGCTTGATGCGGCGATAGGACTGGCCCGGGCTGGGGTTACATGGACGCTGCACACAGCGGAGCTGTGGTGCATAGGGATCGCGGACCCCTGAAATACTGTGTGGCTGCGAGACTGACACAGGGTGGCGACTGGGTCTTCTGGCTGCGGGCACACTAGCGAGGTGTTGGGGTGGCAGGTGCAGCCGCCTGTTGTTGTGTGCTACCTCACATTCCCCGTGATGGGGCGCATTAGGGGAAAACAGCAGGAGCAAGGGATGGCTCTGAGTCCATACCGGACACCGCAGAACACACAGATGGCGCACCGCCGCTCAGCTGCATTCCGCCGACTGCCCTGACTGAGCCGGGGGACAAGCTGGACCTCATCTTATTAGAAATACGGGAGTCCAGGAAAGCCATCGAGCTCCAGATTGGGACCCTAACGACAGGCCTTACCCTGCTCAGGGCGGATCATGTGAAGCTTGCGGATAGGGTAAAGGACAATACCACGACACTGGAGGAGCTAACACCTCGCCAGGCGAAGAGTGAGGCGCACATTACACAGCTGCAGGCTCAGGTAGCCACCCTGATGAATCGTGTGGAGGATGTGGAAGGGAGAGCACGGAGGAACAACATACGCGTCATTGGTCTGCCAGAGAGAAGTGAAGGGAGTGACGCTACGCGCTACATGGAGCAGTGGTTCAGGGATCACGTCACGGCCGAGGGGCTCTCTACTCAATATTGTATTGAACGTGCACACAGGATCCCCATGGGGCGGCCGCGGCCGGGGGCCCCACCGCGTCCCCTAATAGTGAAGTTACTGAACTTTCGGGACAGAGACACAATCCTGCAAAAGGCTCGAGAACTTCCCCAGATTAACTTCGAAAATGCGAGAATCTCGCTATATCCTGACTATACGGTTCTGGCGCAGCGGCAGCGATCTTCCTTCATGGCAGTTAAGCGACGCCTACGGGACTTGAACTTGAAATATGCACTGCTGTTCCCGTCCCGGCTGAAGTTCTGCATGACCAGAAGGCGTACTTTTTTGAAAGCCCGGGAGATGTGGACGACTGGCTGGAGGTGATGGAACTGACCAAAACTGCACCATCTGGGTCTCAGGGTGCGACCGAGGCTCCCACCGGTATTGGTGTATATGCTGCCCGCGGTAGCAGGCGCTCACGCAGGAATACTGTTCGGAAGTTCCTCACCTCGCAACAGATGCAGCAAAACAAGTCACAGGCGATACTCGCGACGGCTACTTTCACACAACCTAATAGGCTGGAAGAGAAGACCTCCTCTGAAGACGAGGTGCAGGACACAGACTCAGAAGGGAGTGTGGCTCTGTTCCCTACTGTGACCACGCAGACAGCTGACGGCTTATTTGCTTAAATTGAACGATATATTGGAGTGCATTTGTGAAATGTATAATGATTCTGTAAGATATGATGCTAGCTAAAGTGCGATAGTATGGCGTACGTGCACTCTTACAGCCCAAGGTACCGATAGAGCTTACATGTATTATCTCGACAGAGACTACGCCACATGCGAAGCGCTAGCAATGTCCCCCACATGGCGAATGCGCTTTTTGTATTTACAATGTTTTTTTGTGTACAGTTACGTTGTGTGGTCCGGTACAGTTCTTCGACCGGACCAAGTATAGGGAAGTTTTGGGGGGTATACGGTCCGAGTGCAGAGATGGGCTTGGTTGGGTCCAAAGGTTTAGAGACACTGCCTGCAGGTAAGCGGGCGCTGACGGCCCAGCAATGCATTCATTTGGTAGGTACACTATCTTAACGTGGAACGTTAGGGGGTTAGGCTCTGTGCAGAAGCGCCACAGAATACATGCGCAGCTACAGCGACGCAAAGTGCAGATAGTGTGCTTGCAACAGTCCCATATAGCGGAGGGTGAAGTGCCGAAGTTACGTAGGAAGTGGAGAGGTCAGATCTTCTCCACCACATATTCCAGCTTTGCGAGGGGGGTCACCATTTGGGTTAGGCATGGAGTACCGTTTCTAGCGCTGGAGCAGCGGATAGACAAGCAAGGGAGATATATATTTGTACGGGGGACGTTGGATGGACAGCATGTGGTTTTGGGCAGCATATATGCACCCAACATTGAACAAGACAAATACTGGGGTATATTAAATGTTGCACTTACGGGATGGGAACACCACCCATGGATACTAAGAGGCGATTGCAATACAGTGACGGATGTTACACTGGATAGGTCTCACCCGCCTGTGCATGGGGCGGGAGTGATTAAACAGGCGGAAGCACTGGGTAGATGGGCTTTGCGATGGGAGATGTGTGATGTATGGCGGATGCGGCACCCCACACATAAGGAGTACTCATTCTATTCCCCTGTCCACGTACTACACACGAGAATAGACAGAATATATTGTTCCAACCGGATAGCAATGCAGGTGTCCCAGGCGACATATCTGGCAAAGACCTTTTCGGACCATAACTCACTAGAAGCCTTGCCTCAGACTTCAAAGCCTTAATTCTGGGCTCTCAGACAACTTGCCTAAATTTGCCCTTATCCAATCCAGTTCACCCCAATACGCATAGAATTACAAGACACATTTCTAGAGGTATAGTAGAAAACAACCTCATGCAAGTCCCCTTAATACACGAACCCACCACAACACCCATCAATACTCGGCTAAAATGTATACTTCTAAATTGTAGATCGGCCTCAAGACATGCAACCGACATTGCTGACCTCATACTTTCGAATGAACCTGACCTACTAATTCTGACTGAAACATGGCTAAACGAATCATCTACTCCCATCCTAGACATACTAGTACCCCCAAACCATTACATAACTAGACTTGACAGAACTGATAGGCTAGGTGGGGGAATTGCTTGTATACATCGGAGCAATCTCTCAGTGAACCGCTCCCACTCCCCGGTACTATCCTCCTGTGAATACCTATGTTTAGACATCACTTGTAATAACAAATCAATATGCTCTCTAAACGCATTCTACCACCCACCAGGTGATAACCTCACCTTCATCGAACATCTCATGGACATCCTAGCAACAAAGGATGGACAACAAATTACCCAAATATTCCTTGGTGACTTCAATCTCCACTGGGATGACCTTGATGACCCAGGAGTCAACAGCCTAAAAGACTTTCTCTCAGACCTTAACCTTATCCAAATCTGTGACAGCCCCACACATAATAAAGGCTCAACCCTTGATCTAGTAATTTCAAAAGCCGACTCCACGCAGCTTGATTCGATCCTCCCTTGCGACTGGTCTGACCACCACATCATTACATTCCACATCAACGAATCAGTTAAATTACTCTCTACCCAACCCACGAGAACAAAAATCTGGAAGAGAAATCTAAAGAATGTTTCCGACCTACTCACAACCCACAGCCCTAACATCTTGCTTCCCCCTGAAGGCCTATCCGATGTACAAGATCTGACCAACCATTACTTTCACTCCATGAACACGGTTCTAGACAATATAGCCCCCTTACAAATGAAAAGAGAAACCATAAAAGACTCAAAACCCTGGTATGATGGCAGGCTAAACGAAGGCAGGCGTTCCCTAAGACTAATCGAACGTAGATGGAGAGCGACACCATCCTCTGATCACCTCAAGCTACTATGGAGCACTAGAAACTCTTATTACAGAAAGATCAGACAATCAAAAGCAGACTTCTTTACTAAACAATTAGACCAAGCCAAGAACCGTCCCAAAAAGCTTTTCGAACTAATCAAATCACAATTTAAGGAGGTGCCCCACTGCCCCCAAGCTATCCCTGACACAATACCCAACTGCGAGGAATTCGCCTCCTTCTTTACAATAAAGACAGAAAACATAAAGATGGACCTGCGCAACGACCTAATATCCCTTAACAACCCCCACATGGACACATCAGTGCCCTCGCCTGTGGCCCCACTGATACGTCCTGCAAAGTTCGACCTCAAAAACAACGCATCTTGGTCCTCCTTCTACACCTACAGTGAAGAATCCATTTTAAAAACGCTCATGGCCCTGAATCCCTCCAGTCACTTCACAGACCCTCTTCCTGCAAACCACATAAAAGACTTCATTCCACAGTTACTGCCGCTCTGGACCAAGATTATAAACTCCTCTCTCATGCAAGGAATCATCCCAGAAGTCCTTAAAGCAGGGCAGGTATCCCCTATCTTAAAGAAGCCGTCGGCGGACCCATCGGACTTAAATAACTATCGTCCAATATCCAACATCTCCACATTGTCCAAACTCTTAGAAAAATGTGTCCACATGCTGCTTGGCAAACACATAGACCAATTCAACCTGCTCAACCAATACCAATCCGGCTTCCGTGCTGGTCACAGCACTGAATCATCCATGACCCACATAATAGATGACGCATTAAAAATCCTTGACCAAAACGATGCCTGTTTACTAATCTTGCTGGACTTATTCTCGGCCTTTGATACCGTCAAACACAACACTTTGATAGATCTCCTGAAACACAGAATGGGTCTATCTGGATCTGTTCTAAATTGGTTCACCTCCTTCCTCCAAAATAGATCACAAAGATTCAAGGTCGATCAATCACTATCCAAGACCGTCCCAGTCACTTTAGGAGTACCACAGGGATCATGCCTTTCCCCTACACTTTTCAACCTTTTCATGGAACCACTCACCAAACTCCTCAGCTCATCCAATGTACATTATCACATGTACGCGGATGACACACAACTCTACATTAAAATCCACTCACTTGAGGATATCAAATCTCTCAATTCAACGCTTCAAAAAACGCAGACCTGGCTGGCCGAAAACCATCTGAAACTAAACACCCTCAAAACTGAATTCCTCTTAATCGCTCCCCCCAACCAATCGACCACCATCCTTGATTGGATGAACCACCTAACAGCACTCAAAGGTCAACCTCTCATTATCGACTCAGCGAAATCACTGGGAGTGACCCTGGACAGAAACCTAAACATGCGGAAACACATCAGCGCCTCTACAAAAGGAGCAAATCTTCAAATGAACACCTTGAGAAAAATGAAACCCTTCCTGCCCGCAAATGACTTCAAGCATGCAGTGCAAGCTCTAGTAATCCCCAGAGTGGAATATGGGAGTGTCAGTCTCAGCGGCCTTCCCAGAGCGACGACGGCCCCTTTAAGAGCTTCAATCAACACTGCTGCCAGACTCATCACTGGCTCCAAAAACAAGCATTGGCATAGCCAATAGTTCTCGCCTTTGGGACCTTATAAGTGTTTAGCCATGCAACAGTTGGTGTTGTTGCACTAAGGATATTGTGCTGCATAACTAAATACTTATAAGGTCCCAAAGCGAGACCTATTGGCTATGCCAATGCTTGTTTTCTTTTAAATGGATCAATCCCTTTTTTTTTTTTTTCTTCTTTTAAATGTATTTCTTTTTCTGTTACCTGATGTCAAGGTGTAACACTTCTCTAATTTATTTTTATGTTTAATATAGATTTTATTTAGTACTGCAAGTTATATATTGACTTGCAGCACTAGAAAAGTAATACAAACCACCATTAAGACATACGTTCTAATTTAATGAACATTTTGTCTCGGAAGCAGTGAATAGCTTCTGTTATGTCACTTTCTTATTATCGCTTAATTTCCTTGTAAATGAAGTTTATATTCCCTGACTTTTGTTGTACTCTGTGTTATGGGAAACTTTGCTATCTTGTCATATCCCTCCTGCAAATGCACAACATCACTAGCAAGAAGCCCAATTTATTCCTGATTCTTGTGTAAGCAATGTCATTAGGCAGACAAAGAAGGCCGCAACCCCTTGAGAAGCCTTACAGGAACAATGAAAGTAAGGCTTGTTTAGCAGTAAATTGTCCTTGAGGGGGCCGGTCAGCTCCGTTCAGAGGGCTTGTTCTATTCTCTAGAAATGGCCATATATGCATTAATAAAGGTTTTATTCTAGTTGCAATTATGAGATTCATACCTTGTTTCGGGAGCAGAGGCACTTTCCTTGGTGCACTATTTCTTAGGTTGTGCTTGGTTAGAAAGCTGTGGATTTGCAGTGTAGCCTTTTTGCGTAGTGTTTTGGTGTTGTGACCACAGTGTAACATGTACCTGCACATGAGCAGATTTGGAGCAAAGATGAGTGAGAGACAGATGCATAAGCTTAGAATGTTTTTAGGTTGAAAGGGCATAGTTTGCAAATGGGAAGAGTTTTGGTGGCGTTCTTGTTTACCCGAGGATTGTTCTTATAATGTTGTGCTGAACATGTAGGAGTACTTTTATGCATGAAGTGAGATGTACCCCCAGATTCCTGACTTTCGTATCTGGGAAACTGAATCTACTTCTTGATTGAATACGTTCATGGGTCATCTTTTGAGGAACAGCTACGTGTTTTACATCTTACTGAATTTTAGGTAGTCTTGGCTGTTTCTAGTCTTTGCCAAGACAGAACTCCATAGTTTGCCGCCTGTGTGGAGAAGGAGGTTTTTGTAGGGTGAGGTGTCCAACAGAGGATGCGTGCCATTCTAAAGTGTATACCTCTAGTCTGCAACTATCTTTGAAAGTTTATTTGAATGAAGGATGGAACAGTTCTGTAGATGTCCCATTGGCCAATTCAGAGTTCATTGAATGTGGAGCGTCTGCCCTTGTGTAGGCAGAGAATCACTTGGAGAGCTACAGTGTTATGTTCAAATAAGTACAGGTAAAGTTGTCTGACTCCTGCATTTTTGCAGTCTCTGAAGTCTTTGGAATAGAAAGATTGGGGACCAAAGGTAGAAGCAAGTTTGCATTATTCAGGCGGGACTGGAGTAGTGTTATATCCTCAGTATTGTTATGTAAGGTAGTTCTATATTTTTGTGTTCTGTATTCTGTATACTGGTTGTTATAGCTTTAAAAAAAAGGCCAGATAAGTATTTAGGCTGACTTGCATTCACGCAATAAAAATATCATGGTAGTCTGTCACCCACTACCTAAGATAAATTAATCACTGTCCACATTAGAGGATGCAAAAGTTTTTAGCAACATTGACCTTAAGGCTGCATATCACCAAGTAACTCTCAAGGCTGAGTCACAAGCTTTAGCCTCTTTTATCGCCCTGGTTGGTGCCTACAAGTATTTACGATTGCCGTTTTGGTTTAGAATCAGCAGCCTGCGTATTTCAAAAACTTATGTTCACTCTGTTTAAGGATGTGCCTTCTGTGTTGGCTTTCCAGGACGACATACTTCTATTTGCCAAAGATGTTGTGCAACACAATTACATTCTGTACAAAGTTCTTGACAATTTAAGCAAATGTGGTATGGCTGTGTCCAGGGATAAATGTGAAATAATTTTACCCAACAATGTGGAGTACCTTGGTCAATATATCACGGCTGAGGGTGTTAAACCTAAACCTAAGGAGGATCTTGTAAAGGCGTTAAGGGATGTGCCTTCCCCTAGCAATAAGGACGAGTTGAAATAATTTTTGGGATTGAGTGACTAATATTACAGGTTTGTAAGTGGGTTTGCCACTCTCATGGATCCTCTTAAGAACATGCTGAGGAAAAAGGAACAGTTTAATTGGGGGGCGGGGGGGTGAGAGGGGCTGAACAAAATATTTTGGAAATTAAAGATATATTGACCAAGGTCCCAGCATTGAAGTCTTACATCGATGGGTATCAATTTATAATTGCTGGCGATACAAGCTCTGTTGGCTTAGGGGCTGTGTTTTGTCAACATGTGGACCCCAGCTCACAACACAACTGCTAAAATCAAAACCGTTTCCCTGTTGTACTTTCTTTTGTGCATTTATAGAGTGGCGGAGTCTTGGTGTGTATGGAAAGTATGACGGTGGTGATTCCTGATGTTTGTAGGAGTGAGCAGATTGTTGTGAGGTGTGTATATATATTAATGTTTAATTGTTCAGTATCATGGAGGTAATGTGTCTCAACAAAGTAGCTTATGGAATAACATGTTAAATTATGTGAAATATTTTGTGGATAAGTGACTAATATATTTACTGGTGATATTAAGCAAGATAAAAACAATAAATTATGTTTGATAAATGAGTTTGCACACTGAGTAGATTTATTGGGGCTAGAACCATAAGCACCCATCACGCATAGAGAAAGAAATACAGGTCAAGTGGGATTTTGCATTTATTTTTTGGTGTTGTTTCCCCCTTGTCCCGGACCTAAAATTATACAATTGTACCTTATTTCTCAGGTGATTAGCTGAGAGATTTGCCTCAAATATTGAATAGTATTTCACTAGGTCACAATGAGCTGCAGTAAAGGCAAATGAGTATTTAAAACCAGAAAAGAGTATTGTCATTCAGCAAATGACTATTTTCCGGAGCATTCCTCTGTGATGCGAGGTTTCTGCTTAATTTGAATTGTGTTTATGAGCTCTGAAAAGGTCAGCTGCTTTGTCAACAACTTTAACTAGGTGTGATATAGTTAGTTGCCTCGCTCCTCGTGAGGGAGGCGCGTGCGGTCTCCTCGAGACTGACATTAGTTGTGTAGAAGTATATGTTATTATTTAACTATAGTTCTACGCTCGGGTAGTGGAACAGCAACAAAGCCAGTTGCGGCAGCGATCTGCGGATGTCTGACACTCCCGGTCGTGGGTGTTTGCATTGGACTGAATAAACTTCAATTTTATTAACTACCCTCCGCCTCCGACTGCAATACTTCATATTGGCGACGATCTAGTGGCTTCCACCAACCCACCTCTTCACGTTGCACTGGATCACACTGTCTTCAACGGTTCGCCACCTTGCCGGAGTCATTGCTTCATTAATCATTCCCAGACTCCGTTACGCTCTTGTCAAGAGGATTTAATTATCCCAACGGAGTCCGGTTGTTCTCACTTTCGGACAGCGAGACGCTTCAGTTCTGCTCAACGAGCTCTCGACTCCTCGCAGGTCACGTGAGTGTGTGTGTGCGCTCGCTGCAGCGCGTTCAATGTCATCGTGTGCCCTTCCCATCTCACGCGAGTGCAGTGCAGCCTGGGCTTTCGAAAGCTGACCAGACGCTCGTGCGTCATGGCCTTTTCCCCGCACGGCCGGCATGTGTTTCCAATTATCGCGCCCGCGTCTGGGCACGATAAGTGGAAACAGATGTGTGCCCCGCGCGTAACCGCAGGGAAAAGGCCACGACGCACGAGCGTGTGGTCAGCTTTTGAAACCCCCTAACATAAAGTCTTCGCCTAGCATCGCTTGCGCGCTACTCGAGGCTCGACCTAAAAACAGTCACATCTCCCCTGACCTTCGAGCCCTCAACTGGCTACCTTTCGAGGCTAGAATTCATCTGAAAATCGCTTGTATGACGCACAAAGCACTTCATCACAAAACTCTGAGTATCTAGCTCAGAAATTAGTACTATCCTGTGGTAATAGATCCACCAGGAGCTCCAGCAATATCTTACTGAAACCGCAACGTTTTGTCAAGAAAAAAACATACAACCGGTCCTTCTCAGGAATGGCTCCCAGGATTTGGAATGCTTTGCCCCCAGAAACGAGACAGAATCCTTCTACTGCATTCTTCAAAAAAGAAGTGAAGGCTATTCTCATGGCTAAATTTACTTGAACTATTTATATGTACCTGTAATATATCTGCTAGTTTGTTTTAGTAATATTTTGTATTAGTCTCACCTACATTCTCTCTGCTTGTCTTTGTTTCTGTTTACTTACACCAACCCTGTAAAGCGCTCTGATACCCCTAGGGGTCTTGTTCGCGCTATACAAAACTTTCAAATGAATAAATAAGTACACCTCCTCTGCAGTTACTGCTACTGCTACGACTGGTGATAGTGCACTAGTACTGCTACAACTACTGATACTGCTACAACTACACCTCCTCTGCAGTTACTGCTACGACTGGTGATAGTGCACTAGTACTGCTAAAACTACTGATACTGCTACAACTACACCTCCTCTGCAGTTACTGCTACTGCTAAAACCACCGATGCTGCTACAACTACACCTCCTCTGCAGTTACTGCTACTACTGCTGCTGCTACTAGTACTGCTACAACTACTGATACTGCTACAACTACACCTCCACTGCTGTTACTACTACTGCTGCTGATACTGCTATTAGTACTGCTACAACTACTGATACTGCTACAACTACACCTAATCTGCAGTTATGGCTGCTGATACTGCCACTAGTACTGCTACAACTACTGATACTGCTACAACGACACCTCCACTGCAGTTACTGCTACTACTGCTGCTGACACTGCTACAACTACTGATACTGCTACAACTACACCTCCTCTGCAGTTACTGCTACTGATAAAACTACTGATACTGCTACAACTACACCTCCTCTGCTGTTACGGCTGCTACTGCTGCTGATACTGCCACTAGTACTGCTACAACTACTGATACTGCTACAACTACACCTCAACTGCAGTTACTAGTACTGCTGCTGATACTGCTACTAGTACTGCTACAACTACTGATACTGCTACAACTACACCTCCTCTGCAGTTACGGCTACTACGGCTGCTGATACTGCTACTAGTACTGCTCCAACTACTGATACTGCTACAACTACACCTCCAATGCAGTTACTGCCACTGCTACTAGTGCTGCTGTTAATGCTGCTAGTAGTGCTACAACCACACTACTTCTGCAGTTACTGCTACGACTGGTGCTACTGCTACTAGTACTGCTACAACTCCTGATACTGCTACAACTACACCTCCTCTGCAGTTACGGCTGCTACTGCTGCTGATACTGCCACTAGTACTGCTACAACTACTGACACTGCTACAACTACACCTCGTCTGCAGTTACTGGTACTGCTACGACTGGTGATAGTGCACTAGTACTGCTACAACTACTGATACTGCTACAACTACACCTCCTCTGCAGTTACTGCTACTGCTACGACTGGTGATAGTGCACTAGTACTGCTAAAACTACTGATACTGCTACAACTACACCTCCTCTGCAGTTACTGCTACTGCTAAAACTACTGATGCTGCTACAAGTACACCTCCTCTGCAGTTACTGCTACTGCTACGACTGGTGATAGTGCACTAGTACTGCTACAACTACTGATACTGCTACAACTACACCTCCTCTGCAGTTACTGCTACTGCTACGTCTGGTGATAGCGCACTAGTTCTGCTAAAACTACTGATACTGCTACAACTACACCTCCTCTGCAGTTACTGCTACGACTGGTGATAGTGCACGAGTACTGCTAAAACTACTGATACTGCTACAACTACACCTCCTCTGCAGTTACTGCTACAACTACTGATACTACTACAACAACACCTCCACTGCAGTTACTGCTACTACTGCTGCTGATACTGCTACAACTACTGATACTGCTACAACTACACCTTCGCTGCAGTTACTACTACTGATACTGATACTGCTGCTAGTACTGCTACAACTACTGATACTGCTACAACTACACCTCCTCTGCAGTTACTGGTACTGCTACGACTGGTGATAGTGCACTAGTACTGCTACAACTACTGATACTGCTACAACTACACCTCCTTTGCAGTTACTGCTACTGCTACGACTGGTCATAGTGCACTAGTACTGCTACAACTACTGATACCGCTACAACTACACCTCCTCTGCAGTTACTGGTACTGCTACGACTAGTGATAGTGCACTAGTACTGCTACAACTACTGATACTGCTACAACTACACCTCCTCTGCAGTTACTGCTACTGCTATGACTGGTGATAGTGCACTAATACTGCTAAAACTACTGATACTGCTATAACTACACCTCCTCTGCAGCTCCTGCTACTGATACGACTGGTGATAGTGCACTAGTACTGCTACAACTACTGATACTGCTACAAGTACACCTCCTCTGCAGTTACTGTTACTGCTACGACTGTTGATAGTGCACTAGTACTGCTACAACTACTGCTACTGCTACAACTACACCTCCACTGCAGTTACTGCTACTACTGCTGCAGTTACTGCTACAACCACACCTCCTCTGCAGTTACTGCTACTGCTAAAATTACTGATACTGCTAAAAGTACACCTCATCTGCAGTTACTGCTACTGCTACGACTGGTGATAGTGCACTAGTACTGCTACAACTACTGATACTGCTACAACTACACCTCCTCTGCAGTTACTGCTATGACTGGTGATAGTGCACTAGTACTGCTAAAACTACTGATACTGCTACAGCTACACCTCCTCTGCAGTTACTGCTACGACTGGTGATAGTGCACGAGTACTGCTAAAACTATTGATACTGCTACAACTACACCTCCTCTGCAGTTACTGCTACTGCTAAAACTACTGATACTGCTACAACTACACCTCCTCTGCAGTTACAGCTGCTACTGCTGCTGATACTGCCACTAGTACTGCTACAACTATTGATACTGCTACAACAACACCTCCACTGCAGTTACTGCTACTACTGCTGCTGACACTGCTACTAGTACTGCTACAATTACTGATACTGCTACAACTACACCTCCTCTCCAGTTATGGCTGCTACTGCTGCTGATACTGCCACTAGTACTGCTACAACTATTGATACTGCTACAACGACACCTCCTCTGCAGTTACTGCTACTACTGCTGCTGATGCTGCTACTAGTACTGCTACAACTACTGATACTGCTACAACTGCACCTCCACTGCAGTTACTACTACTGCTGCTGATACTGCTACTAGTACTGCTACAACTATTGATACTGCTACAACTACACCTCCTCTGCAGTTACTGCTACTACTGCTGCTGAGACTGCTACTAGTACTGCTACAACTACTGATAGTGCTACAACTACACCTCATCAGCAGTTACGGCTGCTGATACTGCCACTAGTACTGCTACAACTACTGATACTGCTACAACAACACCTCCACTGCAGTTACTGCTACTACTGCTGCTGATACTGCTACAACTACTGATACTGCTACAACTACACCTCCTCTGCAGTTACTGCTACTGCTACATCTACTAATACTGCTACAACTACACATCCTCTGCTGTTACAGCTGCTACTGCTGCTGATACTGCCACTAGTACTGCTACAACTACTGATACTGCTACAACGACACCTCCACTGCAGTTACTGCTACTACTGCTGCTGACACTGCTACAACTACTGATACTGCTACAACTACACCTCCTCTGCAGTTACTGCTACTGATAAAACTACTGATACTGCTACAACTACACCTCCTCTGCTGTTACGGCTGCTACTGCTGCTGATACTGCCACTAGTACTGCTACAACTACTGATACTGCTACAACTACACCTCAACTGCAGTTACTAGTACTGCTGCTGATACTGCTACTAGTACTGCTACAACTACTGATACTGCTACAACTACACCTCCTCTGCAGTTACGGCTACTACGGCTGCTGATACTGCTACTAGTACTGCTCCAACTACTGATACTGCTACAACTACACCTCCAATGCAGTTACTGCTACTGCTACTAGTGCTGCTGTTAATGCTGCTAGTACTGCTACAACCACACTACTTCTGCAGTTACTGCTACGACTGGTGCTACTGCTACTAGTACTGCTACAACTCCTGATACTGCTACAACTACACCTCCTCTGCAGTTACGGCTGCTACTGCTGCTGATACTGCCACTAGTACTGCTACAACTACTGACACTGCTACAACTACACCTTGTCTGCAGTTACTGGTACTGCTACGACTGGTGATAGTGCACTAGTACTGCTACAACTACTCATACTGCTACAACTACACCTCCTCTGCAGTTACTGCTACTGCTACGACTGGTGATAGTGCACTAGTACTGCTAAAACTACTGATACTGCTACAACTACACCTCCTCTGCAGTTACTGCTACTGCTAAAACTACTGATGCTGCTACAAGTACACCTCCTCTGCAGTTACTGCTACTGCTACGACTGGTGATAGTGCACTAGTACTGCTACAACTACTGATACTGCTACAACTACACCTCCTCTGCAGTTACTGCTACTACTGCTGCTGAGACTGCTACTAGTACTGCTACAACTACTGATAGTGCTACAACTACACCTCATCAGCAGCTACTGCTACTGCTACTGCTACGTCTGGTGATAGCGCACTAGTTCTGCTAAAACTACTGATACTGCTACAACTACACCTCCTCTGCAGTTACTGCTACGACTGGTGATAGTGCACGAGTACTGCTAAAACTACTGATACTGCTACAACTACACCTCCTCTGCAGTTACTGCTACTGCTAAAACTACTGATACTACTACAACAACACCTCCACTGCAGTTACTGCTACTACTGCTGCTGATACTGCTACAACTACTGATACTGCTACAACTACACCTTCGCTGCAGTTACTACTACTGATACTGATACTGCTGCTAGTACTGCTACAACTACTGATACTGCTACAACTACACCTCCTCTGCAGTTACTGGTACTGCTACGACTGGTGATAGTGCACTAGTACTGCTACAACTACTGATACTGCTACAACTACACCTCCTTTGCAGTTACTGCTACTGCTACGACTGGTCATAGTGCACTAGTACTGCTACAACTACTGATACCGCTACAACTACACCTCCTCTGCAGTTACTGGTACTGCTATGACTAGTGATAGTGCACTAGTACTGCTACAACTACTGATACTGCTACAACTACACCTCCTCTGCAGTTACTGCTACTGCTATGACTGGTGATAGTGCACTAATACTGCTAAAACTACTGATACTGCTATAACTACACCTCCTCTGCAGTTACTGCTACTGATACGACTGGTGATAGTGCACTAGTATTGCTACAACTACTGATACTGCTACAAGTACACCTCCTCTGCAGTTACTGTTACTGCTACGACTGTTGATAGTGCACTAGTACTTCTACAACTACTGCTACTGCTACAACTACACCTCCACTGCAGTTACTGCTACTACTGCTGCAGTTACTGCTACAACCACACCTCCTCTGCAGTTACTGCTACTGCTAAAATTACTGATACTGCTAAAAGTACACCTCATCTGCAGTTACTGCTACTGCTACGACTGGTGATAGTGCACTAGTACTGCTACAACTACTGATACTGCTACAACTACACCTCCTCTGCAGTTACTGCTACGACTGGTGATAGTGCACTAGTACTGCTAAAACTACTGATACTGCTACAGCTACACCTCCTCTGCAGTTACTGCTACGACTGGTGATAGTGCACGAGTACTGCTAAAACTATTGATACTGCTACAACTACACCTCCTCTGCAGTTACTGCTACTGCTAAAACTACTGATACTGCTACAACTACACCTCCTCTGCAGTTACAGCTGCTACTGCTGCTGATACTGCCACTAGTACTGCTACAACTATTGATACTGCTACAACAACACCTCCACTGCAGTTACTGCTACTACTGCTGCTGACACTGCTACTAGTACTGCTACAATTACTGATACTGCTACAACTACACCTCCTCTCCAGTTATGGCTGCTACTGCTGCTGATACTGCCACTAGTACTGCTACAACTATTGATACTGCTACAACGACACCTCCTCTGCAGTTACTGCTACTACTGCTGCTGATGCTGCTACTAGTACTGCTACAACTACTGATACTGCTACAACTGCACCTCCACTGCAGTTACTACTACTGCTGCTGATACTGCTACTAGTACTGCTACAACTATTGATACTGCTACAACTACACCTCCTCTGCAGTTACTGCTACTACTGCTGCTGAGACTGCTACTAGTACTGCTACAACTACTGATAGTGCTACAACTACACCACATCAGCAGTTACGGCTGCTGATACTGCCACTAGTACTGCTACAACTACTAATACTGCTACAACAACACCTCCACTGCAGTTACTGCTACTACTGCTGCTGATACTGCTACAACTACTGATACTGCTACAACTACACCTCCTCTGCAGTTACTGCTACTGCTACATCTACTAATACTGCTACAACTACACATCCTCTGCTGTTACAGCTGCTACTGCTGCTGATACTGCCACTAGTACTGCTACAACTACTGATACTGCTACAACTACACTTCCTCTGCAGTTACGGCTGCTACTGCTGCTGATACTGCCACTAGTACTGCTACAACTACTGCTACAACTACACCTCAACTGCAGTTACTAGTACAGCTGCTGATACTGCTACTAGTACTGCTACAACTACTGCTACAACTACACCTCCTCTACAGTTACGGCTACTACTGCTGCTGAGACTGCTACTAGTACTGCTACAACTACTGCTACTGCTACAACTACACCTCGACTGCAGTGACTGCTACTGCTACTAGTGCTGCTGTTAATGCTGCTAGTACTGCTACAACTACACTCCTTCTGCAGTTACTGCTACTGCTACGACTGGTGATACTGCTACTAGTACTGCTACAACTCCTGATACTGCTACAACTACACCTCCTCTGCAGTTACGGCTGCTACTGCTGCTGATACTGCCACTATTACTGCTACAACTACTGACACTGCTACAACTACACCTCCTCTGCAGGTACTGGTACTGTTACGACTGGTGATAGTGCACTAGTACTGCTAAAATTACTGATACTGCTACAACTACACCTCCTTTGCAGTTACTGTTACTGCTTCGACTGGTGATAGTGCACTAGTACTGGTACAACTACTGATACTGCTACAACTACATTTCCTCTGCAGTTACTGCTACTGCTACGACTGGTGATAGTGCACTAGTACTGCTACAACTACTGATACTGCTACAACTACACCTCCTCTGCAGTTACTGCTACTGCTACGACTGGTGATAGTGCACTAGTACTGCTAAAACTACTGATACTGCTACAACTACACCTCCACTGCAGTAACGGCTGCTTCTGCTGCTGATACTGCCACTAGTACTGCTGCAACTACTGATACTGCTACAACTGATGATACTGCTGCTAGTACTGCTACAACTACTGATACTGCTACAACTACACCTCCTGTGCAGTTATGGCTGCTACTGCTGCTGATACTGCTACTAGTACTGCTACAACTACTGATACTGCTACAACTACACCTCCTCTGCAGTTACGGCTGCTACTGCTGCTGATACTGCCACTAGTACTGCTGCAACTATTGATACTGCTACAACACACCTCCACGGCAGTTACTGGTACTACTGCGGCTGATACTGCTACTAGTACTCCTACAACTACTGATACTGCTAGAACTACACCTCCACTGCAGTTACTACTAGTGCTGCTGATACAGCTACTAGTACTGCTACAACTATTGATACTGCTACAACTACACCTCCTCTGCAGTTACTGCTACTACTGCTGCTGATACTGCTACTAGTACTGCTACAACTACTGATACTGCTACAACTACACCTCCTCTGCAGTTACGGCTGCTTATACTGCCACTAGTACTGCTACAACTATTGATACTGCTACAACGACACCACTGCATTTACTGCTACTACTGCTGCTGACACTGCTACTACTACACCTCCTCTGCAGTTACTACTGCTGCTGATACTGCCACAACTACACCTCCTCTGCAGTTACGGCTGCTACTGCTGCTGATACTGCCACTAGTACTGCTACAACTATTGATACTGCTACAACGACACCTCCACTGCAGTTACGGCTGCTACTGCTCCTGATACTGCCACTAGTACTGCTACAACTACTGATACTGCTACAACTACACCTCTGCTGCAGTTACTACTACTGCTACTGCTACTAGTACTGCTACTAATACTGCTACAACTACACCTCCTCTGCAGTTACTGCTCCTGCTACGGCTGGTGATAGTGCACTAGTACTGCTACAACTACTGATACTGCTACAACTACACCTCCACTGCAGCTACTGTTACTGATACTGCTACTAGTACTGCTACAACTACTGCTACAACTACACCTCCTCTACAGTTACGGCTACTACTGCTGCTGAGACTGCTACTAGTACTGCTACAACTACTGATACTGCTACAACTACACCTCGACTGCAGTGACTGCTACTGCTACTAGTGCTGCTGTTAATGCTGCTAGTACTGCTACAACTACACTCCTTCTGCAGTAGCTGCTACTGCTACGACTGGTGATACTGCTACTAGTACTGCTACAACTCCTGATACTGCTACAACTACACCTCCTCTGCAGTTACGGCTGCTACTGCTGCTGATACTGCCACTATTACTGCTACAACTACTGACACTGCTACAACTACACCTCCTCTGCAGGTACTGGTACTGTTACGACTGGTGATAGTGCACTAGTACTGCTAAAATTACTGATACTGCTACAACTACACCTCCTTTGCAGTTACTGTTACTGCTACGACTGGTGATAGTGCACTAGTACTGGTACAACTACTGATACTGCTACAACTACATTTCCTCTGCAGTTACTGCTACTGCTACGACTGGTGATAGTGCACTAGTACTGCTACAACTACTGATACTGCTACAACTACACCTCCTCTGCAGTTACTGCTACTGCTACGACTGGTGATAGTGCACTAGTACTGCTAAAACTACTGATACTGCTACAACTACACCTCCACTGCAGTAACGGCTGCTTCTGCTGCTGATACTGCCACTAGTACTGCTGCAACTACTGATACTGCTACAACTGATGATACTGCTGCTAGTACTGCTACAACTACTGATACTGCTACAACTACACCTCCTGTGCAGTTATGGCTGCTACTGCTGCTGATACTGCTACTAGTACTGCTACAACTACTGATACTGCTACAACTACACCTCCTCTGCAGTTACGGCTGCTACTGCTGCTGATACTGCCACTAGTACTGCTGCAACTATTGATACTGCTACAACACACCTCCACGGCAGTTACTGGTACTACTGCGGCTGATACTGCTACTAGTACTCCTACAACTACTGATACTGCTAGAACTACACCTCCACTGCAGTTACTACTAGTGCTGCTGATACAGCTACTAGTACTGCTACAACTATTGATACTGCTACAACTACACCTCCTCTGCAGTTACTGCTACTACTGCTGCTGATACTGCTACTAGTACTGCTACAACTACTGATACTGCTACAACTACACCTCCTCTGCAGTTACGGCTGCTTATACTGCCACTAGTACTGCTACAACTATTGATACTGCTACAACGACACCTCCACTGCATTTACTGCTACTACTGCTGCTGACACTGCTACTACTACACCTCCTCTGCAGTTACTACTGCTGCTGATACTGCCACAACTACACCTCCTCTGCAGTTACGGCTGCTACTGCTGCTGATACTGCCACTAGTACTGCTACAACTATTGATACTGCTACAACGACACCTCCACTGCAGTTACGGCTGCTACTGCTCCTGATACTGCCACTAGTACTGCTACAACTACTGATACTGCTACAACTACACCTCTGCTGCAGTTACTATTACTGCTACTGATACTGCTACTAGTACTGCTACAACTACTGATACTGCTACAACTACAGCTCCTCTGCAGTTACTGCTACTGCTACGGCTGGTGATAGTGCACTAGTACTGCTACAACTACTGATACTGCTACAACTACACCTCCACTGCAGCTACTGTTACTGATACTGCTGCTAGTACTGCTACAACTACTGATACTGCTACAACTACACCTCCTCTGCAGTTACTGCTACTGCTGCTGATATTGCTGCTAGTACTGCTACAACTCTTGATACTGCTACAACTACACCTCCACTGCAGTTACTGCTACTACTACTGATACTGCTACTAGTACTGCTACAACTACTGATACTGCTACAACTACACCTCTACTGCAGTTACTACTACTGCTGCTGATACTGCCACTAGTACTGCTACAACTACTGATACTGCTACATCTACACCTCCGTTGCAGTTACAGCTGCTACTTCTGCTGATACTGACACTAGTACTGCTAGAACTACTGATACTGCTACAACTACACCTCTACTGCAGTTACTACTACTGCTGCTGATACTGCCACTAGTACTGCTACAACTACTGATACTGCTACAACTACACCTCCGTTGCAGTTACGGCTGCTACTTCTGCTGATACTGACACTAGTACTGCTTGAACTACTGATACTGCTACAACTACACCTCCGTTGCAGTTACGGCTGCTACTTCTGCTGATACTGCCACTAGTACTGCTACAACTACTGATACTGCTACAACTACACCTCCTCTGCAGTTACGGCTGCTACTTCTGCTGATACTGACACTAGTACTGCTACAACTACTGATACTGCTACAACTACACCTCCTCTGCAGTTACGGCTGCTACTTCTGCTGATACTGACACTAGTACTGCTACAACTACTGATACTGCTACAACTACACCTCCACTGCAGTTACTACTACTGCTGCTGATACTGCCACTAGTACTGCTACAACTACCGATACTGCTACAACTACACCTCCTCTGCAGTTACGGCGGCTGATACTGCCACTTGTACTGCTACAACTACTGATACTGCTATAACGACACCTGTACTGCAGTTACTGGTACTACTGCTGCTGATACTGCTGATAGTGCTGCTACAACTACTGATACTGCTACAACTACACCTCCTCTGCAGTTACTGCTACTACTGCTGCTGATACTGCTGCTAGTACTGCTACAACTACACCTCCTCTGCAGTTACTACTACTGCTACTAGTGCTGCTGATACTGCTACAACTACATCTCCACTGCAGTTACTGCTACTACTGCTGCTAGTACTGCTACAACTACTGATACTGCTTCAACTACACCTCCACTGCAGTTACTACTACTGCTGCTGCTGATACTGCTGCTAGTACTGCTACAACTCTTGATACTTCTACAACTACACCTCCTCTGCAGTTACTGCTACTCCTTCTAATAACAGCAATAATGAACAGTCCCGAGAAGGGAGCCTCAGCTGGTCTGGGACAACTTGTCGGGCCAGCGTGTAACAGGAGTTTCGTTCTCGCGAGAATCCTCAGTGTGAACTTGAAAGCACAGACAAGCAGGCGGGCATGCGCATTAGAAACTGGAGAACTTCTGGGCCTGTGCAAAGTGGCTTTGGCATTGGTAGAGGACGGATGGCCCTGATCTCTCCTTATGAAGGTGGCTAATGGTGCAAATTATACACCGCCTTTTTGCGATTTTCCCAGGGGTTTGAGAGGCAACTGATGGATTAATCATATTCAGTCTTATCTCAAAAACATTCATTCATAGAGTTGGTTGTAAACCCTTCTGCCTCGTGAATATTACTGAGCGAACTCTCATTTTGCAACCCTCTAGGAATGGATATACACACGGTGATGGAGGCCTGCAAGGGACAGCAGACCTTCGCCCACACCTTTGCATTCCTAGCATGACAACTACATATTTAAAGCAACCTTTATCTTTCAAAGGGACCGGCTTTGCTTTTTTTATGGCATGTTTGGAAGACGTCAGGGGACATGCAGGACAGGGAGGGAGAGCTTGCCCTTTGTGAATGAGTAATGGCATGAGCTCCGGGGGTCAGTCTCTTATCAGTGGGCTGAAAGTGCAGTTGCAGCTATAAAGCATTATAAGAATCCATTGCAACTAGCCAGTTGAAGGAGGGTGCCAATGTACCCCCTCCTATTGCTCATTTGGGAAGGGTTGCATTCCTTGCATACCATAGTATGACCCAGAGGCTTTCTCTGACTTGTAGGAGGGCGCCCGTGCACACACTGTCAAAAGGCAGCTTCCGGCGGCGGCCACACACCTTATGGTTTTGGGAATCGCAGGCCTTGCAGTTGCAGAAGACATTTCTACTTCATTCCACCCCAAGCTTGGATACTTGTTTCTCCTGCTCCCCGACCTGCAGGCAGATCGCAAGAGATACGGGGCAAACAGAACGACTCTTGTCTCCCTTCCCAAAGCAAATGCTGTATTGATTATTTAACCTGCTGAATTTTCCACAGGTATGCTTCTTCTTTGCGTCCAGGAGGAGCTTGCCACTTGGTATATATCTGTCGGCGTTAGCGACTGGTTCGACCTGTTGGCTTTGCTAATGCTTGTTTTAATGAAAGCGCGCCCATCTCTTCGCTTCTCCTGCTGTGATGGTGGCGGCGTCTTCAGCACCTGGACAAAGACGCCGCTGCGCCAGGCCGCGTGTCCCCAAACAAGTGCTGAAGATGTCGGCAGCTGCTTCTGTTCATGGGCAAGCAGTGCAAAGGGCAGAGACGTCAGAAGCGGATCTTCAAAGTGTTGACACTAAACAGCTGTACTTTTAGCTGGGAGTGGGGTGAGTGCAGTGCTGCCTTTCTGCAGGGCCTGAGACCCCGGGGTCTGGTGACAAATGGCCGGCCAGCGTCTGTGCAGTGATTTCTTCTGGCCTTTGCACTAAGTGCCGGTAATTACACCCACAGAGCGGCGCGGGGGCGTTAATGGCGCAGCAGCGGCGGTGCGCGATGTCCCCAGCCTGAAGAGGGCGCCGGGGGCTGCACAGCCGCCCACAGAGGCCCGCGGGCTGAACGCGGCTCTGTGGTGTCACACATAATCACTTAATAACGCAGACCCAAGCACTGCTTTCACTCTCATTTCAGCAAAATCGGAGCTCCTTCAGGCAATTTTGGGCCCATTTACTTCTTCGAGCTGCTGTTCCATACAAATCCCAAATTATACCTTTGCATGTGTACTCGTGAGAGGCGCCTGTGAGGTTCCTAGCTCACGCCCCTCCTCCTCTAGGCTCCAGAGAAGACGTGTACTGAAGAGAGGCTGGGAGAGACATGTCTGGAGGCGGGTAGATGTCTACTCATGTGGGCAGCTGGAATGTAAGGGTGTCTCTCCAGCCCCTGTGAAGGAGGCCCCACTGTCGGCTCTGGGCTGGAGTGGCAGCCATGTTGCTGCACCCTTAGTACAGTAGCTTAAGATACCATGAGGTGTACACCCTGCCGCTAAACTCTTGGGTTCCAGAGTAGCATGCTACTCGCTGTAAAGCGCATCAGCACCTTGTCAGGGGTAGTAAATACAGATACAATACAATACACAGCACCTTCTCTTCCCACCCTCTAGTCTCAACTCGGGCTTGCTAACTAAGCGTGCCAAGCACATGAATGGCCAGCGAGCCCGCTCACATCTAAATTGAACCCCACCACTGGTGTCCGTAAAGGTACTTGGATCTCTGTGCCACACACATCGTCGGTACGCGAGGACCAACGGGCAGATCCACTCTCACCTGCTCTTAAAATGAAAATTTTGACCCATTGGCTGTAGATTTCTATTATTAATTCCAATTTGTTGATATTGCTGTAAATGATGTTGAGGACACAGCATTTCTGTGAGACAATATTTTAGTTGCGATATACCGCTGTTGTGTCTCGTATGTTTACCAAGGTATAACTGCCCATATGTAATCATGATATTATGTTATCTTACTCATGCTACCCTAGTATTCAGTAAACTTGTTGATAGCCCCCCTCAATTAGAAAAATGCATTTAGGTACCCTGGAAGATGTGCTCTCGCTCAGTGCAGAAATCAGCTGTCTGTAACTCTGTCAGGAGACTTCTGGACTGTGGCTTGGTGCCTGTGCTGCGAGGAGAAGGCAGCTCTCTCTAGCTTCGGCTTAACTCACTGGCTTACAGAGTGGCGTTTAAGAGAGACTAAATTGTCTTCAAAACCGTGATCCTAAGATTCATGGAACACCATCACAGCCAACATTCGACAGATTGGAATGCCAGCTGCTGGACCTGGCCCTTTTTTGCAAGGTCATCTGAGAACTTTTTGCCTTCCTCCTGTATTTTTTCTGACCTGTTGGTGGTGGTTTTATGACTCTGGGCACTTTATCACTGCTGATCAGTACTAAAGGGCATGTGCTCTCTATGGTAAACTTGATAAGATTGGTCTACACCTGTTTGGCATATTTAATTTACCTATCAGTCCCTTGTACAGTGGTATCCCATATACCCAGGGCCAGTAAATTAAATGCTACTAGTCGGCCTGCAGCGCTGCTTGCACCCCCACCAAAGTAGCCTTTCAAACCTGTCTCAGGCCTCTGCCACTGCAGGGCCTGCGCATGCAGTTTACTGCCGCTGTGACATGGCACATAAAGTGGGTGCCACATCTGTGACTCCCCTTTTACTACATATCGGTCACCCCTAAGGTAGGCCCTAGCTAGCCCTATGGGCAGGGTGCGGTGTATGTAAAAGGTAGGACATGTGCCTTAACTGTGTGGCATGTCCTGGTAGTGACAAACACCCTATTTTGTTTCTCACTGCTGTGAGGCTGCCCTCTCATAGGGATGCATTGGGGATTCCCTGATATGTCCTTCAGTGGTAATTCCTCACATGAGAGGGGTAGCCTGATCAAGTTTGGTATGTTTGGAATAGTGGTGATAAATGCTGCGTATTGGTGTTCACAGATTTATTATTACTATTTTAGAAATGCCACTTTTAGAAGTGGGCATTTCTGTGTGCTATGTGTTGTTGTGCCTGCCTGTTGTGTATTGACTTTCTGGCTTTGGAGTGACAGGGGCTGGGGAGGTGCAGTGGCTAGAGAGAGTCTGGATGAGTCAGCGCTAGGCTGAATAGGCCTGGTCTGCATTTGGAGTGGTGGGAGGAGTAGCACTTGCACCTGAATAGGGCTGTTCCTGCCTTCCACAATGATGGCTCCGCCCCCCTGTGGTGTGTCTGGGGCCAGGGCTTACATTGACAATGGAGGTTGTTGTGCACTGTAATGAGATTATCAAAGTGCCCCCCACAACTGTTTTGGACTGGGCTCAGAGCCTGTGCCAGGGGGAGAACAAAGACTGTAGTACTATAAGTACTGGGGCTGTAACCCCATGTCTGGTGGACTGAGCTTGCTTGGAACTAAGACACTGCGTGGACTGCAGTGTGCCAGGAGGAACCGCCACTTGGGACTGACCTGCTGCCTGCTGGGGCGGCTGGAAGGACTCCCCCTCTGCTGGAGGACCCTGTGTGCTGACCTGCCTGTGCCCAGCTCTGCCCTGGGTAGTCTTGGACTTAGCGCGTGGTGAGCGCTGGATTTTCACCCTGCTTTTCTTAAAACTGAGTGCTGCCAGGTCCCTGTGTTGTGTCTCCAGGGTGGAGACAGTCGGAGCGCTCTGTTTTTTATGGCCTGGAGTGCATGAGGAGGCGTTCATTTGCCAAGCCCGGGGAACGCTTCCCTTAGGCGTGGGAACAGTGCGATGTCCGCACACCAGAAGCGCGTTGTGGGCGCTTCACCTTTTGTCTTCTGAGCCCGAGAAGTGGGCTCTGACTTTGAGTGCGGCAAGAACAGCCGCAACCCGAATTGGATGTCAGGCAGAGGACGCCTGATCGTGGGCGGGCCCCCGTGAGGAAGTGGAGAGCCCCGCGGGTTCCCTTAGCACGTTGTGGGCGGGGCCGGCAGGAGCAACTGAACCGGAGCCTCGCGTGCTCCATTCTGCAGCGTCCCACCTCCCCCCGCCTGGTAGAGGGAGAGGCGGGCCACCAGTAGCAGACAGTCTCTCGGAAGAGACCAACGAAAAGTGGAGGTACCAGGGAATCTCTACGGGGGAGTCAAGTACCCCGGCTGGCAACAGCTACCACACGTGTTCGCGGTAGACGCACTTTGTGCAATTGGCAGACGCGAGGGACCAAGTGAGGTCCCCTCGCCAATGAGGACATCGTGAGAGGTCTCCTCCGCATTTGGTTGATAGCTGCACAGCGACTTCGCGAGCAGCTGTCCTGGTGCGATTCTCTTTCTCCAGACTTGGCACTACGGGGTGAATCCTTGTGGGAAGCCCCGGTGCCGAGAAGTACTGTATTTGCCCATGTAGGTGCACCTGACGTTCGGCGGCCTACGCGTTGGGCACAAACACGTCCCTGGCAACCTGGCCAGTGGACAGACCCTAACCCTGCCATTTGAAGGGCAGGTACGCGGGGTCCAAGGCCTCTGAGGGGGTGGAAGTGCCTAGAAGAGGCACAGAGGTGATCTGCATATATCTAATAGAGGCACGAGGTATTTGTGATGTGCCCATGATATACGTATTACGGCAAGTGAGTACTAAGGTGCACTGAGGATTATATGTATGCAGAGTATGCTATGCTGAGTACAGTTATGATGTTCATGCCTCATGCTTTGTACTAAGTACAGTTTCTACCAGTAGTTACTGGTTGCCCTACCTAACTGTGATTTAGGTGTTTATGACAGTGGCCCGATTGGCCTAATGATTTATGTAATCCCTGTGAAGTCATGAAGTGCCTGGTGGCGTAGTGTATATATGTGATTGCATACTAATGTGTTTTTATGGATAATACAAAGGCTATTTTTATATAACCTTGTGTGGAGTTTCTTTTGTGGTGTGCCTAGGGTGTTGCTGCTGTGTTAGTGTTTTGCGCAGACGCTTTACACATTGCCTCTGGGATAAGCCTGACTGCTCTGCCAAGCTACCAAGGGGGTGAGCAGGGGTTATCTTCAGCGTGTAACTCCCTTGCCCTGACTAGAGTGGTGGGTTCTGCCTGGCTTAGGCGCATGCCCTAGTCAACCAGAACCCCATTTCTAACACCAGCAAAACCCCAAATCCTGTTTTCTGATGGTTCCATTCCAGGATTTGCAAAACACTGTTCACCAACAAAATGCTAAATTGGAGTTTTGCAGAGTGACAATGTTGTCTTAAAGTTGAGAATTGCCACTAGAGTGTCCCCCGAAATACCGGTTCGATGGAGATTCCAACAAATTAAAGGAGCTCTCAGACTCTCTGACAGTTCAGCTCCCTTTTCTCACGCCAGAAGATTGGCCCCTAATTAGTATTAGTGATTCTACCTTCATTGCAGCATTCCATCGAGTGTTTGAAAGACCGGGGCTTGAGAGCTCTGCAGAGGAAGATCTGCTTGAGATTGAAGGATCTCAAGATGTTTTATACTATGCCAGACGACGATTGAAGCCATTCGCCGCTAAGACAACTTGGGTGAAAAGAACATTGCTGATTTTGTTTTGACTAGGTTTAAAGGATGAGTCTGTACCCAAGCCTCGTTCAACGTTCCCGACTGAAGCAGCTGAATCTGCACTGTACATTGAACACTGTCTGAGAAGAGAAAGAAAAAGAGCACGAGCAGCAAATCCTGCAGTATCCTTTCAGCCCGTTCCTCTTCGTAAAAGAGCGAGTCCATCCCCAAGCACCAGTGAGGACCAGTCAATGCAGATCGGGTTCACTCTTGAGCCCCTATCTAAAGAAGAAAGCGGAAGAAGAGGAGCTGAGTGACTTTATTTATATTGTGGGGAGAGTGGCCATCTACTTGGGCATCGTTCCTAAGACCTGGAAAGGGGTCTGGAAACTATCAGATCCATCCTTTAGGAGGAAAGGTTGGGGTGGTAAGTCAGTTCCTCAAGCACCGCCTCCACATGTGAGCTCTTGAGACTTGTTTATGCTACCCATTGAACTAGGAGTACAGGGTATTCAGTAGTGGGGCATCAGGAATGTTTATGGATCAGGTGTGGGTGTGTAGTGTAAGGGGTATCCTAAACTAAGGACAAGGCAGACATTGTGCTCACAGTGACGGGACGGCTCTAGTCTCTGGGCCAGTCACTGAATGCACTGCACCTTTACAAGTAGTGCTTTTCAGTTCCCAGGAGAGTCTGCCGTTCAGTTTCATTGCATCAGTTAATCACCCAGGGATTTTTGGCATTTCTTGCACTCTCCATATATTCATTGGAGTGCAAGACTCATTTCACTCAGCTCGGAGTATTGTACTTCGCATTGTCTGAAAACTGAATTCAGTCTGAGAAAACAGGAGATATCAGGGTCTAGTACTCCAGAACTCACTCTAGTGGGATTTTCTTTGGTCCTATTTCAATATCAGGAGCTTTGAGAAGTTTATGATCAACACTCTTTCTCCTCCTCATGCATGTGGCTGTGCAACCTATCAAGAACCAGGAACCAAGATTCCACATGGAAGGATGGATTCTCTTTCAGAGTCTGAAAGGAAGGTCCTTAGTCAATATCTGGATGAGAATCTGGAGTTTGCATTAATAGTACCATCAACACCACAGGCACGACCTCCGCCATTTTTTTATTTCAAAGAAGTCTAATGACGTAAGGTTATGTATATATTACGGAACATTAAACAAGACACTGTAAAAGACCGATTCTGGTTGCGTCTAATCAATGATATCTTGGACCTGGTAAGTGGACTTCAGATATTCACCAGCTTAGACCTTTGGAGGGCTGATCACCTGCTCCAAATTAAATATGGGGATGAAAGGAAGACGTCCTTCCAAACAAGTTAGGTCATTTCAAATATAGGGCAGTGCTTTTTGGATTAAGTAATGCTCCCTTGGTCTTCCAGTAGTTTATGGACTGAATGTTTACAAACATTATGAACTAGAGGTGGGCGTAAATGGCATAATTTCACAAGCGTACTTACTCATAATTACCGCAAAATTACTCATAATTTTGCAGTAGATTTTTTTATTTTTATTGTTCAGTTCCTAAAAACTTACAATTTGGCACATCTTTCTCATATGGTACAAAACAAATCACAAGACAACAACATAAGAAGCGCACAATTAAAACATTTACAGGTTAATCCAAAGTTTAAAACAATTAATTCGTTATTTAAAATCACCTAGGCGTGTACTACCTAATTGCATTTACGCGGGACTTATTCCACCTACTGTTTTCGTTGTATCCCGCAATATGTCCAATTCCCTCTATATGTTGTTGATCGTACTATACTCTATAAATTGTCTCATTTAAAAGAATACATGGGCATGTAATCATGTAAATACAGTTATCGGAGTTGCAATTGGTATGGCAACGTTGCTCCCACGGCCTTTTCTCCTAAGTGCTCCCTGAAACACGGTCGAGCCCACCCTGGCCTTTAGGAGCCAGGGTGAACCCGATGATGAAGCATGACACTATTAGAGTGTGTGAGGGTTACTATACAAAGAGGTTTTGCTCCCAAATCTTGGTAGAGATATATGATCTGACCTCTGCATGTGAGAACTGTGCCACCCCGCAATATTTCAGTTGATATATTATTTTCCTTTGGGCGGGATACTGCTTGTTACTTATGATAAATTGGGAGGACGTATACCCTGTCCCCCGTATAACTTCCTACGTGTGGGAGTTCCCTCTCCACCCTTCAGGCCTTTGGCCGGTTTTGAATACAGTTATTGTGCAGCGTACAGCTGTAGGGTTTGTTGATTTGGTAATTCCAATCCACACATTATATATACTCCCGTACCAAACATTGACCAACTAGTGAGAGTTACCAACGCCATTTGTCTCTTGGCCACTCTTTTTCTTTACAATACCACACTTCTAGCCGTGATAATGACAGAAACGCGAGGTATTGGATACACTGATGAAATGGCATTGGCTATCCTGGCTGCCCCATCCCTATTGCCAGATACAAACATAACCCAGTGCCTTAACCAGTCTCAGAACTGGGACGAATTGAAGGATCTGAAAAGATCCCAGATGAAGATCCTCCTACATGGAGCAATAATGACTGAATATTTACGAGGCAACGCAGTACCAACAGGATAGTTGGTCAGCAATGAACCTCGTATTTTTCTGGAAGATCCAATTTTTAAAAAAGAATGGTCCCTAATCGCGTGGAGATGTACGCGAGATTGGTTGATCTTAATCATCAATACGGCGAAACGTCTCTCTGAAGCACTGGCCATTAAAATCAAGACCAGTGAGGACTTCTTGAACACGCAAATTAAGATCTCAGTGTTTAAGAAAAAATTGGATGAAGTCAATAAAGACATCAACGAACATAAAGAATTCTTAATGCAAAGTAAAATTTCCAAATTACAAAAAGCTCTGAAAAAATTCTCTCATGAGAGAGTTTATCCATATATTAAGGATGATTGCAAGAGTCAACAGGAGTCGGAAACCGAGTCATCGAACAGAAGAGACTCGGTATCATCCAGATCGGACACAGAGGATTGGGGGAGCGACAATTCGGCTAACAAATGGAGGGGAAGACAGAGACGCCAACGAGGAAGAGGATTTAATCCCAACTACCACCAGCCTCCACCACAGATGTTTGGCTGGCCAGGACCATATGGCTCTCAACAGTTCCCCGGACCACCTCCATTCCAGAACATACCTTTCTTCCACCCGAATCAAAACCAACAACATTATTTAGGTCGGGGAGGACGACGAGGAGGACGCGGCAGACGACACAACAAGCAAGTACAGTGGAGCGACCCACAAACAGAGAGGGCGAACACGAGGAGTCAGACCAAAGACCAGACACCAGGACCGAGCTCACTGTAGATCTGGTTGTAAATCTCACAAAGGAATACTTCAATATGGATGAATTGGCAGTTCCAAAAAAAGGCCTTGGGTTTGTTCCAACTACCCATATTGATAAATTCAGGATAAGATGCGAACTTGGCAAATTTTTGCGTAAAATCAGGATCAAGGCATTTTTTGAGGGGAAGCCTAGTATAGAAAATAACCAGGGATACACTACCCTACGGAAAACAATCAACTTTCCATCCCGCCGGACCCTGTATGCCCCCCGAAGTACTGGCATTTGAAGAAGCTGTATCCATGGAGATCGAACAACTGGAACCTAACAGAGGGGCCTTCAATAACCTGAGCCAGAAGGAGCGAGGAGCATTGAGTACACTGAATGAAAGATCGAATATAATTATCAAACCAGCGGACAAGGGAGGAGCCACTGTCATACAATACTCGAAGGACTACAGAGAGACATGCCTGGGCCTCCTACGGGATGAGAGACACTATGAAAAGATCCAACGAGATCCTACCCTTCGCTTACAGAAGAAAATATCGGAACTCACAAGTGGAGCTTTGGAAAGAGGCTGGATCACGAAAAAAGAAATGGAGTTTCTACAGACTACGGATGCCAGGACACCCTTATTTTATACCTTGCCTAAAATTCATAAAGGGCGTATACCCCCACCAGGAAGGCCGATAGTATCGGACATAGGTTCAGGGCTGGAACCTTTATCTCAATACACCGACTGGTTCCTAAGACCACTGGTCACTAAAATCAAATCCTATGTCAAGGATACCAAACACCTCCTTAACATCCTTGCAGAATTGGAATATGATCCTGCACAAGAGACATTGATCTGTTTGGACGTTGAAGCTTTATATACCAGCATCCCACAAGAGGAGAGTCTTCGCATCATTGAGGAAACACTACGAACAGAAGATTGGACCTGGCAAGCACCGATCAACTGGATCATGACCCTCATGAGGATTGCCCTAACTGAAAACTTCTTTAGGTATGAAGATCAACTCTACCTACAAAAGCACGGGACTTCAATGGGCAGTACGTTTGCCCCTAGCATTTCATGTCTCTATATGAGCCACTGGGAAGAGGAACACATTTGGGCCAGAAACCCATATACCGATAAAATTCGGACCTGGCTACGGTATATAGATGACATTCTAGTAGTGTGGTATGGTAACCATGAGAGCATTAGGAACTTCGAGATCTGAATCAACCAACAAAATCCGTTCCTCCACTTCACCATGACTATGGACAACCAGAAAGTTCCTTTCTTGGATGTGAACATCATCGCCAAAGATGGAAGATTGGAAAGCTCTCTATATACTAAACCTACAGATAGAAACAGTCTTCTAAGCTTCAACAGTGCCCATCCAAGATCTCTATGGGAGAATCTCCCCGTAGGACAGTTCCTGAGAATTTGCAGGAACTGCTCTGACCTGGACACCTACAAAAAGGAAGCAGCTAACCTTTCGAAGAAACTAGAGGAGAGACACTATCCCAAGAGAATAATCAATAAAGCGCAGAAAAGATCCCGAAATACCCCCCGCTCAGCCCTTTTGGAGACATTCTCTAAAAAAGAAACGGAATCATTAATTTGCGTAACAACATATAATTCTTCTTCAAACGCTATTAAGAAGATAATTAATCGCAAATGGAATATCTTAACGTCCAATCACCTGAATTTCGCAAAACCAATGTTTTCATTCAGAAAAAACAGGAATCTGAGAAATTACCTGATCCATACGGATACGTACCAGCCTAAGTCTGACAAACAAATGACATTATGGAACACACCACAAGTGAAGGGCCATTTTCCCTGTGGTGGTTGCGTGGTTTGCCAATTTACTACACACACCTCCCACATTGATCTGGGACTCCCACGGCCGTGGGAGCAACGTTGCCATACCAATTGCAACTCCGATAACTGTATTTACATGATTACATGCCCATGTGGAGACCGTTACATTGGCATGACCTCAAGAAAGGTGAAAGTCCACATTAGCGAACATAGGAGTACTATCCGTAGGAGAGTCTCTGCCACAAGACTCACAACACATTACGTAGAACATCAGCACACGGATAAGGATCTGGCCTGGACCGTCATCGAAAAGGTGAAAGGGGGTCCTAATCTGTCCAGAAGACTTCTACAGAAAGAACAGAGATGGGTGTATACACTCAAAACCCACGAGAGAGGCTTGAATGATTCTATCCCATAGGGCCAGTTGGGTCGGATATGAGCACTATCCCCTAATAATCGACCTCCTCTTTTTAATCTCTGGAAAATCACTAATAATGATGTAACTGTATATCCTTTAATATGGGTCACTGGCTGTGACATCTGATCATACAGTGTTTATATCCCTCACACTGGTTCCCTCTGTTAAGACACGGTGAAAAGTAGGCTGACAGTATCTTACACTAATAAAATTGGGCCGTTCAAAAGATCACGGACCTCTAGAACCTCTACATAATACATGGCCGTGATTAGAACTACACTAACCATGTTCCTTGAGGGTGAAAAGTAGGCTTATGGTATTTTACACCAATAAAGTTGGGCCGTTCAAAAGATCGCTGGCCTCGAGAACCTCTACATAATACATGGCCGCGATTAGAACTACACTAACCATGATCCTTGAGGGTTATGGTAGTTCTTAATCTCCACAATGAACACGAAAGACTCTGTGTGCTCTCAATGATCGAAATCCTAATTACTCTAATCATCAGTCACCACTAAGTCCGGGCATTGGGCTGACCGAGTAACCATACGAGACAATAATTTAAATACTTCGTCTCGTTGTCTTCGGTCTTAGTTTGTACTAATCGGGAACCACATCCCCCATGATTCTGCGGGGTTTGGTGGTTCCCATTTACAATGTGACGCAATTTATGCGTGCAGTTCGAACGAAATTGCATTCACCTGCAGACGCGGGACTTTTTCATCTACTTCCCCTTCCTTTATAAGTAACTTGAGCCCAGCCCACCGGCACTCACGCCGGGAGTAGCAGACCCTAGTATGTGTCGCCGCGGGGCCAGGATCCTTGATGCAGTAAGTGGGGCATCTAACGGAGATGGGGATGTGGGAGTGCAATTGGATATTCAGCAATAGGCCTGCTGGATTGGTGTTATAACTTTACTCACATTGACTCCCTCAATAGAGTCTGACGATAGGACTGCCCCTTCTCTGCACTCGTGAGAAGCGCTTTGTCCATTTCAATTGGGTAAGATCCTGAGTCCTTCTTGTGCACCTCATTATTCACTATGGGTGTTATATATGTGTTATATATATGTCTGGTTCTAAACAAAGGGGCATATGACGTTTCACTATGAGAGCACCTGACTACTTACAAAGGTGATATGTTTTAGTGTGAGCCTGAGTGGATAGATGACGGGGATCATCTTTTTGATGTAGTTACTCCACGTTATGGCTGGTCTGGTCAAATTGCATGTTGGGTTGCTTTTAAGAATAATGTGTGCTCTAGGAGATCGGTTAGCTGCTGGTATCTGATCCCTATGAGTATGTTTTTTGAGGTGTGTTTATCCTTACACACCACACAATTTCAATTTTGCGCCTTTTTCCCTCTTTTATAAATATGATAAGAGGTGTAGTGAGTGGCGCATGGCACTCCAATTCTCCCATTATGTGCTCATACCCAAAAATATTTGTGTATGTTTTGTTCTGTCTCCCTACAGGTTGGACAAACCTTTCAAACCAAACGCCAAAACTGAGGATAAGTATATCCATACTGCGTTTTAATTGAACTAATAGTTCTACTTTTTTTAGCTGTTATTTCCAGGGAGGGATTTGACATTGTGGTTTTGCCCTGAAGAAAGCCGTGGACCCATAGGGCCGTTCACAGGCTGAAACATGTTGGCAATAAGGATAGGGTCATAGGACCATTGAATCCTTGGGACACCCTACTATCTGTTCTTTTTTTTTTTATAATTCTTTTTATTAAACATAGTGAATCGACAAAGCAGTTTACAGTTAAGAGGAGTTAATTCAATATTACATTGGTAATCGCATTGTCAAAAGGTACAGAGCAATAGTACGGTAGGAGTTACATCATTCACGGTGAGGGTGGATCATCAAGAAGGGAATTGCTTGGGGGGTTACAGATATTTCCTCGGTAGGTGTTCCAAGCATTCCAGATTAAGGACCACTTTTTGGGGCAGCCCCGTGCTACATATACCATCTTTTCCCTGAACATACACCAGTCCATGTCTGCCCTCCAGGCCTCTATGTTGGGTGGATGTGCGGCTCCCCACAATTGCGCGATGTTTCTCTTTGCTAACATTAGACCTAGAGTGACCCAGAGCTTACTTTTACTGTTCAGGTCCTTAGGCTCCCAGACGTTCAGAAGGCATCTCTTCGCTTCAGGGTGGAGGACAAGTGCTAGTACTTCACTAAGGATATCATGTATTTTGCGCCAGTACAGCTGAATGTGTTCGCATTCCCATAATATGTGCATAAAAGTGCCCTCCTGGCCACATTGCCGTCTGCAATCTCCCTTCTCCGTTTTCCCCATTCGGACCAGACAGGGCCCAGTGATGTACAACCTGTGTAGTATTTTAAGTTGGACGAGTCTCAATCTGGCAGAGATTGCTACTTCCCTTGGGGAGGCTACTGCCTCCTGCCACTCTTCGTCATCTAATTCTAGGCCATCCCTTTCCCACTTCTCTCTTGTTTGCTGGAGAGGGTCCGCAGTATTATTAATCAATTTCTTATAAGTCAGTGATATAGCTTTCTCTGGTAAGTAGCGGTCAAGCAGCCTGTCTTTGAGGGGTGAGGATTCTGGAGGAGAGGAACCTTTTGGCAGGTGTGTCTGTAGTGCGTGGCGAACTTGAAGGTATCTAAAGTATTCTGAGTTAGCTAGTTCATGTTCCTGTTGCAGGGAGACAAACGTTATCACATCGCCTTTCACCCACATGTCCCCTATTTTTGAGATCCCGATTAGATCCCATTTGTCGAACCCTTTCGATGTCCACAGATTGCCTAGTTTCTCGGTATCCCAGAGGGGAGTTGCCAGTGTCAGTTTCTGTTCCCACCCCAGACTTCTGTTCGCAGCTTGCCAGACCTGAACCGAGTGTCTAGTCGGTCCTGTTAGGGGGTGTCGCTGGGGTTTAGAATAAAGTGCCCTGTTGTAGTTCCCTCCTGGCAGGAGCCACCTGTCCATGGCATATCCCGGGTCGTCTGCGCGGCGGTAAGTGCCATGATTGATGGCCGTGAGGTGGGCAGCCCAATAGTATTTCTTGAGATCTGGAAGACTGATCCCTCTGTCATACCAGTTTAGGGCAAGTTTAGCCAATGCTATACGGGGTTTCCCATTCCACAGCAAGTCTCTCTGCAGGCCCTCTATTTCCCTAAAATAGCGTGCGGGAACTAGGTCTGGGGAGTTTTGTAATGCATAGAGGAAGCGGGGCAGGGACATCATTTTAAAAAGTGCCGCTCTGCCCAACAGCGAGAGTGGGAGCGATTTCCAGCTTGTTATATCTCGCTTCAATCTTTGTAGTGGTGGGAGCAGTTTATGTTCGAATCGGAGCTTATGGTCCGAAGTGACAAAAATACCTAGATATTTAAAGCCTACTGTAGTAATTTGTATAGGGCAGCCCTGGGGTGGGGTGGGCGGGGCCCCGCTGAGGACATATAGGAGAGACTTACTCCAGTTGATTGAGTACCCAGAGTATCTACCGAAGGTTGCAAAGATATCTAGTACCCTTCCGAGTGACGCCTTTGGGGAGGCTAAGAACAGAAGAATGTCATCTGCATACAATGAGATGTGGTCCTCCCATGCTGCTGACCATCGCAGTCCTCGTATCACTGGATCCCTACGAATCCATGCCGCCAGCGGTTCCAGGGCCAGGGGGGACAGTGGACAGCCCTGGCGAGTCCCCCGACTTAGTACGAACACTTCAGATTTTTTATTGTTGACTACAACTTGAGCTAGGGGCTCCGAGTAGAGGAGTCTGACCCATTGAATGAAAATAGGCCCAAACCCCATCTTTGTTAGGACTGCAAAGAGGTACGGCCATTCAATGGTGTCAAATGCCATGGTGGCATCCAGTGAAACTATTATCGCTGCCTCCTGGATTGTGGCTATTCTCCCCATCACACCATGTACTCTACGCAAGTTCATCGATATGAGGCCCCAGGCTCCCGTGGTGGGTACCAGCCTAAGGTGCCTGAAACCACTGAATTAAGGTCCCCTCCCACCACCTAAAGACCCTCCGGGAGCGAGAGTAGTATTGAACCCAAATCCTTAAATGTACAGCTCTGAAGGCCGGGTGGCACATAGACAGACATGAGTGTTAGCGTGTTCCCCTCCCACTGTCCCGTGACTCCTATGTACCTTCCCCAGTCATCCGACCATGTGGAGTGTATGGAGAAGGGAAAGGAGTTTCTCAGCATTATACCAACTCCCCTTGATCCGGTGGTGAAGCCTGCGTGAGCCACCAACTTGTAGCCCCACCTGTTTAACGCCTTACAGGAGTTACCCACCAAGTGCGTTTCTTGGAGCAGGATAATATCCGGGGCTTGTCGTCTAATATATTGTAATACCACGCAGTGTTTGACCTTGTCCCCAAGCCCGTTGACGTTCCAACTCAGTATTTTAATACTTTTGTCCCATTGTGTACTCATTAGAACCTGTGTAAGTCATGGAGTCCTCTTGAAAGGTGCAGATTTTTCTTGTCGATTCAACAAAAACATACAAAAACTCTACATCCCAAACCCAACAACCCCCCTCCCTGCTTCCCTGCACTCTGGGCTTGAAACCGCCCATTAATACAACAATGCAGAGTGCCTGTCGCCCAACTTATGAACTAAAAGTAGAAATGTGGGGGATGCGGTGCTTCGTCACACCGTCCCTCCCTATGCAACCAATATTTTGTAGCTCTCCGAGAAGGGCCGAGTCACAGGATCCTTACCCATATATAATGTAAGGTGACCCAACAAGTCAGAGTCTGTCTTTGTTCCTAAATACCTGTTCCTTTCGCTGATGTAGCAAAGTTCGGTGGGGAGAGAGTTTCTGTGGCTCCATCGAGCGGGATTGTACCTCAGGCTAGGGCCCGGTCCGGCCATTCTCTCAGTGGGAATTATGTTCCTTAGCTCCTCTCCACCCCTCCAACCACTCAGCAGCAGTCTCTGGATAGTCAAAGAACCAGGCTTTGCCGTCAGCTTCCACCCGGAGCCGAGCTGGGAACAGCATTGCGTACTTCACACTTTTTTCTCTAAGCTTCTTTTTGATGGCAAGAAAAGATCGTCTCTGTTTCTGTACTGCTTGCGTGAAATCTGGGAAGAAGGCAATCTCAGCATTTTCATATCGAAGCGGCGGGGCTACCCTGGCGTTGTGGAGTATCACATCCCTGTCGCGAAAGTTGAGTACCCTGGCCAGTATCGGACGGTGGGGGCCCCGTGTTTTGGTCGTCCCCCAGGAACTCTGTGCGCCCTTTCAATTACAAAGAATTTCGACAGGCCTTTAGGTTGCAGGTGGTTGAAAATAAGGTCTTCTACGAAAAGATCTGGTGCCTGCCCCTCCGCCCGCTCCGGCACCGCCAGAATGCGTACGTTGTTTCGTCTGGTGCGCCCCTCATAATCATCTAGCTTGCTTTCAGCGAATTTTCGAAAAGTTTGCAGTTCGTTTTGCAGGTGTGAGGTATCATCAACCAGACTTGCTGTAGAAATCTCTATTTGTTTGACTTTTTCATAGATTTTTGTGAGGTCTGCCCTGATGAGCGTCACTTCCGAGGAGATTGTGTCCATTCTCTGCTCCAGAGACGTTCTGACCCCAGTTATTGCTTCCATGACGTCTTTAAGAGTGAGTTCAGGGGGTCCCCCTCTGATCCCCCCATCGATTTGTCTCTGGATTGCTGGTCCTGGAGCGTCGCTTTAGGGAGCGCATAACGGTCCAGTTTGTTTTGCTGGGTTACTTTGGGACCCCTTGTTCCCGACATCTTGGCCCTCTCTGATCTGGTCCCAGTTTAGTTTTTGCGCGGTGATGTGTGGTGGTTCTGATCGCCGCTCTTCACTAGCATGCAGGCGGGGGAGTGTATCTCCATAGGGGTCCCTGCCCCTCGAGTTCCGCAGGCTTGTGAGTTGGGGAGAAAAGGATAGAGGCCCCCCCTCAATATCACCACCAATAGTACGTGGTAGGCGGGAAGGGAGCGCCCAACTCCGCGGCAACTATCACCAAAGTTAGCTTCAGTCAGTATCACCCTCTTGGTGGCACCCACAGGGCCCCCTCCACTGCTTCCTGTGTTTAGGAGGAGACTGCCACCTATACGTGGTACTTACGGTCCGGATCCGCCTCTGCCGTCTGGATCAACCAGCACTCAGGACCAAGCCATTCGCGGGGTTCTCTCCAATTCCCTATGCTCCTGGCATGTAGTCACATCGGTAACCCACCTCTGTTGGGGTCGGGGGTCGCCTCCAAAGTCAGAACAGGTTTTCTTAGGGTCTCCGCCTTGCCTCGATCATCCACCACTGTGGCAGTGCTCCCCCTGCGTCGTCGCGATTCCTCAATGCGGGGCCGCAATGCCGCAGCACGGGAGCTCTCCTGTCAGGTTGCTCTCACCTCCGCAAGCAATCCGCCGCAGGTCGTGAGCCCCGCACCTCTCTTATTGTATCTGGAGTGGTGTTGTGTTGCTGGCTTTCACTCTTGATTCCCAGTGATGCCACACTCGGAGGTACGGGCCCAATCCCCGGGCTCACGCCAGACGCTTGCCACGATTTGCCGCGACACCCTGGGCCTCAGTGATCACTTTAGGGCCCGGCTTCAGCTCCGGTGAGGGCCGCAATTAGTGGTGACTATAACTTTGTCTGTGAGAGTCTCTCAGCCTCGATTTTTGCCTTGTTGGGGTCGGTATGCCTTCCGATGGCTTATTCTCCTCTCGAGGGCCGGATTAGCGTGACGGATGTTCGGGAGGGAGACAGGTTAGACAGAGCGACTCTAGCTTGCGGCCATCGCGCTACGCTGCATAGCCACACCCCCCCCTACTATCTGTTTTTAATATCCTTCACAACTCCATATTAAAGGGATACCTGGAGTGTGTGGAGGATTTTTAATCTTTAACCCCCCTGGCCTTTTCTCCTAAGTGCTCCCTGAAACACGGTCGAGCCCACCCTGGCCTTTAGGAGCCAGGGTGAACCCGATGATGAAGCATGACACTATTAGAGTGTGTGAGGGTTACTATACAAAGAGGTTTTGCTCCCAAATCTTGGTAGAGATATATGATCTGACCTCTGCATGTGAGAACTGTGCCACCCTTTAATATTTCAGTTGATATATTATTTTCTTTGGGCGGGATACTGCTTGTTACTTATGATAAATTGGAAGGATGTATCCCCTGTCCCCCGTATAACTTCCTACGTGTGGGAGTTCCCTCTCCACCCTTCAGGCCTTTGGCCGGTTTTGAATACATTTCAATGTATAATCTGCTGATTACAAATGACAGAGTGCTACCACTTTATGCTTTAGTTATGTTTTTATTAAAAGTGATAGTTTTGAAACATGATTTCAGAAACATTCCTGCCCCTTCCCTGATGAGAATGTTGTTAATGAACTAAGAGGCAAGTCAGGGGTTATGTGTATCCTAAATATGAATAGATTTTTATTATATATGGAAAGAAAGTTTAGTCTATTAAATCAAACAAAATAGTTTTCTGTACAGCAGATATGCTGACCTCGCACATTTGAATGTGCTCTCATATGTGATAATGAAGAAAATGGTGGCTCAATGAATTACATTATTTGCCCACAATCACAACATTTGAAACCAGTTTATTGGTCAAGAGCATTACAAATAGGTCAAGTAGATTATTTAAGTCACTAAACCTGCAGGTCTAGTAACATTTCTATGATTTTTCGATGCCTGCTGCAGGGTTGTCATCCAGAAATATTCTGATATGTTCTAGCAGTTCAGAGGCCTGAGATCGAGGATGGGTTTGAGGGAGCCATCCTCTTTGGGAATTAGTAAGTACAGCGAGTATACCCCGGTCTCTTGGTGTTGTGTTGACACTCTTTGTATAGTGCTCTTTCCTAGAAGGGTGTGCAGTGCACCTCTTTCTTGAATAAGGAAAGGTGTTCGCTACTGAGCTTGTATACCCGTGGCCGTATGTTGGGGGGAATTTAGTGTGAGGCAGTAGCCGTGTTGGACGACAGCTAGCACCCATTTGTCCAACGTGATCTCCTCCCAGCAGTAGTGGAACTCGCGGGATCTCCTCCCTACAGGTGATGTGTGATTGGGGGGAATCAGAGCAACTCACTGCTTGGGGAGGCAGCTCACTTGCTTGAGCCTCCCTTGCCCCGCCCCTTTTTTGTCCTTTATAGCAACCTCTATTGTACCCCCTGCTGGCTTGATATTGGTAAGCTTAGTTGATGCCTCTGGTATGAGTGTGGCCGCTCTGGCGAAGGGGTTTTGACACCCTCCCTGGGCTGTTGCTTCCAAAAGGAGCCCCTCTGTGGTGAAGCCTGGAGAGCCCCAATGGACTTGGCCAGCTGCTTATCTTTCTATATCTTCTTCATCATCATATCAGCCTGTTGCCGAAAAGGTGCTCCCCGTCAGGAAATGGTGCTGCACCTCAGGTTTGAATACAGACATACTTAGCCAGACAGAGAGAGAGAGAGAGAGAGAGAGAGAGAGAGAGAGAGAGAGAGAGAGAGAGAAAGAGTGTGTAGGAACAGGGTTTCACCATGGGCTTTATCATGGTGGGTTTTACTGGTCCAGCACACAGGCAAGCATCCATTGTATGCACCTACAGTGTATAAAGTGAATTGATGCAACCCACTATTTCTTTGAGGCTGCGCTTTATTTCCAGACTAGAAAGCTTGGAAACTTTGAGAGCAAGGTTTGTGTCTTTCTGTTTCTGACCTGCCTGTCTGAAAATGAAGCACTGACTCAGAGAAGTAGAAGGCTAAATGAATTCATTTTATGCTCTGCAGGCACATAAAACAGGCGCTAGATCTGTGCTGTGCCAGAAAAGCCCATCATGATCTGCCCCTTGGGGTACCGCCGCCTTTCTCACTACATGAATGTTCAATCTGTCTTGGGAGGGGCGTTCCTCACTAAATTTAATTAATTGACAACATGGCTTAGCATTCACTGCATTTATTCACTACATTAATTTCCCTTACAAACATGAGACAGGCATGGCTTAGATTGTGTGTTTAGGTGAGGTCTTGTGACATCAGACCCGAGAGTTAGACTAAAACCATAGTCAGGCCATTCACTGCTCAGTGCCCAGAGACCCTCTGTGTATAATGCACTACATAAGTGACCTCAACTCAACTCAGACTCTCTCCAAAGACACCAACACCAACCGCTCGCTCCAAAAACAATTCAATGTCACCGATGAAGGGGCTGAGAGGAGGGTAAGGCCCAGACCGTGACAAGATGAGAGGCGCAGGCCACTGTCTGGAATGATGCTGCTATAACAATTTCAGGCGTAATGGACAAACCATTCTGCACGACCCACGACTGGAGATATCGTGAGGTACATAGTGTGGCAGTGTACCCTATTCCCTGTTTCAGAAATGGCAGCTGTGCCCAAACTAGTCCCTCACCCACATCAGTAGGTACACTCACACCATCAGTGCCTTAAGTGGGCTGACAAGGGGCGTTTCAGAAAGGGGAGTGGCATTAGAAGCATTACTAGGAACAGTTTACAAAGGCAGTGCCTGTGTAGCTAAAACATTCTGGCCTAGAATCACTTCTGTATCTCTTGAGCCTGGCCCGCATGATCTTAATCCTCCCGGCCCTCTTGGCCCTGGCCCTTCTGTTCTTCCCTGCCCTCCTGCGAGTCCTCTTCCCCTGAGTGGCACTGTTGGTCTTCTTGGTCTTAGTTACTCTGGTCCTGGCCCATCTAGTCTTGGTTCTCTTTGGTCCTTGTCCTTATGATTGTCCTGCTCCTTGGTCCTGGTGCTCTTGGGGGTCCTTGTCCTTGCCTTCTTGCTGATGTTCCTGATGTTCCTGGAAATCCTTTCTCTCTAGGTCCTTCTCCTCCTCCTGATCTTTTTAACCCTGCTCCTCCTCCTTGTCTCTCTCCTCCTCGTGATCCTTCTCTTTATCCTCCTAGTCCTCCTCTTCCACCTCCTTGCCTTGGGCTACCAGAACAAGGACCTCGATATTGATTTCTGGTTCTGCCCTCTTTCACTTGGGCCTCTCAGTCTCCTCGGCCTCCTCCCACTCATTCTCCTCATGCCCTGCTCCCGTTCCTCCTGGTCTCCTTGGGCCTTCTAGTCCTGATCTTCTTGGTCCTCCACGGGATGGTCTGCATATTTTTGATCCACCTGATTATGATCTTCTGTTGCTGGTCCTCCTGGTGGCACTGGCCAAGGTCTGTCTGGTCATGATCCTACTCGCCAAAAGATCTCTACAAAATGTTGAATTCCTTTACCAAACCTAAAGCTTGTGCATTGGTGGTCACCCCCTCTCAGGGACTATGTGACAATATTGCTGTATACTTCGACGATAAAATCAACCAGATTTATCAACAATTCCCTCAAGACGTTTGCCTGGTGCCATCTATTACACCTGAATTAATACCCCTTGTAGGCTCAGATGAAGGTCTGGCATATTTTAAGGCTATTGAGGTCTCTAAAATGGAAGCTATGTTGAAAAAGGCTAAGTCAGGATCTCCTTTGGATATAATGCCCGCCCACAAATTTGCTCTCCTTGCCCCTTTTTTGGCCGCCCCAATTGCAGAGATCTTAAATTCATCATTGATTGAAGGCAGTGTGCCTCTAGATTGGAAAGTCGCCCAAGTATTGCCTATCAAGAAGAAAGATCAGGTACCGGCCGAAGTGCTCTCCAATTACCGTCCCATCTCGCTCCTTCCACTTATGGGCAAATTGGCGGAGAGCTATGTTAATACTCAATTAATGGACTATCTTGAGGCCAACGGTATCCTTGACCCTTCACAGTCAGGGTTTAGATCCAACTATTCCACCGAGACAACTCTCATTGGGGTCACGGATTATATAAAAATGGCCGTGGATGATAACAAAGGAGTGATGTTGGTTTTGTTGGATCTAACAGCAGCCTTTGACACGGTCTCTCATCAGAAACTGATACTTCGACTGAGAGAGGCCGGTCTGCAGGGAATAGCTCTCGATTGGTTGATCAGCTTTCTTGATCATCGCGCGCAATCCATCAATCTAGGCCCTTTTCGATCCCAAACTATGAAGATTAATAAGGGGGTGCCCCAGGGCTCCTGTCTGAGCCCTACTTTGTTTAACATCTATGTGGCCCCCCTTGCAAAAGTCATCCGAAAGTACGGCTTTACACCGTTCTCCTACACTGACGACACCCAATTACTCCTGTCCTTTGATAAGGACACGGAGTTTGTCGATCAGCGCTTTTCTAATGGCATGTCTGCCATAGCAGAATGGATGACTGAACATTTTTTGCAGTTAAATGCGGCCAAAACTGAGATCCTTCTGTTTGGTGCTGCATCAACGTCCTGGTCCCCTGAGTGGTGGCCAACAGTGCTAGGCCCCGCCCCTCTACCTACTTCGGTGGCAAAAATTTGGGGGTCAGGTTGGATGCACATCTATCGATGAAGGATCAAGTTATGACCACCGTCGGGACCTGTTATCATACCTTGAGCCTGCTGCGCAGAGTGTTCAGGTGGCTACCTCAAACTGTACGCAGAACTTTAATTCAGGCTTTGATTATAGGTCGCCTGGATTATTGTAATGCTTTATTGGTATCGGCGAACGAGTCTTCTCTTAGCAGACTGCAGATCGTCCAGAATGTGGCTGCACGCCTAACTCTTAACAAATCTCCCCGCACCTCTCCCGGGCCTTTATTGAACACTCTCCATTGGCTCCCAATTCGCCGGAGAGTAAAGTTTAAGCTCTGTTGCTTTGCTCACAGAGCTCTTTATGGCACTAGCCCGAGTTATATGGTGGAGAAGTTTAAAGTTTACTGCCCGAATAGGTGTCTCAGATCTGAAGGCAAAATGTTATTGGTGGTCCCTCGTTTTAAGAAAAAACGATCTGGAGGCAAAACTGTGGCCTATCTGGCGCCATTATACTGGAATTCTCTGCCAGAGGATTTACGTAAATGTCCTAGTCTTCCCCGTTTCAGAAAACTCCTGAAGACGGAATTATTCAAGGCTTGAGCTATGGGATTTTGTGCCTGTCTGACTTGTCTCTATGCTTAGCGCGGAGATACCCCTTTGGGGGTGATTCCTGCGCTCTATAAATTCTTTACATACATACATTTATCCTGGCCTTCCTGATGGTCCTGGTTCTGCTGTTACTGATCCTACTGGTGACGGTGGTCCATCCACATCTCCTGTCCCTAATCCTGCCCTTCCAGATCCTGGCAATTTCCTTCTGTTCCTGACACTCTTCATACTCGTGGTCCTCCTGGTGGAGCTGGTCATACCCTCCCTGCCTTGTCCTCTTTGTCATAGTCCTGGTCCTCCTGGGTCTCGCGGTCTTTGTCCTCCTAGTCCTCTTCTTGGCTGTCCTCCTCCTGGATAACATTCATGCTCTCCTGTTACCTCTGCAGTTCCCGGACCTTCCCTCCTCCAGCACCCCCTCCCCCACATTCCCCAAACCAGTCTCTTGGTCTTCATCCTCCCGATCCTTGTGCCGGTCATATTCATCTGGGTGGTTCCAGCTGTGCTGGCACCAGTACACCTGGTCCTCCTCTTCCTGGTCAACCGGTTTCTGTTGGTCTTTTTGGCCCTGGTCCTCCTGGCCCTGATCCTAAGAATCACCCTGGCCCTCCTGGTCTTCGTTCTTCTGGTCCTCCTGGCCCTGATCCTAAGAATCATCGTGTCCTCCTGGTCTTCGATCTTCTGGTCCTCCGGCCCTGATCCTAAGAATCACCCTGGCCCTCCTGGTCTTCCTGGCCCTGATCCTAAGAATCATCGGTGTCCTCCTGGTCTTCGTTCTTCTGATCCTCCTGGCCCTGATCCTAAGAATCACACTGGCCCTCCTGGTCTTCGTTCTGCTGGTCCTCCTGGCCCTGATCCTAAGAATCATCCTGGCCCTCCTGGTCTTCGTTCTTCTGGTCCTCCTGGCCCTGATCCTAAGAATCACCCTGTCCCTCCTGGTCTTCGTTCTTCTGGTCCTCCTGGCCTTGATCCTAAGAATCATCGGTGTCCTCCGTGTCTTCGTTCTTCTGGTCCTCCTGCCCAGATCCTAAGAATCATCGGTGTCCACCTGGTCTTCGTTCTTCTGGTCCTCCTGGCCCTGATCCTAAGAATCATCGGTGTCCTCCTGGTCTTCGTTCTTCTGGTCCTCCTGGCCCTGATCCTAAGAATTACCCTGGCCCTCCTGGTCTTCGTTCTTCTGATCCTCCTGGCCCTGATCCTAAGAATCACCCTGGCCCTCCTGGTCTTCATTCTTCTGGTCCTCCTGGCCCAGATCCTAAGAATCACCCTGGCCCTCCTGGTCTTCATTCTTCTGGTCCTCCTGGCCTTGATCCTAAGAATCATCGGTGTCCTACGTGTCTTCGTTCTTCTGGTCCTCCTGGCCCTGATCCTAAGAATCATCGGTGTCCTCCTGGTCTTCGTTCTTCTGGTCCTCCTGGCCCTGATCCTAAGAATTACCCTGGCCCTCCTGGTCTTCGTTCTTCTTGCCCTCCTGGCCCTGATCCTAAGAATTACCCTGGCCCTCCTGGTCTTCGTTCTTCTGGTCCTCCTGGCCCTGATCCTAAGAATCATCGGTGTCCTCCTGGTCTTCATTCTTCTGGTCCTCCTGGCCCTGATCCTAAGAATTACCCTGGCCCTCCTGGTCTTCGTTCTTCTTGTCCTCCTGGCCCTGATCCTAAGAATTACCCTGGCCCTCCTGGTCTTCGTTCTTCTGGTCCTCCTGGCCCTGATCCTAAGAATCATCGGTGTCCTCCTGGTCTTCGTTCTTCTGGTCCTCCTGGCCCTGATCCTAAGAATCATCGGTGTCCTCCTGGTCTTTGTTCTTCTGGTCCTCCTGGCCCTGATCCTAAGAATTGTCCTGGCCCTCCTGGTCTTCGTTCTTCTGGTCCTTCTGGCCTTGATCCTAAGAATCACCCTGGCCCTCCTGGTCTTCGTTCTTCTGGTCCTCCTGGTCTTGATCCTAAGAATCATCCGTGTCCTCCTGGTCTTCTGGTCTTCGTTCTTCTGGTCCTCCTGGCCTTGATCCTAAGAATCATTGGTGTCCTCCTGTTCTTCTGGTCTTGGTTCTTCTGGTGCTCCTGGTTCTGGTATTACTGGGCCTCCTAGTAGTTCTGGCCCTCTTAATCAATCAATGAATCAATCAATCAGGGGTTTGTATAGCGCAACTACTCACCCGCGAGGGTCTCAAGGCCTCCTCGTGGTCCTCTTTTTTCCTTGTTCAGTCTTTACGGAGACCTGGGCAGCAGCGCAGTATGTGCTCCATGCTCTCTAGTGCAGCGGTTCTTAACCTGTGCTCTGTTGGGGTCCTTGACGCCCACGCAGCCTGTCCACGACTGCTTAGTAAATTAGATAATATTAGCAGAATCATAAACTATACGTACATAAAAAAGCACTGTAAATGTTAACGAATTTGAAAGTGGAAGCTAAAAATAAGGTAGTATCCTTATTTTGTATTGCGGAGCGGCACAAGTGCAGCAGGGCAGGCGGGGCCTGAGTCTGCGCCAACAGAAAGGCGTGCATTAGGATCAAGAGAGCGGCCAAGTCACATGCTAGAGTCACCACAGCGCTTTGACTTTTAGAAATGATGCTACATCTTGAAAAGCTCCAAACTACCAATCAAAATTAAACTTTCGATTTTTGCATTTTTCAAATGAAGTAGATTATTTCAGAATTTGTGTATTTGTTTGATGTATACTTGTTTCTGTATTTTGCGTATTGTTTTGTGGTTCGAATCATGGAAACTGCTTAGGTGGGAGACGCCGGTTCCGGTACTGAGCCAGTGGGGTCCACAGAGTCAATGGTTTAGTGCCACTGCTCTAGTACCTGGTGGCAGAGTCTGCGTCCCCGAGCCAGCTGCTCTCTTTCCTTTGTTGCTTGCTTTCACCAATGTCGAAAGAAATGCCAAAACCTAGCGTGGCATCATCCTTTTTAGGTCGAGCATTCGAGACCTCTTGTATATACTTTAGCATATACTTATTATATACTTACTTATATGTGTATGTACTTTGTGGGAGCTGGAGATCAGCCCTAGGACTTGTCTGCTTCCGCTTAGAGACTTTTTTTCTGTTCACTGCCTCTATTTAACTGTCTTGCTAGAAAACGACCAGCAGAGGTCAGTAAAATACCAGAATTACTTTCTGCTGAGAGTCTTTCTTTTTTTAAATTTTTCTGGCAACTGCCTCTATTTAACTGTCTTGATAGAAAACGACCAGCAGAGGTCAGTAAAATACCAGAATCCCTTTAGCATTCTCTAGATTCCAGTCCATAGAAATTGTCTTCCACGAGCACCCGTAGACAATAATATTTTTTTCAAATCTTGTATTTTCAGTGATATGACCACCGAAGGCCCCGATTTTATATTAAAAACAGAGCTTTGGACCATACCATTTCCCGCTGAAAGGCAATATTTCTCTCCATGTGTTCCCATACCTGGCATGTCACGCAGTTTGGTGCTTAATTTTCCTCCATGTTAAAGAACAGTAGATGTTTCAGCACCCAGGCTAATGTGCTGCATAGCTAAATACATACAAGGTCCCAAAGGCGAGAGCGATTGCATTGCAAATGCTTGTTAAACCTTGATGATATGCCCCAGTGAGTTAGGCTGAGGGGCTCGTGTCTGTAAGAGATAAAGTGCATGGGCTTGTTGGACAGGCCTTCAAGTAATGTTAAAACATGAAAACACATGAGAAGCAACAGCTGATCAAAAGACTATTCTATCTGTACTACTTCTTAGATCTATATATGTAGAACATTGATAAACTTGATTTCTCCCAGATAGATAAACCTCTCTGTAGCGGGATGTAAAAAGAGGACAAGAATAAGCCATCCCAAAGCATCCAGTTAGTTTACTAGATATTCACCTGAAGAACTCGTCTAAATGCGTATCAAATGTGATGAAAGATAAGACAGGTGCAACAGGAATTGTTGATTTCCTCCAAAGAGTATTCAGGAAGGGACACTCCACAGACAAAGAGATGAGTGAAATAATGTTGTCCCACGTTATTTAACTTGTATACCTAAGTTATATTAACATTCAGTGGATTTAATTGGTGATATCACAAAATAGGAGGTGGTGAAATTCAAATAATTCTTTATGCAAATATGTCTTTATAGCACATACACCAGCGCTGCTTAAACATTTACTTACATTGACCAAGACTTATTGCAGTAAGAACACGCTAAAAATACATCATTACACATTTTAAATAATGCTCATCCACCTACACCTTTCAAATTAACAGTCGTAAAGTGGAATACATAAAACTTCCTCTTATTTGTTTGACAATAATTGAAAATGGCTCCTTGATTTCTTAAACAGGCTACTATATTTTTTCAGTTTCAAATAGGAAGACGAATTGCTGTTGAATTGCGAGCCATGAATACAGTCTTCGTATTAACCAGACGTGTATCATCGTGGTATTTGATCCCGGGCTTTGAAAGAAGATATACTTAATCTTCCTGGGAGCTGAGCAGAATTTGATAGCAAATGCATAAAAGGTATTTCATGGTAAATGTGTATTATTTACAGTAACTAATAAATAGAAACCGAAAGGAAAAAAGTATTTGCAACAAGTTGATGTTACCGATTTCGCAAGTGTTTCAATGCACTTCAAATGCGGGGAATTTCTCGTCAGCGCTCTGGTGACTTTCAGTAAATGATTTTTGCAATCAGCCCATTACATCCAGAATACGGGTACTTCTGCTATTACTCAATGGTGGAAGTGCACGCCCTAGACATAGCAGTGTGACCAGGGTCGGACAGGGCCAGAACACAGGCCCAGGCACCAAAATGAAAGTGCCCCACATTAGCGAATTAGGAAGCTAAAAAAGTGTCCCATGTTTCCAAATTGTGGCAGGTTTGAACTTGGAAAGACACCCTATGTATGCCTTATTCAAGGTATGGAAGACTGCATGGATTTGTGGTTGCTGCAGGCAATGTTTTATTTAATATCAGGTAAATCAACAATAACAAGCCTTGGCAAGCCCAATACAGTGGTGTGGCGTAGCATTAAGTGGAGTGGCATTGAGTGAGGTGGGGTGAAGTGGCATTGAGTGGAGTGGCATGCTGCCAAGTGCTTCAACGCTCCATCAGAGGTGGTAGGCACTATATGAATACAATTACAATTGAGTGGAGTGGAGTGAAATGGCGTTGAGTGGAGTGGAGTGGAGAGGCATTGTGTGGTATGGAGTGGAGTGGCATTATGTGGATGCAGTGGTATTGTGTTGTGTGAAGTAAAGTGAAATGGTATTGTGTGACGTGGAATGGTGAGGAGTGGCATGGTGTGGCATTGTGTATCATGGTGTGGAGTGGCACTGGGTGGTGAGGAGTGCAGTGGCTTTGCGTGGAGTGGAGTGGGGTGGAGTAGCATTGAGTGGGATGGAGTGGCACTGAGTGGAGTGGCATTGTGTGGAGTGGAGACAAGTGGCATTGTGTGGCGTGGAGTCGAGTCGAGTGGCATTGTGTGGAAAAGAGTGCAATGGCATTGTATGGTGCAGAGTGGAGTAGCATTGTGTGGCACGGAGTAGAATGGCCCCCCTTGATATCTGCATTCCCCTGAGCCCCCAAGTTTCACTTCATGCCCATCTCAGTTCATTATTGCGGGTGGGTTCCCATTGTTCCCCGCTGCACACCAGTGCCACACTGGGAGCCGCAGCCCGCAGGGTCGGCGCCTCGTGGTCGATCAGCCCCCTCAAGCGCAGCCACGTTTTACCCTGAGCTGCAGTCCTCGCTGCACCGTGTGGCATATCTCAGGCAATAATCCATCTCTGTTGCTGCAGTGCAGCTTCGATGGGAGCGGGGGTCCCGGATATCAGGCAGGGGAGCAGGGGCACCGATGTATTCCCAAGGCTTACGGTGTAAGAAGGATATTGTCGGACTGGAGCAGAGCTGCTCGTTTAAGCGTTCACCATGTTGGCTCTCATGGCCAGGCCCGTCTTTTCCTTGTTAATGTCGAGATGATTTTCCTTCTAGTATTTACTGAATGCTTTTAATTCCCTTTGAAGCCCTATTTGTGTCAAACCCAGTATAACCAAATCGTCTGCATTCAGCAAACAAACATTGAGCCTCCTCATTTTAGGGGAAAATGAATGTGTACTCTGTATATTACTGGAGGTCTGCTAAGTATAGTGCAAACCTAGAGGGTGATAAAACACATCCTTGACGGAGCCCATTTTTATAGGATTTTTTTTAAAGGGACCATATTAAAATCTTCTCGACTCTAGCCCACTTCCCTTTATGTGGTTCTCACAAAATAATTTAGAGGGCCCTTGGAATTTTCATATCTTCCAATTTACGCCAAAGTATCACCCCATTTATGAAGTCAAAGGCTGAGTGGAAATCTACAAAACAGCAATATAAATTGCCCCTCCTTTCTATTGCTGTTTGAGCAATTCCTCACAAACTAAACTGTGGTCAGCTGTTCCGCGACCTTCCTTGAACCCTCCCCGCTCAATTGGAATTAATGTATTCATATCAATCCAATCATATATCGGAGAATTGCTTTGGCATAAATCTTAGCCCCTACATCAATCAGGCGATAATTTTTCAGATCGTAGGGGGCGTATTTTCTTGAATATTGGCTTTATGGTTGGTCCTTTCCAGCTAATCATGAATTTACTTGATGTTGTAAATGATTCAAACACTGGTGCAAGAAATGTAATCCACTAAATCTGTTATTTTTTAATAGTATTGTAGTCACATCATTAGGGCCTGGAGCGCTTGATAGACCAACCTTTCTTAAGGAAGTACTTGATACATAAGACAATATGTCTTCCTCTACTGTAAAGTTCAAGTTCTGCTTAATGTTATCACAACCCTGCAGTGCTTACTCCAATTTGTTTCCCAATCTTGTTCTGAAACCATATCATTATGAACTCCTAAGTTCTTCAGGCTCCCATTTTGAACCAATTGCCAAGTTTTTCAAAGTCTTATCACCTACTGATGAAGAAGGCAAGAGAAACATGAAAACTATGGCGTGGTTCACAAAGCCATTTGGTCAAGTAAATTTGACTGTGCAACGATTTCACAAAAGGGAAGCTTGCAGTCAGAAATGCTTTTACTCATTCACAATATTACCCCACAACTGTCAAATATTATGGGGAGTAAATCTGAGATAATAAGTGGGGAGCGGACATTTCAACATGTGGTTTGCTTTCACAGACTGTACACACCAGAAACATGTGAGATTGGGTAGTGCTTAATTTGCAAAAGAATAGGTGCCAGGGCCCAAAGGTTCGCTCAGAAGACAGTGGCTGAGGCAATTGAATGTTGGATGCCAAATACCACGGCTGTGTAGGCTTGATTCCACTTCATGCCTCTTTAATCTGAAACTTGCAGGTTTCTGCTGTTTCCCTTTTTCCCACTTTTTTCGTATTTCTCTTCCTCTTTCTTTGCCCCTTGTGTGCTTTTGTCTCTCTTGCCCTGGGTTAGTCTTATGTAGAAAAGTAAGTGCTGGTTACCAAAAAAGGAATGCTGGAGGGCCCCACCTGCAACCAACAGCTCAAATTAAGCATTGAGAAAGGTAGCATTTACAAACCCATTTCTGAACCTATTCCACTCTCAAATGATTTGAGATTTAGGGCCACATGCATCATTGAAAATAGCGGTCACGAATCTGCCCCTTTGCGACCGCTATTTTTGCATTTGGGATGCATTATCCCAAATACAAAAATCGCTATTTAAATAATCGCTAAATTTGCGATTACTTAAATTGCGATTGCATTTAGGGAATCGCAAATTGCGATTCCCTAAATGCAATGCAACAACAAAAAATAATTGCGATTTCGCAATTAAGAAACAAAATTTAAAGTTGATGGTAATTTACGAGAACTTTGAAAAATGCAGAAAAGTGCATTTTTTAAAGTTCAATGTTGCACACATACATGCCCTTGGGGCATGTGTGTGTGCAACATGTGTTGACATTGCAATTTCAGGGGTGCATCAGGGTGTCCTTTTGGCACCCTTGAAATTGCATGCGCAATTTGCGAGTACCTATTTGGTACTCGCAAATTGCGCATGCAATTCCCATTGATTCCATAGGAATGAATGGGAAGCTATTCCTTATTTGTGATTCACAATTTGCGAGTCGCAAATAAGGAATGTGTAGGAATCGCAATTTCTTTTGTGATTCCTACATGCATAAGCATTTGCGATTCCTAAATTGCGATTTCTTAAAAAGCAAACATTAGGGAATGGGATCAAATCGAATGAAATAAATTGGTATATTAAAGATAATAAAACTAAAATATTTTAAGCATTGAAGAAGGCCTGTAGTTCTCCAATGGTTATATGAATTATAGTATAGGAGTGGGGAGCATTACAAGCACTTTATTTTGTCTAGCTAGGCACCAAGGTAGCAACTGGTATCCTGAGAATACACTGTGCTGGACCAATCTCTCCTAAATTACCCCAAAATTCGGGAACTTAAAATGTGCTTGTGTTTCTTCTCTTGTGGCAGCGGCACTCCATTATTCAATGTCATGCCTATCTATTCTGCCACGCTGGCATTTCAGGAGCGTAACACAGGCCCCTGCGGTGAAGGTAGGGCCTCAACCTTTCAGTGGACTCCTGGCCTTTAGGGGGCCCAGTCAGCCTAAGATTAATGAATATCAGTGCTATATAAGAGACTCAGGGCCCCTAATCACATTCTGCAGGGGCCCCATCATTTTGTGTTATGCCACTGTATCGACGGTTGGTCAAGAGGGTTTCCAATATAATTAAACTACTACTATTATGGCATTTATCAGTTGTGGAGGAACTAAATGCTTTGTTGACCCTGCAACAAACTTTCAGTCTCTTGATACGCCTAATGTTACTTTTCAACAAATTAATTCTCCCACTTCTCTAGCACATTGCCACTCGCTCCTAGCTCCTCCCCAAAGCCTCAGCCTTCACCCCCCTTCATGCGTCATCCCACATCCTTTGTGGGAGCAAAACTTATTTACATTTAGAAGGAATATGTAGAGTAGGGACGCAAGGGATATGGGAAAAATAAAGCCTAGGCTTACAGGTAAATTGTCTTTTAATTAAAGACCTGCGAAATACTAAGCTGAGGCCGAGTTAAGGTGTCAGGTGTCTGCCCAGCCGAGCCCACAGTGCTTGTAAATGATGTGTGTGCCCTGGAAGCGGCATCAGCCTGGACTGAGACACGACAGGGGAAGGTTGGGGGGGGGAGGGGCTACAGCCCTTTGGACGTTGCGCGCCTCCAATTGCCTAATTCTAAGTGTGAATGGCTTGATGAACAATGTCAAACGGAAAAAAGTATTGACTTACATAGCTTAAGAAAAGCAGATATAGCCTAAATACAAAAGACATACCTCACACCACAAAAACTGAAAAATTCAAAAGAGATTGGGTGGGAGAAGTTATTTTTGGCTGCTGGACTGCCCCAATTGTTCCTTCCTCAGACTAGACTCCAGTGCACTCCTCTAGTGCCAAGAAATGCAGGGCAGCCATCCTCATACAGAAGTCTCTCCAATGCATGGTCCTTCAGTCATGGTCAGATGAGGAGGGATGGTATGTGTTTGCAAAACTCAGGAGAGATACCAACATTGTGTGTACAGGATCCATCTACACCCCAATGGGACTAAAAATGCGTTTGTCCTTTGCCTAAATAGGATCCAGGTAAGAGCGGTGGGCCGATAAGGTCCAGTGGGGGGGATTTCGATGGATGATGACGAGGGAAAATTAAATAAATAACTAATTTTTGCTTGTCATCCATCGAAATCCTCCCCACCGGGCCCCACCGCTCTTACCTGCACGGGCTGCGGCTGCCCTTCCAAAATTAAATATATTTCATATAATCGTAGGGTTTGACTGGAACCTATCCCCCGATGCGGTCATGGACCGTACTGACCCATTAGATACCCATAATAACAATGACAGCGTGCTTTTACAAGATGTTCTTATCGACCGAGGCCTACTAGATATATGGGGGCTCCTATCCCTGATGGAAATGAAGTACACCTTTTTTTTGGCAGTATGTAGTTCCCAATCCCAACTTGACCACATCCTCATCTCGCAGCCACTTACTTCACTGGTTTTAGATTATACTATTATTTTGGGCTCCACCATGGACGATGCACTGGTCTGCACTGAAGTAGATGGGAACCTCAGCAAACCCATTAAAAAAGCCCTGGCACCTTAACATTGCACGTTACAAAATGTCTCAGGGAAAGGTGAAGCTAAAAGCTCACTTAAATACTTACCTTAAAGAAAATGAAGGGTCTGACTAATTGTTGCAAATACTATGTGGAGTGGCTAAAGTGACTCTACGGGGCCAGATGATGAGAGATGTGGACCTGGCCAACAAACAAAGGTCCATTTTTATCAAGTTTTCACGCAGCACAACACAGCAAGCCACCTTGCTGTGCTGTGTGAAAGGGAAAGGGCAGGAATGTGCCGTATTCTTAGCATTATATGGTGCATGCCAGTGCATTCCTGTCCTTTCCTAGCACTGGCGCACTTTTGGCTGCCCAGCGCCAACACAGGCATCCTTGCGTCATGTTGCGAGCATGACTGCGTTGTAGGCAAAATTGTTTTTGTGCAGGAAGGAACAGCTTCCTGCACAAAAACAATCCTGAGAGGCATTTCTTCTTTCTATGAATGCAGCACACGTTAAAAAAGGAAAAAAACGAGGAGAAATAAAAATATTTCTCCTCGTAATGCTTCACCTGGGGAGGCGTAGCATTTTGATGCATTTCCAGGTCTACCACTGATGGTAAATCTGAGAATGCGCCAAAAATTCACGGGTGGATGCGTGGGAAAAACCAAGCTCCACCCAAGGCAGTGATTTGCGCTGCCTTGCGTTACTCTGGATTTATCTAGCCATGCAGGGCCACACACAGTGGCCTTGCATGAGTTGATAAATCTCACTTAAGTTTTGCATTGCCCTTGCACAAGGGTGATGCAAAACCTTGATAAATCTAACCCTTAGGGGATTATTTATGAAGTAGTTGCGTCACCCTTGCACCAAACAATGGGACGCAAGGGTGGCCAACTAAGTAAGATTTAGCAAGCCACGAATGGCCACCTTCGTGGCACTGCGTAGCTTGATAAATCTAGAGAAAAACAATGCAGCCTGAATCGCTGTGTTGCGCTACTCTGCCCCAGAGAGGAGTTCCATGGGTGGAGCATGGGTGTACCCACGCATCCACCCATGAATATTGGCACATTCCCAGATTAACCATTACTGGTGCACCTGGGAATGCGTCAAAATGCTACACCTCCCCAGGTGAGGCGTAACAAAGAGAAATATCTTTATTTCTCCTCGCTTTTTCCTCTTTCTATGTATGCTACATTCTTCAGCGCACATAGAAAGAGGAAAATGCCTCAGAGGATTGTTTTTCTGCAGGAAGGTACTCCCTCCTGCACAAAAACAATCCTGCTTACAGGACAGGCACCCTTGCACCGTGGTGCAAGGGTGCCTACGTTGGAGCTAAGTTGCACATAGTGCGCCAGCACAAGGAAAAGAAAGACATATGCCGTATAGTGTTAAGTATGACACATTCTTGCCCTTTCCCTATCATGCAGAGCAGCGCTGCACAGCAAGGTGGCTTGCATCGCTGCATGATTTGTTGATAAATGTGTCCCTTAGCATGCAAGAACAGAATTCCCTAAACAACAAGTTAAGACACACACAGAAATATATATTATACGGCCTTCAGCCACACACCATCATCTTTTAGAAACGGCCAAAATGGACCTCTATAACTTATATACTTCCAAAATGGAATATATGTTCTATAAATTCAAAGCTTGCCACTATGAGCAGGGAGAAAAGGTTCCTAACGCTGGCAAAGAGAGACGCTGATTACCAATTCACCAATTAAAGATGAAACTGGACACATGATAAGAGATACCCAAGGCATCGCAAACACATTTGCTAAATATTACACCCAGCTCTATAACTTAGAGACAGAAACTGACGGAGTTTGTTTTGAGGCCTTCTTTGGCACACTACAATTACCCTGTCTTAATGATGATTTTAGGAAAATTCTATAAATGGACCAAAGAAAATAAAGTAGATCAATTCCATGGTGTCTTCCAAGAGGTTTATTGAATAAGAACACTTACATCTCTCTCCAACTGGGCAACAATAACTGTCCTCCTGGCGAGTATATCAGCTGTGTGATTCAAGAAAGCAATCTACAGCCCGATGCACCATTCCCGGTGCGGTTTGTGCTGGAGCGAACGTCCTGCAACCACTTACGTACACTGGCCCATCTTGTATGGTTGTCAAAAGATTCAGAAGGGAACTCCTTAGTTTTATCCCTTGACACTGAAAAGGAGTTTGACTGTGTAGAGTGGTGATATATGTCCTATGCGCTACATAAAATGGGACTGAGAGATGATTTTATCTCAAAAGTCAGATGACTCTATGATTCTCCCACTGCACAAGTAAACTGCAGAGGTTTTCTCTCAGATCCATTTCTGGCACACAGAGGAACTGGTCAGGGATGCCCGTTTTCTCCATTGCTTTTTCTGCTGGCAATGGAACCACTGACAGCATCCATTCAAGAATCCCCTAGATAGTTGGTGTGGCCACCCAGATAGGCTTATCAAAGGCATTACTTTATGCAGATGACATACTCTAGCACTCACTAACCTCAATAGATCATTGCCCACCTTGATGTCCCTCTGTAGGAAAGTGCCCTCTTTGTATGGTCTCCACCACACACCGTTTGCTCCAATGCTGATGCTTAAGACTCAGAAAGGGCACTGGAGACTGCTGCCCAGGCCCCAGTGCCAGTGCTCTCTCCCTAAAACTGTTATGTGCAAATTGGCATCCCCAATTGACAAGGACTTTACCCCCCTTATAAGTCCCTAGTATATGGCACCAGTGGTACTCAGGGCATGGGTGGCAAAAGGGTCCCCAGGGCTTGCAGCACCCCAAGTAAACTACTGGCAGCAGGCCTGCCATTGCAGATTGCAAGAATAGTGTAAATTGCTGCATTTTAACTTTGTCCTCACCATGTGTGGCAAAGTCAATAGACTGCTTTTAATGTATGTCAGTCACCCCTAAAGAAGGCCTCCTGAGCCCAGGAGGCAAGGTGCCTTATATTAAAGGTGTAAGAATGTAAGTGCAAGATTATATGTTCCTATAGTGGCCTTTTCCATTAAAGTACACTATAAGTGATAAGTGGTCCACAGGAAACATGGGCTGGCACGCGGGCAAACCCCCTGACACCAAAACCTCAGGTCTGAATAAACCTGCATCGAAGAGGACAAAGAAGAGACCTGTGTCTGCGACAACAGGATTTACACAAACCAAAAGAGGAATACCCTCCTGGAACTGTCTGATTGAGACTTGTCCTAGGCTAGCTCTCAGTTCCCCCAAATGGAGGGACCTCTGTGAGAGCCAGAGCACCCTCAGACTCCCCTGTACTAGTGGCCCTAGTCCCCGTCAAACTGCAGGTAAAACAACACTCTGTATCCGAAGGATCACTGGCCATCAGGCCCTCCAAAGGATCACCCAAATCCAGATGGTCTAGTGCATTGTGGGAACTTCAGTCCTACCTTCCACAAAGTTACAGACTGCTACCACCAGACGTCGAGGTACCTTTCTACAAAGTTTACAGATGCCGAGGCTTGTTGGTCATCAGTCCGGCGTCCGACCCCTGCACTCGAAGCTGCACCTAGAGGGAACTCCATCCGACCTTCAACCGATGTCCGCAACCTCCCTGTTGTATTTTTGCATCTTGTTTCCCGAAGCACCATGTTCCTCTAGTAAAGCCTGAGAGCTCTTTGCCACACTACCAGGACTGAGCTAAGGATTTATTATTGTGAATCCAAGGACCATCATTGGGGTCTGTAAGAGTATTGCACGGTGAACCCGAACCAGCATCGCCACATAATAGTCCACCTTCGTACACCCTCATAACAACAACTTTTTTTAGAGATATAGGGTATTAGAATCAATTGGGAAAAACGTGATGTACTGCCCATATCACATGTTCCCACTAAGGCCTCAGTTGAAAGGTACCCTTTCAGGTGGCAAAATATCTAGGGTTCCTTGTAAACCGTGGATTAGAAAGATTATTTCTGACAATTTAGACCAACTCACTGTTAAGACCCAGCTTGATTATGCAAAATGGAACTAGCTTTATCTGCCATTGCAGGGGAGAGTAAAGCATTCAAAATAGTAGTGGCCCCTCACTTCACATATGATCCAGGCAGGGCCGGACTGGCTACCGGGCGTTTTGGAATGCTGCCGAGCTGGGGGCTGATTTCGTTGATGGGGACCTGCGTGTGCTGAACGAAATTCGTTGTGCTTTGTTGATTTCGAAGCACACGCAGGTCTCCATCAACGAAATTAGCCCCCACCGCAGTGACATCTACCCCCAGCTCGGCAGCATTCCAAAACGCCCGGTAGCCAGTCCGGCCCTGTATCCAGGGATCCTTCCTGTGCTGGTAAGGGCCAAAGTCCTAACAGCCATTGATGAGGTAATCCAAGGCTTTTTATGGGGTTCTATGAAACCATGGCTGAAAATTTCCAAACTTATTGCCCATAGACATAGTGGAGGATTCAGATTAACCTGTATAGAACACTACTACACTACTGTACACCTATCCCAATTCGCTTACATGTGGCGCAGACCAAGGGATCTTTCTTTCTGGGTACATTTCAAATGGTTTATCATGCACAGGGGACTTGGTCTCCAACTTATTATCGTAATGGATGCCATCTATGTCCATGAGCAATACAAACATCTAGAACACAAAACTAATCTGGAATCATGCCCACAAATGACTGGAGTGTTACACCAGGATACATCTCCAGACTCCCCTATGGAATAATTCAGATGGAAGGGCTCCCTATATGTTGTGAAGTATGTGAAAAGCATGAGATCCTCACCCTAAATCATCTATTGACTGAGGTATAATTTAAATCATTCCCTATACTAAGAGACAAATTTCACGAACCTGTATCACAAGAATGGCGATGTTTGTAATTGAATCACTGACTGTCCAGTATACTGGGGGCTGGGCCATGGGTCATACAAGATTCCCCTATTGTACAATATCTAAAACACTGGGGATTACACAGATGGGTTATGTCGGGCTTCTATAACCTGTTGGTACAACACTTACACTCTAAGCCCCTTCTATCACAATTAAAGCTCAAATGGCAAGAGTGGGTACAGAGGGCCTACGCGGAACAAGATTAGGTGGCAACAATAAAAGCATTAGACAAGGGAATCCGTGAATCTAGAATGAAGTTTTGTCATTTGAAAATGAACCAGGACTGGAGTTGTACATCTCAAAAATTGACTACTTCTGGTCTTTTACATCACTCCAATTTTTGCAAATGCACTAATACCGACTGTGGCATGACTCACATTCTTTATGACTGTCCCAAGATCCAACTCCTCTGGTCAAGTTTCAGACATATCCTAAGCACAGAAAGTGCCTTCCCTCTACATATGATAGAGCACCTCGTCATATTACACATTACATCTGATCTACACTAGATCATGGGACATGGACGCAGGCTACTGACAATAGCTCTGGCCACAGGCAAACTATGCATATTGCCGCATTGGTGATCCTCCCGATTACCACACATGATCAACGGCTTATTTAAATGTACAAAATAGCCTCAAATGAACAGCTCATCTACAAGCTGCAGGATAACATTGGCACACTCTGGGCCATATGTTCCCCCTCCCATGATCCGAGTAGAGCCCCCAACTAGATTGAGTCTTTGCCTCCACTCACAAGGGTGAGGGACATCAGATACAAGAAGAACTTATACTCCTCTTTGTTGCACCCTGGTCTTTTCTACCTCCTTTACCTATAATCACTTACCACCCCCCACCTTATATACACCACCATTCATTCACCAACTTTCTCGATACCCTACCCCACTTGCCAAGGAAGTTAGAGTTGCTCAATACTCTTGATACCGGAATACTTACAAGAGTAGACCCCTATTGACCATGGCTTTACTCACTCATCTTTTTCCTCCCAGCAGCATGGACCGATCCTCTCCCTACCCTGCCTTGATTGCACGCATATCTCAATGGGTGACGCTCCTTGGTGGTTTCACAGACTCCTAGTCCACGTCTCAATCTCAGGAGAAAAGACTAGCAAACACTTGCTTCTCACCCCCCCCCCCATCTCAATATATCATGTTGGCTAATACTGTTTTCTTGATCTGAAGCTCAGATGTACTTGTATTTGTCATTTATGTATATCTTTTTACTGGTCACTGTAATAGCTATAGATAGACTCATTGCAGACATAACTCCACAGCTGTAGATACAGTTGTAGATAGGAGGATTTTCTAATTCTTTATTGTTTCTTTCTCATTGTTTGGTTCTACAGATGGGATGCGACCCATTACATGTTATTCCTATTATGTGCCTGAAGTGATTGTGTATGATTGTTGGAAAATGGCCCTCTCTGAAGGGTCACCCACAACTTTTTGCCTTCCTCCTCCTATTTATCTGACCTTCTTTTTGTTGGTCTTAGGACTCTGAGCACTGCTGACCAGTGCTAATGTGCACATGCTTCTCCCCTACACCTGGTTACATTTGGTTTATCCACAATTGGGATATTTTATTTATCTGTAAGGCCCTAGTAGAGTGCACTACCTGAGCCCAGGGCCGGTAAATTAAATGCTACTAGTGCGCCCGAAGCACTGATTGTGTCAGGCACACAACTAGCCCTTTAACCATGTCTCAGGCCTGCCACTGTAGATGTGTGCAGTTTACTGACATTTTGTCCTGACATTTAAAACTCTTTGCCAAGCCTTAAACTCCTTTTTTATTACACATAAATCACCCCTAAGGTAGGCCCTAGATAGCCCATAAGGTAGTGTAGTAAATAAAAGATAGGACATGTACTTTTAAGTTGTGCATGTCCTGGTAGTGAAAAACATCCACATCCATTTTTCATTACTGAGAGGCATACTCCTCTCATAGGTTAACATTGTGAATTCCTTAATACACTTTTAAGCTGTAATTCCTGATTAGAAAGGAATGACCCTGTCATGTTTTATATCTTTGGAATGGTAATGACAAATCCTCTTCACTAGTAAAGTGGGATTTGACATTATTATTTTAAAATCTCACTTTTATAAAGTAGGCATTTCTCTTCTCTTAAAGCTCTGTGTTTGCAGCCTGTCTCCAATACATATCTGGGGTGGGTGACAGCTTGACTTTGTGCATTCCCTCTAGACAGCCACACACAAAGGAAGGTTAGGTGTGTCTGAGTGCCCATCTGAATCTTGATGGCTTATCATGGGCAGGATGGGAGGGAGGAGCTGACAGTTACACCTGAATAGGCAGTGTCCGGCCCCCACACAAAGGGTTGATTACCCGCTACAGATAGTCTGGAGCCAGGGCTGGGAAGAAAGGACTTCTGTGCACTTCAAAGACCCTTCTTTGAAGACGCCCCCACTTCAAAGGCACAACTGGGTATAAGGTTGGGGTCTCTGAGCCAATCAAATAGGACACTTCTGGACCTGTAAAGTGTCATGCCACTCACCTGGCTCTTGTCTGCAGAGATTAAGCTGGACCTCCTATCTCTCCTAGGGTGGCATCTGATCAGGGAATTGCAACGGTAAATCAACTGCCTCCCCAAAAGGAAAGGGGGGGTTGGGAGAAAATAGCAAAGGCGCCGTCTTAGTTCAGCATCCCGGCAGAGAGAAACAAAACAGCTGCTTCTCTCTGCCGGGACGCTAAACTGAGATGGCTCCTTTCGTATACAAGAACGCCATGGTAGACACACCAAATTCAGACAGTGAAACTACTCCTTTACGGCTTTGATTCAAATTATGTCAATTGTTCACGGCATTCTGGTGGCACACATTTTCTTTAAGATTCCACTACCTACTTGAATTAATTACCTTAAGGTCTTACATTGATCTATTCTTTAAGGGGGTCTTCATCCTACATAAGAATCTTTTTGACCCCAAGATGGTCTACTAGATGTATCACATGACAAGACCGAAACGTCGACCAGTTTAACCCATTTTCATGAACAAATTAATATTGTTATATAGGAATTTTTTACTGAATGTTAAAGAAAACTTTCTATTTGTAAATAGGTTTTAGAAATGGTGATCTACATAAGTGACTAGTAGATATTTCTATTTGGAAGACTGTTAATCTCTGTCACTTGTGTATATGTGAATATTGTTTTGTACCCTTCAAATTAATTAATTTGATCATAAATTTCTACAAAAAAGAATACACCCCATACTGATTCATTTTTTGATTCATTCACTTTTGATTATATAAATTCATTTATAAAATTGGTATGTTTGAGGCCATTAGTTTGGGCACTCATAAATTACATTGTCAAATTTTGTTTCACTATATTGAAGTAATTTCCCTTGTTGGCCCTTTTACTTGATAAAATATTTTGTTACCCAAGCCTTCAAGGGTTTATCGGGTTGCCCAACTAACATAATTCTTTTAGAAAGTTGGCATTTTCTTGTCCTAACCATTTGCTGCCTGTCCCCAGGGTCCTGGGTCACATAGCTGATCTATTGGTCCTCCCAGAGATTGAGACTAGATGTTGGCAGATTGGACCATCCTGCCAGAATGGTTGGGGCGGAGCTGTTCCCTGCCCCACTTACATTTCTAAGGGCTGCCTCCAGAACACAGACAAATGTACTTGACACTAGTCTTTTGCCACCCTAGAATACTTGGACCTTTGGCAGGTGACGGGGGGAACTTTGCAAAACCAGATCTGGGGGTAGCCAGGATGTCCCCCCACCTCAAAGGCGAACACCAGGTATAAATATTGGACACTGAGAGCAACTCTTCAGATCACTTCTGTACCTGTGGAGGGCTCAGAAAAAGGACTGCCCTGCTGCCCTGCTTCCATGCCCTGCAGCCTGAGGCAGGAAGACTGGAACTGGTCCTTTAATCCAGGACTTCTAGAGTGATTCCAAGGGCTAGCTGGCTGGCCTCCTGTATGAGCTACAAGGACATAACAAGCTCTAGAGAACTGTCAAGCACCTGCTCAGCTGACCAAACCCGAAACTAGACCTGTCTGAGCCCTGTTGGCCTCTGTTACAGTGAGCCGTTGACCCCCAAGAGGTGCCTCCCCAGGTACTAGACCCTTGGCAGGCAACAGAGTGCACTCCTCTCGAAGAACAGGAGAAATCCTGAAGTTTGGGGCCCTTCATGACTGCAAACGGGCCTGTTTTTTCCAAGACTCTGCCGTCCATGAGGACCACAAACCTATCTCTTTGTGCTACAGCGACCACCAGCAACGACTGGTAATGTGAAATCTGCACTTCGCTTCAGCAATGACAGCCCTCGGTGACTGCCAATTCGAAGCTCAAGCAACAACCGTCCACAACACTTGACTGGATCTTTGCAATACAGTGACAACCATCTGTGACGCCAGGCCTGCTCTTTGTGCTACTGTGATGACCATCCGTGACACTCTTCCTGCTCTTCGCAGCCTCCTCCACAGTGAGAAGGTTCATTTTTCAGTGGGGATGACCTGGTTCCTTGTATCCGGACCACACTCCATCAAGGTCAGCCTGAACTTGTGACTTTCCCTAAATCTATCACGATCAGAGGACTGCGAGTTTTCTATTCTTACCTAAAAATTCTGAATTGCATAGCTCCAGTTCTACTGATTGGATTTTTGTTGGTCTTTTATTATTTCATTTATTAAAATTTACTCTATTATTATAAATTGGTTTGGGATTTTCCTTGTGTCATATTCTAGTCTAAGATAAGCTTGACTGCTTTTGTGCCAAGCACCCAGATACTTAAGCCCAGGCTTATTTAGTGACTTTTGTGATTCTCCCTGACAAGGATTGTGGTCGTTGCTTGAGAAGGGTTGTCACAACCCCCAACCAATAATCCAATTTCTTACAGATAACATACCATCTGTTCTTCTTGTTGTGAGGGATGTCATGAGTATTCATATTTACAGATATGCATGTCCTGCACTGCTGATTACAATGAATATAAAAAATTAAAATGTCTATCATGTCTGCCATCTTTTAGCCAGCTCTAGAAAATAGTGAGAGTCCAGGAAACTCTGCCTGTCATCTGTGGATACATTACCCAGTGTTGAACCTGGATAACATTCTCATTCAGAGAGACCATATTTTTTTTACATCTTCTAAAGGTTGAATTGAGACATTAGTAAGCAGTGATCCTACCAGTTTCCAGTTGTCTCCCATCCAGGATTTAAATCTAATCTCATCTAATGTAGGGATGAATTCCAGGTTGCTGAATATGAGTGAGAATGAAAAGGAGTAGGAAGTAAGTCAGCAGATACCTTGTTTGTCTCATATCAATAGAGTCACCCTGTCGATAGAGAGGAGCACAGTTTCCAGCTCCTCGTTATTTATCAAGCCATAGGACACTCCACAATAGAGTTCCATTAATCAAGCAGTCGACAAAGCACCACTGTTATGCTGTTTTAGCCATTAGGCACTTGATGAGGAATCTAAATTGAGCAGCTTGGAGGTAGGCTGCTAGATGAAGTGAGACAATCCCAATGGGACTCGAAGCAGTTGAGGAATTTGCCTACTATTAGTGTCTGTTTTACCTTCCAGGTCAAGTTATTGACTATTGATTGGAAACGCTTGAGCAGGGTTGGTGTTAGGGCCAGGGTAATCACCTGGAGCAGATAAAGAAGCCTAGAAAGGACCTTCACTTTGATTACTCGGATCGATAACCAGCCAAGAAAATTGCTTCATATGCCATTTGTGGAGGCCTTGCTTCAATTCCATCAAAAGATAGAAATAATTACGTGTGACAGTCTAGAACATGGAGCGTGCTATACGGATTCCCAAGTATTTGATCGTTTAGAATCCTAAAAGCGATCCCTGATGATAGGGTGTCTTTTTGTGATGGGGAAGTGCAATAAAAGGTCTTCACACTTGGTTAAAGTCAGTGTTCACCTGATATTTGTCTAATTCTTCCAAGGACTGTGGCACAGAGGTTAACAGATGGTTCTACCTATTTGTACTCCTTAGGCATTTTTGTCGCTTCCAATACAGCTTACAAATGGCTCAAGTGCTAGGGTGAAGAGGAGGGGCAGCAAGGAAACAATTATAGCAGGGATAGTCAGAGTATGTCTCAGGGCCGATTGCCCTTTATATGTGCCGTCTGGTGAATAGCGGCACCTGGCTGTTTTTTATTTGACAGAGCACTAATGTTCAGAAAGCTGCTAAACGGGTTAGCCTTTATTTGCACATTAACTAAAGTAAAGAAAAAGAATGAAAGAATGTGTCCCTCATTACTTATCTTTAGGAACACATATACTTTTAAAGACATCATGGAAGAAACATTGTAAAATATGATATACTCTCTTCTAAATTCAAAAATGCGTATTTCATTAACACTCACCTTAGTATATCAGATGATATCACTACATTGAGAAGCATTTATGAGAAGTGATAGTTTTCAAATGTTAGAAATTGAGTTCCCGGTTGACTGGGGTGTGAGCCCTGGTCAAGCAGCAACCACAATCCTAGTCAGGGAAAGGCACAAGCAAACCCCAAATAAACCTCTGTTCCCAGTCTGGTAGCTTGGCACAGAGCAGTCAGGCTTAACTTGAAGGCTATGTGAAAAGTACTTGTGCAACACTTCAAACAGTAAAACAGTGAAAACACCACACAAAAAGATCCTACACCAGGTTTAGAAAAATAGAGTAATTTTTAACAAATACAACAAGACCAAAATGGAAAAAATCCAATCAGTAGAACTGAAATATTCAATTTTAAAGTTTTCGATTGAAATAGCACCAAAAAGAACCAACAGCCAAGAGGGAATATCTGGCTGTGTCGGACCGGGACAAAGTTACAAGGTCAGGCCGCGCGTGATGAAGCTCAGGCCGGCTACAGGGACCCGGTTAGGTCCACTGAACACAAAACCTTAAATCCTGGTAGCGGAGCATTACATGGATCTGGGTTGGGAAGCACTCGCAGCTAAAGTGATGCGTTGGTTCCGAGATGTGAAAAGGCTGTGGTGCAAGGTCCTGTTGCATTGACAATCCCATCGACAGGGCTTGTGATGTAAAATCCTGGCATCTGGGATGCGGTGCGCAGCTGCCGATGCATCAGCTCCGAAGAACTGCAAGGCGGTAAGGCTGCTGCTGCTTTTTCACTTTAAAGGCGATTATTTAAGTTTTAAATGACCTTTTACTGTTCGCATTTGCTTCCACTTGTACTTCTTTGTTTTATGTTTGGTTTTAAATCTTCCTTTTAGTTTATTTTAACTTGCACACTTTTAAGCTTATCGCTCTTGTCTTACCTGGAGTGGTGCCCGCCCCGTTCCGCCACAACTGTGTGCCGTTTGTGCGGAGGGCGTGGTAAAGATCTTTTCAGCCATTTGCGGTCAGCGCCTCTACTTCCGGGTGCGGTGGGGTGCATTTTAGTCTTCACCGCATTCCCCCTTATTTAACCCGATGCAGAAGCGGACGCGCAGCGGAAAGCAGTAAGACTGCTGCTGCTTTTTCACTTTAAAGGCGATTATTTAAGTTTTAAAGGACCTTTTACTGTTCACATTTGTTTCCACTTGTACTTCTTTGTTTTATGCTTGGTTTTAAATCTTCCTTTTAGTTTATTTTAACTTGCACACTTTTAAACTTATCGCTCTTCTCTTACCTGGAGTGGTGCCCGCCCCGTTCTACCGTTGCTGTGTGCCGTTTGTGCGGAGGGCGTGGTAACAACCTTTTCGTCCATTTATGGTCTGTGCCTCTACTTCCGGGTGGGGTGGGGTGGGGTGCGGTCTAGTCTTCACCGTATTCCCCCTTATTTAACCCGATGCAGAAGCGGACGCGCAGCGGACAGCAGTAAGGCTGATTCTGCTTTTTCACTTTAAAGGCGAGTATTTAAGCTTTAAAGGACCTTTTACTGTTCGCATTTGTTTCCACTTGTATTTCTTTGTCTTATGCTTGGTTTTAAATCTTCCTTTTAGTTTATTTTAACTTGCACACTTGCACACTTTTAAGCTTATCGCTCTTCTCTTACCTGGAGTGGTGCCCGCCCCGTTCCACCGCAGCTGTGTGCCGTTTGTGCGGAGGGCGTGGTAACGACCTTTTCGGCCATTTCCGGTCCATGCCTTTACTTCCGGGTGGGGTGGGGTGCGGTCTATTCTTCACCGCATTCCCCCTTATTTAACCCGATGCAGAAGCGGACGTGCAGCGGACGCGCTGCTGGCATGCCCAAGGCGCGCCTAAGGCAAGCCCGTCTGCGCCCGTCCGCATCCGGCCGGGGCCAGGGGCCAGAAACCCTGGTCCGCCGCAATCAGCTCCTAGATTCTATTCCTCCTTTATGCTGCTTAATCTTAGATCTACTCCTAATGCATTTTGTCACGTCTTTAATCCTGATTTCCTCCCTTTTCACTGTCCTTGTTGCCAGTTTGAGTGTACTTCTAATTCCCAGCCGGGTCCCGTTCATGACCCTCAGACTGGGATGGATGCACCCTCTTCAGCTTCTAACGCATTGACTGATTCTTCCTCACCCTGTGAATTTCGATGCTTCAGCTTAAACTGTTGTTCCCTTCCTAAACATCAGCTCTACCTCTTTAACTTCCTTGTCGATGTAGACCCTGTTGCAGTCTTTTTAACAGAAACCTGGCTTCATGACGGGTCCCTACCAGATGTTATATCGGCCCTTCCTGACAATTTTTCCTTGTTGGGAATTAATAGACCCCTTAAAGTAGGTGGAGGTATCGCCATTTAAAAAAAAAATATATATAACTCTTATCTATCGCCCCCCGGGCCTTCTTACAACTGGTGCTTAGCTCTTTCTGACTTTTTGGCCCCCCATATTCTTTGGGTAGCCAATTTTTCTATGCGTGGTGACCTCAACGTCCACCTTGACAACTCCAATGATAAACCAGCATTTGCACTTTTGAACACTCTTAATCTTTCGCTCCTAAACTCGTTACCCACTCACATTGCAGGGCATGTTCTGGACCCTATTTTTTCTAACCTTTCTACCTTATCTGTTGCGCCACCCATCCAACTTTGTTGGACGGATCATTTTGCTGTTCCTTTTACTATTAAGTTTCTCTCCATTTCTTCTACTCGGCTGACTGCACTGCCTAAAACTAGGAATTGGTCCAAACTTAATATGCTAGTGCTTAATAAACTGCTTCTTGATAAAACCCCTTCCCTTGTTTCCATACCTGATCGAGACCAACTTTCTGTGCATCAATGGCTTACAGAGGCCATCGATTCCGCCCTACCTCTTTCAGTTAAGACACTGGTCAGAATGCATCCTCCTGCCCCCTGGATTACGGACGCTCTAAAACAGGAGACAAAAACGATGTAAAGCCTTAGAAAGACAATGGCGAAAACACTATTCACCTGATGCGAAGTCGGAATATTTGGCAGCATTAAAGAAATACCATGCTCTTTGCAGATCGACTTGCGCAACCTTCTTTACTGAGAAGATCTTGAGTTCCCGGAACCGTCAGAAAACTTTGTTTAAAGTTGTCAACAAACTCTCGGTAGCCAGTTCGTTTCTGCCCCCTCCCTCGCTTACTCAACATCAATGCGATGAGTTAGCGATGTTCTTTTACAATAAAGTCAAGCCCATCCACTGCCAACTTGATGCTGATGCCTCCGAACAAGGGAATCTAACGTCTCCCTCAATTCAAACTGAGGGGCACTTTGATTGCTCTCCCCAGGTTTCTGAGTTTGTGGAATCCACACAGACCAGGTCATGGCTCCCTTTGGATTTGCCTACTTTGCAGCTATTATTAAGATCTATCAGGTCCGGTTCACCGCTTGATCCTCTTCCTCCCTCTAACCTTAGTCTTTTGGACGAGGGTGCCCTTACTGTGATCCTCGACCTTCTCAACACTTCCTTAAGCACAGGACTTGTACCTCAGAGTTGGAAACATGCATTTCTCCTTCCCCTATTAAAAAAGGAAGGCCTTGATCCTCCCTGTTGGGCAAATTTCCGCCCTATATCTCTTTTGTCTGTGTTTTCAAAAATTCTGGAAAGGCATATTAATGCTCAACTTTCCTCTTTTGTTGCAACTTGCAATTTGCTGCCCCCTTCGCAGTCTGGTTTTAGATCGGGCCATAGTACCAAATCTACCCTTCTCGGGGTCACTGAATATCTCAGGCAACAACTCGACTCCGGTGGTACTGCTGCCCTCATTTTGCTAGACTTAAGTGCGGCTTTCGAAATGGTGTCGCATTCTATTCTGGCAGACCTACTTGAAGCCTCAGGCATAGAGGGTATGGCTTTAGGGTGGTTGATCTCCTTTTTAAAAGACCGCACCTTCCAGGTCTTTTCGAATGACATAAGATCAAGTACTTTAGCCTTAACCTCTGGAGTGCCTCAAGGTTCAATTTTGAGCCCTTAGCTTTTTAACATTTATGTTCACCCTCTGGCAGACATTGCTGAAAAGTTGGGCTTGACCATCTTTTCTTATGCTGACAATACACAGATTATTTTTTCACTCTCTACCGCTCAGCATCAAGATCCCTCCCTGCTTCAGCTTGGCCTGAGTAATGTCTCCTCGTGGATGACCAGAAATTCCCTGAATCTAAATGGCACTAACACAGAGGTGCTCGTTCTGGGTAATAAACCTGAGCTTTGGGGAGTTAAACATTGGCTTGACACTCTGGGCCCTTTACCTGCCTCTGTCCCTAAAGTCAAAAACCTGGCTTTTAATATTGATAAAAATCTTTCCTTCAAATCTCAGGTGTCTAGGGTCACAGCGACCTGATTTGCCATTCTCAAATGGATTAAAAAAATTCTCTGGCTAATTCCACCGGCAGCTCAGAGAACGGTCTTGCAGGCTCTGGTAATATCCAGGCTGGACTACGGTAACGTGTTATATCTGGGCGCAGATAAAGCCTCAGTCAATCGACTGCAGGTTATTCACAATGCGGCTACTCGTCTTCTCTTTCGTCTGCATAGATGCGCTTCTGCTTCACCTCTGCTCCAGCAATTACATTGGCTCAAAGTGAACAAGCGCACCGAGTTTAAGGCTCTATGTTACATGTATCGGGCCAAATTTGGCCTGGCTCCCTCTTATATCCAAAGATTGGAAACACCATATTTGCCTGCTCGACAGTTGAGATCTTCCAGCCTCTCACTGTTCTTAGTTCCCAAGTTTCGTCTTGTTCGTATGTGCGCCCGCTCTTTCTCCTACCTGGGCCCTAAACTCTGGAATGGACTCCCAATCGATCTTAGGAACTCTCACTCTCTGCTAGCTTTCTGCAAGAAATTAAAGATTTTTCTTTTAAGCGACCAAGCCTGATTCTTATTTCGGCCTGTTGCCTAGCGCTTGTGTGGCTCGGCCTCCGCCTTGTCCAGTGCCGGGAGACCCTGTTGGGTAGCTGTGCGCTTTATAAATCAACCAAATAATAAATGATAGCAAATAATAATAAATATGTGGAGTCCGTTGTCGAGGCTGCTGTCGACGAGTACTGCGAGGACCTGGGCTTGAGATGCACTGCGCAGTCGGTTGATGCGTTGGTTCTGAGGACCTCAAGGGCGATGCGGGCCTTCTGTACCGAGTCCAATCTACACAGCAGTGGTGATGCTCGAAAATGCGCTGCTCAGTCAAGGAGATGTGTCGGTTCTGCTCGGGGATGTTTCGCTCAGCAGAGAAGATGCATCCGTCCCACTGATAAGCACCTTTGGCCCACTTCCATAGGTCCGGGACTGGGGTGGCACCACTTGGCAGGGTAGACTCAGATATGGCAAAATCCAGGTGCAGTTGCAAAGTGTTTGGAAGCCTGTTATGTCCCTGAGGCTGCAGGTCAGGAGGCCAGCCTACCAGCCCTTGGAGTCAATCTGGGTTCTGGGTTCAAGAGGTGCTGGTCCAGTCCTTCTCGCCCAGGCAAGAGGTCAGCAGATCAGCACAGCAAAGCAGGATTCCAGCAAAGTAGTCATCCAGCAGAGTGGCTGTCCTTTCAGCAGCACAGCAGTCCTTCTTCCTGGCAGAGTATCCACAGATCCAGAAGTGTACTGAAGTGGTGGTGTCTGAGGTCTTTCTTTCATACACAGTTGTGCCTTTGAAGTGGGGAGAAGTATCTAGAGGAATGCCTTTGAAGTGCACAGATGCCCTGCGTTCCCTGCTCTGGCTCAGACTAACTGCAAGGGGTAGGTAGCCCTTTGTGTGGAAACAGGACACATCCTATTCAGGTGTAAGTGAGGCTGGCCCAAGCACCTCCCTCCCATCCTGCCAGTGATAGCCCATTCAGTCACACCTAAGCTCCCAATGTGTGTGACTGTCTAAAAGGAATACACAAAACCCAAATGCCAACTACACCCAGCCATGTGACCAGAGACAAGCTGAAGCCATCAGATGGCTAAGGCAAGAATATGCCAGCTTTCTAAAAGTGGAATTTTCAGAAGTTTAATTTTTAATTAGACTTCACCATAAGTTAAACTTATAAATTAGAGTTCCAGAGATGCCAAACTTGAAAGGGTTATATCTTCCTACTTGGTCATTACACTTATAAAATGTAATAAGGCAACTCCAATGCTACACTATGGGAGAGAGAGGCCATGCCTTGCAGCAGTCAACAACGAATTTAAGAGTTTTTCACAACCAAGAGATGTAAAACTTAAAAGTAAATGTTCAACTTTTTAAATGCACTGCACCATGCCCATGAGGCTGTCTAGGGCTTACCTGAAGGGTGACCTACTTGTAAGAAAAAGGAAGGGGCCTTCGGCGAAATCGCTCCCTTGGGACCCCCTTTGGTTCAGGAGCTGTGCTATGTCCGCGGAATCCCGACTCCCCAGCCGCTGGGTGAGTCGGTTTCCCTCGCAGCGCGCCCCGGGCTCTGAGTGTTACAGGGCTGATCGCTGGGCTCTCAGGGTGTTCCCCTCCCCTCCGTCACCTGCTCCTGGATGGAGGACCGTGCGTGAAGATTTGGGCTGCCTCCGAAGCGTGCCCCGTTGTTGTGGCTTTCCATTCCCTTGTCTGCCGACCACCACGAAGCCTCGCTTCCCTGACTTCCCGAGAGCAGTCGTGCCTTGACCCCAGGTGCTTCTGCACCCCCGCCCCGCCGATCCACTCCCGCCCCGCCTGACCCCAAAATGGCAGAAAATTGTGGCAGAGTTGCTTGAAGGTGGGCCAGGCAAGGGCTGCGCCTGTCCCTAAAATGACGCCCGGAGCGTGATTTCGTTGCTCACATCAGGGTCTCCACAGCACAAAAGACTTGCATTGGGACTGTTTTTTACACTTAGTCCTACGTCAGCCTCACTCACACCAAGAGAATTGCTGGGGGCAACAGCTGAGTGCACTACAACCCCGGTCCTACACATTCTTTATGCCTGACCTTAAGATGGCTGTCCTGGCCTGTCCCCTGGAAGCATTGCTATCGAGTGCATATCAACCCTACAATAAGTCTTGGCCTCCCAGTAACTCCGGGATGGGTGCTACCAATTTGATCTATGACGATGCCCCCCGGACTTAAAACTTGAGCATTGTACACACCACGAAGCTGATCAACAGGGCCCATGCCCAGTGGAACTTTTATGGAACTTTCGATGGACTTTTGACGATGCCCCCTGGGCGGATACCAAAACTGTTTGTACTTACCTCGGTGCACGAGCAACCCTGGCCGATGCCCGGTGGAGCTGTCATATGCAGCTATAGAGGAGTCTGGCCCTGGTTTCACCCCCTCGGCCGTCACCTACCCAGACGGTCATCTGACATTGTTTTCCTCGTTCCCCCGTTGTGTTTCCTCCCTCCGTGATTCTTTGATTTAATTGATGTAACTATGTAACCCGTAACTTGCTGATCCTCTGAAACCTTGAACATTATACACACCACGTAGCCGGATCAACAGGGCCCTTGCCCGGTGGAACTTTGATGGAACTTTCAATGGACCTTTGACGATGCCCCCTGGGCGGATACCAAAACTGTTTGTACTTACCTCGGTGCACGAGCAACCTTGGCCGATGCCCGGTGGAGCTGTCATATGCAGCTATAGAGGAGTCTGGCCCTGGTTTCACCCCTCGGCTGTCACCTACCCAGCCGGTCATCTGACATTGTTTTCCTCGTTTCCCCGTTGTGTTTCCTTCCCTCCCCCTCCTCCTCCCTCCGTGATTCTTTAATTTAATTGATGTAACTATGTAACCTGTAACTCGCTGATCCTCTTGTAAAGCACTCTGATACCTCTGGGTCTAGCCAGCGCTATATAAAACTTTTCAAATAAATAAATAAATAAGGTTTGGGTTTGGCAAAGGTTTTATTTTGCCAGGTCGAAACAGCAGTTTAAAACTGCACACAGAGGCTCTGCAATGGCAGAAAAGACACGTGTTCAAAGGGCTACTTAAGTGGGTGGCACAATCAGTGCTGCAGGCCCACTTTTGCAAAAAGAACAAATGGTGGACGGAATGCTGAACAATGTCAAACACTCACCTCTAGTACAGGGATCTGGGCCTAAATCCATACTTTTTTTGCTCACCACGCCATTCCAGTTTGGACCCAGCCATATGCAAATCAGTCTTGACCCTGCCCCCCATAGAGACAGTCCAGCCCAAACTGCCAGGCCAGGTCCTCTCCCGACCGGGAACGAGCATCCTAGGACCGGTTTTGAGGTATCTCCCCATATCAGCCAGCATAGCTTGACTCCGTTAGAATGGTGAGCACGGGACCCATGCCTGGGCATACCCGTCCCCCTAAGGACGACAAATGCAAAAAAGAACAAATGGTGGATGGAATGCTGAACAATGTCAAAGCAATCACTGCCAGGACAGAGATCTGGGCCTATATCCTTAGGTTTTTTTGCTCAACATGCCATTGCAGTTTGGATACAGCCATATGCAAATCAGTCTTGACCCTGCTTCCCATAAGAACTGTTATGTTATGTTATGTTATTAACACTTATATCGCGCACGGCTACTCAAGAGTGTCCCGGCGCGGAAGCCAAAAGTGAACGCTACGTAGCTGAAAGCAACTGTGAATTAGATGAACAGCAACGTTTTTAGCTGCTTCTTAAACAGCCTGGTGTCTTGCGTGGTCCGCAGTTCGTATGGAAGGGAATTCCAAGCTTCTGCTGCCTTAAAAGATAAGGAACTGCCCCCCATTCGTGTAAGGCGAAAGCGGGGAATCACTGCAAGACGCTGCGAGGCTGAACGCAATTGTCTTTGAGGAGCATAAAAACTAAAACGTCTCCTAAGATATGGCAGGCAGCCCGAACTGCCAAGACAGCTCCTCCTCAGACCGGAAACAAGCATCTTAGGACCAGTTTCAGGGTATCTCCCCATATCAGCCAGGATATCGTGACTCCGGTGGCATGGTGAGCACGTGACCCATGTCTGGGCATGCCCGTCCCATTAGGGCAACAAATGCAAACAAATAATGGACGGAATGCTGAACAATGTCAAACAGTCACCACCAGTATAGAGATCTGGGTCGAAATCCATCGTTTTTTTGCTGACTATACCATTCCAGTTTGGACCCAGCCATATGCAAATCAGTCATGACCCTGCTCCCCATAGTAACAATCCAGACGGAAATGCCAGGCCAGGTCTTCCCCAGATCGAAAACAAGTATCCTAGGACCGGGAGGGGGGCGTGGCTACAGGCCGAGCATGGCGGTCGTCTGTTAGACGAGCTCCGGTCCTGGGCTCCATTATCCTGCTATTATCCTGAGGCACACGGACATTTGGGGTCTGCGGCAGTGGGAGCAGACTGCCTGAGGCTGGGCCGATAATCGGAACCGCCTTTCAGCCGAGATCTGCCGGCGAGGAGAGCGGATTGACCTGCGCTCGGACGAGGCGCCGAGAAGTGTTCCGGAAGCGTGGGCTGGGAGAGAGGACCCGGACGACCACGGAGCCTGGCGGCTTGGAACTTGTCCTGGCCTGGGGTGCAGATGACACGCCGCTGCAGCGAGCTCCGGTGGGTGTAACCGGTGGCGAATTGTGGAGGTCTTCCGGAGCAGCGGGTGACGGACGGAGGGGACTGCGCGACTGGGGCACTGCAGCTACGAGAGCCCGGGGATGCGACGCGGCCTACCGTGATGACGGACTTGGCGGCATGCTGGAGAGACTAGCGGAGGTGTCGGAGAACGGCCCACACATGGTGTGCGACACAGCGGTATACTCCTGAGGCGTGTGGGATACCGGCGGCACGGACGAGGATCCCTTGCAGTACTGCGAGCCACGGGGGTGGGATTCCTGGTCCCCGGTCGGGGAGGACGCCATGCGTGGGGCCTAGCTGCATTTTACTGCCTCTACTTTGCACAATGGGACATTGAAACGCGGCGGCACACGGAGTCAGGTACTGGCTGCGCTTGGTGAGCCGGGGTTAATAGAGATGTGCTGTGGGACAGTGTGCCTCGGCTTCTGAGACCTCTCTGGCGCTTGATGCGGCGATAGGACCGGCCCGGGCTGGGGTTACATGGACGCTGCACACAGCGGAGCTGTGGTGCATAGAGATCGCTGACCCCTGAAATACTGTGTGGCTGCGAGACTGACACAGGGTGGCGACTGGGTCTTCTGGCTGTGGGCACACTAGCGAGGTGTTGGGGTGGCAGGTGCAGCCACCTGTTGTTGTGTGCTACCTCGCATTCCCCCGTGATGGGGCGCACTAGGGGAAAACAGCAGGAGCAAGGGGATGGCTCTGAGTCCATACCGGACACCGCAGAACACACAGATGGCGCACCGCCGCTCAGCTGCATTCCGCCGACTGCCCTGACTGAGCCGGGGGACAAGCTGGACCTCATCTTATTAGAAATACGGGAGTCCAGGAAAGCCATCGAGCTCCAGATTGGGACCCTAATGACCGGCCTTACCCTGCTCAGGGCGGATCATGTGAAGCTTGCGGATAGGGTAAAGGACAATACCACGACACTGGAGGAGCTAACACCTCGCCAGGCGAAGAGTGAGGCGCACATTACACAGCTGCAGGCTCAGGTAGCCACCCTGATGGATCGTGTGGAGGATGCGGAAGGGAGAGCACGGAGGAACAACATACGCGTCATTGGTCTGCCAGAGAGAAGTGAAGGGAGTGACGCTACGCGCAACATGGAGCAGTGGTTCAGGGATCACGTCACGGCCGAGGGGCTCTCTACTCAATATTGTATTGAACGTGCACACAGGATCCCCATGGGGCGGCCGCGGCCGGGAGCCCCACCGCGTCCCCTAATAGTGAAGTTACTGAACTTTCGGGACAGAGACACAATCCTGCAAAAGGCTCGAGAACTTCCCCAGATTAACTTCGAAAATGCGAGAATCTCGCTATATCCTGACTATACGGTTGTGGTGCAGCGGCAGCGATCTTCCTTCATGGCAGTTAAGCGACGCATACGGGACTTGAACTTGAAATATGCACTGCTGTTCCCGGCCCGGCTGAAGGTTCTGCATGACCAGAAGGCGTACTTTTTTGAAAGCCCGGGAGATGTGGACGACTGGCTGGAGGTGATGGAACTGACCAAAACTGCACCATCTGGGTCTCAGGGTGCGACCGAGGGTCCCACCGGTATTGGTGTATCTGCTGCCCGCGGTAGCAGGCGCTCACGCAGGAATACTGTTCGGAAGTTCCTCACCTCGCAACAGATGCAGCAAAACAAGTCACAGGCGATACTCGCGACGGCCACTTTCACACAACCTAATAGGCTGGAAGAGAAGACCTCCTCTGAAGACGAGGTGCAGGACACAGACTCAGAAGGGAGTGTGGCTCTGTTCCCTACTGTGACCCCGCAGACAGCTGACGGCTTATTTGCTTAAATTGAACGATATATTGGAGTGCATTTGTGAAATGTATAATGATTCTGTAAGATATGATGCTAGCTAAAGTGCGATAGTATGGCGTTCTGCACTCTTACAGCCCAAGGTACCGATAGAGCTTACATGTATTATCTCGACAGAGACTACGCCACATGCGAAGCGCTAGCAATGTCCCCCACATGGCGAATGCGCTTTTTGTATTTACAATGTTTTTTTGTGTACAGTTACGTTGTGTGGTCCGGTACAGTTCTTCGACCGGACCGAGTATAGGGAAGTTTTGGGGGGTATACGGTCCGAGTGCAGAGATGGGCTTGGTTGGGTCCAAAGGTTTAGAGACACTGCTTGCAGGTAAGCGGGCGCTGACGGCCCAGCAATGCATTCATTTGGTAGGTACACTATCTTAACGTGGAACGTTAGGGGGTTAGGCTCTGTGCAGAAGCGCCACAGAATACATGCGCAGCTACAGCGACGCAAAGTGCAGATAGTGTGCTTGCAAGAGTCCCATATAGTGGAGGGTGAAGTGCCGAAGTTACGTAGGAAGTGGAGAGGTCAGATCTTCTCCACCACATATTCCAGCTTTGCGAGGGGGGTCACCATTTGGGTTAGGCATGGAGTACCGTTTCTAGCGCTGGAGCAGCGGATAGACAAGCAAGGGAGATATATATTTGTACGGGGGACGTTCGATGGACAGCATGTGGTTTTGGGCAGCATATATGCACCCAACATTGAACAAGACAAATACTGGGGTATATTAAATGTTGCACTTACGGGATGGGAACACCACCCATGGATACTAGGAGGCGATTGCAATACAGTGACAGATGTTACACTGGATAGGTCTCACCCGCCTGTGCATGGGGCGGGAGTGATTAAACAGGCGGAAGCACTGGATAGATGGGCTTTGGGATGGGAGATGTGTGATGTATGGCGGATGCGGCACCCCACACATAAGGAGTACTCATTCTATTCCCCTGTCCACGTACTACACACGAGAATAGACAGAATATATTGTTCCAACCGGATAGCAATGCAGGTGTCCCAGGCGACATATCTGGCAAAGACCTTTTCGGACCATAACCCACTGGAGATTGTTCTCAACTGGGGACGAATACCTACCCCTGTACCCACCTGGCGCCTATGGCTGCAGATGCTGGAGGATTCGGTGTTCAAGGCAACCATGTCAGACACCATTGAACATTATTTTGCTGAAAATAGTAACACTGCAGCGAATAGATTAATCGAATGGGATGCATTTAAGACGGTGGTAAGGGGGCAGGCAATTAGCACGACGGTTGGTGCCCGACAGGAACTACATAAATCACTTATAGATGTAGAGCAACAAATGGGTAGGTTGGAGCAGGAAGCCATAACCGACACTGCTAAGGGCGCTGCGTTACAGGAGGCTAGAATTAGATATGCGGAATTGCTAGAAGATCTCCGAGTAATAGACTACCACAGGTACTCGCAGCTGAATCACACTGAAGCGGATAAATCTGGGACATTGCTTGCTCTGTTAATTAGGGACACTCCCCCTACGATTGTTATAAATGAGGTCACTACTATGGGTGGGGACAGAGTCACTACTCAGGGGGATATTAATGTTGCATTCCGTCAATATTATGCCACATTGTATAGCAAACCTAACAGCAACGAGACAGCCCACATGGAAGCCTTTTTCTCCTCCCTCACATACCCGCAGTTAACGGCGGAGGCCCAGAGAGCAATGGTGGGACCTATTACACAATCCGAAATCAGGGTCGCTATGAAGGGACTCCCATGTAATAAAACCCCTGAACTGGATGGCCTTCCAGTTGAATTTTTTATTACATATGCCGATGCATTGGTGCCCCAATTGGAAATATTATACAATACAGCGCTAGAGAAAGGTGCTCTACCCCACACGACGGCACAAGCGTTAGTGGTTTCACTTCCGAAAGCAGGCAGGGACCCCGCAGAAATGGCTAGTTATCGCCCGCTGTCCTTATTGACCACGGAGTATAAAATATTAAGTAAAGTGTTGGCCAATAGATTGCTGCCCTCCCTGACTAAACTAATACATGTAGATCAGATTGGTTTCCTCCCCGCCCGCAGTACGTCCCTGAATATTAGGAAGTTACACTACCTCCTGACGGAAGCCCCGAGCCACTACGATCATGCAGGCTGTATATCCTTGGACCTCCGTCAGGCGTTTGACTCTATTCATTGGGACTATATGTTCCGTGCACTGGAGCACTTTGGGATCCCAGGGGCTTATACAGCCTGGTTACGTCTTTTATATTCTGCACCTACTGCGCGGGCTCGTACCGGTGGCAATATATCGGCAGAATATCCAATATACAGAGGGACCAGACAGGGATGCCCGTTGTCGCCGCTTATATTCATATTGGCCCTAGAGCCCCTGGCAATAAAGGTACGTAATGACCTGCATGATATGGGCATCACATTACGGGGTACGACACATCTTTTTTCTGCGTATGCAGACGATATTATTCTATATCTTAGGGACCTCCGCTTCCCCCTAGACCTGTTGTACGAGGTGTTCAGTCATTTTGAGGCGATCTCAGGCCTTGCCATAAATGCGGCGAAGTCACATGTTTTTTATTTCACGGAACATGAGGATACCCACACTGTTGAGTTTGGAGATGGCAGTCTGCAGGTTGCACAACACACTTTCAAATATCTGGGTATCCAGATATACCGGACTCACATAGATATGCTGGATGGTAACTTGAATCGGGCGATTAGGGCCCTGCGTTCTAGCTTGGCTTTCTGGACTACTTTGCCATTGTCAGTTACGGGGAGGGCGGCCCTCGCGAAAATGGTGGTACTCCCCCGTTTGATCTACTATTTTACTAATCTACCCCTTCTGCTACCACATACCACGTTCAAGGCATTGAACACCCTGCTCATAGACCTCATATGGGGATCGGGCAGACGTCGCATTAGCCTTAAAAAACTACAACTGGGCACGAGTAGGGGGGGTCTGGGCGTCCACGACTTGAGAGCATATTACTACGCATGCCAACTACAATGGTTGTCCTATTGGATTGCCGGGCGTAACCTGCACGAGATAGGACTCACGGACCATGACATAGACCACGGTGCCCTGCATACCTTGTTGCTGCCCAATAGCAGGATCCCGAACCGTCTCCCCACGCTGCTGCACACCGCGCTCCGATGCTGGAAAGCGGCGTTACAATATATTGGTACACGTAATGCTTATGCAGGTAATATCCCATTATTGGGAATTCCGTTGATGGACGGCCAAGTAACTCAGCGTAGGATAACACCATGGCTGGACGTGGGGATCAGCACGGTGGCTGATTTGTTTGGAGATGGGATGCTCTTGGACCACAATACCTTTGTGAATGAAACGGGAGCGCCGACGCATTTATATTTACTGCATGCTGCACTGTTTCAATATGTGAAGTTACACTGGGCCCCACAGAGGCAGGAGCCCCACACGCACAAATTGGTTAAAATGCTTTACTATATGGGCAGTGGTAGACACCTTGTTAAGTGGCTATATATAGGGATCCGGTCCCACACAGAGGTTAGTCTAGAAACACTGCGGGTGGCGTGGACAGAGGATATCGGGCGAGCCTTGACAGACAAGGAATGGGAGGTCATCGTGGAACGCCCCAAGAAGATATCGCGGAATGCAAAATTTAAATTTATTCACACCATGATCCTTCATAGGGCATACCTCACTCCCCATAAGCTGGATAGAATGTTTCCACAGACACAACACCAATGCCCGCGATGCTCCTTAGAAGGGGCTGGTCTTTTGCATATGTTATGGGCTTGCCCCAAAATAACGGGGTTCTGGGATACGATTAGGCACATAGTTAGTGAGATTACACGGCGTGAATTACAATCTACAGTAGAGCATTGTATATTAGGCTTGCAAGCACATGTATCGAAACACAAAGTACAATACCGTTTTGTAGATCTGGCGCTTATTTTGGCGATACGAGCCATCACAATGCGGTGGAAATCACGTAGGCCACCCACGGAACACTCATGGCACACTGAACTGCTTCGATGGGGAAGAGCGGAGAGTGCTGCCCTGCGCCGTGAAGAATTGAGAAGACTACGTAGAGTCCCTATAGCACTGGAGTGGGATGTTATGTTGGAGGCTCTTAAGGCGAAGGAGGTAGAGCAATATAATACCCCTGCCTGCACACAATAAACCACGTAGCTTGCAGAGCACCTACCGAGCGTCACGACTTCACACATATTTTTGTCTTCACTTACAAGGGTATAGTCCTCCCAAGAGCAGGAGAGTCTAGATGTGATAATGATTATGTATATCTAACCTTGCACAGGACCGGGGGTGGGGGAGGGGGCAATGTTGGGAAGTTTGGTTTAAGGTAATTTCTAGAATACAGCCGCTGTGATTTAGAGGACATGTGTGACTAATATGGCACGGAATGTAATAGAAATGAGATGTGACAATCAGAGTTGGAAATGTATCATTCCTGGAAAAGGAACTGTAACATACGAGCAAATGTACTATAATTGAGTTACATGTAGACCTAGGTTATGAAAAAAAAAGCAATAAAAGTATATTTAAAAAAAAAAAAGTATCCTAGGACCGGTTTCGGGGTATCACTCCTCATCAGCCAGAATAGCTTGACTCGGGTGGCATGGTGAGCACGGGCCCCACGTCTGGGCCTACCCGTCTCACTTAGGGTGACAAATGCAAAAAGAACAAATTATGGACGGAATGCTGAATGAGGCCTACTAGTAGCATTTAATTTACAGGCCCTGGGCACATGTAGTGCACTTTACTAGGGATTTATAAGTAAATTAAATATGCCAATTGGGTATAAGCTAGTTCTACCATGTTTTAAGGAGAGATCACAAGCACTTCAGCACTGTTTAGCAGTAGTGAACATAGAGAGTCCTAAAGCCAGCAAAAACTAATTCAACAAAAAAGGGGAGGAAGAAGGCAAAATGTTTGGGGATAACCCTGATGAAAGGATCATTTCCAAAATCAAACATGAGCTTAGAAACATTCATAGCTCCCCCGCCTTGCCAACAATGCCATCAGACACCCAAGAGGCAAGTCATTTGTCATGTGCACCCTTCAGGTCACCTAAGTTATTATTATACTTGGAACAACATTATAGTTTATTTAATCAAACATATGAGAAGGTTTTGTACAGTGCATATCCACAACTCATGTATTTGAAGGTGCTCTCGTATATGGTGCTGACGAAAGAGGAGGCAAACCGAAATAAAACAATTGTCTAGTATCACACTGTTTTGTCAAATGGGAAAGCCAAAATTGATCCCAGATTTTCTGGTTAAGCGATGCACAGTTCAGCATCTAAATATTTTCCCTCTCATGTCTTACATCAAAGGTTAATGCTTTTACTTTAATTCTTGTAGAAGGGGGTTGGGCCTTTGGACTCAACTCAGGTGGGCCACTATAAAATCAAAAAGTTTGCAATGTTCCCTAGCTGAAATTATTCAATCAACACTTTTTCATAAGACCAAGTCATTTCATGTTCTTAATCTTTTTATGATTTTTCTTCTCACTTTATATTTCTCAAGTGCATTTCAAAAAACACATCTCCATATTAATTGGACTACATGTTTGTGTGAGGCCTCTGGCTGCACATAACATTTCCAAAACAACTTTTTTTTAAAAAAGTAAGTAATTTATGCTCAAAACTTTGGGTCAAAACATTCAACAACTGATAGACAAAGATAGCCACAGCCCCGATCGTAAACCACTTCATCCCAAATGGACACACTGAAAGAGATTTCCAATGGACAGTATTATGGGTCACCCAACCAAATCCACGAAGAGAAGACCTTGTAGCCTCTTTAATGCAGAAAGAAGCACATTTGATAATGCGCTTTAATACATTGACCAAAGAACTTAACGAAATGGCAGAACTACATATATTATAAATATATAAAGTGTCAAGACTGGGGACAGTACACTATCAATAAGACAAAGACCGAAGTTTGCCCCACCTAGAATGCATGAAAATCTTCAGCCTGCCTTGTTTTTTTTAAAAAAACATTGACACCGGACATTAAGAAGCAGCTGCATTTAACTGAGAGGACATAATTTTATAAACAAAACTTCATTTTCAAAATAAAGACGAAACATTAAACGGAGTGACGACACATTCACAACTACGATGACCAGCATCCAATGGGTTGACAAAATAGGCCCTCAATCAGGACACTGAAGATTTCTTCAAGCATCAGAAACCTGTTTCAGTAAGTTTTATTTCATGTTTAGGTAAAAGCCACAAAGCCTTTTGAAATTTAAACTCTGAGTTAAGCAGTTTAGTAATTTAATGCACCTAGTCACCACCTTGAAGTTAACTAGAGAATGTGTCAAAGTGAATTATGACAATGTTATGAACTGATCACATGGCAGAGCTTTTCAAAACCAGTTCAGCTTCAGAAGTTAATTTAAATGTGCAAATAAAGTCAGAAAAATGAGAAAGCATTAATTCTAAATTCTCCACACACAGGAGGGAAGCCTGATTTCGAAAGTGTTGTCAAAACATGATGTTTGAACACAAATGGCATTTTTTAATGAAAGTATTCTCTACCATTTCTACAGACTCAAAGGAGAAGTCATACAATAATAATTCATTTATATTGAGAGTGACAGACATCCAACATTTATTTCAATCATTGTTTTACAGAATCAACCAGTCAGGTCATGATGAGAACCCCAAAAGTAATCTGAGGTTCGAAACACAATGCGTCGACGACCATTCATGGGGAGTTATTTGCAATAATTGTGACAATTGCATGTGGGCTATCCTGAAAGAAAGAAAAAATGATTTTGGGAGCCTACACTGACAAAGTGCGCTATATAAACCCTATAGTTGGATTTGAAAAAGAAGTCTCAAAGGAGATTAACAATAGAGATCTCACTATCAATGAAATCATTTGACTGGTATAAATGTAATATGGATATGTGAATCCTTGTTCATGTTAGATATATATTTTAAGTTGTTGAATGTTTTGACCCATACTTTTGGGCATAAATTACTTATTTAAAAAAAAAAAAAAGTTGTTTTGGAAATGTAATTTGCAGCCAGAGAGTGCTGCTGAAAAGTGCCTCACACAAACATGTGGTGCGATTAACATGATGTGTTTTTTAATTGTATTTGAAAAATCTAAAGTGAGAACAATAACCATAAAAAGATTAAGAAAATTAAATTACTTGATTTTATGAAAAAGTGTTGATTGAATAATTTCAGCTAGGGAATATTGCAAGCTTTTTAACTTTAATTCTTGGTGCATGATGTTAGAGTGTGGATGACAGACAGAAGCCACACGAAGACTCCATTCATTGTGAATTCAAGAATCCAAGAGAGTTTTGAGCTGAGCCAGGGCCCTGGTTCGAGCTTGGCCCAAGGCTTCAGTGGCTCATCCATATGTATCACATAATATCAATTAAGGGGAAAAGGCATAGGAAAGATACAATTTGACCCTCATAATAACTCCACGACTCACAGCATATACGTGGTTTGCTTCCCATAATACCATCTTGCACCTCCGGACCTTCACACCTGCTGGTACCAATATCAATGTGTCCATCGGTCATGCTGCAGACCACACTTTTTGCCCCTGGGAAAATGTTTGTGAGTAATATTTTAGAGCATTCCAAAGCCCTGCATGCCTCTCTTTATCAATAGTGTGTGCACTGCTTGTTCCAGTTCCAGGCAAAATCTGCAGGGGCATGCAGTACACGTTGTAGGCAACCTAAGAAAACATAGATGGCATAAGTAAATGAGAGTTAAAGGAGTTAAAGTCATACGTGCTGATATTCAGAGAGATTCACGTATAAAAAAATGCTATGGTGTGCTCTGCACACCAAGTCACTAGTCCATTTGCAAGTATGCAGGTGTGTAAATTGCCCGTCTGAGTTCACTTTAGGTGGCATATGTATGTTTGCCTGTCTTTGTACATGCCAGTCTGTGGGTAGCAGCGTGCTCATCTCAACTCAGAGGCCCTGATTTAAAGTTTGGTGGAGTGGAATATTCCTTCACAAATGTGACATATATCTTGTCCGCCATATTACAAGTGTCCTAGGATATAAAGCAATTGTTAAAGAGATAACGGGATATCCATCACAAACGTTTGTGACAGAGTTCCCCATCCATCAAACTCTAAATCAGGCCCAGAGTGTATTATAGCTGTTATGATGCTGTGTCTGTCATTGCTTTTTTAATGCATGTTGACAATGGTATCTGCTTTGTGGTTAGCACAAGGATCATGTCAGGTATATTTGAATGCCACAATACAAGTTTTGTTAGGTATTTTGGTAGTTTATTTTCGCAGTACCAGGTTACATTTTTACTGCCAAAACTGTTGTACTTGATGGTCATACTGTCCATGGATCTGCTCTTATTCAAGTTGGAATTTGCACCAAAGTGGGTGACATGACATTGTTCAATTCGCTCTCTTCTTACCAATATAGTGTTACAATACTAATTTACTTAATTTACCATTTTCCTCTTTGTTGTTGGTCACATGTCCCCTGTATTTTACCTGTTACTGTCCTTAAACACACTGACAGCTGCAAGCCTGTCTAATGCAGAAAATGTCATCCAAAAGACCCACAATCAGGAGACCACAGTCTACACATTGATGATATGGAGAATAACCCACTCGCACAGAAAGGCACTAACACAGACAAGCAAACTAACAATAAAACCCACCGAAAGTTGAAAGGTTTGACCTCAGAAGAGCCCAGCAAGGAGCCAGGTGGAAACTTGCGACTATCAGACAACAATCTAAGGGCCAGATGTACGACCACCCAATTTGCGCCTCACAAATTGCGTCGCAATTGTGAGTTGCAATTTGCGAGTCGCAAATTGGGATGTACAACAGTGTCAGAGACACTGTTAGCGATTCCCAATGGGGTCGCAAAATGCGAGGCTCATGAATATTAATGAGACACTCGCAATTTGCGACCCCATTGGGAATGGCAGGCCCTCTCAGGTATGGTGGCCTGCTGGGCTCAGCAGACCACCATGTCTGGGACTGCTTTTAAATAAAGCAGTTTTTTTTTAATGCAGCCCGTTTTCCATAAAGGAAAACAGGATGCATTTAAAAAAACAAAAATGAAACGTTTTCGTTTCATTTTTTAAGGGCAGGTAGTGGTCCCTGGGACCACTGCCTGCCCTTAAAAAATATTTTCTGAGCCAGTTACAAAGGGGAAGGGGTCCCTTGGGGACCCCTTCCCATTTGCGACTCCATTACCACCCTCTTAAAGAGGGTGGTAATTTGCGAGTGTGGTCGCAAAACATTGGTACATGGCTTTGCGGTCGCTATTAGGAAGGGAACACCCCTTCCTAATGACGAGTTGCAAAACCTATTTAGTGAGTCGCAAATAAATTGCGATTCGCTAAATAGGCGTTGTACATGGCCCATGAGGTTTTTACATGCGCAAACGGGTCGCAAACCCGTTTGCACATGCAAAAACCCGGTCGTACATCTGGTCCCCAATACTAAAACCTGTAATTATCAAGGTTTTGCATCGCCCTTGCGCCACTCAAGCGGGTGCAAAACCTAAGTCAGATTTATCAACCCATGCAAGGTCACCTTGCATGGCCGTGCATGGCTTGATAAATCTAGAGTAACGCAACTCTGTGGCAGGGAGGTGTTTTATGGGTGAAATGTAGGTGTTCCGCTGCATCCACCCATAGATTGTGGCACATTCCCAGATTTACCATTAGTGGTAGAACTGGGAATGCGTCAAAATGCAATGCCCCAGGTGAGGCGTAACGTCCTCTTTCCACTTGTGCTGCATTCATAGAAAGTGGAATCCTTCCTACAACTCAGGCACCACTGCAACATGACGCAAGGTTGCCTGCGTTGACACTAGTCAGCCAGATGTGCGCCAGCACTAGGAATGGACAGGAATGAACCGCAGAATGATAACTATGGCGCAATCCTGCCCTTTGTTATGTTATGTTAAAAAGATTTCTAGAGCGCATGGCTGCCCCAGCAATGGGGCGTCCCAGCGCTGGGACCAGAAGCAACATTGCAGAGTGAAGTCAGGGGGGCAGAGGCTACACCGGAAAGAGCCAGGTTTTTATGGCCTTTCTAAATGCCACGTGATTCTGAATGCTCCTGATGGTCAAAGGGAGGGTGTTCCAAAGGGCTGATTCCATCGCCCTGAAGTATCACCCCCCAGCTCTTGCTCTTTTGACTCGGGGAACACATGCCAGGTGCAGATCACGCAGTGAGGCACAGCAAGGTTGCTTGCTGCATTGCACTGTGTGAAAGAATAATAAATCTGCCCCTTAGAACAGGAAGAGTGACAAACACACACACACACACTCTCTCCAACTACAGCTCCAGTACTGGAAAATCCGCAATCATCAGACAAATAGTCTGTATATCAAGGGCAGGGAGCAATTACCGACAGCCATAATTGAATCAACAAATCAATTAAAAGAACACGGTTAGTGGAAGGCTACAAGATCTGTCCACCTTTTCAGAGACCTTGATATTGAGAAAGCCCACGACTGAAAGTTCCCAAAACAACTGACTATTGACACGAAGCCTCAACAGCGTCGAGAGAGTTCACAAATCGGCAAACGTTGAGGACTACTTAGCCCTTTTTACACAACATAACATGTGCGGAACAATTTCTAGTACCAGGCACGCACCAAATGGTATTCACAACTAGGAGCCAAGGGGGTGAAACAGCACAGGTCGCCCCCCACTCACAGAGTTCAATACAAGCAAAGACCTGCTCTGTTAGTTGTCTGGACTCCTATGGACGTCCACCATATATTTTCTCAGGCACACAATATTGTGTGACGCAGCAGTGGATCAATATCTCCCATCTGCCATCAAGTGTCTGAAATCACTACTTTTAAACCACGTGTTCTGTACTGTATCTACTGGTGTAACCCCTACAAACATCACCAGGAAAGGGGTGAAAAAGTGGGAACAAAGAAGGCAGTGCCTCACGGGAGTAACACCATGGGAGTTTACAGACTGATACTCGCCTGTATCCTCAGGTTCTCATCATTAGCAACTGCCAACTTTTAAAACAAAGTAAGAGTGAGGAAAAAGAAGAAGTGCAAAAACTGTGTATGTTCAGTGCACAATACGTGAACCCTATATAGGAAACCGGGGTCTAACATAGAACACCCAGTATACCCAAGTCTAAAACCGAGCTAGACAACCACTAGCTGAACTACTTTATTTCTTTGCTGTGTGTCTGCTCTATTAAAACCAACATGTTTCATTGCCCATAGAAATTTGCGGCAACTTCATCAGGGTAGGGTCAGCGTCCTCACTGCACCACTTTCCTCTGTTTGTCAAACCGAAAGGTTGCCAAACTTCGGCATACCTGCAACCTCATAAAAACTGCTTCTAACCCTGTGTATGTGTACTAGTCCACAGACACAACGTCCGTCTCAGTCGCTGCTCTCAGTCAGTCGAGACTCCTCGGGTTACCGGCCACCGCTCAGCACCTCCTAGAGAGCAGCGACTGAGACGGGTGTTGTGTCTGTGGACTAGTACACACACACAGGGTTAGAAGCAGTTTTTATGAGGTTGCAGGTATGCCGAAGTTTGGCAACCTTCGGTTTGACAAACAGAGGAAAGTGGTGCAGTGAGACGCTGACCCTACCTGATGAAGTTGCACAAATTTCTATGGGCAATGAAGCATGTTGGTTTTAATAGAGCAGACACACAGCAAAGAAATAAAGTAGTTCAGCTAGTGGTTGTCTAGCTCGGTTTTAGACTTGGGTATACTGGGTGTTCTATGTAAGACCCCGGTTTCCTATATAGGGTTCACGTATTGTGCACTGAACATACACAGTTTTTGCATTCTTTCTTTTTCCTCACTCTTTACTTTGTTTTAAAAGTTGGCAGTTGCTAATGATGAGAACCTGAGGATACAGGCGAGTATCAGTCTGTAAACTCCCATGGTGTTACTCCGTGAGGCACTGCCTTCTTTGTTCCCACTTTTCACCCCTTTCCTGGTGATGTTTGTAGGAGTTACACCAGTAGATACAGTATAGAACACGTGGTTTAAAAGTAGTGATTTCAGACACTTGATGGCAGATGGGAGATATTGATCCACTGCTGCGTCACACAATATTGTGTGCCTGAGAAAATATATGGTGGACGTCCATAGGAGTCCAGACAACTAACAGAGCAGGTCTTTGATTGTATTGAACGCACCAAATGGTAACCTGTTTCACTCAGCGTGTTGTGTGAGTGGGTGCAATATACGCGGCAATGACTTCAATATGTCCAGAAGTAAGTGATATCTGCTCATAGATAGACTAGGCAAGATTGAGGCCAGAGAAGTGCAATGCCTTTTATCAAGTACACATACATATAAAAATATATGGGGGGGGGGCTTCTCGATTATTTGCTATCTATCATTGTCTGTTGGGCAAACAGGTATTAATTCAAGCTCATATTGATTTTGATTGCGCATAACCGTACACATATAAATTGAGCATTTTAAGTATTTATATGGGTAATGTTTACACTTTCATGTTTTCCATGAGTCATAAACAATTGCATCCACATATTGCACATAGTGAGTAAGCAAAAAATAGAGGTCGTGCAATGCCGTCATGAAGATTAGGCAACAGTGTTATGCAGACAGGACAGTTTTCAAAACTTTACTAATTGGCAAATTGGTAATTAGGATTTTCACAACTATTTTGTTTAGCTATTTGTTGAAAAGAAGTGGTTTGGGTTCTTCCTTGAAATGTGTTTTTTCTTGGTAATCACAGTTTGGACAGGTTTTGGGCACAGAATATGTATAGTGAAGGCTGCCTCCTGGAATGTTCATTCTTTTTCAATTATAGTTTAAGCTTAATGGAGAAAGGCTTTGTATTTTAAAATAGAACATGCTTCAATGGGAAATCAATGCAGGGAAATCAGGGCTGTTGTTAGGGGGTCATATTGTTGAATGCTGATGTGCTTTTGTTGGGGTTGTGGGGTTAAGGGGCATGCGTCTAGCAGGCTTATCTGTAATAGGTTTTCAATGATGATACATAGATAGGTTTACTTCTTGGTGCACAATAATGAGAGATCATACAGTTTAGCTGTAGTCATGATGTGAATATCAAAAGGAAACTTGGAATTTAGCAGGAATACAAGTATGATCCTGCTTGATTTATGTGTGCATTCAGTCAGGTGCATTTCCATTAAGTTTAGGGCTGGACTTAGAGCCAAAAACAGTCATGGGAAATATTGCAATGCACACTACCTTATCCCACCAAGTGAGTGAGCATTGTCAGCGAGCCTGACTGTCTCCAGGGTATTTTTGTAGGATAACACCCATTGTCCGATGGGCCTGCTGAGCCAACATTTTATTTTACTTCCTCCATACCATGAAAGGGCGGTGCTTTCCTCGCTGTCTTCTTCAACCTCTCTCCAGCTTTATTTTGTTGTTATTAATTTATGTTTTTTAGGACTCGGCTCCTGCAGTCTGCAACCGAGCAACTCCCCTTTGGGGTGCTGTTCTCATGTGGCTCATCTTTCCCTCACTTCCAGCTTTTCTTATTCCTTTGTTTTTTTGTGAAGGCCCTGGAGCTACACTCAACTACCAGGCCGTGGTCCCTGAGTGCCTGCACCATCATATCTCTCCCCTTCAACCACGCCATTTGCTTCCACACTTCCAATCTAACTGTTGCTTATTAATTATTTTGAGGGCCCGTCAGGAGCAGTCTGTCACTGTGCCACCCACTTCCCCTTATTGTGAATCAAGAATCACATAATCTTTATTTACTATTCCAATATATCATTCCACCATCTTATAAACTAAAAGCAAAAGTCAAAATAATTAGCACTATGTACGCATGTGCATGCACAATGGCCTACTTGGAATGATTTATCTAAAAGCATATAAATAATCATTCTGAGAAGGCTGTCGTGTGTGTGCATGCACACACGGTGGACATTTAGTGATTATTCTTTTTTTAGTTCATTCTTAATTTACTGTTCTATGTGTTAGGTCTTTCATTCTTGGTGTGGTCTTCCCCCAAACATTTTACCTTCACCCCCTGTTTTCTGAATTTGGTGTTTGTTGGCATTAGGACTCTGTGCACCTTCCCACTGCTAACCAGGGCTAACGTTTTTGTGCTCTCTCTCTAAAACATGTTATAATTGTCTTACATCTGACTGGCATATTTGTTGACTCATAAGTCCCTAGTATATGGAACGTAACTGGCATGGGCTACAGGATGGTGAACATCTCAAAGAGGTTTTGGGTCCTCACCCCAATGTCACGTACCAGCAAGCCAAATCATTAGGTGATATTTTAACCAAGTCCATGTTTATTGAAAATGAGGGATCAGAATGGCTGACCAAAAAGAGTTTGGGTTTTAAAAAATTTACCAGCTGTAAGGCATGCAATTATGGTATCAATAAAACAACATTTGAGACATTTGAAGGAAGATCCTGCACCATCAAAGAAAGAATCACATGTGATAAGGAAGTTGTTGTATATGTCCTGGAATGTGGGTGCCAGATGCGATATGTGGGAAGTACAGTCAACAAAGTTAAAATGTGCATCTTACAACACCTCAGGGCCATAAAAATCAAGATAGAAACTACCCTATGGATAAATATTTTTGGGAAGTACGTCAAGGGAATCTCAGCAGCCTACGTTACTATGGCATCAAATGTGAATCCAAAATGATCATCCTTCTGGGAACTGATAAGCCCTGGGGACATAATTTGGATGACGAACTACATGTACACATTTAAGAGAGACAATACCAATTGGCAGACTGGACTGATCTTATCTTACATTAGCACAAACAGTTGATTTGTATACATATACATGCAACCATTAGGTTGGGTACATGAGAAGTTAGAATCCGATATTTTACTGATAACCCCCAGCCAAATTGTAGTGATTAACTCTCAAGTCTCTCTATGGTGATAGGTTAGTGCTGAATTAAAATTTTTATTTTACATTCACACATTGTTTTCACTTGGGAATAGCACATCCACAACTTGTCTTTCAGCTGCTCCTGATTGATTGCTTTTGCCCCTCCTGGGTCTTCCATGGAGACTCTCATCTGAGCCATGAGACTGACAACATTTCTAGACAAGTAACCATGCAATCATATATGTTGAACTATGATATTGATTTAACGCCATGTACAATAGAACCTTAATTTGCATGTTTGTACGATTAGCGTTTTTGAAATTTTGATCATGGACAGTGTGAGTGTCTGCTTATGTTCCTTTACTGACCATAGTGTCACTTAGATTCATATCCATTTGCTTGCACTCCAGCATCTTTGCACATTCATTTATGAAAGTATTTTTGCACTTTCAGGAAATTGACTGGCCAATTATGAATTAGATCTGGGATTAATAGTTTGCACCATAAGCGTTTTTGCACAGTTTACACTTGATTCATATAGAACATATGAATATGGTTTTAGGATCTTTTACTAAATTAACTTTTTACAGATAATTATATCCGAATTTAAGATTGTGCCAACACTGTTGCATTATAAATAGGCCAGTGAAGGCAGAAATGTTGGAATTACAAAACATGTCTTTTTAGCTATGTATTTACAGGTGCAGATTCACATTTATATATGTATCTATTTATATTTTGATATTTTAATAACTGTGCATCTATTTATATATTTAGCAGTCTATTGTTTACTATGACATCTAGACGGGATATGCAATTGGACACAACTATAAGGGGGTCAGTATAAGTTATGCTTTAAATATATTCAGTAAACTTTACGATGTGTCTGTCATGGCGGCTACTATGGGGCAAGATGTGTTACGATAGAAATGTTCTAGTTGTCAAACATGAGGACAGTGTCATGAAAGAAGGACTGTTTTTAAATCACCCGAGTGGGGTAATCAGGGTTGCCCAGTTGAAAGCGTAAGCTGAAACACATTGGCATCCTGTTGTTTACTGCTAAGTCATAATAAGGAAAACTGAAGCATCACACTGGGCCTGTGTTGTTCATGGGGACTCCGTTGTGCTGGTGTGGCTGGCTCGATGATTGGGGATAGCAGTAGATTTGAGATATATATTATATATTCCCTGGAAAAAAACAAAAGTTACAGGGACATTGTAGTCAGGCTCAGATTTAAATCGTTAAAACCATTTAAATTCAGCAGGTATAGTTACCTGAGCTAGCTATGACCATGTCATGAGTTATGTAGCATGTGTGGTCATTAGCAGTGCATTGCAAGGGCACAAGTTTTAGTTAGCTCAGGTAACAATAACTGCTGAATTTCAATGGTTTATACAAGTGAAATCTGAGCAAAACTATAACGTCCTTGTAACCTTTGGTTTTTTCAGTAAATTTGTAAGATTTTTATAAATTCTATTTCCTAACTATAACTCGCTGTAACCTTTGTTTTTTTTCAGTGAAATTCTACAGTTTTTAAAATTCTACTTCCTATCTATAACGTTCCTACAACCTTTGTTTATTTCAGTGAATTTTGAATTTTTTTAAATTTTACTTCCTAACTGTAACCTGTAACCTGTGCGAGTGGGTGTGTGAGTGGCTGTATAGGTAGGTGAGTGGGTGTGTCAGCCTCTGAGTGGGTGAGTGAGTGGGTGTGTGAGTGGGTCTCTGAGTGGTTGTGTGAGTATCAGAGTGGGTCTCTGAGTGGGTCCACAAGTGTCTGAGTAGGTCTGGGAGTGGGTGCATGAGTCTCTGATTGGGTCTGTGAATGGGAACCTGAGCTTCTGAGTGGGTCTGTGAGTGGGTGGATGAGTGTCTGAGTGGGTCTCCTAATGGACACATCCATCTATGAGTGAGTGTGTGACAGGCTGCATGAGTCTCTGAGTGGGCCTGTGAGTGGGTGCGTCAATGTCTGAGTGGGCCTGTGAATGGGTGTCTCCATCTCTGACAGGGTATGTGAGTGGACGCATGAGCCTCTCAGTACGTCTCTGAGTGTCTGCATGAGTGTCTGAGTGGGTTTGTGAGTGACTGTGAGAATATCAATGGGTCTGTGAGTGAGTGTGTAAGTGTATGTATGGGTCTCTGAGTGAGTGCATGACAATATGAGTGGGTCTCTGAATGAGTGCATGAGAGTCTGAGTGGGTCTGTGTGTAGATCTGTCAGTCTCTGAGTGGGTCTGTGACTGGGTGTGTGAATCTCTGAGTGGGTCTGTGAGTGGGTGCATGAGTGTCTGACTGGGTCTCTGAGTGTGTACATGAGTCTGTGAGTGGTTGAGTGAGTAGGTGCATGAGTCTCAGAGTGGGTCTGTAAGTGGGTGTCTGAGTGTCTAAGTGAGACTGAAGGTGGGTGAATAAACACATTTTTAAAAATAAATTTCACTCATATTCGTGAATTCGCTGTGACATTACACGGGGGCCACGCTGATGATCACGGCAAATTCGCAAATATTGCGAGTGGAAAAACAAAACTTTCTGTTGACATATTATACTCATTAGGGGGTCCTCAAACACCCACATAATCATCTCATGGAGTCAGGGGACATTCAACCTGACCCTTATGCCACTTTCTGCCATCTGGTTTCAGCCAGAGGACTGTTGCGATGAGGTAAAATGGCGGCCGCAACTCCCTGCTCAGGTTGCGGCCAGCCAATCACAGCATTCCTGTTGGCCCGCGCATTTGCGATTAATCGCGAAATCATTGCGAATTAGCCATGGCCACAGATATACAAATTTGGATTTCCTTAAATTTCTCAATAACTACTGAACGGATTTACACCGGATAACTGAAAGTGTGATCTGCAAATCAAAATCTACCTCCCTGACAAATTTGCTGTAATTCCATCTGGCATTTCGGGCTGTAGTCATGTTCAAAATTCCTATGGAAATTAACATAGGAAACACACTTTATTTTACCCTCCCTTTTTTTGGCCCCCACTTCACGGATCGCCCCAAAACATTCCATGAGCAACAAGAATCACCAGCACACTTTTTGGGAAAATTCCGAGAAGATTTGTCAAACTGCACCAAAGATATAGGCAAGTGAAAATATATATATATAAATATATATATATATATATATATATATATATATATATATATATATATATATATATTCACTGAAAAAACCATAGGTTTTAGGGACAGTTATAGTTAGTTGGACATTGCACTCGTACAAAACCCGTGAAATTCCCCTGTTATAGTTAGTTCAGCTAACTATAACTCGCGCCCACAATGCACTGCTGATGACGTCACATATTACATCACTCATGACATGGTCAGTGACATCACTGATGACATCACTGATGACATCTCAAATGACATCACTGATGACCTCATCCAGTGACTGTGTGTTTCTGTAAAGTTTAAATATGTTTAATATATATAGGGAAAGGCGTATTGAAGAATGAGTTGGTGTATAAGTGTCTGAATGGATGATTTAGTACGTGAGTGACTGACTCTACAAGTGAGTGATTAAACGTATCTTACTGAATGCATGGGTTAGTGACTAAACTGTGTGAATGTCTGTATCCGTCTGTTTGTTGGTGTGTAAGTGGATGCATGGATTTGCGAATAGCTACATGAGTGTCTATATGGGTTATTGATTGGTTCTCTGAGTATCTGTATGGCTGCCTGAGTGTTTGTGTGGGTGGGGTGTGTGTGACTCTATACATAGATGTGTGAGTGGGTGATTCACTGGGTGCATGATTTCAAGAGTGCATCTGTGATGGACTGCTTGGGTGGGTGAGTGTGTGTATGGGTGTGTTAGTGAGTGAATGTATATCTCAGTGGTACATGTGCGAGTAACTACATATGTAAAAGGCAGTATATATGTGTGTTAGAGTATTTAAATGGCTATAAGTGAGAGTGTGTTATTGTGAGAGTGTATGGATGCGTGTGTGCTTGTATCAGTTATTGTATAAGAGCGTAAGAATGTGCTAGTATTTGTATGAGTAAGTGAGCTGGTGTGTGTATAACTGTATAGGTGAGTAAATGGGTGTGTGATTAATTTTTTGCATGACTGACTAGGTGTGTGAGTACCTCAATGGATGAGTGGCGGTGTGTGAGTGTTTATATAGGTGTATGAGTGCATATGATAGTCCTGTACTGAGTGACTGTAAGTATGAGTGACTGTACAGGTGAGTGAGTGGATGTGTGTGTAGACCTAAGAATCAGTGAGTGGGTATGTAGTTTTTGGTGTTGGAGTGTCTATGGTTTTGAGAATGGCAGTCTGTAATTTAGAGTGGGTGTATCAAAAGTTATATTAGGGTGTGAGAAGATTCATGAAATTATCACATGGATGATGTCATCAGTGATGTCATTTGAGATGTCATCAGTGATGTCATCAGTGATGTCACTGACCATGTCATGAGTGATGTAATATGTGACGTCATCAGCAGTGCATTGCGGGGCGCGAGTTATAGTTAGCTGAACTAACTATAACAGGGGAATTTCACGGGTTTTGTACGAGTGCAATGTCCAACTAACTATAACTGTCCCTAAAACCTATGGTTTTTTCAGTGAATTTCAAAGGTTTTTTAAATGCTAATTTCTAACTATAACGTGTCTGAAACCTATGGTTTTTTCAGTGAATTTCAAAGGTTTTTTAAATGCTAATTTCTAACTATAACGTGCCTGAAACCTATGGTTTTTCAGTGAATTTCAAAGGTTTTTTAAATGCTAATTTCTAACTATAACGTGCCTGAAACCTATGGTTTTTTCAGTGAATTTCAAAGGTTTTTCAAATGCTAATTTCTAACTATAACGTGCCTGAAACCTATGATTTTTTAAGTGAATTTCAAAGGTTTTTAAATGCTAGTTTCTAACTATGCCAACAGAGGTAGGACATGTAAAGAAAGAAGAAAAAACGCACAGAAAAAGCAAAAGATGTGCAGAAAGAACCAACAGAGGAGCAGAAAGAGGCCTTGTTGCAAAATCATCCTGTGCCCACAACTTTTTCAGACGGGTACTGGTGGTAACTGACTCTGACTAACCAGAGCCAGTGCGCGTTTGCACAGTGGTGAAGGGAGGGGGGGCCTGAGGTGACGTGTGCAAACGCGCCCCGTGGCGCGTTTTAAGTTGCGGGATTAAGTCCCCTTGAATCCTGAGGGTCCCTGGGGCCCAACTAGCCCCCAGGTACCTACAGTTAGGACCACAGAGCTGAGTTGCAGAGAGGCGTTCCGAGGCCACGCACCTTTTTCTCCTCTCTGCAACGCAACTCTGTTGTGCTTACTGAAGGTACCTGGTGGGCTAGTTGGCCCCAGGATTCAAAGGGAATTAACTCCCCAACTTAAAACGCACCACAGGGCGTGTTTGCGCACATGTCACCTGAGGCCCGCCCCCTCCCTTCACCACTGTGCAAACGCGCCCCGTGGCGCGTTTTAAGTTGGGGGATTAGGTCACCTTGAATCCTGAGAGTCCCTGGGGCCCAACTAGCCCACAAGGTACTTCCAGTAAGCACCACAGGCCTGCGTTGCAACGCCTGTAACAAATTGTGCAGTTGTGTTTAGGTAGTGAAGAGGGTCGTGCTGGGGGTAGTGTTTTAGGGATTAGGGTAGTGCATTGGTATTTGGGTAGTGTAGGGGGTCATCCGGGGGGTAGTGTTTTAGGGTTTAGGGCAGTGCAGTGGTGTTTAGGTAGTGTAGGGGGTCGTGCTGGGGGAGTGTTTTAGGGTTTAGGGCAGTGCAGTGGTGTTCGGGTAGTGTAGGGGGTCGTGCTGGGGGGAGTGTTTTAGGGTTTAGGGCAGTGCAGTCGTGTTCGGGTAGTGTAGGGGGTCGTGCTGGGGGAGTATTTTAGGGTTTAGGGTAGTGCAGTGGTGTTCGGCTAGTGTAGGGGGTCATGCTGGGGGTAGTGTTCTAGGGTTTAGGGCAGTGCAGTGGTGTTCGGGCAGTGTAGGGGGTCGTGCTGGGGGTGGTGTTTTAGGGTTTAGGGCAGTGCAGTGGTGTTCGGGCAGTGTAGGGGGTCGTGCTGGGGGTGGTGTTTCAGGGCTTAGGGCAGTGCAGTGGTGTTCGGGCAGTGTAGGGGGTCGTGCAGGGGGTGGTGTTTCAGGGTTTATGGCAGTGCAGTGGTGTTCGGGCAGTGTAGGGGGTCGTGCAGGGGTGGTGTTTCAGGGTTTAGGGCAGTGGTGTTCGGGCAGTGTAGGGGGTCATGCTGGGGGTGGTGTTTCAGGGTTTGGGGCAGTGCAGTGGTGTTCGAGCAGTAAAGGGGGTCATGCGGGGGTGGTGTTTCAGGGTTTAGGGCAGTGCAGTGGTGTTCGGGCAGTGTAGGGGGCGGTGCAGGGGTGGTGTTTCAGGGTTTAGGGCAGTGCAGTGGTGTTCGGGCAGTGTAGGAGGTGGTGCAGGGGGTGGTGTTTCAGGGTTTAGGGCAGTGCAGTGGTGTTCGGGCAGTGTAGGGGGTCGTGCAGGGGGTGGTGTTTCAGGGTTTAGGGCAGTGCAGTGGTGTTCGGGCAGTGTAGGGGGCGGTGCAGGGGGTGGTGTTTCAGGGTTTAGGGCAGTACAGTGGTGTTCGGGCATTGTAGGGGGTGGTGCTGGGGCTGGTGTTTCAGGGTTTAGGGCAGTGCAGTGGTGTTCGGGCAGTGTAGGGGGTCGTGCTGGGGCTGGTGTTTCAGGGTTTAGGGCAGTGCAGTGGTGTTCGGGCAGTGTAGGGGGCCGTGCTGGGGCTGGTGTTTCAGGGTTTAGGGCAGTGCAGTGGTGTTCGGGCAGTGTAGGGGGTCATGCTGGGGCTGGTGTTTCAGGGTTTAGGGCAGTGCAGTGGTGTTCGGGCAGTGTAGGGGGTCTTGCTGGGGCTGGTGTTTCAGAGTCTAGGGCAATGCAGTGGTGTTCGGGCAGTGTAGGGGGTCTTGCTGGGGCTGGTGTTTCAGGGTTTAGGGCAGTGCAGTGGTGTTCGGGCAGTGTAGGGGGTCATGCTGGGGGTGGTGTTTCAGGGTTTAGGGCAGTGCAGTGGTGTTCGGGCAGTGTAGGGGGTCGTGCTGGGGCTAGTGTTTCAGGGTTTAGGGCAGAGCAATGGTGCTCAGGCAGTGTAGGGGGTTGTGCTGGGGGTGATGTTTCAGGGTTTAGGGCAGTGCAGTGGTGTTAGGGCAGTGTAGGGGGTCGTGCTGGGGGTGGTGTTTCAGGGTTTAGGGCAGTGCAGTGGTGTTCCGGCAGTGTAGGGGGTCGTGCAGGGGGTGGTGTTTCAGGGTTTAGTGCAGTGGTGTTCGGGCAGTGTAGGGGGTCGTGCTGGGGTGGTGTTTCAGGGTTTAGGGCAGTGCAGTGGTGTTGGGCAGTGTAGGGTGTCGTGCTGAGGGGTGGTGTTTCAGGGTTTAGGGCAGTGAAGTAGTGTTTGGGCAGTGTAGGGGGTCGTGCAGGGGGTGGTGTTTCAGGGTTTAGGGCAGTGCAGTGGTGTTCGGCCAGTGTAGGTAGTCTTGCTGGGGGTGGTGTTTCAGGGTTTAGGGCAGTGCAGTAGTTTTCGGGCAGTGTAGGCCGTCGTGCTGGGGCTGGTGTCTCAGGGTTTAGGGCAGTGCAGTGGTGTTCGGGCAGTGTACGGGGTTGTGCTGGGGCTGGTGTTTCAGGGTTTAGGGCAGTGCAGTGGTGTGCGGGCAGTGTACGGAGTTGTGCTGGGGCTGGTGTTTCAGGGTTTAGGGCAGTGCAGTGGTGTTCGGGCCGTGTGGGGGGTCCTGCTGGGGGTGGTGTTTCAGGGTTTAGGGCAGTGCAGTGGTGTTCGGGCAGTGTAGGGGGTCGTGCTGGGGCTGGTGTTTCAGGGTTTAGGGCAGTGCAGTGGTGTTTGGGCAGTGTAGGGGGTCGTGCTGGGGCTGGTGTTTCAGGGTTTTGGGCAGAGCAGTGGTGTTCGGGCAGTGTAGGGGCTCGTGCTGGGGGTGGTGTTTCAGGGTTTAGGGCAGTGCAGTGGTGTTCGGGCAGTGTAGGGGGTCTTGCTGGGGGTGGTGTTTCAGGGTTTAGGGCAGTGTAGTGGTGTTCGGGCAGTGTAGGGGGTCTTGCTGGGGGTGGTGTTTCAGGGTTTAGGGCAGTGGTGTTCGGGCAGTGTAGGGGGTCTTGCTGGGAGTGATGTTTCAGGGTTTAGGGCAGTGCAGTGGTGTTCGGGCAGTGTAGGGGGTCTTGCTGGGGGTAGTGTTTCAGGGTTTAGGGCGGTGCAGTGGTGTTCGTGCAGTGTAGGGGGTCGTGCTGGGGGTGGTGTTTCAGGGTTTAGGGCAGTGCAGTAGTGTTCGGGCAGTGTAGGGGGTCATGCAGGGGGTGGTGTTTCAGGGTTAAGGGCAGTGCAGTGGTGTTCTGACAGTGTAGGGGGTCATGCTGGGGGTGGGTTTTCAGGGTTTAGGGCAGTACAGTGGTGTTTGGGCAGTGTAGGGGATCGTGCAGGGGGTGGTGTTTTAGGGTTTAGGGCAGTGCAGTGGTGTTCGGGCAGTGTAGGGGGTCATGCTAGGGCTGGTGTTTCAGGGTTTAGGGCAGTGCAGTGGTGTTCGGGCAGTGTAGGGGTCTTGTTGGGGGTGATGTTTCAGGGTTTAGGGCAGTGCAGTGGTGTTTGGGCAGTGTAGGGGGTCTTGCTGGGGGTAGTGTTTCAGGGTTTAGGGCAGTGCAGTGGTGTTCGTGCAGTATAGGGGGTCGTGCTGGGGATGGTGTTTCTGGGTTTAGGGCAGTGCAGTAGTGTTCGAGCAGTGGAGGGGTTGTGCAGGGGGTGGTGTTTCAGGGTTTAGTGCAGTGGTGTTCGGGCAGTGTAGGGGGTCGCGCTGGGGGTGGTGTTTCAGGGTTTAGGGCAGTGCAGTGGTGTTCGGGCAGTGTAGGGGGTCATGCACGGGTGGTGTTTCAGGGTTTAGGGCAGTGCAGTGGTGTTCGGGCAGTGTAGGGTGTTGTACTGGGGCTGGTGTTTCAGGGTTCAGGGCAGTGCAGTGGTGTTCAGGCAGTGTAGGGGGTCGTGCTGAGGCTGGTGTTTCACGGTTTAGGGCAGTGCAGTGGTGTTCGGGCAGTGTAGGGGGTCGTGCTGGGGCTGGTGTTTCAGGGTTTAGGGCAGTGCAGTGGTGTTCGGGCAGTGTAGGGGGTCGTGCTGGGGCTGGTGTTTCAGGGTTTAGGGCAGTGCAGTGGTGCTCGGGCAGTGTAGGGGGTCGTGCTGGGGGTGATGTTTCAGGGTTTAGGGTAGTGCAGTGGTGTTCAGGAAGTGTAGGGGGTCATGCAGGGGATGGTGTTTCAAGGTTTAGGGCAGTGCAGTGGTGTTCGGGCAGTGTAGGGGGTCGTGGTGGGGCTGGTGTTTCAGGGTTTTGGGCAGAGCAGTGGTGTTTGGGCAGTGTAGGGGGTCATGCTGGGGGTAGTGTTTCAGGGTTTAGGGCAGTGCAGTGGTGTTCGGGCAGTGTAGGGGGTCGTGCTGGGGGTGGTGTTTCAGGGTTTAGGTCAGTGGTGTTCGGGCAGTGTAGGGGGTCTTGCTGGGGGTGATGTTTCAGGGTTTAGGGCAGTGCAGTGGTGTTCGGGCAGTGTAGGGGGTCTTGCTGGGGGTAGTGTTTCAGGGTTTAGGGCATTGCAGTGGTGTTCGGGCAGTGTAGGGGGTCATGCTGGGGGTGGTGTTTCAGAGTTTAGGGCAGTGCAGTGGTGTTCGGGCAGTGTAGGGGGTCGTGAAGGGGGTGGTGTTTCAGAGTTTAGGGCAGTGCAGTGGTGTTCGGGCAGTGTAGGGGGTCGTGCTAGGGGTGGTGTTTCAGGGTTTAGGGCAGTGCAGTGGTGTTTGGGCAGTGTAGGGGGTCATGCAGGGGCTGGTGTTTCAGGGTTTAGTGCAGTGCAGTGGTGTTCGGGCAGTGTAGGGGGTCATGCTGGGGGTAGTGTTTTAGGGTTTAGGGTAGTGCAGTGGTGCTTGTGTAGTGTAGGGGGTCGTGCTGGAGGTATTGTTTTAGGGTTTAGGGTAGTGCAGTGGTGTTTGTGTAGTGTAGGGGGTCATGTTTTAGGGTAGTACAGTGGTGTTTGGGTAGTGTAGGGGGTCGTGCTGGGGGTAGTGTTTTAGGGTTTAGGGTAGTGCAGTGGTGCTTGTGTAGTGTAGGGGGTCGTGCTGGGGGTAGTGTTTTAGGGTTTAGGGTAGTGCAGTGGTGTTTGTGTAGTGTAGGGGTCATGTTTTAGGGTAGTGCAGTGGTGTTTGGGTAGTGTAGGGGTCGTGCTGGTGGTAGTGTTTTAGGATTTAGGTTAGTGCAGTGGTGTTTGGGTAGTGTAGGGGGTCGTGCTGGGGGTAGTGTTTTAGGGTTTAGGATAGTGCAGTGGTGCTTGTGTAGTGTTGGGGGTCGTGCTGGGGGTAGTGTTTTAGGGTTTAAGGTAGTGCAGTGGTGTTTTTGTAGTGTAGGGGGTCATGTTTTAAGATGCAATGCTCCAATACCTGACCAGTCTGCACTACATAAAACTGCAAAAAAACTAAAAACAAAAAGTGTTTTGCACACTTTTGTCATTGGGCTATATGTGGGCTACATCTGGGTAATATTTGTGCTACATTTGGGCTCTTTTTCACTGGTGGCCATCTTGGAAGACTTCTTTGTTATGAAGTTTCCTAATTTCTTCATTTACTGCAGTCTCCTCAGTAGGAAATGCTTTCAGTTTTTACTTTGATTCCATCAAGAAGGCATTCAGATGGGTCTCACATCTGCCATAAATTCAGAATGTTAGCACTCTAGTTGCTCATTAGATCACTGGAGTAAAGCTACTGCTCACCAGGGAGTTAACTGGTAGTCTGCTGCTGGTATTGAAAGTGATTGTTTCAGTCTGCATGTCAGAATTTTCTAATGAAATAGAAGAGGATTTGAGATCTCACTTAAAACATGCCCTCATTTTTCTTTCTGCAGCACTAACCATAATTTCTATTTTCAAAAGAACCCCTCATTTTGTTCCTTTTTAAATTAAATGTTTTAAGTGTTACCGGTTTATTCCAATCAAGATGGCTTCAGGTGTGCCATACTTTTGTCATAAGTAAGGCTGTTAGCGCTCTAGTTGTTCTTTAGAACACTCTGGGAAGCTGCAGTAGAACACAAAGGCATCAACTGGCAGGCTGCTCCTGTTGAAATATAACAGGAAGATATTTGAGATCACACTTGAAATATGTCCTAATTTTCTTTCTACAGCACTAACCATAATTTCTATGACAAAATGAACCCCATCATTTTGTTCCTTTTTAAATTAAATGTTTTAAGTGTTACCAGTTTATTCCAATCAAGATTGCTTCAGGTGTGCCATACTTTTGTCATAAGTAAGGCTGTTAGCACTCTAGTTGTTCTTTAGAACACTCTGGGAAGCTGCAGTAGAACACAAAGGCATCAACTGGCAGGCTGCTCCTGTTGAAATATAACAGGAAGATATTTGAGATCACACTTGAAACATGTCCTAATTTTTCTTTCCAGAGCACTAACCATAATTTCTATGACAAAATCAACCCCATCATTTTGTTCCTTTTTAAATTAAATGTTTTAAGTGTTACCAGTTTATTCCAATCAAGATGGCTTCAGGTGTGCCATACTTTTGTCATAAGTAAGGCTGTTAGCACTCTAGTTGTTCTTTAGAACACTCTGGGAAGCTGCAGTAGAACACAAAGGCATCAACTGGCAGGCTGCTCCTGTTGAAATATAACAGGAAGATATTTGAGATCACACTTGAAACATGTCCTAATTTTTCTTTCTACAGCACTAACCATAATTTCTATGACAAAATGAACCCCATCATTTTGTTCCTTTTTAAATTAAATTGTTTAAGTGTTACCAGTTTATTCCAATCAAGATGGCTTCAGGTGTGCCATACTTTTGTCATAAGTAAGGCTGTTAGCGCTCTAGTTGTTCTTTAGAACACTCTGGGAAGCTGCAGTAGAACACAAAGGCATCAACTGACAGTCTCTGCCCTTGTTGGATGTACATGTTTTACTGAGAATGTCAGACTTCATTCTCACATGAGTGAGAAAGATAATGTGAATTTACAGAAAATATGCTCTCATTTTAGCTTCTGGAGCACCTTCCAAACCTCCATGGGACAAGCATGAGAAAATAGTGTTCTCTCAAACATGATTCATGATATCCCAGCAGAAGGTTTTTCACATGGTAAAATCACCTTAGAATACACCACAATTCCTAAAATTAGTATGGTACCATCAACAAATAAATTCTAATGTAACTAAAGCCTGTTATCACCCTTTATAGTTCTCCTTTTGGTGACCCTCAAAATCTTCTATTCAGTACAATGCATTTCAATGAGGTACTATCATTTATATTGGTCCCAAGATGGCTGCCAGCAATTCCAGGATGAAGTGCTGACAGCCAATCAGATCTCACGATGACATGTGTGGTTAGGCTCCGCCCAGATATATATGTGACTTTACTTTTGATTTTCTCAGGAACTACTGAACGGATTTACACCATTTAAGCAAAAGGCATGACACTGAACCAAGGGCTACCTCTTTGCCAAATTTGGTGTAATTCCGTTCAGCAGTTCGGGCTGTAGCTGCGACTAAAGGTTCCTATGGAAAAATGAATGGGGAAAACGCGTTTTGGGACCCCCCTTTTTTCTCGGCCCCCGCTTGACGTATCACCCCGAGACTTTCAGGATAGGAGCGGACCGGAGCGCCCCAACAAGTTGGAAACTTTCGCGAAGATTCGTCAACCGGCGCCAACGTTATTTCAAATAGAATGTCGCGGATTTCCTATGGATAATAGGTTTTAACTATAATATATGTATATATATATATATATATGAAAAAACGGTTTCCAAAACTGATGCAAAGGATCCCACATCCGGTAGTCGTTTTCAAATGCTTATTTATTTAAGCAGAGGCACATATATATATATGTGTGTGAAAGCATTATTATTACTACAAAACATTGTGTAAACATTTCGTACACATTGAAGGCAGCAAAATTGCAGCTCAACTTATATGATCACCAGCAATTAAATTTGATAAACATTATGCTGCTGATGCCTAAAAGCACTATTAATCATTTCACTGAATCACACATTGTAAATGCTTTTGCACAATTTCAAACGCATTACAATATAGGAAATAAATTACGCTAGTATTGTATGTACAATCACTGCCAAAACGAAAACGATAGCTTGAGTCTTTCACTTTAAAACTATAAAAATGAGTGCAGGCACGATGAAAATATACCAACCAACTGTGCCACTCGCCAACTGTAACTTGTATGAATTATCTGCAACTTTCGGGTTAATCAGGCATTTTAAAATTTCTTTTGCATACAAAGCAAATCATCGTGCTGATTTATGTTCAATGTCCCCTTATGACTGAAAGCCCATTTTTGGCATGATTGGTGAAAACATGGAAGTCCCAAACGCGGCACAGTGGTTGTAAACTGTCAGGTCGGGGAAGGCCTTCCCATAAAGGCAATAAGAGCCCTCAGTCCTCACCGCAGCGATACTTTGCACGGTGCCCAGAACCAGATATCCATTTTGACATTCTGAGTGTGTGTATATGAGGGCATCTATCTATCTATCTATCTATCTATCTATCTATCTATCTATCTATCTATCTATCTATCTATCTATCTATCTATCTATCTATCTATCTATCTATCTATCTATCTATCTATCTATCTATCTATCTATCTATCTATCTAGATAGATAGATAGATATATGCACATATAATTCACTATTTACATAGCGCACATCGCATGCTAAATGGTCTCTTGATATTCTGAGGGAGCATGAGGTATGGAACACTATCTTAAATTAAAAACTCAGCTGTTACCAAATTAATCATTTAAAGATATGTTATTTTAAATGTCCCCAGCTGCATCATTTGTGTATCAAATCTTGCAATGGCTGGGCTCAAAACCAGACCTCTGCCTCGGCTCTGGATCACTCCACCCTATGATTTTGCTGACTTGCACATTTCTCTCATCAGATTGTACATCAGATATAATATCCCACTAAACTGAAAAAACAGCACGCACACACACACACAGACACCCTCACACGCACAGAGTGACACACACCAGTCAAACACTACTGTAATTCATTAGCTCTCATTATAACACATAAAATTGCATTATGTCTCTTCTGCTGCTACTTCAACCAATAATCAATAAGCATGGAATGTCTTCCTTGAAGAAGTAGAGGGCCCTCTAACTCGTGCACACAGTCGCCGATGACGAGGTGGAAAGTTGGAAATGACACAATCTGCAGAATGCAATAATTAAAAAGAGGAAGCCTATGTATGGGAAATGGTCGCGGTCACAGTATATAAACGCACAGCGAGTACTTAGCAAATATATACGCAGGGGTTAACGAGTAACTTCACACCAGAGAGCAGCTGAGTTTCTGTTTGTAAGAACCACCAAACCGAGACGCCCGAGAAGATGTTTGCTAAGGTAAGTGCATTTTTTTCAGTTGTCTGTGTAGCTAACCCCTCGACTTTCCATCACCCAAACTTTGTCTGTATCCACGAGCTCTCTAAAGAATCTATCCTACTTGTTTTGCAGAGAAACAACATTTGTAGTGTGCGTGTGAAAATTATTATTTGCTCAGTATTGATTTTCATCCAATTTAATGAGCCATCTATCCAACGTGGAGGTAATTTACATTTCTTGGGGCAACAGACATTCATTTTCAATCTTTGCAATTGTTGCATTTTTTGGCAATTTTAAACATCCTAATAAACAAACAACAGTGCTTGCTCTGTGAAGGCCTTTGCACAGTTTGTACAGTAGAAAATGCACAACCTGAAAAAAATGTGTAAGGGAAGTCAGGGGCGGCGGCATAGGGGTGTAATTGTGATATATTTGTCTGCCATATTTTTGCACGTGGAAACAAATCCAAACACTGCTCTGCCCACAAGAAGTGTGTCAGTTTTGAAACTGAATGGGGTTTAGTTTCCCAATGTATAGCTCCCTGCACAGTTATTTTCATTGTTATTTGCACATCTTTACCCTTTGTGTTAAAAGTGTCATCTCGCAGCGCTATTTTCTACCTGGTCTAAAATTACAGGCTTTAGCATGTTCGAGTGCTTAACATGGTTTGCCGAGGTTGTGTTTGAATGTTTGCATAGACTGGAGGTGTTGGATGTTGTGTATAAGTCTCCAAGAGTGCTGAGAGCCTTTTTTGTGAATTGGACCTTTTGCATACACAAAATGCCTTCGTATATCTGGACCTAGGTTCCCTAAGAGCTATTTTGCACAGATAGATGAGTGAGACTCACCCATGTGCAGTAGAGCAGTTCAGTTATGCCAGGACACATGATTAGAACTAGGGCCAAATTTATAATTTGTTCACGCAATGCAATGCAGCTAGATACCTTGCTGCGCTGCGTGAAAGGGTAGGAATGCACCATATCTGTCACGACATGGCGCATTCCTGCTCTCTCCTTGCACTGGCGCACTTTTGACTGCCTAGTCCCGAAGCAGGCACCCTTGCACCACGGTGCAAGGATGCCTGCATTGCAGGCAGGATTGTTTTTTTGGAGGAAGGGAAACCTTCCTGCACAATAACAATCCATTGAGGCTTCATCCTCTTTCTGCGTGTGCTGCAGAAGGCAGCACATGTAAAAAGAGGAAAAATTAGGAAAAATAAATATATTTCTCCTCCTTATGCCTCCCCTGGGAAGGTGTAGCATTTTGACGCATGCCCAGGTCTCCCACCCATGGCATGGGTGGATGCGTGGGAATATCCATGCTCTACTTATAGAACGCCTCCCTAGGGCAGAGTAATGCACGGGAGCAACTTGCACTGCCTTGCATTACTGCAGATTTACCAAGCCACGCAGGGCCACATTAGGTGGCCTTACATAGCTTGGAAAAACTAATTCTAGGTTTTGTGTTGCCCTTCGTCCCCCTGCGTGGTGCAAGGGTGACACAAAACCTTTGATGAATTTGGCCCCTAATACGTAAGCACTGAATAGTAGCATTTTTATAAATCTGTACCAAATGGAGGTTTGAGAGTGCCAACTGTCTGAGTTTACGCATTTTAAGCGAGGAGGCAAGATATCCATACCTACTAACGTTTACAGGACTTTAAAGTATATATTCTGAGACCACAGATAATTCTTGTTGACTGCTTAAACAAACAACTAATCAGTCCCTGTCTGTGTGGAGGTTGCACGTTTAAATCTTGGCAAGGTGAGTCCGCCTTTTACATTTCTCAAGGTTATAAAACATATAACTTTGAGCCGTGTAATAAAAACTATTATTAAAGTAGCAAGACATGAATCACTTTGTGGTATTTTGTAAATAGTTGGTAAAATTACCAGTAAATTCAAGAATTTAGAGTATTGAGCTGCAGTCCTGGTTTCCCAGCTTGCTGATGTGTGACTCTGTGCAGTCTACTTTATTTATGGAGGCTAAGGCATGACAATGTTCAGACATGGAGCTCTACGCTACGTCCTGTTATGTGCATTTAGAATACTCACAGTCTACCATTAGTGCAGCCTTTTGAGCATTTTTGATTGACATGGTTCGATGAGAAAAATCGGTCACATTTGCTTGAGATATAAAAGCACAAATGGTGTTGGGGGTTGGCATAAATGGACGTAAACGGAAAAGTGTCAAGAGTTATAGAAATGGGTGTTGTTTGTTGATTCTGCTTCAATTGATTGAATTAAATGTTGCTTATCCCTAGACTGTGACAGGAAGTATGGCTACCATGGTTCATGGCTTGACAATTGGCCACCTGACAGAGACGGTGCTTCAGAGGAGCAAACGCATGATCCTGGACACCCTGGGAGTCGGGCTTCTGGGCACCGGCACCGAGGTCTTCCAAAAGGTCTTGCAATATAGCAAGGTATGAATTCTGCACCCTGGTAATCAGGGTATATTGTGAAACTATTTTTGTTTTGTTTTTCTTAAATTGTCCCAGTGAATGTCGGGATCCAGGAGAGATTTTTTTAAAGACTATCTATGACATCACCTATTAAATGAAGTATATGTTGTATGGTCACAATCAGAATTAATGTATCTATATGCTAAAACTAAGTTTCATATTTATTCATTACTGAGCTATGCATGGTGGCCATCACTTCCACTGTTGCTCAGACAGACCTTTATTTTGAGCCAGCATTGATGCCACAATTACTTACTTTTGAGGAATAAATTGGATGAGATTGTCTTTGCAGTTGATTAAATTATTTTTTTTAAATCAAATGGACGGAAGGAAGAGCATGATCATTTACCGAGTTCCTACACCCTAGCTCTTCCTGAGAGTAGTTCATTAGTCATCAGAAAGGGGGTAGTTCCTCCTGAGCCAAGTGGATACAACCAGTCTGCTCCTATGGCTATCCTATCGGTCGCTGGGAGATCTGAAATTCAGATCTTGGTGCCCTCACACACCTGTAAGGTGACCAGGACTAGAGTAAAAACAGAGGAGCTATCATGTGGTCTTCGTTGGAAGCTCTATACTATAGAGCTACACCTTATTTCCTGTTGTTTAAATCATGTCGCTGGTATTTTTCCACCTTGTGTCCCCTTTCTCCAGGTGGTATCACTGATCGGCACCCGCCTTGGGTCACCGGTTAACACAACTGGCCATCCTTGTTAGAAAGGAGAGCCCTAGCCCCCAATAGGGGGCACAAATAGATTTTTCCTAGGTCCTGAAGAAGTGCCGCCTGACTTTGGGGCAACCAAGGCACAAAACATGTCGACCATACCATACTAGTGATCACACTAGTCTAGTAGCTATCCTGGTACCTGAAGACCACATGATAGCTCCTCTGTTTTTACTCTAGTCCTGGTCACCTTCCACAACCATAACATTTTTTCTTTAGGCGACCAGAGTCTATTTTAGTTATCACCCACTCACAACCCTTTCTCTCCCTCACTTGCATTCATCTGTACGGCATCTCCAGATCAAAAGATCTCCGTTAAAGAAGCCCCCAGGCCCTTCAGGCATTGCAGCGCTGGCCAGATGAGGAGCGCCCAATGATGAAGCATGACACCCTAACAGGTGTGTGAGGGCACCAAGATCTGAATTTTAGATCTCCCAGCGACCGATACGATAGCCATAAGAGCAAACTGGTTGTATCCACTTGGCTCAGGAGGAACTACCCCCTTTCTGATGACTAGTTGATTAAATTATACCATGACTGGCCAGTGACTGGTCATTTTATCAGTATATCAGCATTGTCACGAGAGACATTCTCACCAAATGTCCGGTGAGTGACGAATGGCCCAGTCATTTCTTGTAGGCTATGAATTATTGGGATTGGTATATCTAAACATATGTGGTCCCTATAGAGCCCCCTCAAGGGAGGAGCGCTTCTTCCTCACAAGCACAACAACGTTTAAAATATGTTTCATTGCCACTTTACTTTTCATGCCGGCTGTTCTGCTTAAAATGGTCTAAACATGGAATGGTTTTTATTATGAGTGTGGGCACTACAAATTAAAGACAAATGCAGTGTGCTTTTCCGTAACTCATTTTTAAACGTTGTAGTGCTTGTACAGAAGAAGCTCTTCTCCCTTGATGGGGATCTATAGGGAACACATATGTTTAGATGTGTATCATACACAGTTAGTAGTTTTTAGGTCACATATCTACAATTTTTCCACACATAGGGGCTTATTTACAAGTCCCTTGCGCCACTTTTGCGTCATTTTTAACATGGGAAAAGTGACGTACGGGTGGCGCAAGGGGCTTGTAAATAGGCCCCATAGTTTGGGTGTTGGTTTTCGTTCCTTTTTAGGAAAGTGCCAATGATGAGAGAGTGAGCAAGCTAGCGAGAACCTGCCAATCGCTCCTTGGTGGTTGCTTACGTGAGACACTTTCTAAACACATACATTTTTAGTATTTTTCTTACACTTGTAAGAATCACCTCTAGCACAGGACTAGCCTTTATCTTTAAATACACATACGGGTGTGATCATAAGTAGGTACTAGAACCTCCCCCACCTAAAAAGAAGAATTGGGGAACCCCATAAATTCAGACTTGATGTGTAACGTGTAAGAAGGGCTTTTTTTGTATATGATACATTAGCTTTTGTTACCTGCCTCACTGAAATGATTATCTGGTCTCAGCATTGCATTTGTTGTTTTCCAGATCTACAGCTCTGATAGATCCAGCACCGTCTGGGGCCAATCAAATCTCAGTCTTCCTCCTCTGTATGCTTCCTTCACCAATGGAGTTGCTGTAAGAACCTTTAAAGAACTTTTGTGTTAAAATATTCAGCAATTTATTATTAAGACGATTATTATTGCCTCGACGTCGGCCAGGGACCTGCTCTCACCCCACGTAGGTCCGGTCTGCCGTCTGCCTGTGCTGTCCCTCTGCCAGGCTGGTAGGGGTTCGAGCCCAGCCTTACTTGCTGCCCCTTTTTCTGCACCTTTTGTCGCTGCTTGCACCTCCTTTTCTTTTTTGTATTCACTGTGCTCCACTGATTTACTCGTACTGTAAGTACTGTGCCCCTCTGTTTTGTACTGTGATTTTTCTTTTCTCTTTTTGTATTCACTGAGCCCCACTGATTTACTCGTATTGTAAGTACTGTGCCCCCTCTGTTTTGTACTTTGATTTTTTTTTTTTCTGCCCCACTGCTCATTTGTGCCGTTTTTTTGCCCGTCTTTTCCCGCTCGTATTTTCCACGCTCCCCCCCTCCCGCCGCTGCCTGCCCCCGCGGCCCCTCCCCTCCGCCGTCCTCGCTCCCGCCTCCCAGCTGTGCCTCCCTCCCACCTCCCCCATATAATGCCGGCCGCGCCGCTGGCGCGCCAAAGGCGCGCCAAAGGCAAGCTTGTCTGCGCCCGTCCGCGACCCGACCGCGACCAGCGCCAAGAACCCTGGATCCCTGCACCACCAACGCTACGACCCAGCGACACTCCACGCTCTCAACCCAGGCCACAACAGCAACTGCAAACTAGCTTCACCAGCTGACACCCACGGACCCTTCAGCTGTCTCCGCTGCAGGCACACCTTCAGCACCGCCAAGACCACGGACCCAGCACAACCTACCCACAAGTACACAACCGAACCAAAGACCCTACAATGCATCCTCCTCAACTTCCGATCCCTCCACAAACACGCCACCGAAATCTGGGACCTCCTCGACAGCACCACCCCGGACGTAGCATTCTTTACCGAAACCTGGACCAATGCCACCTCGGGGCCGGACTTCGCCATCGCCATTCCCCAAGGATACAAGATCTCAAGGAAGGACCGCCCAAACCACCCGGGAGGAGGTATGGTCATCGTCCACAAATCCACCCTCTGCCTGAGCACACTCCCCGACGAGCCCAAAGACCTGATGGAACACCTTCACTTCAAGATACTGGCCACCCCTACCTCCACCCTCCGAGGAACCCTCATCTACCGACCCCCTGGACCCCGCGGACCTTTCGCCAACTCCATCACGGACATCATCTCCCCGCATGCCATCGCGTCCACCAACTACACCCTGCTGGGAGACCTCAACTTCCACCTCGACAACCAACTGGACCCCAGCACGCATCCCTCCTGGACAACCTCCACAACATCGGACTCCGCCAGATCGTGACCAAACCCACGCACTCAGCAGGTCACACCCTCGACCCTCTCTTCACAACAGGAAACTCCATCACCTTCAGCCACACCACCGAACTCCCATGGACTGACCATCGATGCATCCACTTCACCTTCAGAACACCCACCATCCACAGACACCAGCACCCGCTCCAACGAAGAAACTGGACCAGAATCACCGACGACCAGGTAACCTCCTCACTCAGCAACTCCACCCAACCATCGCGGAAGACGACGACCCCAACACCGCAGCCCGAACCCTGCACAGATGGATCTCCGACAGCACCAACACCTTAGCCCCCTCAAGAAAAACAACAACACCCACACCAAGAAAGCCAGATGGTTTACCACCAAACTTCGAGAGTCCAGATGCACTTGCCGCCGCCTCGAAAAGGCCTGGAGGAACACCAAATCCACAGAAGCCCACAACAACTTCAGAGCCACCACCAACGCCCACCACCAATTCATCAGAGAAACGAGAAAAAAAGCGATTGAAGACAGAATCTCCACTCATGCACACAACAGCAAAGAACTCTTCAACATCATCAAGGAGTTCGCCCAACCCACTAGCGAGTCCACCGACATCCCTCCCTCACAAGACCTCTGCGACAAACTCAGCACCTTTTTCCACCACAAAATCAAGAGCATCTACGACAATTTCGACAAAGACCAACAACACACTGAACCCTCACCGACCACCCCCGACACCCTGAAGCCAACGATCGACAGCTGGACAGCCCTCACCACCGAAAACACTTTGAAGACGATGAAGTCAATCCACTCCGGAGCCCCCACGGACCCCTGCCCCCACCACATCTTCAACAGAGCCGCTAACACCATCGCACCCATGCTCTGCCACACCATCAACCGCTCCCTGGCGACCGCCTCCTTCCCCGACGATTGGAAACACGCCGAGGTCAACCCCCTCCTGAAGAAACCCTCGGCGGACCCCACCGACCTCAAAAACTACAGACCCATCTCCCTGCTCCCGTTCCCAGTGAAAGTCATCGAGAAAGCCATCAACAACCAACTTGCCACATTCATCGAAGAGCACAACATCCTCGACTCCTCTCAATCCGGCTTCAGAAAAGACCACAGTACGGAAACCGCCCTCCTCGCCGCAACAGACGACATCCGCACCCTACTGGACAATGGAGAAACAGCAGCCATCATCCTCCTGGACCTCTCTGCGGCATTCGACACAGTCTCTCACCGCACCCTAACACACAGACTCCACGACGCAGAGATCCAAGACAAGGCCCTCGGCCGGATCCGCTCCTTCCTCTGCGGCAGAACGCAGCTGGTCAGACTCCCCCCTTTCCTCTCGGACCCTACACCTACCACCTGCGGAGTCCCCCAGGGCTCCTCCCTCAGCCCGACGCTCTTCAACGTCTACATGGCTCCACTCGCCCCCATCGTCAGAACCTACGGACTCAACATTGTGTCATACGCAGATGACACCCAACTCATCCTCTCCCTATCCAACGAACCCAACACCGCCAGACACAACTTCCGAGAAGGCATGGAAGCCGTCGCCAAATGGATGAAAAACAGCTGCCTACAACTAAACACCAACAAAATGGAAGTACTCATCATGGGCCCAAACCCCGACGCCTGGAACGACACCTGGTGGCCCCCCGCCCTCGGAAACCTGCCCACCCCCACGGACCACGCACGCAACCTGGGAATCATCCTGGACTCAGAGCTCAAAATGGACCGCCAGATCAACTCTGTCTCGTCCTCCTGCTTCCACACCCTCCGCCTCCTACGCAAGACCTTCAAATGGATCCCTCTCGAACACAGAAAGACCGTCACTCACGCCCTGGTCACCAGCAGACTCGACTACGGCAACTCACTCTACGCCAGAATAAACAAAAACCTCACCCGCAAGCTACAGAACATCCAAAACGCCGCCGCCAGACTGGTCCTCAACCTACCAAGACACTGCCACATCTCCCAGCACCTGCGCACACTCCACTGGCTCCCCATCGAAGCTAGAATCACCTTCAAGATGCTAACCCACGCTCACAAGGCCCTCCACGACACCGGACCAGCATACCTGAACAGCCGACTCAAATTTCACGCACCCCAAAGGACCCAACGATCAGCTCAGCTCTCCTACGCCATGGTCCCCCGAGCCGGAAAGACCAGATCGGGAGGCCGCTCCTAATCCTTCTTCGCGGCCAAAGCCTGGAACAACCTTCCTCTCCACCTCAGACAGACAACATCGCTCCCCATCTTCGCAAGAAACCTCAAAACCTGGCTCTTCAACAGACCCCCTCCTTGATGGACCGGAACCTGCGACCCCCCCTCCCCCCAGCGCCTTGAGACCCCTTACGGGTGAGTAGTTGCGCTTAACAAACCCCTGATTGATTGATATATTGCCTTTATCCCTTTCTCTGTTGATTTGTGTGGGCCTACTAAACACTACAAATGCCAGTCAACCATGGGAAGAGTGAAATATTTCATGAGATATCAAGAAAACCAATTCAAGGAGAGTGACATAAAATTGTATTGAAGAATGTCACCAGGGTATTCAGAGACTGGCACCTCTCTCGATTACAGTTCTGCTTTCACAAAAGAGCCAGCAAAAGCAGAGAAGACAAATTTAGTATGCTATGTAGTTGAGGGGTCGAGAAAGAAAGGAAGCAACACAGTAGATGTAGACCCAACACACTAATATGAATGTCTGTTTTCTAGGCCATAGTTATGCAGTGCACCAATGTATGTGTTTCTTTCTTAAGTGAAACAGGCTTACCTTAAACATTAAAAGCTCTATCCTCAAAATCTTCCTCAACCCAAATATTGTGTGTGTGTGTCCACCCCGCAATTCAACATGCCTGATCTGATGTGCTTTCTATTCACCTTCTGACCATTTCAGCATGTTCCTACACAAACTTTGAGTCTATACGATCTCTGACACCATTTCCAATATTTAAATTTTCTTAGCACCTCTGTCTCCAGCCTGTTCAACCCTTTCTCCAATCTCGTCTGATTCCTGTCCCTATAACTGTGTTCCACCTTAGGACATCTGCCTAGCTTAACTTCTATAAGTTCTTCCTTTTCAATGCTCCACCCACTTCCCTGGACCGTGTCACCCCAGAATCTTGTTAGTTGGGGGTAAAGCCTCTTCAGTGTGCTGTATAGCAAGAGATTGAAGCATGTGGGAAGGATTGTAGCGGGTTGGAGCTCAGCACTCAGATAAGAATTACTGCTAAGCGACAGGCGAGTCTATATCGTATGATAAGTGAAAATCCTGAATCAAACACAAGACCAAATAGTGTTTTTTTAGGCAGGCCAATTTTAATGGCAATATAAACATGCTCATACTCGGTGCTGCTATTTGCTTTGGTCTGGCTCTTATCACTTTAACAGAAGTCCAGCCAGGCAGAAATTAAGAACCATGGGGCTCATTACGATGGCGGTCGGACTTGGTCCGCCCGCCATCGTAGCGGTGTTTGGGACTGGCCGCCATGCGTGCGGCGGTCCCGCCTATGCGATTAGGATGGGACCACCACCGCTGCGGACTCATTCCGCACCGTTAACATTGCGGCGGTGGCTGCCAACAGCAGCACCGCCGCGATGTCTAACAGAGCATGTTGTGCATTGCACTGCACCACGTGGCAGGCACTGCACTGTGCCTGCCACATGGTGTAGTGCAATCAAGGGGGGTACCATGGGTACCCCCCAGTGCACCCACCTCCCCCCAACACAGGGGGGGCCCGCAACGGGCTCCCGTAACCAATCACCACCAGCCTTTCAATGGCGGTTCAACCGCCACGGAAAGGCTGGCTTCCGCATGCATCGTAATCCTGCGGGCGGAGCCTGCTGGGCTCTGCCACCATTGTGAGCATGCTGACCGCTCCGCCAGGCAATCGTAACGATTGCCTGTGGCGGTTCCGTGGCGGATGGGCTTTGCCTCCGCCGCGGTCGCGGTATGGATCCCACCGCCATCATAATTTGGCGGTCGGATAATCGCGGTCCGCAGGGCCGGCAGGCCTCACCGCCGGGCCGGCGGTGGCGATCGTTCCGCCATCGTAATCAGCCCCCATGTTCTGTTTCTAGATGACCTTTGAGAAAGATGTAGCCGTCTCGCAGATTATTGTTTTTAAAACAAAAATAATATCAAATGTGCCCACGTAGAGGGACTTTTGTGCAGTGGGCTTCATCCTTTGGTCTGTTTAATTGTTGTTCACATTGGCTTCTGCCGTCACAGCATACAGCGTGGGGAAATGGGACAGTCCACTTTACCCATTGGCTCCTTTCACTTTGAGTGACTGCACTAATCCTGTGCACATTGTTCTTATCCTCTTTAAAATAGCTCCTTCCTCGTCAGTGACAAAGCAGGTTCAAAGTGTGCTTTTTATTTATTTTGTATATTACCTTTCAATGCTTGCTGTGTATGTAGCCTGCAGCTCTGATGCCAGTTAGACCAGTTTGCCAAGGCATGACCTATTGGATTTGACACAGTTTGTTTATAAAGGTAATAAGCTAGTGCAGACTCAAAAATATTTTCAGTAACTGGCAGTTAGGAGCTAAAATGCTTTGATGAAAAAGAATAGAGCTTTATACCATACAGACCTGTAATAGGTCAAAAACTGATCCAGTCAATCTTGTAATATTTGTTATTGCCTATGTAACATGGAAGATAACAAACAGATTGTGCGCCATATTTTAAAAGATTGAGGCAAAACCTGTTATCCTCTTTCCTTATTTTGAGAGCAGGTGAAATGCTACGATATCAATGTGCCCTTTCTTTCCCGGTGTGAACCCTTTTTTGTACAACACCCATCAACAGAACCTACCTGCTAAACTCTTTTATTTGCTTGCATTTAAAATGATGCAAACATGAGTGACAGAAACAAGAATTATACATTTGAAGCTTGTGCTCTCTAAGTAGGCCTGCTTCTTCAATCACTTACATTCATTTTGTGTTGAACTTCCATGCCAGATCTTCTTACTGTGGTTATATTTGCACAATGATTTATCAATAAATGTGTGCATTTACATGTTTCCTTTCAGATTCACTCAATGGATTTTGATGATACGTGGCACCCAGCCACACACCCATCAGGGGCTGTTCTCCCCACTTTGATTGCCATAGCAGAAGCCATGCCTCCCAAGCAGAAGTACTCAGGACTAGACCTGGTTTTAGCCTTCAACGTGGGCATTGAAGTACAGGGCCGACTTATGCGTTTTTCCAATGAAGCCAGCGACATTCCCAAAAGGTAAGCCTGATATAAAGAACCTGAAATATGTTTAGGAACAGATATTGGACAGCAGAGTAAATGTGGCATTCTGGTACTGACCTAAATACAAACCTCAAAAGTGATGGAGTACCGTCTCTGCAAAAGTGAAGTTCTGGCTGCATCATTTAGTGTCGGGCAGAACATCAGTATGTAGATGGCGAAAAGTATACTGTCTCTGCCATCTACATACACCTCCGACTGTCCGACAGGGAAAGGGGCGTTGGAGGTTTGGCTATGTGCTCGCTCACTCTATTTATAGTGGGCAAACATATGTCCAGTTTTCACTGTCTGTCAATGCCAGGTAAAGCCTGGCTGCAAGGGGCAGTGAACACTGCAAAATGACACTCAAGCCATGGGAGAAAACTTCCATGGTGAAGGGGTCATTGCTATTTTAATTTTCACAAACAAAATTCTGCTTGAGGATTTTTGTTTTTGAAAATAAGAAAACATTGAAAATGTGATGTACAGCTCCGTCATGTTGACGGAGATGTCCTTCAAACTTGAATGCATTTACAGGAACCACCTGACAGAGGTTCCTGCAAATGTAAGAGATGTCCGCTGGGCATCTCTAAATTTGGCATGCGGAGTACTCTCGCCGTGGCGGGGGTAAAATACTCCGCCATGGCGACAGCACTTAATCCTTACACCAAACTATAAATCAGGTCCTTAGATTGTAGAATATCAACTTTCCTTTGAGTGTTTGTGGAAGTCTGTGTTGTAAAACCCTGCAACCCACCTGATTCCGTTCCATGTTGGATGGTGAATATCTCCTAAACCTGTGTCGGCTGGAGGTTGATAGACATTTTTCCCTCCCTCTACATCTGGATTAATTCCAGTAAGCTGCAGCCAATGAATGTGGTAATTAAGAAGGAAATGTTTTAGGAGTTTATAAAACCAGGTTTTTAAGGAGTACTGTACAGTAGGAACTAACCCGCTCCTATTTCTTCCTGAAAGTGATAAAGCTGTCATTGAGATATAGATCTTCCATTGTTTTCCACCCCTTACTGCCATCTATCTCCCTATTGACAAATCTTGTGCTATTTTTGGAAGATTATGATACTTCACGATCTCATATCCCTCACAAATGGGGGTGCTCTCAGTACAGCTTTAACAATTCTCTCCCAGACCTATCACACCTGTCTCATAATATATAGATATATAACCCAGACCTTTTTGCCCATCATTATGAGGACTAGTAGCGCTTCTTGACTATGTGTGCCCTGTAACAGCTTCTTCTCCAGTATTCTCTTCATCTAGCCATTCCACTGTGTGTTGTATTTGTGATGTCATTTTATTTATATGTTACGTTATGTTAAGAAGCTCATATAGCGCGGCAGCTACCCACTCGGGATTTTCTGGCGCTTTTATAGCAACAGGTGTGGTTCCACAGGCCCAGCTAGTTCAGAACATATATATGGTAATCTCAGTCGTCCCTGTTCTCTTAGTAATTTCAAAAGGGCTAGTTTTCTTCACCTCCTCTTACCTGCCCAAACCAGTGAGACCAATAGTTGGTTTAACTCTTTAAATGGTTTTCTAATCAAAGGGGTCACCAAGACCTACAACAAGTATAGGCATCTTGATAGGAATACCATTTTAGGTAAGGAGATTCTCTTCATTAAAGACAAGGGCAAAGAATTCCAAAATGTAATCAAATTCTGTAACCAAGCTATGATCCTGCTCATGTCGAGCATTTATTGAGTTCTCTTATCACGTGCCACCTAGATATTGAAAAGTTGTACTTTCCCAATGTAGTCCACCATTAGGATAGTAGTTACTATCCCTGTTTCTCAAGCCCACAGGCAGGAATAACCTGGACTTGTCCCAGTTGATGCACAGTCCAGATACCTCTCCAAACCTGGTGAGTTTCTTTAGTAGCGGTGACATTGATGCCCATGAGTGTCTTCCACATACATGGATACCAGATTTGCTATATCTCTAATCACTCTTGCAATCTGCTACTATTTCAAATTCTTAAGTGTAATTCACAGCCATAAATAATATTCTGAGTCTTGCTTTTTTGCTTTTCATGTCTGCTTGATGTATTCTATATTCACCCTTATGTTTTTTTTCCAACCAGGTTTCATCCTCCAGCAGTGGTTGGCACATTAGGAAGTGCAGCAGCAGCTGCAAAGTTTATGGGACTTGAGCAGTCTGGATGCCGAGAAGCTTTGGCAATTGCTGCTTCATATTCAGGTGCTCCAATGGCTAATGCAGCTACCCAGACGAAGCCTCTGCACATCGGCAACGCAGCTAAGAATGGGTTGGAAGCAGCCTGCTTAGCATACTTAGGCCTGGAAGGAAACAAGCAGATATTGGATCTCGAGTCTGGATTTGGGGCCTTTTATGCTGATTATGCTCCACAGATGCTGCCTTCTCTGAACTCCTACACATGGCTGCTAGGTGAACAAGATGTGGCCATCAAAAGATTTCCTGCTCACCTGGGGATGCATTGGGTGGCGGATGCAGCGTGCTCTGTCAGGAAGCACATTGTAGAAACGTATGACGTGCTCCCCATTGATAGCATCCAGAAAATTGTTCTGAAGGTTCCAGATGCCAAGTATGTCAACCGGCCATTCCCGAATTCCGAGCACGAGGCCCGGCATTCATTCCAGTTCAATGCATGCTCAGCCCTGCTTGATGGGCAGATGTCTGTGCAATCTTTTAGCGATGACAACATTCACAGACCACAGCTGAAGCAGTTACTACAGAAAATGCATGTGGAGCACCCCAAAGACAATCAGCCAAACTTTGAGAAACTTTACTGTGAAATAAGTGTCACACTGCAGAATGGTGTTATAATCACGGAGCGCTGTGACACCTTCTATGGTCATTGGAGAAAGCCTCTCAGCCAGGAGGATCTAGTAAAGAAGTTTAGGTCCAACGCAGCCACGGTTCTCTCAAGGGAAGCAGTTGATGGCATTATTGAGACTGTAGAGAGATTAGAAAATGTTGTTGATTGTTCTGTCTTGAGTTCTTTGCTTAGACTTAGGGAGGTGTCAGCTGCAGATCAAATGGTACGTCTCTGATAGTGAACTCAGTGACAGAAGTTACATGGCTAGTTGCCGGAGATATGCAAGTCTGATCCTTTCATTCACAGGAATTTCAACAAAATCCTTATAACTAATAATAGTCAGGACACGGTTGAATCTTTCCTGGTAATCAGAATCACAACTAGATGCCTCCAACTAAAATCACAGTGCTTGGATTACATCTGACTGGGCTGTAGGTGTCAGTCGTCCACACACTAACTGGGATTTTAATGTAGATTCTGTGTTATGACAGAGGGGGTGGTGATATGACAGAGATACGAAAACACCTGTGGATATGAGTACGTAAAGGAGCTCATATTTGAACTATGGTTTGTCTCCAACGGGTGAGCCACAAAGCAGCACGAAGGCAGTGTTCTTCACAGTAAATGTAGTAAATTAATTGAAGTGTCTTCCAGGAGAAGCAATGGGCCCCAATCAGTGTTAGAGTTCAATGGGGCCCAAGACAGACACAGACAAGTAATCATAGTCACTGAGCAAAGACACAGCTGGAGATGCAATAGAGTCTACCCTAATGTAGCGGGCAGAATAAATATACCTGGTTAAATGAATAGTGATTGAGTGTTTCAACAATCCCCAGAATTATCAACTAGGGTGAAAAAAATGAAGCTAAACTTTTCATCCATGCAATTACCCATGCACTGCACACAGAACAGAAACACACAACCACTAGAACTATGGATTAAGAAAAATATATAGAAACAGCAGAGAATGCAAAGCAGCTTTAATTATTTTTTTCTGAGTAAAACTATGTGATTGTGGGTGAAGAATAAAACTTTATAGAAGCATAAAGTCAACCTGTAACATAGCTGACATTTCTTTTCAAATATGGCATTTGATTAATTCGTTTTTAAGACTGCTATATGTGTGTTGGGATATTGTATGATCAAACACTAATGAAAAAACATTTTCTGAACAATACAGCATATTTGTGGTCGTTTTACAATAAAAAAAACTACTGTTTTGAAAACACTAATTGGAATATGTAACTTCTTTTAAAATATTTCTTGTTCATCTTTTATGAAAATATGCTGAAGTGAAGACTGCCGATGAGCTCGTTTAAGAATGGCTTACTTATTTTATTTATTTATTTTGTTATCATTTTGAGAAGTTACAGAAAAGATTAACAGAAAAACCCACAATGCTGCATGTATTATGACATTGGCACTTAACATGTTGATTATCAATCTGCCAGGATCAGAGAGGCTGCCGGGGGGAAAAAAAGAGAAAGAGATGAGAAAGAAAATTCCTACACAATCTTTTTTAATTTGTGGTGTATACCTCATACCCTGCAGTTAGCAAGTCTGAGTGTACATTATAGTTTTCACAGCTCCAATATGTGTAGGTGACAAGTATTGCCTGGTGTGATCTCAAATATTCACTTGCCATTAAGGGAGGTACACATCAACAATATAAGGTAAGAGTATAATTCCAACTTAGATGGCCTATTTAGTGCACCTGTCGCTGGGCAGTTCTGCACTGTCTAGTTGGGGAATCAGGCATGTCCCAGTTATGCAGGTAAGTTCACAGCCCGTCCCTTATGTCTTTGGGCCTATTTGCCGGTAAGACTGGACTACTTTATGCGAGGTTGTAGAGGCGTTTTAATAATAGATAAAATAATATAGTTCATAATAAATGTACAGAATTAACATGCAAACTTAAAGAAAAATGTAATGCTTTTAAATGTAGAAAATGCACTAAGCGATTATATTTATTCGTACTAGGCCTCACATGTCTAAAGCAACATTGCTTGACAAGCCTAATTAACTAGTTTTGCTAAAATACACATAAAATGTTTAACTCTTGAACTTTCCATAAACATGTTTTTTTAAATAAATAGAAGTTGTGTAAGTCTTTTTATCTAAACTCTGCAGAATGTTTCTATTTACACAAAGACCACTGTTAAAACATGATTAGAAATTGGTGCTCGATGAAGAAACCTCATAAAAATGCAGCATTTACATGTTAACTTACTTGTTCTTTTTAATGAATGGGTTTCTGCCTAATATTTTCTTTTTTCTTAATACAAATGTTTCCAGTTCTACATAGATTATTAATAGTAAAACGTACAATTTGATATTTAGAAGGTTAGACATATAGTATAATGTGTGGTAAAGCAGGCTTGAATGGGAAACTGTTTCACATGAACTTATAACTGTTATAACGAAGTTACAAACCTAACATTGCTGTCTGTAAATCATTGTATTCGTATGAGAAGAAGAGTGGTCCTGTTCCCAGAGGAGAACTGAAAGCTGATTGGCTGACAGGAGAAGAAGAAGCAACATGTTGCAAGCTTCAGAAAGTGTTATTTATAATAATGTGTGTTCCTAGAGTAGGTTAACACTTTTTCCACATTCTTTTACCCCATTGCCATTTGTGGTTGGCACTGCTGCTGTCAATCTTATCCATATCCCTTTATCCCTATTCCAAGTTGCTCTGAGACTCTACTGAGTTTCTTAAACCTCACTTATGGGAAGCTCTGCGTTGATTGATTTTTGAATATTTGATCTGCTTTATAAGCTGAAGCTTTATGCATACACTCTCACTCTCTCTCTTGAACTGAAATTTTTTATGGGTTCTGCCTGACACCTTTTCTCTCCCGATTCCTAGAATAGGGATTCTTTCCTTTATGGAACGCGCTTAATGCTTTATTGCAATATATTTCATTGTTTATTGATTGATCATTGATTACTGATTTTCTAATAAGATTCTAATGACTAAAATTGATTAATGTGTTTGTGATCTAATAAAGATGACTTACTAAAAGATTTATAATAAAACCCTTTAACTTTTACAAAACTCGCATTATTGATGGTAATTAGAATAGAAATAGTGATTATAATTTATGTGATGTATTGCTTCTGATCTTCTCTAAGTGGGGATCGTCCCGTGTGGTGGTAAACCGAGTTTTCTTTAAACTGATTCCCGCTCCAGCAAACCCATAGAATTTACAGGCATTAAAATGCAACCACGGTAATTCGTTTAGCTTTCACATTATTCATGCACACCAAGACACACAACATAGGTGCACCCATGCACACATAGCAGGCCTCCTTCCGGTCCCTTCATTGAGCCAAGATCCATTGTGTAACAGTAACTTAATTTCCAGGAGATTAAAGTTGTTTTCTGAAAATAGACTACTAAAGTGTATAGGCACAGAATGCTAGATACATCGTTCTCAAGCCCCGTGAAAAATTATATATTTTTCCTGTGGGATGGATTATTCTTTTCTGAGGGATGTAGTTTAGTGTGTACAGTTAGCAGGGATGGTGATTTGCACACCCTCAAACACTGCAGAATATAATGTATTGCCTTCATCTGCTTCAATGTGGGTACTAGTGGCAGTATTCACTTGTTGACCTGCCTAGAAGTGCGGCGTAGAAAGGACACTATATAGTGCGCTCATCTTTTTCAGTCAAACTCTGAAAAATTTTGTACAGGTTAATTAGGAGCAGATGATACAAATGTGGGGGGCATTTAGGTCCATCCACTTTTAGACTACTCTCTCCGGCCTGTCATGCTTCCATGGAGGGACTTATATCAAAAACATAGGCTTCACACCAGGTCCCCTAACCTGTCTGACCATCTCATGAGCAGGAGTGTTTAAAAATGCATCTGCCATGTCCAGGGGCTGAGGTTGGAAGTGCAATAATGGAATTGTCCCCCATGTTCTTAAAAGGCCACTCCCAATGACTGGTCTTGTGGAAAAGCCAGGGAGTACTGTTATCCCCTGAACCTTCTAAAATGACATTGTAGCCCAGCTGTGCCCAATGCCATGTTCTTACCTGGTCTATCACATGGGCCAGAGATGTACATAAAACCACTATTTCTCAGCATTAACCATCTTGTCAGTTCTCCTTCTCCAGCATATTTGTGAGGGAGAAGGAGAATTAGGCAGCTGGTTGCTCGCCTGGGGCCCTATTATGTAAAGGGCGCACTTTGCCTGTTTGCGCCAGGTGCACCTTAAAACAGGTGCGCCAGGTGCCAACAGGGAAAGTGCGCCTTATTACATGGAATGCGCTGCCCCCCAGGGCAGCCTCAAACCTGTGTTACCCAGGGGGCAGCGTATTTCTGTCAAAAACGGAGCGGCTGCTTTGAAACTGCTCTGTGTTTCACTGTGCAAGTGGCAACCTGCCTGCACTCTGAAGGAGGATTAGAGATCCCCTTGCAGGCGGGTGCAGTCAGTGACTGCACTTGCCTGCAAGGGGATGTCTGGGGGGTCCATGGGACACCCCCCCCCCTCCAGAGGGTTGCAATCAGGAAACGCACTGACAGTGTGCCTCCTGAGAGCTTCTTTGCCTCTGCGCCCGTGTCTGTACCGCAAAGGGATTCTCTCATTTGCATGAGGCACGCCCCCATGCAAATGAAGGAACGTCGGTATTACAGAAGGGGCCGCATAAGCGTCTGCAGGCCCTTCCGTAATACCAAAGTGCCCTAGGGCGCAAATGCCATTTGCGCTCTCGGGCACTTATGTAATACGCCCCCCAGTGCCTCATTCCCAATTATGGAAAAAACACCAGGATATCACAGATTCTAGGAAAGGAAATCTGACAAACATGGGCTTAGAAAAGGAAAACATGACTTTCCCTTTAAAACTCTTTGATTCTTGTAATTTATGTCTCAGTTTTTGTCAATTTGTGGTCAGAATTATCTGTAAATTTATTTTCCATTTAAGCAAAGCTGTGAACATATTTATTTGATGTTTAATTGCATACAATAGGATAAATAATGTCTTTTTTTTTTTTGATAATCAACTTTATTGATTTTAACACACAGTAAAAACACAGCCTTGGTTCTACATCTTGAGTAGTAGTAAGATACAGTTTGGAGTGACAAGAGAAGTAGAAAGCTACCAGGTGATAAGAGTTCCATTTCGGCCTAGACAAACCAAAAACATTTATGGAATCAATACCCTTCAGCCCCGCAATTGGATTATAAGTTGAACCATTTACCCCATATTTTGTCAAAGAGACCAGGACATCCCCGGGCCTCAAAGAGAGGTTCCTCCTGAGCACCGCACCAATCCACTCCTTGCCTCCACCTCCTCATGGAAGGAGGGTTTTTTTGCGACCATAGCACCGCTATATCCCGCTTCGCGACCGCTAGGGCCGTGCCCAAGAAGCGTCTGTCTGCTCTTGATCCGTCCAGGCCGTCGAACACCCCTAAAAGCAAACGTGTCGGGTCATGGGGAACCGTCCAGCCCAAGGTCTGTGTCAATTCGCGTTCCACTCCTGTCCAAAACCGCGTTAGAGCGGGACACTGCCAGACCATGTGGAAGAAATCAGCTGGGGACTGATCGCAGCGTGTACAGGCTGGGGTGGATCTCATATGGGCATTGTACATGCGCAACGGGGTCAGGTATGCCATGTGTAAATAGTAGAATTGGATAAGACCAGCTTGGAGGAAGTTGTCAGGGTCTTGGGGGCCATAAGGGCGTCTCTCCAGTCCGCGTCATCCAGGGGGCCCAACCAGCCCTCCCAACGAGTCCGTAGGGATTCCAGGGACGTGGGGCCATTGTTTACTAAGGCGTGGTAGATCCGGGATACCCCTCCGCCACCCATATTCCCCATCAGTACCTGGGCCTCTAAGGGGTTGAATTCAGGGAAGGTGGTGGGGGAGGGTATGTGGGTGTGGATGGCATGGCGTAATCGTAAGTATTGGTAGAATTGAGAGGAGTGAAGAGAGTACTGGCGTTGCAAGTCTGCGAAAGATCGGATGTGATCCCCTACCCAGATATCCCCCAGCAATGAGATCCCAATAAGGTCCCATCGGCGAAAGCCTTGGAGATCAGATACTTCCCTCAGCCAGGTCCCACGCCACAGAGGTGTCTGCCGGGTGAGTTTCTGGTTCCACTTGACATATCGAAGGGCCGTCCGCCAGGCCATAAGGACCGCCCGGGTGATGGGGGAAGCGCAGGGGACGGGTCCACCGTAGAGGTATGCCATGATCTGGGGAAGATCCATGGTTGTGGTTTCCAGTCGGTATGCAGGGTCGGACCAGCCGCCCGCAAACCAATCATGGATTACAATGAGCTTCGTGGCCAGGTAGTAGAGGTGGAGGTTAGTCACCCCCATGCCACCGTCATAGGGGGGGATGCGGCAGTGTGCCAGGGATACCCTTGGTCTCCGGCCCCCCCACAGGAAACGATTGAGGAGCCCGTCTATTTCCTTGAACCAGCTACCGGGAAGGGGAGTGGTAATATTTTGCAAAATGTAGAGGAATCGGGGGAGGATCATCATTTTAAAAAGGGCAGTCCGGCCGAGGGGATTGAGGGGAAGGGCTTGCCATTTCTTCAGATCAGTTTTAGTTTTATTCATTAGTGGCGTAATGTTTAGGGCCCATTCGAGCTCGGGGAGGAGAGCAACCCAAATCCCCAAGTATTTGAAGGATTGTCTCCGGAGAGGAATGGACTCCTGCCAGTCAAAACATGCCCGGGATGGATGTAAGGGGACCAGTGTAGATTTCGCCGGATTGAGCCTAAGGCCAGAGATCCGTTCGAAGGCTGCAAGAGCATCTAGACAGCGCGGGCCAGAGTCTTCGGGGTCCGCCAGGTATAGGAGGACGTCGTCGGCATAGAGGGCAATTTTGTCGCACAGATGTGAGCCCCAGGTCCAACCTCGGATGAGGGGATCCTGCCGGATCAAGGAGGCCAGGGGTTCCATCGCCAAGGCGAATAGGAGGGGTGAGAGTGGGCAGCCCTGGCGGGTGCCTCTTCGAATGGGAAAGGCATCGGAGAGTACACCATTAATAAGGACCCTCGCCCTGGGGGCCGCATAGAGAACCCGGATAAGGCGCCGGAAGGGAAGGCCGAACCCATCTCCTCCAGTACCTCCCCAAGGTAGCCCCAGTCCACCGTGTCAAACGCCTTCTCGAAATCTATAAAGAGCAAGGCCAGATATGGGGGGAGTTGCTGGCGGTGCGCAAGGGCCAGGTGGAGTCGGCGAATGCAGTGACGGGTACTGCGGCCTGGCATGAATCCACACTGGTCCGGGTGGACCAGTGTCTGTAGGTGGGGGCGGAGACGTTGGGCTATCACAGTGGCAAAAATCTTCACCTCCGTATTAATGAGGGAAATAGGTCGGTACTCTGCACATTCAAGTGAAGGTGGTTGTGTTTCGGAATGACCACTATGGTGGCCAGGTCGGTCTCAGGCGGGAAAGATCCCTGGTCAATTACGTATTCGAACAGGTTCAGCAGATGGGGGCCAGGGTGTCACGACAGGCCGCATAATATTCCTGGGGGTACCCATCAGGACCGGGCGTCTTGCCTGGGTGTAGTGCCGAAATTGCCCTATGGATTTCTTCCGAGGTGAAGGGAAGATTCAGGGAGTCGGAGTCGGTTCGGGAGAGACTGGGTAGTTGAGTCCCGGTGGTAGCCAGCAGTGATGTCAGATTGAATTCAGGGGTTCGAGCCTCATAGAGGGTCGCATAGTATGTAGCGAACGTTTGCGCAATAGCTCGGGACTTAGTATGGCGGGACACACCCCATCCCGAATTTCGGGAATGATGCGATTGGCTCTAGGGTAGGACACCAGATTATGAAGCAATGTGCCATTTTTGTCCCCCCATCCATATATACGCGCCACTGAGGAGCGCCAGAGTAGTTTGGCAGAGTCTAATGATAATTGACAGATCTCTTCTCGGAGGAGTGTCAGCCGGCGATCGGAGGTGGTGTCAGCAAGGGCATCCAGGTCACCCTCCAATTGTGCCGCCTGTGCCTCAAGGCTCAGCAATCGAGCGGATTGCGCCGATCGTTTCGAGTGGACAAGACCCCTGGCCACCTCCCGCAGCACCACCTTGCCGGCCTCCCAAAGAGTCCCGGGTGAGGATACCGAGCCCGTGTTAAGTGAGAAGTATGTCTCTAGCTCCCTTCGGAGAGACTTCAAGAGGTCTGCGTCCTGCAGGAACCAGGCATTCATACGCCATACCGGGCGCATGCCCCCTGCTGAGTGACCAAGACGGAGGGATATGGGGGAATGATCGGAGATGCCCCTGGGGAGGATAATGGCCTCAGAGATCCGTTGACAGTCTACAGCGGGTAGTAAAAATAGGTCGATACGGGAATGGGTGTGATGAGCCGCTGAGGTGTGAGTGTATTGTTTCCTGCGCGGATTCCACACCCTCCATGCATCGCACAGCCCCAGGGCAGAGGACCAGTCTGACAGGCGCTTCGCCGAGGCCAAGCGGGATGTCGATGGGGTCCCCGTCGTGTCATGGGAAGGTTGCAGGGTAGCGTTAAAGTCGCCCCCCACCACCGTCAGGCCATGTGGGAAGGAGGAGAACATTGTTGTGAGGCTTGTCAAGGTTGAGGCCGAGGCGGCAGGAGGAATGTATACATTCAGGAGGTTAAGGGGCTGACCCTCGATTGTTCCCGTCAGGGCCACATAGCGGCCTTGTGCATCATGGTCAGCTTGGGCCAGAGTAAAGGGAAGTCCCCTACGTAATAATATGGCGACTCCCGGGATCCCCTCGCAAAACCAGAGTGCCAGACCCTGTCAAACCCGTAGCGGGCCAGGAAATTACAATGTGAGCCTAAGAGGTGTGTCTCTTGTAGAAACAGGATGTCTGGTGCATGACGGTGGGCATAGCGGAGAACAGCAGTGCGTTTTATTCGGTCTAGTAGGCCGTTGACGTTCCATGACATGATGTGGAGGGGCTATGCATTGTGGAGGTCATTGTATTGGATCGTGCATGTAAGGGCAGTCTGAGATGTAGTCGTGTCCGGGCTTCCGGGGAGGAAGCGTGTCTCGGCCTTGGCTGACAACGCGAGAGCGCGTGGTCATATGGGTCTCATGTCGCTTCCAAGAGCAGGGAAGTGTGCAAGGCTTACCTGTAAAACAATAAACATCCCTGCGGCTCATGGGCAGCCGGTAACAATTAACAGTGGTGGGCAACGGCCCACCTCCCCTCCCGCACCCCCTAACACCCCCCACCCTACACTTCTGCAAATGAAGCATCTGTCGCCCTATCAAACAGTTCAACTCAGAACAGAAAACCCTCACTGAGGCGAACACTAATCTAAAACGATTAATTGAGCCTGAACATGGCGGAAGTGGACCCCCCTCCTTACATTCGGATAAAAGTCCGGTGACTAATAGAAAGACACTGTGGTATAGTCATGTATTCTGAATTGCGACGTAGAAAAGAGTATATAGCAAGTTTAGGACCAACAGCGATGATATATGATGGGTTGCCTCCCTCTGGGGCAGTGCGAGCAGTTGGGCCAAAGAGATGGGCTCGACCCCACGTGAGCAGACCGAGCTGCCGGGCTGTGAACCTCTTCAGGGATCCGTCGTGGCTTCAGATTGTCGGAGTATGGGACTCCTGGACAAGTCAGAGTCGGATTGAGTGTGGCGGGCGATATCAGCGGATCTTGGAACGCCACTCCAGTCATCCTGGGAAGCAGGCGGGTCGGGGGAGACAGATCCACGGGCAGAAACCGGGGAAGGCCGGCGCCTGGGCGCCGCATCCATCGACTGGGACGCCGCCCCTCGACGCGCGCCGCCCCCACGGGATCTGTTTCGATGCTTCCGGGGGCCTGAGGGGGAGCGCCTCGGCCGCGGGGAGGCCCTCTGGGTGGGAGAGGAAGTTGGTTGGTTCCTCAGGGGCCGTTCCTCCGTAAGCCAGGTCCATGCCGCTTGTGGAGTGTCGAAGAAAAGAGTCTTGTTTTGGAAAATTATCTTGAGCTTGGCAGGGAAGAGGAGACCATAGCGAAGGCCCATAGCGCGAAGCTTTTGTTTAACCTCATCATAGGTGCGGCGCGGCCTGGACCTCTCTGGTGTAGTCCGGGAACACCATGATCCGGGTATTTTGATACTGGAGGGGGCCCTGGGTCCTGGCCGCCCGAGGATAGCATCCCTGTCACGGAAGTTCAGGATCCTAAGGATAATGGGTCGGGCCGGGGCTCCGGGTGGGGGCCTGGGGGCCAGAGAACGGTGGGCCCGCTCCACAACGAACCATGGCGATAGGGCGTCCTTGGGCATCCATGATCTCACCCAGTCCTCCACAAATGCGTCGGTGTGCCCCTGCTCCACTCCCTCCGGGAACCCCAGTAGGCGCAGGTTGTTCCTTCTCGATCTGTTTTCGGCGTCCTCAGCCCTTTTGTGGAGCTCTAGGGTTTGGGTCTGAAGGCGGGCTACTTGGGTCTTGAGTTGGCCGATGTCGTCTTCCGTCGTGGAGATGCGAGATTCCGCCTCTGCGATACGGGCCGTGGCGTTGTGTAGGTCCTGGCGTATGAGGGCTACATCGGCCCGCACTTCACCGATCTTGGTTTCAACGGCGACTTGGGAGGCACTGATCGCCTGAAGGATAGTGGAGAGATCCCCTCCGGGGCGCTGGGGGCGTTCAGCGGTCCGGGATCTCGATCTAGTGTGGTAAATTGGTCTATTTTGGTTTGGGTCACTGGACCGGGGGTCTGTGGAGGGCGGGTTTTACCCATTGTCGTCAGGAGAGGGGGGTTTTGGCCGGATCGGCACCGACAGGGGGGCAAGGATCCTCGTAGGAGCTGAGAGCAGACCCGGCACCCAGACCGTCAATACTCAGGTCCGGGGCCGTGGGCGCCTCAGAGGTCTCCGGGGCAGCAGAGCCACCCAAACCGTCAATACTCAGGCCTGGGGATCTGTGGCCACCCCCAACGCCCCAGGAGCGACAGGACCCAGCGTCGTCGGTTCACCCCAGATCCAGGAGGGGACAGCCCCACAGCCTCAATGGCAAGGATACACCGCTGGGCCCTCCCAGCCCCAGGATCTGACAGCAAGGAGTTCGTTGTCTGGGGAGAGGGCGGGTTGGAGCGGAAGATGCAGCAGGGCTAGAGACCGTGGCAGCAGACAGATGAGGTGCCCATAGACCCAGTTGGAGCGAGGCCGTCCAGGGGAGGAGGGGGGGGGAGGCCCCGGAGGGTCCGCAGCGCGAGCCGCTACGGTACCACCCGATGCGGCGGCCGATCGTCGTCCTATGTCCACCTAGGGAAGCCGGCAAGGGTAGTGAGATGGCTCCGGAGGGCCGAGGATCCCACAATGGCACAGTCTCAAGCGGGGGTTGCCACCTCGCCCGTGTCCCCCGGCACCAGGAGAAGGGGCTCGCACAGGGAGGTCCGCCGGTCGGCCTGATGCGCCGCAGGAGGATGCAAGGGTTCGTCGCGTCCAACCCAGTCCCGCCTAGTCACCTACGGGGGAGGGAGGCGCGGGGGAACCAATAAGGAGGGGGGGGAGGAGGGGAAGCAACCCAACCCTGCCACCCGATATGGCAGCCGAACCCCCACTCCCAGGCCCCACTCACCGGCTATCCGGGCCACAGTAGTCCGATCAGGGTCCGCCGCCGCCACCCGATCTGGCGGCCGAGGCAGCAGGTCCCCAGGATCTGGGGTCGCTCCGTAGCAGTCGGGGGGACGCCCCGGGTCTCTGGCCTCTCGGGACTGGAAGGGCGCGTAGGTCCCGCAGGACAGAGGGCGCCGCAAGCACCACAGGCCGCCACCAAGAGTCAGTTGTCCCAGGTCGTCGCTCTGCTCCCGAGTCCCACCGCCTCAGTCAGGGGGGGCGCCGCTCCAGTCCACAGGCCCCTCCGGGCCGCAGCGAGCCACCTCACGTGGCCCTCGGCGTGGTCGAAGCCCGCAGGCACCCCAATTCCAACTCACACCACTGCCTTCAGGGACGGGGCTCCCAGGGGGCATCAGGAGTCACCCCACGGGGCTGGCAGCGTGGTCGGAGCCCGCTCACCGCCACCCGATCCGGCGGCCGAGGGCAGCAGGCCCCACAAAGTCAGGGTCGCACCACCGTCCTCCGGGGAACAGCTACAGGCCTCCCAGGAGCTCTGGTGGGAGGTCCGGTATCCGATCCAACGCGGCGTCTGAGGGCCTCAGAGGAGAGGGAGGGAGGGGGACATCCAGTCACACCAGCATCCCCCAGTCCGGCCGTCACCCAGGCCCCTCAACCAGACGTACCTCCTGTAGCCCGGGGGTTAGTTCCGGGGGTTAGCCGCAGTCCCCGCGCCTCCCCAGACCTCCGTCCCGTCAGCGAGGCCAGTCGCGGGTGTGAGCAGCCCCGGGCGAAGTCCCAAAGGGGGGCGCAGGCATTAGAGGTCCGCCGCCCTCGGCGGCCGCTCCAACGTGAGCGCCGCCGGTACCTCCGACGTTGGATGCTGCCGCTCCCGTAAGGGCTCCGGTTCCTTCAAAGCCGGTGCCGTCGCTGGAAGGGAGGGCAGGAGTTTGTGGCCGCGGCAGACCGGAACGGAGTTTTCACCCGGGCGCCGCCATTTTGGAGTCGCGGGCCCGGGAAGGGACGAAGAGAAGCGCGGCCGGTGCCGTAGATGGCGGGAAAGCGTCCGTGCCGCTGCCCAGGAGGCCCCAGGTCGCCACAGGTCCGGGAGGGAGACTGTAGACAGTGTTTACCGGGCGGATGACGGCGGATGGCGGAGGGGGGTCAGGAGCACTCCTAGAGTGCGACCACCATCTTGCTGCGTCAGGCCACGCCCCGTCTTTTAAACATTGACAGTACCCATAAATTTACACACACACGCACACACGCACACACACAAACAGCTTTCCCCTTGGCTAAGGTCGATCAGTCCTGGTCTCTAGTAGATTTCCCACATGGGATGTGCTCAAAGCCTAATCCAGCAGATTGATGAGGAATGCATTGACCTGTTGCAAAGGTCCCATTGAACAGTAAGTCAACACCTTATTATACAGTGCAGCACAGAAAATCCAGCCTCCCAAATGAAAAGAAACACTCTAAGAGGATCAACGTATATACACCAAATTTAATGTGAGCTTCACTAGCCGTAGGGCAAGGGGTAAAACGTACCTATCTGTGCACATACAACAGTCTTATATTCATGCAAATGATATTCCCTTAGCACTCCCCAGCCTCCTAATAAGGAAGTCTCTATTTCGAGGCTATGTGGAGCAGAAACTGCAACCTTACTAGAAAAAATACACTAAGGGCCATATTTATCAACATTTCACGCAGCCCAGCAAGTCACCTTTCTGCGTGAAAGGTAAAGGGCAGGAATGTGCTGTATTTAACATCTTATGGCTCATTCCTGTCCTTTCCTTTCACTGGCACACTATGCGCTGCCTAGCGCCAACGCAGGCACCCTTGCACAGTGATATTGCAGACAGGCACACATACCTGCACAAAAACAATCATCTGAGGCATTTTCCTCTTTCTATGTGTGCTGCAGAAAGAGGAAAGAGAAGAAATAAAGATATTTCTCCTTGTTACACTTCACCTGGGGAGGCGTAGCATTTTGACACATTCCCAGGTCTACCAGTAATGGTAAATCTGGAAATGTACCAAAATACATGAGGTGATGCTTAGGAACGCCCATGCTCCACCCATGGAAGGCATCCCTGGGGCAGAGTAACGTAACGCATAGATTTTCACTACTCAATGTGGCCTTGCGTGGCTTGATAAATCTGACTTTAGTGTTGCATTCCATTTGCGCCACGCAATACTATGATAAATTTGGCCCCACACCTGCAAAAGTTGTAGGAGTTTATTCTAAGAGCTCCAATATTATATTGATTTTGTCCTTCAGTGTCCGAGAGAGCATTGCTGTTGTTACTGTCCATCCAGCCAGTTCTTGTCAGATTTACGGCCTCAGATTCGGGAGGGGGAACACTTTACAAATTGGGTTCTGATCAGGCACAACTGACCTTTGACCTGGTGACCTTTGCATTATCTGAAAAACCACCAATACATTTGGAGCTGGAGCTCCATGCAGAGTGCAAAGATACATGTGTGAATTTGCTGCCCTACAAACAAGTCAGCAGTGGACACTCAGAATAGAACAATAGTGATAAACATGGAAGGGAATGCCAGCTGACTTGTTTGTAGGGCATCATCATGTATTTCCCTTCAACAAGATGGATTCCATTTTCTAAATGCACCCACAACCTCAGAGACAATCAATATCACTTACTGCAACGGTGATTACAAAGAGAGTATAGAGGAAGTGCAAGAAAATCCATTATCTATCTATCTATCTATCTATCTATCTATCTATCTATCTACCTGTCTGTCCACCTGTCTGTCTATCTATCTATCCATCTATCTATCTGTCATCTATCTATCTATTCCCAACAAAAAGCCACTTCCATCACAGTCACATATGATCAGCACTCTGGAGACAATGATTTCTTCATAAAAAATAGTTTCATTTAGTAAAGCATTATCTGACTGCCTCTGAAAACATTTGTGGTGTGTTTCAGTCTATGCAACCTTTGTCTGAACAAGTTCAGATGGTATCTTTGAGAAGTCATCAATGATCATTTGAGATGTCATCAGTGATGTCATGAATTATGTAATTTAACATATCTTAAGTGATGTAATATGTGAGGTCGTAATATGTAAGGTCATATACAGTGCATAGTGGGGGCACAAATTATAGTTAGCTCAGTAATCTAAATTGACATATTTTAGTGACTTTTTGATTTGAAACGTTACATTCTGTGTGACTTTTTTACCTAAGTTCAACGCCACATTAAACTTTGTTTTTTTCAGTGAATTTCTGAGATTGTTTTTATTGTAAGTCAATGCGATTTTTCCATACCAAGCTATAATGTCTAAAGGTTTTAAAAAAATCATATTCATTTAACTGACCCCACTGCCCATGGCCTTTGGCCATATGCACTGGCAGGTTGGCCAAGGCCAATACCTACCCCACTAAATGGGAGGGGCAAAGGAAGCATATGGACCATGGAGGGCAGGCAGGAGGGCAGTTTGGAGTGTATGGACAGCAGCCTCACATCAGAAAGCAGGTACGTGCATCAGGGGCAACACATAGGACCACAGAAGAGAGGCAGGAGGGGCACGGGCAGCAAGCTGGCCTTGGAGGGGAGGCAGGAAGGGCAGGAGAGCACACGGACCACAAAGGGCAGGTGGGGTGACAATGGCAGCAAGCTGACCTCGGATGGCAGGTGGGAGGACAAGGTACAACAAGCTGACCTTGGAGGGCAGGCGGGTGGGGCGGGGTATATAGATCACATAGGGCAGGCACAAGAGGGCAGGTGAATGCAGACGCACAACGGATGGGAGGGGGGAGGAAGGCATAAGCAACAAGCCTTTATTATTTTTTTTAAGTATTTCCTAATTTTCAAAAGCATGATGGGAGTTGCAGTCACAGCCAACAGTCCACCTCCCACATGGCCCATCAAGCCCACCCTGAACCATGCTCACCTCACAGGGAGTGGAGAGACTGACAAGATGGCTGACACATGGGCCTGATGTATGAATTGGCTGCAAGTCACACATAGGCACTGGCCCCCACAAACAGGATCAGAACCACAGCCACCGCAACTGTATGTTCCCACTCACTGTCTGGGGAAGCAGTGTCCCAGGGGTGCCCCCTGGCCTGGCTCTGAAGGTGTGTGGGTTACATGACAATTGGGGAGATGCAGACATAGCACATATCAAAACACACACACAAAGCTACATACACATCATTGACAGGGGACATATGACAGTGAATGTAATGCCCACAGTAAAATGGCTGACACTGTTGCATGGTGTCATGTACACAAGGTGCTGTTGTGAGCTGCATCCCACTCCTACATCATGCAGCGTCATCAGCATCCTTGACACAACACTCCCCTTACTATCATTGACACTTGCAACATAAGGATTAACCTGGACTGGGTAGGAGGAGCCACACAACTCACAGCAGCATAACCCAAACATACAAACCTCTGGCCCTCACTGCCATGAGCATTAAAAATCAAGAGGGCTGCCTTGGTTGACTCCTCTTCCCATAGAGGACACTGACAAGATAAATGACGTTATCACGTACAAAGCTCAGCAGCAACATCATTTGCTACGGTAACACCATCACATGTGTGCAACGAGATGTAAACCAGGAACACGTACATCAAAATGGTAGCTCACAAGAGATTCCAGACATACCGGACTGTGACCATGTTGTTCCGACAGACCAATGTGACTCAAATAAACATGCACAAAGGCCAGCACACATGCCCCAATCTTGGAACACATCGTAAGAGGAAGTGCACGTATGTCCTTGTCAAAGCACAAATGATGATAAGGTAAACACACCTGTGTCAGGCACGGGATAGCACTTGAGCAGCAATGTCCATGTACAGTAGTTGAATCAAAACATGAGCTGACCACGCACACAGCTCCAACTGCCCATCAAAACGAATCAGGTTGCCATGACAATGTGCTCAAGCAATATAGACCTCTATCTGTGACAATGGAGGACAATGCAATGTACATACACTCATCATGAAGTACAGTAGCAACTGTAATGTGTGTGATCTGTTGATGTGTGCTGAACCACAACATACATTGTGTGTCTCTTCCACCCAAAGGGGATGCTGGGGACACTGCAGGGACCGAAGAAGGATCCCAGGCCCAGACTCTGGTCGACCCTGAGCTCTCTGGTGTGGATGTCTCACAGTCCTCCTCGGATGACGACGAACGAGCTGGCCCCTCCGGTGTGGCTCCGCGTCCAGCCCCAGCAGCTGTAACATCAGCACCCCCTGCCACCACTCCTGCCACATCTGCAGACACACCACTGACCGCTGCCGACACGGACAGACCAAGGCAACAGAACACCGACCGCACAGCTCCACAGGGCACCCTGGAGGTGAGGGACAACACCACCAGTGCCAACACAGAAGGGGGCCCAGTGTCGTCTGTGCCTGCCACAGCAGGTCCTGCCCGTGTGGGCAGGGGTGGTGTGAGGGGGGGCAGGCTGAGGCCACGGCCTGCAGATGGTGCTGGAGTGCAGGATGATCCACAGTTGGGACGCATCATAGATGCGTACCAGGAAAGCACCAGAGGCTTTGGCCAGGTAGTGGGGATCCTCAGGGACATAAAACAACAGCAGGCTGCCCATCATGCCAGATCGGACTCACACATGTCCATAATGGAGTCCAAAATGGACAAACTCGATGAACTCACGGCCGTGCACAGGGACATACTAACATGCCTCCGCAAGATATCTGACAACATGACCACACCTCCCTGTGTGCCCACTACATATGTTGCCACTACATCTGCAACTGCCACAGGGAGGGATGCGGACTCTAGTGGAGAGTCCCCGAAACGTCAGCAGCCTGCTCCTGAGGGTCCCCCTGAAAAGAAGAAGAGGGGTCGTCCGAAGAAGGACAAGTGAGAGGCAGATGTCCACGCATACCCCCCAGGAAGTGAATACCTGTTCCAGACATCCTCCACTGTGTGCAAAGCATTCACCTTGTTGACTGTCACTAAACTCCCACACATGTGATGGAGGGTCTAAGTTGGACCAATGTCACAACTGACTGTGGATTTAACTCTTGAAATTTCATCTACCAACACTACCAACTCCTCTGTGAACTTTGGATTCCTATCGCACTGTACAGCACTTTCATTTACGTATACTATTCTAACACATGCATGTGAATGAATTCACAATCACACAAAAATTGCTTCGGTTGTGACTTTAACTTGGTGTGTGTGTCATGGAGATGAGGACCTGCTAAAAGTATACTGTGCATGAAAACTACTACAGAAATGCAAACACAGTTATGTGAGTCATGGTGATGTGACACATATGAGGGAGACACACCACTACGTCAACACAACACATACTTACCATGGCCATCTAACTCATCGCCTACACTCTTGTGTACTGATAATACAGTGGAATGCACATACACAACACCCATCCTGAGTCAGTGGCAATCAGCCCACAGGTACAGTATGGAATTGATTGTTGGATGTGTGGACACAGACAAAGCATAGTCCAAAGTGACGCACATGTTTAATACACAATCACCACATGTGAACTCCACAACATATGGAAGGCAACCCCACGTGACAGCGAGCACAAAGTAACCAAGTGGTAAACAATGAAAGTCCTGGGGTGTGTGGCACATCATCGGTTCGACAATGACTACTTGCACTCTGTAACAGTAATCCTTGTTCCGGGGGTCACACGTGACCAAACTACAGCCAAAGGACCCTGTGAAGGACAGACATACAACACTATTAACATCACAAAATAACCGCATACATCTGCAATACACATGCCATACAGAAATCTCAAGATACGTGAACACAACCTAGTAATCATATCAACACTGTTTGGGTGTACATACTAACTTAGAGGACACATCACTGCAAGCATCCTGTCAAGTAGCACACAGCCACACATGTGCAGTAACATTGCACCACCTACACATATCAGGCCATAACAAAACGTAGACAACACATCACTGTATACTCACAATCATGTGAAAAAGTTGTTGATGAGCTGTGTCCGAACATCCCCCTCACCCTCATTATCACTGGCAACATGACCCAGAGCAGGATCCTCCACGGCTGGTGGCTGTTGGTCATCATCATCCTGGATGAGAGCCAACTCCTCCCTCACTGCCAGGTTGTGTAGCATGCAGCACACAATTATTATTTTGCACACCTTCTCAGGGGCATATGGGAGGGCCCCTCCAGTCCTGTGCAGGCAGCGGAATCTGCTCTTCAGCAACCCAAATGTCCGCTCAATCACTCTCCTGGTCCGCCCATGTGCCTCATTGTAACGTATCTCCGCCGGTGTCACAGGGTTCCTGAGGGGTGTCAGCAACCACGGCATGTTTGGGTATCCTGAGTCACCTACATACAAAAAAACAAACATTTAATGGGTCTGAAAAGAGTTAGAAAAAAGATTTACCAAAAACACACTAGGGAAACAGATATTACACAATGTTAGAACTGGGGGTCTCTAGTTGGCAGAGGTAGGTACCTTTGTCCAAATAGGGAACCTTGCTTCTAGTCAGGGTAAGGGGGATACACTACTAAAATAACCCCTGCTCACCCCCTTGGTAGCTTGGCACGAGCAGGCAGGCTTATCTCAGAGGCAGTGTGTAAAGCATTTGTGAACACATACAGTAACCCAGTGACAACACTACAGATGGACACCACACAGGTTGTAGTATAAAAATAAGTATTTTTATATAGACTTAACACAAGACCCAAAACGACAAAAATCCACAATACAATACGAAAAATATGACTGTCAATGGTAGAAAATAGCTCAGTTCAATAAAGGTGATAAATGCGACACTTTACTCTCAATGTACCTTTGGATGCATAACGCAAAACAAACAAAAGGGTTGCAGGGAAGGTGATGCTTCGATTCCTTACACGCAGAAAGGAGGATGCGTCGGTTTCTTACTGCGGGCCGGTTCCGATGCGATGATGATCCGGTGCGATGCGAGAAAATGGCGTCTTGCTTCCGGTGCGACAACGTAGACGGAATGCATGCATGCCCGGCGGCTGTGCGGCGACTCAGCGATCTTCTGAGCCGTGACAGGCCATGCGGCACGCTTCTCCGGCGAGGCGCCGGTGTCCTCTGTGGTGGCGGCACGCTTCTCCGGTGATGCGAGGCGCTTCGGTGATGCTATGGCGACAGCGGCAGTGGCGGCACGCTTACTCCGCGATGCGACGACAACTGCTGCGGCGGCACGCTTCTCCGGTGATGCGGGGCGCTTCGGTTATGCGACAGCGGCGGCACGCTTACTCCGCGATGCGACGACAACTGCTGCGGCGGCGACACGCTTCCTCTTCGTTGCGTCGTGCTTCCAGCTCCCAGCGACACGCAGTCTCTCAGAAGGCCCAACAGCAGTAGGCACTTCAATTCCCAGCAAGGGAATTCAGGAGAGGAGCTGGGGGTGAAGTCTTGTATCCCTGAGACTTCAGGCAGGAGGCAAGCTCAATGTTCAAGCCCTTGGAGATCTTCTTCAAGATGATGAAAGCACACTCAGTCCTTTTCTCCTTTCTTTGGCAATGAAGTAACCACTGCAGGCCAACCCCAACGAACACGCAGCATAGGGGTAGTCTCCTCCTTCAGCTTCCTGGTTCTTCTCCTCAGCAAAGGTTCGTCTTGATTCCCAGAAGTGATCTAAAGTCTTGGGGTCTGGGCCCCAATATTTATACTAGCAAATCCTTTGTCCTCTGAAGGCAGAGGGTCCTGTACAGTAGCGGCCCGTGGAGGGAGTGCCGCGGGGCGGGGCGGGGGATAGTAAACTCTGGTCACGGCTGACCGGAGTAATGTAAACAAATAAATACATAAAACGAATTTCGTTGCGCGCGCTGAAACGCCAAATGCGTTTCGGCGCGCGCAATGAAATTTGTTTTATTTATTTATTTGTTTACATTACTCTGGTCGGCCGTGACCGGAGTTTACTACCCCCCGCCCCGCCCCACCGCCCTGCGGCACTCCCTCCACAGGCCGCTACTGGTCCTGTACCTAGTCCAAACCAGTTCTGGGTGCATTCTGCAAGTGCACACCCTCTTCCTTTGTCTGTGTGGGCCAGGGACATCAGACGCACCACAGGAGGTGGAGCCAGCATTGTGGAAGGCAGGCACAGCCCTATTCAGGCCCAGGTGCTACTCCTCCCACCACTCTTCATGCAGATAGGTCTATTCAGCCCTGTGCTGACTCACCCTGTCTCCTGGAGTCCCCCAGCCCCTGGCACTCACAAAAACAAACATACAATACACAAGTTAGCAGAGGCAGGCTGGATGGTTAGGCAAGAAAATACCTACTTTCTAAAAGTGGTATTTTCAAACACAGGATGTTAAAACCAACTTCACTAAAAGATGTATTTTATCATTCTGAGTTCAGGCATACTAAATTCGTTTTTCTACCATGTTCCCTGGGTCAGTTAGGATTATAAGATGTTATAATCAAACTGCCCATTCTGGCCTATGGTGACAGGTAGCCTTGCAATAGTGAAAAACGAAATTGGCTGTAATTCACTATCAGGACATGCCACACACATCAGGGCATGTCCTACCTCTTACATACAATGCACCCTGCCCGCAGGCCTACTTTAGGGGTGACTAACATGCAGAAAAGGGAAGGTTTGGGGACTGGTAAGTGGGTGCACTTACCAAGTCAACATGGCACTACCAGACTGCACATAGGCCCTGCAATGGCAGGCCTGAGACACACTTTCCAAGCTGCTCCGGTGGGTGGCACAACCAGTGCTGCAAGCCCACCAGCAGCATTTGATTTACAGGCCCTGGGCATACGCGGTGCACTGTACTAGGGTCTGACAGTAAATCAAATAAGCCAATCATGGAGTCACTAATCCACACATCAATTTATCATAGGGAGCACTTGCACTTTGGCACTGATTAGCAGTGGCAAAGTGCCCAAAGCATCTAAACCAGCAAAAACAGATCAACAACAGAGGAGGCATAGCAGAAAAATGGAAGGGAGACCCACGCCAATGGTACCAGGTCTAACACGTGTCCCCTCCAGCTGAAATGTGGGGAGAACTACCCTACCTCCTGGGAGTTCTCATCACTAAGGCGGAAAAATCTGGACAGACCATCAGCATTGGCGTGTTCTGTACCAGGGCGGTGTTCCACCGTAAAGTCCATCCCCTGTAGGGAAATGGACCACCTCAACAGCTTTGGATTTTCACCCCTCATCTGCATCAACCATCTGAGGGGCCTGTGGTCTGTCTGAACCCGGAAGTGAGTCCCAAACAGGTATGGTCTCAACTTCTTCAGCGCCCAGACCACAACAAATGCCTCACGCTCATAGCACTCCACCTCTGTTCCCGCGGAAGTAACCTCCTACTGATGAAGGCTACAGGTTGGTCTAGGCCCTCCTCATTTAACTGTGCCAGAACAGCCCCAGACCATGCTCTGAAGCGTCTGTTTGAACAACAAATTATTTTGAGAAGTTGGGCGCCTGAAGCACGGGGCCGTGCACATGGCAGTTTTCAAGGCGTCAAAAGCTCTCTGACAGGTGTCAGTCCAAATCACTCTCTTGGGCTGCTTCCTGGAAGTCAGCTCTGTCAAGGGTGCAACGATGCTGCCATACCCCTTGACAAATCTCCTGTAATACCCGGTGAGTCCTAGGAAGCTTCTCACCTCTGTCTGGGTCTTGGGGGGTTCCCAAGCCAGAATGGTATCAATCTTGGGCTGTAGGAGCGCCACCTGGCCGCTCCCAACCTGGTGTCCCAAGTACACCAAGGAACCCTGGCCGATCTGACACTTACTCGCCTTGGTCGTGAGGCCTGCCCTCCGCAGCGCCATCAACACTTCCCAGAGGTGGCGCAGATGTTCTTCCTAACTGGCGCTGAACACTGCGATGTCATCCAGGTAGGCGGCACTGAAATCTTCCAGTCCAATCAACACCTGGTTGACCAACCTCTGAAAGGTGGCAGGGGCATTCTTCATCCCAAAGGGCATAACCCGGAATTGGTAGTGCCCATCTGGTGTGGAGAATGCTGACCTCTGTTTGGCCCCATCAGTCAAGGCGATCTGCCAGTAACCAGACGTTAAGTCAAACGTGCTGAGGTAGCGGGCAGCCCCTAACCGATCAATGAGCTCATCAGCTCTGGGAATGGGGTGCGCGTCAGTCCTGGTGACTGAATTGAGTCCTCGGTAGTCCGCACAGAACCGGAGTTCGGGCGTGGCACCAGGCGCGGCAGCCTTTGGGACCAAGACCACTGGGCTGGCCCAAGGGCTGTGAGAGGACTCAATCACCCCCAAAGCAAACATCTTGGAGACCTCCTCCTTGATGCAAGCTCTCACCCTGTCAGTCACTCTGTAAGCCTTTCCTTGACCGGAGGACTGTCCCCAGTGTCCACATCATGGACGCACCAATCAGTGACACTAGGAGTCAGGGAAAACAGATCAGGAAACTGTCCCAACAGTTGGCGACAGTCTTCCTGCTGCTCAGGTGTCAGGGAGTTAGAGAGGTTCACACCCTCCACTGACTCATCTTGCTCTGTTGCAGACAGGAGGTCAGGAAGAGGTTCTGTCTCCTCTTCCATTCCATCATCAGTTGCCAGGAGCATGCCCACTTTGGACCTCTCAAAATGGGGCTTTAGGCGGTTGACATGGAGGACCCGCAAAGGGTTCCTGGGAGATCGCAAGTCCACCAGCTAGGTGATGTTACTCTTGCGCTCCACCACCTCAAATGGTCTGGTCCACTTATCCTGGAGCGCGCAAGGCTCCAAGGGGGCCATAACCCACACTTTCTGCCCAGGCTGAAACTCGATCAGAGTGGCATTCTGATCATACCACCGTTTCATCTCCTCCTGACTGGCTTCCAGATTCGCCTCAGCGAGTTGCCTGAATCGCCTAGTCTGGTTTCTAAAGGCCAGCATGTAGCTAAATACATCCTGGGGAGGTTTACCGAGAGCTATCTCCCAGCCTTCTTTCACCAGACTCAGAGGTCCTCTTACCGGGTGACCATAGAGCAGTTCAAAGGGACTGAACCCTAAGGACTTCTGTTGCACCTCACGGTAAGCAAACAAAAGGCATGGCAAGAGGACGTCCCACTTACGCCTCATGGGTTCTTCCAGACCCATAATCATGCCCTTCAGGGTCTGGTTGAATCTCTCAACCAGCCCATTTCCTTGGGGGTGGTAAGGAGTGGTGAACGTGTACGTTACACCGCACTCCTGCCACAGGGACTTCATATACTTGGAAATGAAGTTTGTATCACGGTCAGACACCACCTCTTGGGGAACCCCACGCGGGAGAAAATCCCCATCAGTGCACGTCCCACCACAGGGGCCGTCACTGTCCGAAGAGGGATGGCTTCCGGGTACCGGGTGGCATGGTCCACCAAGACCAGGAGGAACCTGTTGCCCATGGCTGTCTTGGGGTCCAGTGGCCCCACAATGTCAATACCCACCCGTTCAAAGGGGGTGCTGACCACAGGGAAAGGCTGGAGGGGAGCCTTGTGCTTCCTCCCACTTTTTCCACTTGCCTGGCAAGTCTGACATGTCCTGCAATGAGTGTCTGAACTCTTGCGCATCTGGGGCCAATAAAAGTGGGTGACAAGCCTTTCAAAGGTCTTGCCCTGGCCCAGATGTCCTGCTAAAGGCACATCATGAGCCAATTCCAGTAGGAAGGCTCTGAAGCGCTGGGGTACCACCAGCACACGGGTTGACCCAGGCTCAGCAACCTTAGGCTCGCTATACAGGAGACCATTCTCCCAGTAGATCCAATGTGATCCAGACTGATCACCTGCTGCCTGGTTTTTGGCCTGTTGCCGCAAACCCACGAGAGAAGGGCACTTGTTCTGCTCCTCACAGAACTCCTCCCTGGAGGGTCCTCCTTCCTGCTGCAAATGGGTCATCTCAGGCAGGTCCCCCAGTTCGGCCACTTGCTCCCCTGTAGGTTCCAGAGCATCCCCCTCAAGTTCTGCTTCCTCCTGGACCATGGGAACTATGGGGGCCGGTTTCCCGCACCCCCTGCCTCTTCTCTTCAAGGCAGGCACCTGGGCCACCCTCTCAGGCTCCAGGTCCTCTTGAACACCTCTACTGGCTGCCATAGACCGAGTGGTCGCGCACGCCCACTCAGGCAGACCCAACATCACTAGATGAGACCGTCTCTCCACCTCTGCCCAAGGTGAACTTTCTAAATCGTTGCCCAACAGACAGTCTACAGGCATGGCTGGCCTCACAGCTACTTGAAAGGTAGCTGAGACCCCCCTCACTCAAGGGGAACCTGAGCCACTCTGCAGTGGCTCTCTGAGTTGTCCGCGGCAACTACCGGGCAGAATGCATTGGGGATCACCTGCTCTTCAGACACCAGCCGACAACTGACAGCTGTCACACTGGCTCCGGTGTCTCTCAGAGCCTCCACCCTTTGGCCATTGATGGTCACCCACTGCCTGTATTTTTTAGTGTTATCAGGCAGTTGGGTCCTGTGGACCATCTCACTGTCTCCTAAAGAGACCAAGGACATCGCTACGGGACCCCACCCACCTTGGGCACCCATCTCCTCCCCCAAGGCTACATTAGCTACCTGCCGGGGTGGTGCTCCAGTGGGTGCTGTCTTCCCATACAAGGGACATTTAGAATCATAGGAGCAGTGGCCCACTTGACCACACTTAAAGCAGTTCCTGGGCCCCCTGTGAACAGGCTTATCTGTCGGGGCCCTTGGCTTCTTCTCAGGGGGAGGCTGGGAACCTTTCCCTTGGTTCCCTTGGGGATTACTTTGGGGCCCTTTCTGGAACTCCCTCTGTTTACCCTTGTCCCCCCCACTCCTCTGCTGGGGACCCTGCCCACCTTTGGCAGAGTCTCCCACGTGACCCTTGTGGACCCGGGTGCTCACCCAGCGGTCCACCTCCTCAGCAAGCTTCCTAGGGTTAGTCAGCCTACTATCAATAAGGTGTTGGCGTAGCTCTGGAAAACAATTTCCTGACAAGTGCTCCCATGCAATCAATCAAAGAGCACGTCAAAATCATTCACTTTGCTACCCTTCACCCAACCATCCAATGCTCTGCAAAAAAAGTCACATATTCCACCCAAGTACTTGACTCCAACTTTTTGCAATTTCTGAACCTCTGCCTATACAGTTCAGGAGTCAACCCATACCTAGACATGAATGCTTCCTTCATATGGCTATAAGAATTGTGGACCTCAGAGGGCAAGTCTAACAAGGTATCCCTCCCCTCACTAAGGAACCGTCCCCACAACCCCGCCCCCCAATCCTTCTCAGGGACCCGGTGGGAGGACATAGCTACCTCATAGGCCTTGAACCACTGACCAATATCATCATTCTTATAAAACTCTTTCACCACATCTTTAGGTATATGCACCCTGGCTTCAACAGGCATGGATGGTGTGCTGCCACCAGAGGGAGTAATCTCTAAGCTCCTAGCTTTCAACTCCAACTCCCTCAAACTTCTCTCATGCTCCATTTGCATCCTCTTTTCCTCTAGGGCCAATTTCTTAATTTCCAATTCTAACTGCCCACCCATCTTAAGCTTGGTCAGCTCCATTTCATGCATCCTACTTCTCTCCCTGTCCTCCAGCTCTCCTGGGGACAGGCCCTTGGAAGAAACACTGCTGCCTGCTGGGGAAGGTCCTTTCCTCCCCCCTGGACCCAATGGCCCATCTAGCTGCCCTTCTGCATTCTCAGCCCCCTCCTCATGCTCTTCCACATGCTCAGGGGTACTCCTTGCTTCCACCCAGGCCCTCAGCTCCTTTTGGTACTCATCCTTCTTGGTGAGACCTGTAGTAGCAACTTTCAATTTCCTGCAGAAGTACTTTAGCAGTTTCACATTGTAACTTTCCAGCTTTTCTTCTTCAAAATCTAAATCCACAGATGGGATGGATGCTGTTTTGCTCATGGTGACTAAACATGGCAGTTCTTGGCAAAAAATAGAAATCCCAGGAAAAACAATCTACCAGAAATGTATGTGGTTGCGTTTGGTCTGCACTCACTAGTAGTGTACACCAATTACTGTATATGAGTCACAAATGCAAGTCCAGAATCCTCACCGCTGACCAGCAATGTTAGAACTGGGGGTCTCTAGTTGGCAGAGGTAGGTACCTTTGTCCAAATAGGGACCCTTGCTTCTAGTCAGGGTAAGGGGGATACACTATTAAAATAACCCATGCTCACCCCCTTGGTAGCTTGGCACGAGCAGGCAGGCTTATCTCAGAGGCAGTGTATAAAGCATTTGTGAACACATACAGTAACCCAGTGACAACACTACAGATGGACACCACACAGGTTGTAGTATAAAAATAAGTATTTTTATATAGACTTAACACAAGACCCAAAACGACAAAAATCCACAATACAATACGAAAAATATGACTGTCAATGGTAGAAAATAGCTCAGTTCAATAAAGGTGATAAATGCAACACTTTACTCTTAATGTACCTTTGGATGCGTAACGCAAAACAAACAAAAGGGTCGCAGGGAAGGTGATGCTTCGATTCCTTACACGCAGAAAGGAGGATGTGTCGGTTTCTTACTGCGGCCCGGTTCCGATGCGATGATGATCCGGTGCGATGCGAGAAAATGGCGTCTTGCTTCCGGTGCGACAACGTAGATGGGATGCATGCACGCCCGACGGCCGTGCGGCGATCTTCTGAGCCGCGACAGGCCCTGCGACACGCTTCCCCGGTGATGCGCCGGCGTCCTCTGTGACGGCGGCACGCTTCTCCGGTGATGCGAGGCGCTTCGGTGATGCGATGGCGACAGCGGCAGCGGCGGCACGCTTACTCCGCGATGCGACGGCAACTGCTGCGGCGGCACGCTTCTCCGGTGATGCGGGGCGCTTCGGTGATGCGACAGCGGCGGCACGCTTACTCCGCGATGCGACGACAACTGCTGCGGCGGCGACACGTTTCCTCTTCGTTGCGTCGCGCTTCCAGCTCCCAGCGACACGCAGTCTCTCAGTAGGCCCAACAGCAGTAGGCACTTCAATTCCCAGCAAGGGAATTCAGGAGAGGAGCTGGGGGTGAAGTCTTGCATCTCTGAGACTTCAGGCAGGAGGCAAGCTCAATGTTCAAGCCCTTGGAGATCTTCTTCAAGATGATGAAAGCACACTCGGTCCTTTTCTCCTTTCTTTGGCAATAAAGTAACCACTGCAGGCCAACCCCAACAACACGCAGCATAGGGGTAGACTCCTCCTTCAGCTTCCTGGTTCTTCTCCTCAGCAAAGGTTCGTCTTGATTCCCAGAAGTGATCTAAAGTCTTGGGGTCTGGGCCCCAATATTTATACTAGCAAATGCTTTGTCCTCTGAAGGCAGAGGGTCCTGTACAGTAGGGGCCCGTGGAGGGAGTGCCACGGGGCGGTGGGGTGGGGCGGGGGAGGGGTAGGGTGAGGGGGTAGTAAACTCTAGTCACGGCCGACCGGAGTAATGTAAACAAATAAATAAATAAAACGAATTTCGTTGCACGCGCTGAAACGCCAAATGCGTTTCAGCGCGCGCAATGAAATTCGTTTTATTTATTTATTTGTTTACATTACTCCGGTCGGCCGTGACCGGAGTTTACTACCCCCCACCCTGCCCCTCCCCCGCCCCACCGCCCTGCGGCACTCCCTCCACGGGCCGCTACTGGTCCTGTACCTAGTCCAAACCAGTTCTGGGTGCATTCTGCCAGTGCACACCCTCTTCCTTTGTCAGTGTGGGCCAGGGACATCAGATGCACCACAGGAGGTGGAGCCAGCATTGTGGAAGGCAGGCACAGCCCTATTCAGGCCCAGGTGCTACTCCTCCCACCACTCCTCATGCAGATAGGTCTATTCAGCCCTGTGCTGACTCACCCTGTCTCCTGGAGTCCCCCAGCCCCTGTCACTCACAAAAACAAACATACAATACACAAGCTAGCAGAGGCAGGCTGGATGGTTAGGCAAGAAAATACCTACTTTCTAAAAGTGGTATTTTCAAACACAGGATGTTAAAACCAACTTCACTAAAAGATGTATTTTATCATTCTGAGTTCAGGCATACTAAATTCGTTTTTCTACCATGTTCCTGGGTCAGTTAGGATTATAAGATGTTATAATCAAACTGCCCATTCTGGCCTATGGGGACAGGTAGCCTTGCAATAGTGAAAACGAAATTGGCTGTAATTCACTATCAGGACATGCCACACACATCAGGGCATGTCCTACCTCTTACATACAATGCACCCTGCCCGCAGGCCTACTTTAGGGGTGACTAACATGCAGAAAAGGGAAGGTTTGGGGACTGGTAAGTGGGTGCACTTACCAAGTCAACATGGCACTACCAGACTGCACATAGGCCCTGCAATGGCAGGCCTGAGACACACTTTCCAAGCTGCTCCGGTGGGTGGCACAACCAGTGCTGCAAGCCCACCAGCAGCATTTGATTTACAGGCCCTGGGCATACGCGGTGCACTGCACTAGGGTCTGACAGTAAATCAAATAAGCCAATCATGGAGTCACTAATCCACACATCAATTTATCATAGGGAGCACTTGCACTTTGGCACTGATTAGCAGTGGCAAAGTGCCCAAAGCATCTAAACCAGCAAAAACAGGTCAACAACAGAGGAGGCATAGCAAAAAAATGGAAGGGAGACCCACGCCAATGGTACCAGGTCTAACACACACCGACAAGCCAGGCACGCTGGTTCTGCAGCAGTGACATCATTGTTGGGATCCGACTAGTCCACAGGATGTAAGTGTTGTGTGCTGAACCAGGGAAACGGGCACACACATGTGAAATTGTCATGTCCGGCAGACATACCACCAGGGTATTGATGGAGTGGAAATGTTTTCTGTTCTGGTATGTCTGCTCATGTGCATGTGGTGGGACCAAAGCCACATGTGTCCCATCTATGGAGCCTATGACATGTGGCATCCTCCCCAGTGCATAAAAGTCACTCTTTATGGCAGTGAGTTGTCCTGGGTTTGGGAATTGGATGTATCAGTTCAGGAAATGCAACATCGCCTCCAAAACATCGCGAAGCACACGGCTGAACATGGTGTGTGACATCCCACCAGCAGAAGCCACAGTGTGCTGGAAGGTACCGGTGGCAAAAAAGTGTAGGGCTGCCATCACCTTCACCTTGGGGGTCAGCGCTGATGGATATGTCCGGCCAGGTTGTAAATGTTGGGCCAACTGCTCCGCCAACTCCTCAATTAGTGGTCTGGTGAAGCGGTACCGTCGTATGCAGTCACGTTCAGCCATGGTTGCAAGGTCTGGGAACGGTCTATGGACAGCTGGTCTCCTGCAGTACATAGGTGAGCAGAGAAAGATTGTCAGTTCCCCTACATGTGTGGCAATGACCATGCTAAATACACATGCTACATCATAGCAAGACACAATTACTTGATGTGTGTGCTGTTGGGCATGGACACATATGTCGGATATGTGCCCCTCACCTGACATATCAGCTCAACATGGTTACACAACAAGTGCAATGCTGTGCTGTGAACAATCTATGGGGTCTGTCACAGTGCACCTGCACAAATGTCACATACCAAACACACCCCCCAGTGACTAGTAAGGATAGATGTGTTCCCCACATCACAGGTGCTTTGTCTGTCACACACACGTGGGCCCGATTCACAGAACTAACTTACGTCAAAAACGTAAAGTTAGTACTTTTTGGTATTCACAGAATACACTTACTCATTTTGGTATTCACAGAATGCACTTACTCATTTTGGTATTCACAGAATGCACTTACTCATTTTGGTATTCACAGAATGCACTTACTCATACTAACTTTATGTCCGCACTCGGGCCGGAGATTCCGGCCCGGTGGTGGAGATTCCGGCCGGGAGGTGGATATTCCGGCCCGATGGTGGAGATTCTGGCCGGTTGTGGAGATTCCGGCCGGACGACAGGTTATCAGGCTCTGACTCGAGGGAGAAACGCTTGCTCCACTCGACTGCCCGACCTTTCGCCGTTGAGGCCCTGCTACAGCGTGGGGAGGGTTTGGGTTTTTGAGAAATACGAATAATACGTTTCTCGGACGCAGAGACGTCTTACCTGACTTTAACGATAAGTAAAGTGGGATTATAGGGTGTCTTTCCCTGAGTCCACTTCTATCATTTTACACACACGGTCCTGATGAAGCGCACAGGGATCCATTAGGGACCAATAGGTTGCGCGAAACATGTCGACCATTATTCACTTCTAAACACACGACACAATTTGTATGGTTTGAGAGCGGTAGGTATACACCGGTCCCTCCCTTGACTTTGTGAAAGGAGAGTTTCCAAACCACTATTACGTTTTTAATCTACCTGAAGGACCCAACATTAAAGTAACTTGGGTACCTATAGGTTATTTTAACTTCACTTGCACTAATTCACTTGGCCCACACACCCACATGCACAACTGCGGCATCTCCTAAAAAGATCTCCAAAAAAGAGCCCTCTTGAAGGGCCCGTGAAGGACTGCAGCGCCACCCTCACGAGGAGCATTGCCCAATGATGATGCTATACATCTGTAAAGGTGTGTGAGGGCACAACATCCCACAGGAGGTTTATTCCCACTTCATGCACACTCAACCGATTCTTGGAGACAATTTTGTATCATTTACTACCATAATTGGTGGAAAAATCCCCCCCCCTTTTTTGTTTTCTGTTTTTTCTGTTTCTCTTTTCTATCTTAGGAACTGATACCACTTTGTTTAATATGATTGTTCTAGGAGCATAGGTACGGGACCTGTTTTGAATTTGCTCCCAGTCCCCCTTATCTTTGAACTGTGTTGCCACAAGGACACTGTCATGATGTAGCGTCTGATGTACACGTAACAACACAACGATGAAACACACATGATGTGCTACCAGATTTGTTAGCACGGCATACATGGATGTCTGTGACACACATACACAACAGTAACTCACATGGTCAAATCACATGGATGTTGTAAACAATTGACATCTACCACATACAATCAGAGACATGTGTGTAGCACAATACGCACATACTCTGGATCAACCCCACAATGCTAGCTCTGGGACACCCTGTGACACACAGTCCATTTCACCTATGAGTCAGGGTGTATGTAACATGTCATCACACAATGTGCACCTTGTACTGTGTACAGGGCTCAGGTTTTGATCTGGGAAGTTGGCACTCACAGTAGTGATGTGCCTCACACACAATGGATTTTGTCCCCATTAAACATGGCACACCCTGGGAGTGTGTGCCACTAAGTACCCCGTCCACCATGAAATGTGGAGCCATGTACCCACACATGTCATGAGGCCAGAAATGTAATTTCATATACTGTGTGACAGGCTGTATGTTTGTTGTAGGGCACCGGAGTCCCTGCCAAGATATTGTGGGTGGCACGCATTTGCTTCTGCCCGTAATGGTGACAGACGCGTGTGAGCTAACAAGAGACGCGTCACACCCTCACGGACCAAGCCGTGCGCACGCATTGGCTTCTGCCCGTAATGGTGACAGACGTGTGTGGGTTAACAAGAGACGCGTCGCACACTCACGGACCAAGCCGTGCGCACGCATTGGCTTCTGGCCGTAATGGTGACAGACGCGTGTGAGCTAACAAGAGAAGCATCGCACACTCACGGACCAAGCCGTGCGCACGCATTGGCTTTTGGCTGTAATGGTGATGGGTGCGTGTGAGTTTTCAGAAGACGCGTCGTACACCTACGGACCAAGCCGTGCGCATGCATTGGCTATTGGATGTCATGGAGATGGACGCGGATTGGAAACTTGTTACATTCGTGTTCAGAAAATTCAGTTGGCCCCCTACAACAATGTATCAAAGTAAATGGGGTCATGGTGGGGAATATTTGAACGATGTGGAAGGCGTGTATGGAGCGTGCAATGCAATGGATTGGCCAATTTCAGAAAATGCAAACGTGGCGGACCTATCACTTTGGACGCATGGGACAGATTCTGCCTCTGCAGCACAGATATAAGACTGTCTGTACCCCAGAGACTTCACTTGCCTGCGCCACCTGCTACAGCATTACATCTCTGCTACCACTGCTGCTGTCTCTGCATCATCTGGGTCCTGCAATGGCACGTACTGTGGAGAGGGCCCCAGCATTCACTGAGGAGGAGAACCAGGCCCTGCTGGACAGCCTCCTGCCACAGTACAGCAAGCTGTATGGGAAACCAGGGGAGCAGGTCAGTGCACAGTCCACTGCCTTCATAATTGTGCATGTTGTCTGACTAGCACTACTAGCATTGTGTTCACCTAGGGCAAGCATGTTCACTGAGTAATTGTAAGTCTCCAAGTGTGTAGATGCATGTTCTGTACCGGTACAGTGATGAAAAGGTGTATATTTCCATGTTCTTGATTTCCAGGCACTGTTTTCATGTTGTTAATGCATGCTTGCACACAGGACAACTGCCCATGACCATAGTTGCACTACCTGCATACATCATATGCCCTTGTGACGATGACATGTATGTCAAACTGTGTGATGGACAAACATGTTGCATGTGTAGTAATGGTGTCTTACTTTGCCATCCTCACAGGTTGATGCCCATCAGAAACAGGAGATTTGGCAGACCATCATCCGGGCAGTTAGATCTGTGGGGGTTTTCAAACGCTGCATCCACCACTGCCAGAAGAGGTGGCAGGACCTTTGTGGCTGGACCAGGAGGATAGCCAGGGTCCAGCTGAAGCTGTCGCCTCCACGCAGACGGGGCGGACGACGGACACTGACCCTACACATGCTCAGGATTCTGACGGTGGTTTTCCCTGACCTGGATGGGAAGTTGAAGGACAGACAGCAGCAAGGAGGGGGTAAGTTCGTGCCTTTTTGGTGAACTATGTCTGACATGCCATTTGCACTACTTCAGCCTGGTGACACTCCCACAGTTCGTCTATCTGCTGAGACAAGACTCTTGTTGCTGCATATGGTGATGCCCCATTCTCATCTGATAACCAGGTGTGGTCCTTTCGGTCTGTGACTTGTGTCACTTGGGTTGTGTGTCCTTGCTGTTGGCCAAGGTTAATGTTGGGAACAGCATCTGCCACAGGTGCATCGTTTTGGGCTTCATGGGTGGGGCAACTGCTTGACATGTGTCTGCACATTGCCAGATATCTGACATGTACTCTGTGTGGGCCACACATATGTGTTCTAATTGCTGATCCGGGTCACCATAGGTGTCTGAGGTATTTACCACACACCCATGCATCATGTAAGACCAATGTTGGGGCCCCTGAGGAATGAACATCATGAGTGTAACACATGCATTGCCACATGCCTACTGTTCCTGGTAATCACATGTTGCACATGGACCAGGACAGGTATGCCGACTCCAGCCATATGAGACACTCTGTCCTCCCAATCCTGGGTGTCAGCCAACATTTAGAGCATTGTGAAATGTGCAATCAGGTGTCTGCCTCTGTGTCATTGTGTATTGGCATGGCTTCTTGGACTTCAAAAGTGTTTAAATGTTTAGGATGGACAGCCATCTGATATGTGGCTGTTGGATCTGCACATGGGGAAGAACATAGGTGTGTGATTACTTGAGTGTGCCTAATGGTGGATTCCACATTAATGTGCAAGCAGCTTTGCTTTGTTCCCGTCAGCCTGTGATGTGTTCATGTTTACTGATTTGTGTTAGCACAAACTCAAATGTCTCATTTGGATACCCTGGGACCATCTGATCCTTGATGATGTGGGTAGCAGGGGGGAACATGTGTACTTGACAGCTACAGAGCTTGCATTCCCAGCAAAAACATGGGTGTGACAAAGTGCACACTGTTGTTTTTGGATGCACTGCCCCAGTGACAGGAGCCAGTACTGACTGAGTGGCCAGGCAGCCCTGGGGCATGGTGTGCCACATGCAAATCTGGATCCTGCAGTATTGTCAGTTGTCCTGCATGCACTGCATTGTAGCATTGACTATCAGGACATGGGGCCATCATGGTGTCTGGGGATGGAAGCATATCCATCATGTCAACAATGACTTTGGCCATCTTATTTCCTGACACATGTACTGAGTCACTGGCAGGAGATGGGTTATGTGTGTAGTGACACATTACAATCACAATCCTTGCAGATCAGACAACTGGCAATGTGGGGCATGTTTGCACATATTATTAGTGACATCTTACATGCACCAGACAGATGGGTCCATTGCCAGGATGGGTACGAGGGGCATGGTTGACTGGCAGACTGACAAGTGCCTGCTTCACATATGTGTCAGTCATGTTAGCAATGGTTCTCATATGATGCCAGGGCTTGCTCTGTGATGTGCAGAAAATACAGTCATGTGTCAGGTCAATACAGGTGACTAATGTGAATCTGTTTTTCATCATTGTTTGCAGCATCATCTACGGCTACTGGAGGGGACAGCTCCACGGACCAAGAGGAGCCACAGAGCCAGACTGGGTCTGCTGTGGAGGAGGCGGAAGGACCCAGTGGCACGGAGGGTGAGGGGAGACACACTGAGGGACACTCAGCTACAACCACCTCAGCTGAGGAACACTCCAGCTCCAGTGAGGACTCCCTTTTGGAGGCAGGTGTCAGCAGACCACAAACAACAGCTAATATGTCTGTCCCCGCCACCACCACCATCTCCATCCTCCCAGATGCTCCCATCCCTGATGTCCATGGAGGCTTCCGTGTCAGGGAGCATGTCACCTTCAGTCCAGGCACCGCACCCCATGCCTCTGTCTCCCCTGCTGCCCTGAGTGTGGAGTCTGTGGACTTGCTTAAGCAGCTCCATGTAGGGCAGACATCGATGCTGAGTGTCCTCCATGCTCACACCGGTCTGTTGACACAATTGGTGTCCTTCATGGAGGGCATCTCAGCAAACATGTCTGCCCGACAGCGGAGCAATCAGTCCATGGCCTCCTCACTGACGACAGCAGTGTCCCTCCTCCAACAGTCCCTCACCCCTCCTACCTCTGCCCCATCCACAATCCCCACTACCCTACCTGCCCAAAGCACACTCACACAGGCCCAGGCACGCACATCAACAGACCCAAGCAGCACACAGCAATGCATGCCAAAGTCCAGACGCACAGGCACGCACACTCCGGGGACTGATAGCACACACACAGGGGATGGGGCACAGACACCCAGACAGGCATCCACAACCACTCCGCAGTCCTCAGATACCTCTCCCTCCAAAACCCCTTGCCTCACCTGCAACCCCACCTTCCCAGAAGCTCTTCCTCTGTGACCTTGGGCTCTTCCCCACAGATCCATCTGATCCAACTCACAAGGGGAAGAGGAAGTCACCACACACAGAGGGGAGTTCCCCCGCCACACGGACACCCTCCCCCAGGAGCAGGAACACTGAGGCCCCCACCCGCAAATCCCCCCAGACCAGGAAGAGCAAGACCCCACCACAATCCCGCACTTCCACCACACAGTCTCCGTACTCCACCCTCCAGGCCACCACTCCAACGGTTCCCCCGCCACACCCTGCCCCAGGTTCACCCACGCACAGGTACACCATCCCCAGAATGATTAGGCCCTCCCCCCCTGCCACATGCACTTCCACCCCCACCTCACAACCTCTGCCTGTTCCTGCGACTGCTGTGGAGACCGTGTCCCCCCCATCTGTCCTGCACACTTCATCTGGGCCCCAAACCACTCCTTTGGACATTGGAACTACAGTGGAGACCCCGTCCACTCCATCTGACTTGGGCACTGCAGTGGTGACGGCGCCCACTGTGTCAGACACCTCCACTGCAGTTGCCACTGACACTCCTGCACCCACCACCCCTCCCCTGCCCCATACTGCTATCCCCTGATCGTGTCCCTGCAGTCCCTGGCCTGCCCCGATGTATGCCCCTCCAAGGGGAGATGTCCCCTGTCCGTAGCAGTGCAGGCAAGCAATGTGTGACAGCCAGTCATATGTCACACACAATGGACTATTGGAATGGACTGGCCATTGGCCTTTTGATGGTTCAAGAGTTCACAAAATTCTTTTTTTGCAAGCTGAATAAAGCTGTTTTCTGTTGATTTTTTCGTTTTGCATTGAATGTACATGATGCTGCTGATGGGTGTCATGAAGTTGCTGTTGTGATACTTTTTTGTTGCTAATGATTGATTTGGTGATGTGATGGACTCCATGTGGTCCATGGTATATGTGTCCTATTACGGTATGTATCCATGTCATCCTTTGCTGCAATTTGAGGGTGTCCTGGTCCCAATATTTTGGCACAGGGAGTGTCACCTTTTATTTGCAAATTCACATCTGTGGCTTGCACTGTTGCACATATGTTGGGCTTACATTTGTGCACATTCATAATTTTCCTGACTGTGGGCACATCTCCACTGGACATGCAGGTTTGCGCATCAATGGTGAACAAGTCATCTGTGTCATCAGTGCAACTTGCTATACATGTGTATTGAGTATGTGCAGAGGACTTAAGAGACACTCCTGTACACAGGCTGATGTGACCGGAGCTTTCAGTGTGCTGTGATTATTGGCTCACTGACCGAGTTTTATGCTGACATGACAGGGCCCTGTACAGACAATGTTTGGCACACCTGACCTTCCGCAGGAGTGGAGTCACCTCATGGCAGTGTGTCATTCAGTGGAATTGCCTGAGCCCATAGTGTATGTTCTGTGAACATGTCTCTGTGTGTTCCCTTCCCTTCTTGTACACAGCCTGTTTTCCCTACAGATTTTCCTGTTTGTGATGCTTGCTAAGTTGTCCTGTGTTCATCCAACATCTTTGACCTGGGTTTTCGGGGATGTGGGTGCATGGCAAACTACTGGTCATTAGGGTGTCATCCCTAGCTGTGTTTGTTTGAGGTCCTGGGATGTGGGCAGATGCACGTGGGACATATTCAGGATTCCCCAAGGCACTTTTGTGTTTCCACAATCAGGTAGTTTTCACTATGTGGTATCTGTCTGTGACTGGGTCACTTGTATGTGTGTGTGACTGTTCCCACTTCTCAGATTCAAAGCTGCAATGTTGGAAGGTGTCAACATGTGTTCTTTGTGGGTCTCCTTGGGTTCGTCATTGGTCTGGGACTGTGGCAGTGATCCCAATGATTCAGATACATTTCACATCATGCACATGTACCGCATACTGTGCAGTGTGGCAGACATTCACCAGGGTTGTTGACTAGCCATGTGTGATGAGTTTGTGCACCTTAGATCCCCCCACCACCCCTGGGTTTGTCATAGGTGCATGTGCAATGTCACCAGTCCATGTGGGCTTAGCTGATGCACATTGGTGCAGATCAGGGTGTGTGGTGTTAAGAGTGGCAAAATGTGAGTTGTGTCATGGCTAGGCACCTACCTACATTTTGGCCTTGTATTACAGGTCATGCCCAGTGATTTATGTTTGTGTAAGTGTGATGGAAGTTGGTCTGTCAAGACACATGACCCAGTGTGCACAGGTGACTGTGCTCCACAGTATGGGCAACATCCAGATTTGTCATCACAGAGTCATTGTCATACAGGCTACTGTCACCACAATGTAGGGTCCTTGAGGGTGCTGATGGAGTGGGTCTGTCCCTTGCTGTGTTGGTTGCTGTTCTGCCCAGCTTGTGTCACATGAGTCTGTTGTGATCCCACTCATCTAACACTGCCTGGTTGCCCACAGAGGGGTACCCAATTGATGTGTTACCTTAGTATGGCACTGTGTACACATATGTGTCTTTGGAGTTCAGCACCCCCTCATGTGTTGTGTACCAGCCTGGGGACACTGACACACACACACATGTTGTGTTTGATATGCAGTGTGTGGCTGCCTGTTTGTGTTTGTGCATCTGCGCCAATGCATTGGTATGGCTTTTGTGGGCCATTGGCTGGATGTTGTTTGGGGGTTTTTCCCTACTGTCCCTGGGTCTCCTACCTCATCAGTCTGCACATTCATTATGGTTGGTATGTCCCATTGCTGCCATGGTATGGGACTTGGTCACCTAACATCTACAGTCTCCACAGGATTCCTTGGTTTGTGTGTCTGTTCGTGCAGATATGTGTGTATGCATTGTGAGGCTCACTTCTTACATTGTCTAATTGGACACTGGGGGCATTGTCAGCCCCCATGGGCGATGCTTGTCTGCACATGGCAGAGGGTATTTTTTTCACACACAACTATCTTTCCATCGACATATCTATGTTTGGATGGCACACAACCACTACCTTGCCACTACATTGCTTGTGGTGTTCGGACCAGGATTCATACATGCTGGTTTGCAGATGCTGCTATTTTTGTGACCACACTCACCTTTTGGTCACTGTAGTGAGGGGGTTTAAACCCCATTACCACAATGTTCCTATGATGCTGGATTTCTGAACCCCACACTCACCTTTTGGCCACTGTGGTGAGGGGGGGTTTACACCCCATTACCACAATGTTCCTATTATGCTGGGTCTTGGAACCCCACACTCACCTTTTGGGCACTGTAGTGAGGGGGGGTTTAAACCCCATTACCACAATCTTCCTAAAATAGCTGAATTTCTGAACCCCACACTCACCTTTTGGTCACTGTAGTGAGGGTGGGTTTAAACCCCATTACCACAATGTTCCTAAAATAGCTGGATTTCTGAACCCCACACTCACCTTTTGGCCACTGTAGTGAGGGGGGCTTTAAACCCCATTACCACAATGTTCCTGAAATGCTGGAGTCTTGCACCCCACGCTCACCTTTTGGTCACTGCAGTTAGGGGGGTTAAGCCCCATTACGACACTGTTACGGTAACTGCTTGGGGTTTAACCCTCACATTCACCTTTTGGTCACAACTGTGATGGGAGTGACATTATGTTTTCCCTTTCAGTGTCACTGTTGCAGACAGTTGACACACAATACACATTCTTGCCATGATGGTAGGGGGGGGTTTGTCTGCGACCCCTATGTGTGGGACTGCTGGTGGTGATAGGCATCCAGCCCCCTATGGGCTGGATAATGGTGGGAGTGATAGCCATCCCCCCCTTATGAGTAGGGTGTACTGTTGGTGATAGGCATACAGCCCCCTATGAGTGGGGAGTACTGGTAGTGATAGGCATCCACCTCCCTATGTGTGTGAGTACTGATAGTGATAGGCATCCCCCCCATGAGTGGGGACTGCTGGTTGTGATGGGCATTCAGCCCCCTATGGGCCGGATAATGGTGGGAGTGATAGCCATCCCCCCCCTTATGAGTAGGGTGTACTGTTGGTGATAGGCATCCACCCCCCTATGAGTGGGGAGTACTGGTAGTGATAGGCATCCACCCCCCTATGTGTGTGAGTACTGGTAGTGATAGGCATCCCCCTCCATGAGTAGGGACTGCTGGTTGTGATGGGCATCCAGCCCCCTATGGGCTGGATTATGGTGGGAGTGATAGCCATCCCCCCCTTATGAGTAGGGTGTACTGTTGGTGATAGGCATCCACCCCTATGAGTAGGGAATGCTGGTACTGATGGCCATCCACCAACTATGGGTTGGGCAATGCTGGTGGAGAGGGATATCCTCACCCTGTGTGTGTGTTGCATTTCGCTGGTTAGTGAGGTTTGTTTGTATGGTGGGTCTCTGACTTACCGTCTGCGAAGTACGCGTCGCTTCCTGTTGTTGATCCTGTCATAGATGTACAGTACAGGGATAATCTGCGCAATCGGATTCATGGTTGGTTCGTCTCGTAGGCGTTGATAGTTGGTCCGTCTTGTATATCGTGTTGTTGCGCGAATCGGACCTTACATACTGCTCTTCCGGATGTTGAGACGTGCTGGAGGTGGCGACACGTTCGGCGCGTAGGAAGTACGCATTGTACTTGGCCGGCCGGAAACTGCTGTGAGTTGGCTTCCGTGCGACTCTATTCAGCATTTTCGGATCCGGCTCGTATGGGATATGTGCCTGGAATCGGAGCGTACGTGTCGATCGGGATTGTGACACATTTGCGCATCGCACTTCATCGGCCGGACGGACCGGCTCCTGGAACGCGTCGGGCGGAAGGTAATGCTAAGGACAGCTCTCGGAGGGCTGTCCGAGCGAGATCGGAATCGGCCCCTCAGTGTTAAGTCACAGTCAGTGCTTCTCCCCAGTTTTCAAAGATGCCATGATTGATGTGGTTACATTTTTTTATACTTGACTATCTCAAATATCAATGGCAAACGGTATTCAGGAAGTTTTTTCCTGTTTTTTTTCTGTAGCCTACAGACTTGATTTATTTAATGTTCACTTATTGGCCAATCAAATGGCTGTTTCTGTTTTATTTTTTTAAATGCCATAAGGTTCACGGTAGTCCTGCAGGAACCTTAGAGCCAATGAGGGAGTGCAACATCACTCCCATAGGACCTTTGTCTCTTTTCGGGTCCCGCTAGACCTGAAACGTTTATAAAAATAAAGTTGTGCTCACTATGAAGGGGTACTTACTGTATTTCAACTTCTAGCCTAGAGGTTTCCTTACAAGTGCAAATAAGAACGATGCCTTGAAAGTTTTATTGAAATTTCTGTCTTTCTAGGTGTAATGGGACTGCAGTACCTAAAAATGGTAAGGCGGTACTACTGACTGCCAGAGAAACATTATCTGATTGGCTGATGTCATTAGTTTGTTGTTATTAGAGAGCAGCAGTTCACACTGTTCACACCGTCTACATTGTGTGTTGGCTTTTGTTTTGCTTTTTGCAAAGATTTTAGGTATTCAAGCAAAAACAAAAAATAGGATCTGGACAACAAGACCTAGAACACCAGTCCAAAGAGGAACAGGCCGGAGGATTCCTGGACGACATCTCAGTCCCTTGTCTCAGACTTTTTCAAGCTACCGCCTGGCGAAAAGAAAGTATCGACCAAGCTGGTGACCTGCACCCTGTGTGTCAAAGAATCTTTCAGAGGCACAGGAAAAAAATAGATTTAGTACCTCAGGGATGTTAAAACATCTCAAAGTGTGGCACATCAGGCAGCTTAATGCTGTAAGGAGAAAGCACCAACAGGGCGGAGGGGCTTCAACATTTAGTGCTCCACTGCACAGTATGCAGCCTGCTGACACTGCTCCTCCGGATGCTGCAGCCACCCTGAACCATGATCGGAATACCTTCTACAACCGCATCACATTGTATTGTATGGATTACTGCACATTTGTCTCTGCTGGAGGAGCAAAATACCCAAGCCAGTATCAGTTCTTGATTGCACACTAGCAGAGTTGCAAGAAGCAGTATTTAAAAAAAAAAAAAATGGATCCATGTTTTGATGCTCCTTTTTTCTTGTTTTAGTTTATCCCCTCCCAAAATTACAAAATACAAATGAAGTTGAAAGCTGTTTAAAAAACTCAAAAACGGGTCTTTTTAGAACTGCCTTTTCTGGTTAAAAGATAGAAGAAGAGTTTATGTTCTTTGTCATGCCAGTCTATTAACTTTAATGCTATCCTTTTAGTCCATCATATCAGGCTATACTGGTCCATTCCGGTGTTATAGGTTGAACCTAAAGGAGAAGGCCTATAACAAGCGAAAGGGACTCCAATGGCTACAATAGCCTGCTGCAGAAAACTATTAAGCTATAAGTATATTCTGCTCTATAATGACAGAATGTCCTTAAGTAGCATTATAGCTTGCCGTAGCAGGCTATACCGGCCAATAAAAGGTCGCTCCAGCGATAAAGGCCCAAACCAAAGGCAAAGGCATATAACAATGGAATGGGCCTATAGTGACTGGTATAGCATGCTACGGTGGACTAGAAGGCCATTAGAACATTCTGCCCCATGAGGACAGAATGTCCTAAGTGAAAGAAAACAGCCTCCTGCACCCAACCCCCCCACAGATGTCTAATCCCCTATGGGCAGCTGATCCGGCGAGGATTGCTCACAGGGCCTGGCCTGCGGCCAGGGCATGTGCCCAACCCACCATGGGTAGCCAACAACCATGGGTGGCCACCCCCCTGCACAGAGCCTTCAGCTGGGCACAACATCGGATTGGGCGCAGGGCCTGGTCTTCGCTGAGGCCTTGCGCTCAACCTCCCTCGGGCAGCCTACCTTCCCCTGTGCATGGCCTCCAGCCATGAACAGCATGGGGTTGGGCACAGTTAGGCCACACCCTGTGCCCAACCCCAGGGGTGGCCAACCCCGCTGCGCATATCCTTCAGCCATGTGCTGTTGGTCACAGGGTCTGGCCTGCACTTAACCCCTCGTGAGAAGGAAACCCTCCTCTGTGCACAGACTTCAGTTGAGTGCAATGTGGGGTTAAGCGCAGGCTGCACACAACCCTGCAAGAGTGACCAATACTCTCACAGATGGACAATCCCCCTCCGGCTATGCCCTACGCCCAACCCCGTGAGAAGACAAAAACCCACTGACACAGCCTTCAGTCATGCTCAGTGTGGGGTTGGGCACAGGGATGGGTTTCTTATTAAAGTATTTTAAATAGTAATATTTATAACTGCAATTAAAATATTTTATTCTATTATTTACTAAACATTAAAATTGATGAGTTATTGTGCTGTTACACTTAATTTTATTTTTACTGTAGTTTAATAATAATTATTTAAAGTTAATATACTTTTTAAACATTTTTAACTTAATTAAAACTTTTATTTTACATTAAAATAGTTTAACTATTTTTTCAATAATTATTAAACTTTATTATTGTTTTCTATACTTTACCATAAGGAGATTTCCACCCTGGAGGTGGACACCACTGTCTACATGTTAAGAGTTACTATTCATAACTTTACATTCATAAATCCTCTTGTAGCAGGCTCCAGCACCTGTTCTGAGGTGGTGGAGACATGTAAATTTGCACCTTGTAGAAAATGTTACACTCAAAAATAGTGAATAGCAAAAAAAGTGCAAAGTTACCACTAAGTACAGTCGTAAGTTTACATGTGTGTAAATCTACATGTGTAAATTTACATTTGTGAATAGCACCTTTAGGGCCTTATTACAAGTTCGGCGGTCCGACCGCTGTAGGACTACGTCCGCCCGCTAGCAGCCCACGGTGCTGGCGGTCCAAAGACTGCCGTATTACGAGTTGACCACAGGGATGTGGGTATCTCGCAGTGGTGGTGAGTACTTTTCACAAATATATTGATGCCTGTGTGTGCATTTCAACTGCAGATGTGTCGGATGCACACATATGCATGATATATGTGGAAAAGTACCATGTACTCATTTTTAGGTCTCGGCCTGCACCAGCGCTTGCGCTGGTCTGGCCGAGAGTTTTAGCAAGTGGGTTTTGGAAGTGCAAACACTGGCTTTCGGCTGGCGACCAGCTTGAGTTCACGATGGCGTGCACGCGCAGCTGGCATCTGGGTTTCCTATCTCTTCCTCATTTCCTCGTCATGGCTCATTAACTCTCTGGACTCTGATGTTTCAATCGCAGCAGCAGCTCACATTACCAACTGAGGGCCCTGGACTACAGTCACATGAAAAACAACAGCGATTAGCATTGAAATGCAAGCTTTTTTTGTCTAGTTAGAAATATTGCTTCGGTGGGTTGATTTCACCTTATATCGCTATTTGTTTTATATTGGGAGTCACAGCCTAATTAGCAGTATTTTTGTCTCTCACTGTTTTTAAAAAAATATTTATTCGCGCAAAGCACAAAGCTATATTTAAGGTTACTTTTTCCGCGTCCACTTCTTCACTCTATTTAAACTCCACACCCCCACTCTTATTGGCTCTCTCCTTCTCTCTCTCTCCTCTCTAATTCTCTCTCTACTTAATTAACTCTCCCCTCTCTATCTTTTAGCCTTTCATTCTCTCTCACCCCTTTATCTGTTTCTCTTTCAAACTCCTTCATTCACTCTCTCTCCCCTTCTTTCTCTCTCTCTCTATCCCGCTCCACTCTTTATTCTATGTACACCCTTTCTCTCTCTTTCTCTCTCACCACCCTCTCTAATTGGGCATTATATCTTCACTCTGTCTCTCACTCGGCAACACCACAGCATCACTCAGCGCAACCACAGCATCAATCAGAGCCAGCACAGCATCAATCAGAGCCAGCACAGCATCACTCAGCACCAACACAACATCTCTCAACGCCATCACAGCATCACTCAACGCCATCACAGCATCACTTACTGCAACCACAGCATCACTCAGTGCAACCACAGCATTACTCAGCACAACCACAGCATTACTCAGCACAACCACAGCATCACTTAGCGCCACAACAGCATCACTCAGCGCCACCACAACATCACTCCGCGCCACCACAGCATCACTCAGCACCACCATAGCTTTACTCAGCGACACCACATCATCACTCAGGGCCAACACTGCATCACTCAGCACCACCACAGGATGACTCAGCACCACCACAGGATGACTCAGCACCACCACAGCATTGCTCAGCACCACCACAGCATCGCTCAGCGCCACCACAGCATCGCTCAGCGCCACCACAGCATCGCTCAGCACCACCACAGCATCACTCAGCGCCACCACAGCATCACTCAGCACCACCACAGCATCACTCAGCGCCACCACAGCATCACTCAGCGCCACCACAGCATCGCTCAGCGCCGCCACAGCATCGCTCAGCACCGCCACAGCATCACTCAGCGCCACCACAGCATCACTCAGCGCCGCCACAGCATCACTCAGCACCAAGACAATATCACTCAGCACCACCACAGCATCACTCAGCGCCAAGACAATATCACTCAGCAACACCACAGCATCACTCAGCACCACAGCAGTATCACTCAGCAACACCTGAGTATCATTCAGCATCACCTCAGCATTGTCTCCCGCAACAGTCACCACCACCACCACTACCACCTCAGCATCACTCAGCACCACCTCAGCCTGCTCTCGGAATCTGGCATCTGTTGATTCTCCCCTAGCGTCTGGCCGCTGCTAGTGTTATAATACAGGTACTAGTTCCCAACCTTCACCCTCCGATTGTTTATGCCCCCTCAAAAAAAAAAGCTTTAACAAACAACCATTGCAATAGGCAGAAACAAGTTGCCAGCATTGCAAGAACAAAAGAAAACTGAGGAAATTTTTTATTGTAAATACTTTTTTTAATATGGTCGTTCAGTTTTACATAATGCCTTCTTGGTCATATATAAAGTAACAAAAATGCTTCTGACACTTTTTTATTATAACTTTTCAGCATGCCGCACAGCAGCCACACTTCTCTACAGCACAGCTTGAAGACATTGGCAAAGTCAATAGCTCTGGCTAAACACTTATAAGGCCCCAAAGGCGAGACCTATTGGCTATGCCAATGCTTGTTTACCTTGGTCTCTGCAACCTAGAGGAGATCTCCTTATAGAAAAGTAGAGGGAAATTATAAAAATGTTGTCAAACTTAAAACAAATAGTAAACATAGATTATGGTAAAAATAATGTAATTTAAACTTTTAATATAAATTAAATATTTATTAATTTAAATATATTATATGAAAATTATTTTTATATTTTTATTCGAAGAAATCCTATCAAGATTAAAATGTTATATTTATTCATTATATATTAAAATTACTAAAAACTTTGTATATAATTAATTTAAATTATGTTTTAAAACAATTAGTTTTATTTATTTTCAATTTAAAAATTAAAATACTTTATAATAAAATAAGATTTATCTTTATTTCTAAAAAAGTGTTTAACATTAAATTAAATGTAGATACATTTGTTTAAATAGTGAAATACATTATTTAGTTTCAACATTATTTCCTCTGGGGTTCTATTTTAAGTCTCTGCTTCCAATATTTTCTATGGGAGTGTCTTGTGGTGGTGGACTTACTCTGAGGCTGTGCTTGAGAATGTTTACAACTGTTTTGTGGCATTTTGGGCTGTATATATAGTTATTTAATGTTCAATTAGTTAACATCATTACAATATGCTTCATTTTCCATGTGTAGAGTAGTAAGGAAAAGAGAAGGTAAAAATAAGAGCTTTTGAATTCATAACTGATGTGCATACTCCGGCTGGGGTAACTGGGTTCGCTAAGATCTATAAAATCGTGACAAGCAATAGTCCGTGCTGGAACTAAAGTGCTAGTCCATGAGGATGACACCTATGTGTGGGGACCCAGTTTACTCGTCCTTTGGGTGGGTCCTTTAACCCAATGGATTAATGTTCGTTTAGAGTGCAAAAATAAAACCTTTATGTTAACCTTCCCAACATTGATTAAGAATAAAAACATTTAAACAACATTAACGGATATTTTCCTCATTTTGGTGCAGGGTGCATACGTTGATTTGTCTGATGTGCTTGTTTAATCATTTGATCTTGATCGTTTTAGTTTTGTTATGTGCCTGGGATTTGTGTTAGCTAAAAACTGAAACAGGACTCTGATATTGTTGTGGACGCAAGACTGTTATTTTGTTGTGCAAGCCATTTAATTGTTGTCGCTCAAGCTTGATGGCCGACTAATTGCTGCTAGTGGCTTTAATGGCATGTGTCAGTGCGGCTCGAATTGCGTCTGTGAATTTCCATAGTCTGGCTGCAGTTTGTGCTGTGGTGGCGGAGAAACACAGGTCTGAGACTTCTCTGCAGTGTCTAAGACAGTAAGACCTGCAAATTGGGATTACCAAGCGATGCCCATCACTTGCCATCTTTGGGCAGCAGCACAGCAGGTGAAACCAAGATTCACATTGGTAGCTACATAGACAACAAGCGGTTGAGTTGTCCCGCCAAGCCCAGAATGGATTGAAGTCCGCGATAGGCAATGCGAGAAGTCTCATGTAGGTGATTCTTTTCTGAGCCTGGACAGTCAAAACTTGCTCAAAGTAAGGCTGAGGTTTTCCCTGAATATAGGAGGCATCCAGTGTAGAGAGATTGGGTCGGCAGCCTAATCTTTCCAGGTCCCTTTCAAATGATAGTTTCTTAACCTGTGCATTCACTGTCTTTTTCCAGGCTGTGACCGGAATGTCCTGGTTTCCCAAATTTTGAACTTCTATTTCAAGTGGACTTGGGGCCGCTGCCTACAAATTTTAAACTTCTATTTCAAGTAGACTTGTGGCATGTTGGGCTGTAGTAACTTTAGAAGTGCAGTTTGCGAAAAGCAGTGGACTTACTCTTTTGTGGATGGGTGTTTGTGTGACCATGTCCTTTCCTAAATGCCTCCTTATCCCTCCCTAAACACCTTCTTACACCTCCCGAAATCCCTTTCATTTTGTAGCTTATATTTCCCATTTTCCCACCACTCCCCCTGGTCTTTCCCGCATTCACAACTACTTAGTAACCTTACATGTGTTGGGATCCCCCGTTAGAAAAGATGGCAGAGACAGAGGTGGAGATTTACACCTGCAGGTTTGTGATTTGCATTTTGCAGTAAGTAAGCAGTACTACTTTATACACTACAAAATGCCGTTTGTCAATCGCACCCTAGACCTTTGGTTGTATGTAGCACTTAGCCGGAGAAGCAGGTGGCTCAGAAGGAGGTGCCGAAGCAATGTTGGCTTGTACCAGTTTCCCGTTCTGGGTCCTGACTGAGTAGCACCGCAGCATATCATGGGGGCAGCATTGAGGTCCCAGGCTCCAGGCGATTCCTCTGTTGTTTCTAATGAATGTCCTTTCCAGCTTCATTGGCAGAATGCCAGCTCCTGGTTTTCACTGGTACAGTGAAAATGATAAAGGTGAAATGCACAATACAGGTTTCCAGCCTCCAAAACTCCACTTTCCGAGAAGTGGAAAAAGATGATAGTCATATCTTAGAACATGATGCCACAAGGCAAAATACTCCTAGAGAAAATACTCTCACATTCTTATTCTGCCATATTAAGTCATTGGTCCTTCTCGGAAATTGAATTTGATTTCTTCTTACTTCTGATCCCGCCTCTTTGTTTTTAACAAGCATTTGCGTATATATTAAATAGGAAATTTTTAGTCTTCTTTCGTGGTATGCGCCTATTTTGAAAGGGCTCAGCAAGGCTTGAGGTTTGTCCTCCAGGCTAACAATAGATTTGAATTGATTGAGTCATTTGAATATGAAATGTTCATATGGCTGAGCCGCCGAAAACAGAAGCTGGCGTGCCTTGGCTGATGCAGGCGTGCCCTCCCCTTGCCCCTATAGCTGCAGCAGTATTGAGCTAATAACACCTCCAGGGAACGGTGCGCAGTGGGTATTGGCATCTGTAATCCCGGGTCTTTACATTGAATCTTGGAGGCAGGCTTCCCCGTGATTTAGGAGCCATACTTCTGCCTCTATGTCATCTTGAGGTGTCCATAAAGTGCCTTTGTTTATTAGCTGCATCCGGTGCATGAGGAGCAGACGGTGTGCAGACAGTCGTCTGTTTGTTTATTATTGTCCTAGTATCATTTGCCCATGTGACCAGCTTCAAAGCTGGAACTTGTAGGGGTGGAGGGGAAGGCTTAAGTGGCTGGAGCTCCTGTTACAGCCAGCTTCAGAGGGGTGAGTTTCTCTTTGTAAGAACCACCGAACTGAGACGCCCGAGAAGATGTTTGCTAAGGTAAGTGCATTTTTTTCATTGTCTGTGTAGCTAACCCCTCGCATTTCCATCACCCAAACTGTCTCTTTACCCACGAGCTCTCTAAAGAATCTATCCTACTTATTTCGGAAAGAAACAATAATATTTGAGGTGTGCATGTGCTCCTATTGATTCCCATCCAATTTAATGAACTATCTTTCCAACTTGGAGGCAATTACATTCCTTGGGACAACAGACATTTATTTTCAATCTTTGCAATTAAAGCATTTTTGGGGAATTTTAAACATCCTAAAAAGCAAACAACAGTGCTTGCTCTGTGAAGGCCTTTGCACAGTTTGTAAAGTAGAAATGCAAAACCTGGAAAAAATGTGTAAGGGATGTAAGGGAAGTCAGGGGCGGCGGCATAGCGGTGAAATTGTGATGTATTTGTCTGCCATATTTTTGCGCGTGGAAACAAATCCAAACACTGCTCTGCCCACAAGAAGTGTGTCAGTTTTTAAACTGAATGGGGTTTAGTTCCCAGTGTATAGTTCCCTGCACAGTTATTTTCATTGTATTTTGCACATCTTTACCCTTTGTGTTAAAAGTGTCATCTCACAGCGCTATTTGCTACCTGGTCTAAAATTACAGGCTTTAGCATGTTCGAGTGCTTAACATGGTTTGCCGAGGTTGTGTTTGAAGGTTTGCATAGACTGGAGGTGTTGGATGTTGTGTATAAGTCTCCAAGAGTGCTGAGAGCCTTTTTTGTTAATCGGACCTTTTGCAGACACAAAATGCCTTCGTATATCTGGACCTAGGATCTCTAAGAGCTATTTTGCACAGGTAGATGAGTGAGACTCACCCATGTGCAGTTGAGCTGTTCAGTTATTTCAGGACTAAACATGAGTAGATATAGGACCATATTTATAATTTTTTCAAGCATCTGAATGCAGCAGGGCACCTTGCTGTGAATTGCTGCGTGAAAAGGGAGAGGGCAGGAATGCGCCATATCTGTCAAGATAATGCGCATTCCTGTTCTCTCCTTGTGCTAGCCCACTTTTGGCTGCCTAGTGCAAATGCAGGCACCCTTGCACCAGGGTGTAAGAGTGCCTGCATTGCAGGGAAGAATGTTTTTTTGCAGAATGGGATACCTTCCTGCACAAAAACAATCCCTTGAGACTTTTTCCTCTTTGTATGTGTGCTGCAGAATACAGTACATGTAGAAAGAGGAAAAAATGAGTAGAAATAAAAATATTTCTCCTCGTTATGCCTCCCCCGGGAAGGCGTCTCATTTTGACGCATTCCCGGGTCTACCACCCATGGTAAATCTGGGAATGCGTCAAAATCCATGGATGGATAGCCGAAAACACCTGCACTCCACTCATGGAACGCCTCCCCGGGGCAGAGGATCGCAAGGCAACAACTTGCACTACTTTGAGTTACTCCAGATTTTCCAAGCCACGCAGGGCCACGCAAGATGGCCTTTTGTGGCTTGGCAAATGTCATTTTAGGTTTTGTGTAGCCTTGCGTGGCTCAAGGGGTACGCAAAACCTTTGATACATCTGGCCCCTAATTCCTAAGTACTAATATCAGCACTTTTATATAATTGTATCAAATGGAGGTTTGAGAGTGACAACTGTCTGGGTTTACGCATTTTAAGTGAGGAGGTGAGTTATTCATACCTCCTTTTACAAGAACCTGGTGAGAGCAGGTCTCCTCCCTCTTCGTTCCTGTCCCTGACGCTTTAAAATATATATTCTGAGATCACAGAGAAATCCCATTGACTGCTTAAACACATAAATAATCAGTATGACTTGTAAATGCTTTTATTTGAAACTTTTCTTTTGAAAAGACTAAGGGGCATATTCTCAAGGAGCCATCGCCGATTTATCGGCACTTTAGTGCCGCAAAAGTAGCGATAGACTTATCGCCCTATTTACAAGCTGGTGCAAACTGTCGACATCGCCAGTTTTCCTGCGATAGCTGCCGCAAAACACATCGCCACGGATGAGAGCGACAATCAACGCTAATGACATGCAGAGTAGGCGTTCCCGTGCAAAAACACACGAAAACACCACTTCGCGATATTCTCAACGACCAGCCAGATCTGCGATGCCGGACAAAAACAGGCGATAAGGCTCGTTAGCAGCAGGGACGTAACACCTGCTTATTACTGGTCTTAAGTAGGGAGAAAACCTGCAGTACAGAGGGAGCCCAGGCCAGAGCCACATCTGAAGACCAACACATGTCATGGATCTAATGTTCATGCAGCTCGGAGACCCAAGAGGTCCACAACACCCACCGCCACCACCCCCAGGCCCCCCGCCCAGACTACCACCGAGGCAGCGCAGAACAAGACAGCTGACCTTCCGAAAACGGCATGGCCCCTCAGCCACATAATTGCAGAATGTGGGGAGAGGTGGGAACCAAGTATGTGTGAAGGAGGCAAGTCACCCATGAATAAGAATGTACACAATGCCAAGAGTGGCGGTGATGTGCTGGACAGACTCCAGTATGCAGAGCACAGACATGTCCCTGTGGACACATCCTGCTGGTGTGTGCAGTGTTGTGGACAGTGGACGCAACTATCTTACCTCAGGCAGTGGGGAAGACCTCGCTCATGTAGCTGTGTCGTCCCCCCCTGTACGCGGAAGCGGAGTGGGCTGGTCCGGCGTACGCCACACCAGCGTAGGAGTATGAATAAATAGACCGGGGCTCTGGGCGTGGTTCACTTCCGGGATGGCCAACGCGCCTGCCAGGGCGGCGCCCCTCACCCTGCCACGAGTCCGCTGCAGTGACCGCCAGCCTCCTCAGCTGATCGCTGCCTTCCGCGACACAGGCCCCCAGCTCACCCAGCGGCACAGCACCGCAGAGTAATGTGTGCGCTGACTACTGCCTTCTGCCTACACTGCGGTCAGCAGGGCGCTCAAATCAAATCCAATCCTGACCTGCGAGGACACGCCATCATCGCTGGCTGCACACCCGCTGAGCGCTTGAGGTGCCACCAACTCAGTGCACCACAAGTCATCGCCACGTGGCTGTGGGCCCTTGCTGACCGCTGCCTCTGGCCTACACTGCGGTCAGCAGGTCCCCCAACTCAAATGGAATCTTCATTCATGGCTGGCGCAGTTCAGTAGGCAACAGACATTGCTTCCAGGGCGGCCCGCCCGGACGACGCATCATCGCAGGCCGCGCACCCGCCGAGCGCTTCCGGTGCCACGAACTCAGTGCAGCTCAAGTCATGGACCCTTTATGATGTAATCTTTTGTGTGTGAGTCCAGTTCTGGTGCCCCTACCTCAGTGCACTGCAAGTCATGGACCCTTTATGATTAAATCTGTGTGTGTGATCCGATGATCACTGTTGTAGTTGTTGCCAGCACCAACCACTCCCTAAGGGCTGGCTTACACTCATCCCACACCCATCCAGCACAGGCGTCACTGGACATGTGACCCTGGTAATAAAAAGGGGCCGGGGCACGTGCCCGTAGCCAGTTCCACCATACATCTAAGTGTGTCTGTGTGGTCATTATGTATGCGTGATGGCCCCTGGCCCTACCACATCACATCGTGCTGTGGACAGCGGACGCAAGCATGTCACCTCAGGCAGTGGGTAAGACCTTGGACATGTAGCTTTGTCGTCCCCCCCTGTAAGCGTAAGCAGAGTGGGCTGGGCCGGCGTACATCAGTCCAGTGCAGGGGTGTGTAGAATTCGCCCGGGGCTCAGGGCGTGGTTCAGTCCTGGCCTGGACAAGGAAGTCACCAATGCGTGTGTCTCTGTTGTAGTGTCGGCGCCACCCGGCCCGCAATCGACAATGTTGCAATGTAGCATGCACCCGGAGGGCGGTCTCGCACGAACGGAGAAATGAAGGAGCGCAAGACTGCTCAGGGTCTTGGCTCATACATGCCAAGTGTTGTGTGTGTCTGCATTGCCGCAGCATGAGCCAAATGCCTAGCCTTAATTGCAGCGCGAGTTCAGCCAGGCATGAACTCTACATCTGTGTCCGCACTATCCTTACCATAGGTCTACACTCACGTGGCCGCCCACCTTCAACGGCCAACATCACAGTGTCGTTGTCAGGCCTGTGGACATGCGCAGACAGGCATGACAATGGTGTGCCATTGGAGTGCAAGTGATGCAACCGCGCAGCGTACACAAGTGAATAGGCTCGGGGGGAGGGAGGAGCAGCTGTGAGGCAACATAACACACAGTGATGCCGCTCATTTGCCACATGCAAGTCATGTCTAACATGAATCCCAAAGTCGCACACATCCCACCCAACAAGCCACATCACAATTCCTGAATGCAAGCAGGTGACAAACTGACATTAGGGATGAAAGCTCCTTTGTCTGAACTATCAGGAGGAAGCACATCTGCACATCCGACCTCGGAATTGCATGTGCCCGGCACCCCCTGACAGATACGATAGCAGTTGAGGACGACTCCCACCCTACGCACAGCCCGACGACAGACCAACGTATACACACCCCACACACAGAAGTCCTTGCTCAGAGTTATCTTGCATGGAATGGCCTTCACACTTACTCCCACACCATCCCAGGCGTACAACCGTTGCACACTTAAACAACTCATTGATTCGAGCTGTGGCATTTCATCCACAGAACTGGCGCAGGTCAGAACAGTGCCGCTTCAACCAGGGCCACTAACGCAATGGCAGAACATCCCGGACACATGCACAACCCCTGTGACGTGATACTGTACCGTGCACGTATGCTGCATTTACTGGGGGCCTTGCCATTGGCAGTGTTGCGGATCAGTTACCGGCTAAGCTTCCTCCTTGCCAACGTCACCTGCGTTCAGGATGTGTTGCATTGTCGATCATGCATATTCGAGTGGTCCATGGATGTCTGCCTATCCAACAGGACGGTAACCGAACTGGATTTCGACATGTGTGTGCGTCCCCTGTTGGCCCACGACCAGGAGTGTCACCGTGATACCCGTCTATGGGATGCCTGGATACTTGGCATACATGCTGGCAGCTGGACCTGGGAAATTGCAGAACTCCTCGTGTGCAGTGACCACATTGAGCCGTTCCCCTATTGGGCTGTAGTGCTAATTGGTGACAGGGGGTGGTCGCAGCACATTTGTCCGGACCTGCTAATGGCTAGGCTCGCCATCCTGTTCGATGGAGTCGACAACAACCTCATGTTGGAAATGATTGCCTACGAAGCTGCAATCGCTTTCATGGACGTGTAACTATGTACCTGCAGCCACAACAGTTTGGAACCCATTGCACATGTCCCGACACCTTGTTGCATCTTGGGGTTCTGGTCACATATCCCAGGACAACAGTGGACATGGCTGCATTTGCCTTGACCCCGAATACGTGGGCAGACAACCACGTGGGGTAACACACACCTGTGAAAGGTGAGGCACTCCCCTGGAGTGGACAGCGGCGCTTGGCAACGTTCCTCATTCTGACATACTGCTGCATTGGTCCGCATGTTGTGGCACTTCTCTTCACAGTATTCAACTGTGGTGTGAGTTGTTTGAATGACGATGTGTGTCTCACTGCCTTTTTGGGTCACGGCCATACATGCGCATTGATAGCATTACCCAGGGAGTACCATTTATGTGGAATCACTGTCCCTACATTCATCAATACTTTCATGCTTAATTGATCAGGGCCATGACACATTAGTGTGAATTTGAATGTTTTATTCGCATTCAGTGGGGTGTTTAAGCTGGACCAGTACAGGGCCATGCAAACCCCACTTTACATTGTCGCCCCGTGGAGGGCCAGCCAGAGTCCTTTAGGGATGGACAGGTTCATCGGAAGAGGAAGACTTCAGTCCGCAGTGTGATTGCTGTGTCATTGGTAACCAATCCAAATATTGCAGTCCATGTCGAGGTGTAACGGGGGACAGTGGAAGATGTTATTCCAGGGCATGATGCAGAGGGCAGAACCAAGCTGAAACAGGCCATATGGCGGTGATGTATGCTACCACTTCAATCTTACCACCAAGCCAGATTCATCATCATCTTCGTCCTCTGATGTGTCAGGTGCCTCACATGTGGGCGGTGGTGTTTGGTCTGCCGCACTGTGTGGCACTGACACTACAGGGCGCGGAGATGTGGATGGAGTAGTAGCAGCAGCAGTCATCCACGCCAGGCCGTGTGGCGGCAATGCCATGATGAGGATCTGCAGGGCATGGAAGATCCCAGCTACATCTTGCTGGTGTGCAGCCGTGGCAGCCAATCGTTCCGCATGCATCCGCTCCATGTTCTCCATGATCCTCTGCATGTGCCCCAACTCCCGGCCACTCTGACTAGACACTTGTTCTTGTTTCTGAGTCATGACTCCAGCGATGTCAGCCATGGATTGTTGGAGAGCATGGAGCGGACAGTGGGTGTCCGTTAGGGACTGTAAGTGGTCCCTGATGGGACTTAGACATCCACGTATGGCATCTAGTTTGGCTGCCATGAGGTCGAACCCCACCGCAGCTGATCAGCCATCTTCTCCTGGCACCCTAACACACGGCGTTGGAATGCCATGTGTTGGTCGTGGGGGTCCTGGGAGCCAGCCGTGGTGGTGGGTGCTTCCTGCTGTGTGGTCTGTGCAGGGGGTGGGGTCTCCTCGATGCAGCTTGGCTGCCCTGCTCCTGGAGGTGGGGTGCCGAAGCTGTCCATGAGCTGCTGGAGGGCGTCGGTGTCAATGTTGGGAAGGTCCTCTTCGTCATCAGTGCTGAGTTGTTGTGTCTGCTCTGCAGGAGGTGTTGATTCTCCCTCTGCAATGTGAAGGGGAGATGCAGATTGACACTGTGTTCACATGTATGTTCACGCATTGTACAAGTTTACTAACGGACTGCATGCCAATGTACAATGTGACTGTTTGTGAAGAGATGCCTATTTGATGTGGGACAGTTGACATTTCTACACCATCAGGGATGTGAGGTTGTACTTGTCCATTGTCATCTCACAGTTTCCTGCTATGCCAAATGCAAATAGCCATTTTCTACACACAAGCGGCAGCAGTTGTGTCCTCTGTTCTGTTGTGAGAGTGTTGCAGTTTGTACCACATTATTGTCAATGTTGAGGTTCTCTTATTCTTTTGTGTGTGTGCTGCATTGTGGGTGTGTTGCCACTTCAGCTCTGATTTGGCTGGCCCTTCTCCCTTTCAGGCGGTGTGCCTTTCACTTCTGTGCTTATACAGTGCTGAGATGTTGCATACTTGGATAAATTGGGCTCTTGGTCGGAGTTGTGACTCTTGGGCATGGTTTGTCCGCAGATGTGCTCTACTTACTTGTGCTTGTGATTGTGCCCATCTCCCCCCGTCCCCGCAGTCCCTGGTCATTACTCACCCTGTTGCTGTTGGCTTAGGTCATGTTGTGCAGTGTCCGGTCCATCAACTCCTGCCACCGTCTCCCCAATGATGACTCGGGTCACCATTTCCTCCATCTCATCCAGCTCCTGGTGTGTCGCTGGACTCCCACCTCCAGTCTGCATTGCTGCTCTCAGGTTGGCAGCGATTTTCAGCTTGGTTTTGCGCTTCACATCAGTCCAGCGCTTCTTGCAGTCGTCCACTTCCCTTTTCTTCACTCCGACTGCATTCACCTTGGCCAAGATGGACTGCCATATTGTATTTTTAGCTGCCAATGTCACAGTGGAGGTGATGAACAGTTGGTGTTGGTGTTCTGTCACCTCCGTAATGAGGATCCTGTTTTCCTACGGACTGATATGCGGGTTCCTCTTATTCTTCTCCTTGCCCTTCCCTGTCCCCGAGGTCCCAGGCTGGTCCTCCGTGGGGCTTGTGGGGTTCTGGTTGTCCTCTGTACTTGCTCCGGCTCCCTCCATGGTGCTTTGCAGTTGTTTGTGTTTTGTAGGTGTTTTTTTTTGCCGCTTTTATAGTGATTGTTCCCGCCTTACTTGTGGGACTTGCGGGCCTGGCGCTGCTTTTCGCTGGATTTTTATCGCAGTTGGGCCCATCGCAACTTTTTTCACGTTCGGGTTTCCTTTTTTATCGCCGTTGCGGTAGTTGTATCGCGGACATTTTAGGCGTTCTCGGGAAACTATCGCATGTTACCGCCGTGTTTGGAATACGACGTTGACACGGAGTTATTTTCCCGCGATAGACAACGATATGGAAAATTGCGTTAGCCTATGTTGGCGATGTTTATTGCACGTTCTTGTGAATATCCCCCTCTTTGTCCCTGAAACCTGATGCCTGTTTCCTGATCACTGACAAAACATACACTCATTGACAATTAGAATAGCATTGTGTTTTGTATAGTGAAAATTATTTTTCAGTGTTCAGTTATAGCACTAAACAGCAGCAGTAGGCCGAGGTCCTTTCACACAGAATAATCACTGAACAGCAGTATTAGTGCATGTTTCCCTCACAGACAGAAGAGATTCAGCAAATGTACTTGGTGCACAAACCTATCCAATATACACAGAACAGTTGCAGCATGGCCATCAGTATTAAACTCTCTCTTGCATACACATAACCGAACAATACAGGCAGTAGGCCAGGAGTCTCCAACCTTTTCTGTAGTGAGAGCTACTTCTGATCAGTGAAAATCATCGTGAGCTACTGAAGGCCAATCAACTTATGCATTGTTACCAGATACCCCACGCCCAACTTCATTGCCCTTAAGTATAATGTCCATAGAGCCAGATACTATGGTTTGAACAAAATACTTTGACTAGGGTCACTATGATAGGGCTGCAATGTGCGTCAGTGAAAACGTGGTCTTTTGGAATGAATCAACATGTGTGCATATGAATGGGATATTTGTGTATGTGAGAGCCTGTGTTGTGTCTGCACTTGTGACACACAACATACCTTTTGCCATATGTGGCACCATTACATGCATAACAAAAACATACAACCATTTTTTTGAATGGGATACATTTAAAGTGCAAAAAATGTTCTGCAACACATTCATAATATGGGAACATTTTACCGCACTTCACATCTCTCGGTCTTAAAATAATAACTGTATTTTTCAGTAATAAATATGGCACCATGTCTACCAGCCAACTGGGAGCAAGATGCCAGGTGTGTGTAATGGTGACACTTTGAAATGGGAAAAAAATAAAACTGAAGAGTTAATTTTATGTTTATATGGATTCTATAAAATTCATCATTTAAATGTTCTCCCATTTCCAAGTGTCACATATACACACAGCAAGCATTACGCTCTCACAAGCCTGTAGGCTCAGGGCCATATTTATGACAGAAAAATACAGTCATTTGTTTAAACGGGATGAATTTAAAGTGAAGAAACATGCTTCATAAAACATTAAGACATAATTGGCTTAATTAAAAGTGGAGAAAAACATTAATACTTATGGCATGATTTAGATCTTGGCGGGACTACCGTTGTCCATCTGTGGCAGAGTTTAGAAGAACTTCGCCAAGCTGAAGGCATTCCAGCCCGCCCGATTTCGATGTATGCAGGTTGAATATCCATCCGTGTTTACCGTTGCGTACACGGCTCACCACTAATGATGCAACAGACTCCTCTGCTGACCAATAGTACTCTGTCACCTTCTGGGCAGGGAGGTTGCCACGAGTCTATTTAAATTTGGTGTGCAGACAAAATATTGAGTTGGAAATTTTGAACTACAGGAATATCAAGTCCTAAATATCGACAGTGAGAAATATCGACAGCAAGAATATCGTGGTCAAGAATATCGATTTGAAGGTAAGAAATAACGTTTAAAAAATATAGAAGTCAATAATATCGTTTGCAAAAATATAGTTGTTTAAAATATCGATTTTTTAATTAGTATTATGTATTTTAGTATATATTTTAAATGTATGTGATTTTTTTTTGTATAAGTATTGTTTATGTTTTTTAAAATTTGTGTTACATTTTTAGTAGTTATCAATTTTATTTTAATAAAATTTTGTGTTTTTTAGTTCTGTAGGGGGTTGTTGGTTTATAGGGAATAGGGTGGGAAGTAATTTAATCATAATAAATTCATTATATATTTTTATTTATTAATATTTATTTAATTGAGATTTTATAGTGTTAATTGTGGGAAGTAATTTATTTTTAATTAATTATTAATTTGTTGTTAATTAATATTAATTAATTGAAAATTAAATATGGAAATCGTGTAATTAATTTTAGTTGCGGGTTGTGGGGTATATAGGGGTAAAGAGTGGGAAGTAATTTATTTTTAATTAATTAAATATGGGAATTGTGTAATTATTTTTAGGTGCAGGTTGTGGTGTTTATAGGAGTAAAGGGTGGGAAGTAATTTATTTTCAATTAATTAATAATTAGTTGTTAATTAATAATATTTCATTAATTGAAAATTAAATATGGGAACTGTGTAATTAATTTTAGGTGTGGGTTCTGGGGTTTATAGGGGTAAAGGATGGGAAGTTAATCAATTTCTATGTGTTTTAATTTGTTTTTTAATTAATAATATTTATTTAATTGATAATTAATTATGTTAATTATGGAAATACATTTTATTTTTAATTTAGATGTGGGTTGTGAATTGGGTGGTGTTATAGGGTAGGATGTAAATAAAATACATGTATGTAATAATGTTTTTGTTTCTAAATAATTTGTAACTAAAAATATTTGTTTGAAAAATATTTTTATATTTTATTTAATATAACATTTGTAGGTATTTGTGATATGTATTTAACATTATATGTTTTTATTTTTTTACTTTATAATATTAAATATATTTGTATTTTAATGTTTTACATATTCATATATATTTTTTAATTTATTTTGTTTTTCAAATATTTTTTGTTGTTGATATTTTGTTTGTTTTTAATTTTGAATTGACTGTAGTGGGAATAGTAATTTTGTATCCCTCCGCAATCCAACACTTTACCTACTGTTGCACTGACTGGAGTGGGAATAGAAATTTTTACCCCTCCGCTATCCAACACTTTCCCCACTGTTGCACTGACTGGAGTGGGAATAGTAATTTTTACCCCTCCGCTATCCAACACATTCCCTACTGTTGCACTGACTGGAGTGGGAATAGTAATTTTTACCCCTCCGCTATCCAACATTTTCCTAACCGTTGGACTGATTGGAGTGGGAATAGTAATTTTTACCCTTCCACTATCCAACACTTTCCCTACTGTTGTACTTATTGGAGTGGGAATAGTAATTTTTATCCTTTCGCTATCCAACACTTTCCCTACTGTTGCACTCATTGGAGTGGGAATAGTATTTTTTACCCCTCGGCTATCCAACACTTTCTCTACTGTTGCACTGACTGGAGTGTGGATAGTAAATTTTATCCCTCCGCGATCCAACACTTTCCCTACTGTTGCACTGACTGGAGTGGGAATAGTAATTTTTACCCCTCCGCTATCCAACACTTTGCCTACTGTTGCACTGACTGGAGTGGGAATAGTACATTTTATCCCTCCGCTATCCAATACTTTCCCTACTGTTGCACTCACTGGAGTGGGAATAGTAATTTTTACCCATCCGCTATCCAACACTTTCCCTACTGTTGCATTAATTGGAGTGGAAAATGTAAGTTTAAATAGTTTTAAATAGTTTAATGTTTTAATTAATAATAGAATGTTTTTTAACATACATTTATGTTATTGGTATGTGTATATATATATGTATTTGTTACATTTTTATATATTTTCAAAAGTATCAAATAAATTTAAATTAATAGTTTAATTGTTTTACAGTAAATATATATAATAATTATTATATATGTGTGTTTAACTTTTTAGGTTAAGTTCATTTGTTATTTTTGTTAAAATGTATATGAAATCATTTTAAAAAAATTAATTTTATTATTTAATATATTTAATATTTATTATTTTATTTTATATATATATATATATATATATTGTTATACAAAGGGTCCATCGTTTGAAAACGCACTCGGAATCTGCATAGTGAAAAGCAAGACGGCTTCTCAACATTCGGAGATTTCTGCTCAGCCTTACGCGTTTCGGAGCGCTTCTGCTCCTTGTTCACAGGCATACGTGTGCGAGCACAAAAGAAATCAAAGAGGCACTGTTCTCAGCATGTATTTTTATAACACCCTCAATTGGGAATCAGGTGATTTCAGTCAGTGCTGCATGCTGGTATTTGTAGTTAGTGCAATCAAATTGTTTTTACCTTCGTAGGTTTATTAATTTTCTTTCCCAGTGCTCCTTTACTTGTTGCCACAGTGGGCTCTGCGCTCGCACACGATATTGAAAAATTGTTATATTCCTTTAGTAGGTCTCCAAATCGTTAGAGTTGTCGTCATTTATGCCAGCCGATTCCACCAAGAGGGAGACCTGACACAGTTCTGTCTCCTTGGCCCCTTAACATGAGGTGGTGCATCTTCGCGGCTAGGATTGCCGTAAATATATATATATAAACAATATTTTTTACATCTAAATTTATGTCTTTGATATTTTTTTCCCGATATCTTTATAAATATAGGATGTCGATATTTTTGACATCTATATTTTTGACTCGATATTGTGGTATGGGGATGTTTTGGGTGTCGATGTTTTGTCAGTGAACCTTTAGATTTCATAGTTATGCTGGCTGTGTCCTAGCGGTGGTTTCCAGATAGAAGGATTCCGTAGCAGGCCACAACAATGTACCTTTATTGTGGCCACTGGATAGATGCTAGCATTACACACCTGATATCCTTTGCCTAATTTCTTTCACCTGCATACCATCCTATAAAACACACTCCATTTCAGACCATGATTCTTTGCCACTCCACTGCATCACAACATTTGAATGGAGAAATTTGCTCACTGAAGTCAGGGTATTTTTTTGGTTTTCCCTGTTTCTTGTCCCTTTTTCTTCTTTCATGTATTCCCTTGTGGTTGATTATTTTGATTTCATTATATTTATTTGGATATGGCAGGGAGGGAAACCCCATTTTACAGAGGGTGAATTGTTAGTCATGGTGGATGAAATCATTAGAGTAGAGCCCCAATTGTATGGAGCCCAAGTACAAAATACAACCATATCTCAGAAAAGGCAAATGAGGGCAAGAATAGTTGACAGAGTGAATGCTGTAGCAAACAACCTGTGCACACAGGATGAAATTAGGAAAAGGTGGAATGACCTGCAGGGGAGAGTGTGTTCCTTGGCCTCCAAGTGTCACCTGGAGGACCAGAGAACTGGTGGTGGTTTTCCCATCCCCACCTTACAACTTTTTACCTGCGAGGAGACGGTCTTGCAGATCCTACATCCTGAAGGCTTGACAGGAATCCCTGGTGGAGTGGAGACTGGTAGGTTAGACTTTGGAATGTGTCACTAAACCTAAATCTCGTTTTTCAGTTTAATTTAGCTGTTGCTAATGTGCTTTGCACCTTTGTTTGACATATCAACCTAGATATATCAGTTTAATTTATTTTGTTTTGTTTGCTTGTTTGAATGTATTTTGTGGTAGTTAGAATTACAGGTTTCAGTCTCCAGTACAGTTCACATGATGTAATGGTGCGTTTACCCCAAATAACATATCTCATACATATGTTTTATTGTCTAAATGTCAGTTTTTTGTTCTTATTACATATCTTCACAAGGTATGTTTAACTTACAGTTTTACAAGTGTTGTGCATGTTTAATAGAGATAACTACAACTACCATGATGCCTTGTTGTTTTTATGTGAAAATAAAATTGCACTGTAAATGTTGCTCATTCTCTCTTTTCTGTCAAATTTCCACATATGTTGAAGGGTTATGTAGTTCATCAATCTCTATTTCATGCTATGTTTTTAACCCCTTCGCCGCGGCGCGAATTCCGCCGCGGCTCGGGGGGGCTAGGGGGTGAGCATGGAGCTTCGGTGCTCATGACGGCACCACTCGTCATGAGTCACGGGCGGCGTGTGCTCATGACGGCGTGGTTCCGTCATGACCACGCCCGCTCATTAAGTCACCCGCACAGGTGGGGAATTAATGCCGCGTGGGCAGAGCGGCCGTGGCATGACGGAACCACGCCGTCATGAGCACACGCCGCCCGTGACTCATGACGGCGTGGTGCCGTCATAAGCACTCAAGGGGTTAAATGTGTTTGTGTTTAATGTTGTATGTTGTCCTATCCTTGGTATCTCTTTGAATCGATGGCATTTGTTTCACAAATCAAAGTTTTCTGATTTACAAATGTGAAGGTATGTAATTTTGTATGCTGAGTATAAGTTGTGATATTTTTTAAACACATTTACTCTGCAAAGTTTATATGATGAGTAATGCTATATATCCTTCTAAATTGTGTAATTGTAATTTTTTTGCCTGCTAGGCCTTGGAATGGTTTCTGTCACATTTCTCCTCTCTACTTAGGGGCCGATTCCGAACCGGGTTGGAAATCGTTCCGACCGACACGGACCGGGACTGAAGTCCGACCGACTCGTACAGGCGCCGTCCGACCTGGCAAGTACGATGCGTCCCGGTCGAAATCCAACCGACTCGCACAGAATCAATCCGGACTGACCGAAACGTACAGAAAACAGTGCCCCGCTCGGAAACGAACCCAAAACCTTCCGACCGACACGGAACAGCTATAGTTCTGACCGACACGAACACGCGCCGTACAACCTGCCAAGTACGATGCAATGCGTCGTGGATGAAAGCGAGTCGCACGGAGTCCAAGCCGTACAACCGATTCGTACGGAACAGAGAGATTGGCAAGAAAAAGAGCCCATCGCTAACAGCGCGTACGTGAAACATGCAACATAGCACAATGTCAGTGTGACCGACTCGGATCACGCCGCAAGTGATGCCACAGGCGTACGACCCGGTCAACTGAACGTCTCCGTCAGGCCCTAAAGAAATCATGGAATTGACACAGAAAAAGGCCAAACAGGCAGTTCGAAAACCAAAAAAATTCAATATTCAAACCAATAAACACCCACAACTCCACCTATAAAAAGTGCAAAAATCCAGACCATGATCCTTTGCAAATCACACAGACCTGCAAACAGACAACACCACCACACTGAGACATACAGCCACAACCTACACACTACACACCACTAGCACCACACAATAAGCACACTCACAGACACCCAGCCATACACATACTCACCAACCCTCACTACCACACCCACCCACCCATCCATCTCCACCACCACCCATCACCATGCCCCCAAAGAAGAATCCAAAGTTCACAGACAGTGAGTTGGAAGTCATGGTAGATGAAATCATCAGAGTAGAGCCACAGTTATTTGGCTCCTTGGTCCAACAGAACCCCCTATCCCAGAAAAGCAAGATGTGGGCGAGGATTGTCGACAAGGTGAACGCACTAGCACCTAGCATGCGCACAATGGACGACATCAGATACAGGTGGTACGACATACGCAGGAGGGTCAAGAAACTCATCGGCAAAGAACATGCCCTGAGCCAGCACACTGGCGGCAGTCCCCCTGCCAAACCGGTGCATTTCACTTCCTGGGAGGAGAAGGTGCGGTCCATGCTCCCACCAGTTGGCCTCCATGGATTGCCTGGAATACCAGAGCCTGGTGAGTACACAAACAACTATTCCAAATTGTGATGTAATAGCAATCCGCACCCACAGACATTAATGTCAGGGGGACAGAGAAAACATTCACTGTCATCAAGCCACAGCAACCTAAAGATAACTATCCTCTCATGTGAATGCGACCTAGAGAAACACAATACCTGCAATGTCCCAGTAACATGTACCTAGGCCAATACATGTACAAACCCACTGACAAATACACCAGGGATTTGGCCCCAAAAACCACCAAACACCGTCAGCCATCATGCTACCACAGTAACACACACTCCCAGGGAAGTGGAGTCACAGGAAGGAAGGTTTGGTGTGCCGGGAAAGTGGGTGTAGCTGAAAGCATGATGGGATTTGTAGTCACAGCCCATAGTCCCCATCCCACATGTCCCAGGAATACCCCCATGCACCATGCTCACCTCACTGGGAGTGGCAAAGTACTGCCAAGATTGCTGAAACTGGGCTCTGGTGTGGGGAGCAGAAGGCCTTGCTGGGACTTGGGCTCCAACAAACACCAGGACACCACTGTAAGACAACTTGAACATGTACTTAGACTCACTGTCATGGAAGCATGGCCCATGGTGGCCTATCTGGTCCAGGGGGGAGGAGGAGTGCAACCTCAGACTACATCTCCCAGCAGGCCCTGTCACACACACCACTCCCACCAACAACAAACAACACACCTGGGACTAAGCACAACCTGAGACTCATGGTAAATCGACTTCCAAGATGCCTGACACTAGGCCCTGGGGGGAGGAGCAGCAATACATGGTGGTATTTGTGTGCCAATGCAGATTGTAACTACAAACATACCTGCAATGTAACAGGAAAGATTCCCATTCACAAAAGTCACTAAACTGAGAACAAACTCACAGCAAGGCAATGGGATCCAAACACTAGTCACATGCAGCAGCCATCTTGTCAGCACACATTCAATACCAGGAAAGCTGAGTCACAGGAAGGAAGCATGGGTTTGCTGGGAAGGTGGGTGGAGTCAAATGCATGATGCGAGTTGAAGTCACAGCCCTTGGTCCTCATCACACATGTCCCAGGAATACCCCCATGCACCATGCTCACCTCACAGGGAGTGGCAAAGTACTGCCAAGATTGCTGAAACTGGGCTCTGGTGTGGGGAGCATGTTGTACCTGCTGCTCAGCCAGTATGAGTGTGGAGTAGAATGTTGGTGTGGATGGAATGTTGGATGTCTGTGAGTGTCAGTTGGGTATGGGCTGAGCAGCAGGGTGGCTGCTCCTGGTGGGGTTTTCCTTGTTTTCTACTTATAACAACTTGAATAAAGAACTTAACTAATCTACGCATGGAGTCCGGACTATCATTCGATAACAACATTTGGCGATGATCTTGAAGAGGAATCCACGTGTGCCACCTATTGGAAAAAGAAAATATGACAGAAACGGAACTTGAAGCCTAAGGAAATTATAAGGTAAAGGATAAAGGACTTTTTAAATAAATTAATTGAATTTAACGCTATCTGGCACCTAAACCCCACCAGTGACCCTGCCATCGGTCACCCTAAAACCCAAGTGTGCCAGATCCAGCTGTGCTTATCAAGGGCTAAGTACGAGTTCCAACATTAACAGTTGAAATATGTTAATTGGGGGCAAACATCAGACTCCAGTGTTAACAGTTGAAATATGTTCGAGGGCAGAGATCGAGTTACTGTTGACATGTGTTGATCGGGAGCAAAGACCGAGCTCCGGTGTCATGCTCTGACTGAGATGCGGAGTGAAGTGGTTAAGCACTCTGGGGATTTACACTTGTTGAAATATGATGATCGGGGGTAAAAAACTGAGCCCCGGTGTCTGGTGATTGAACACTCTGAGGACTTGCATCTTGAATGTGTTTATCGGGGGCAAGGATCGGGCCCCAGTGTTGTCTGATGGCGTTTAACAGGGACGAAATTCACCCGGTATTTGTACTGAAAGAATCACAACTTGATTCAATGCGCCTTCACTGATTTATTGAAGCGTGTGCAGCATGTAGTCTTTTCATCGTTTTTATCAAACTGTGCCATATGGTGTCCTTGGTGATGGATTAACTGTTTCAGTTTGTTTTTAAAAAATAAGTATTGCACAAGATGGCCAACGCACGCACCGATTTACCTCATGGAGAGCTTCAGCGTCATCGTGCAACCATCTCTTCAGTGACGACTTTTCACTCCATACGCGTCAGTATTTCTGTGTGGCAATAATGGGTGCATGTTCGTGCAGAGAACCACCCGGTTCTACGTCGATTTGCATGCCTCCATTTTTTTATTTTTTTTATTGTGTGAGTAACCTATGGACACGCAGTTTACAAGACCAGGTATTGCCAATAAAGTGAATTGAAAATTACAGATTGCTGGAAACGTTGCTGCGCAGAGATCGTCAGAGAGATGTGGAGCTATTTATTGAACAGTTTTCTTCCTGCCGACGTCTGCCAATCACGTTACTGGTATGGAAATAGTGTGTATTGAATGTTTAAATACCTAGTAAATCGCTGTATTAATATCGGCAGTGTGCATTATTAACCAGTGTGACAACAGTGACTTAAAAAAAAAAACAAGAGAGAATAGGTGCAGAGAGTCCAGAACTGGAACAGCGATCCGGAACAGCGATTCCAGAAGCTCGTCAGTGAGCCCATAATGGGACAAATCTTCCATAATTTGAACCATCACAGAGTGCTTGATTAAAAAAAAAAAAACATGAGTGTGATAAAGGGCAGAGAGCCCAGAACCGGGACAGCGATTTTAAAAACTACAGTCCAGAGTGAGCCCAGTTATTGGACAGAAAAGCTGAAACGGGACAAAGGTTCCAGTAGTGAAGCGGGTCTGAGATCTTATGATGGGGACAAATGTCCTAGTATTGGAAGCGGGTTTGAGAGCCCAGGTTGGGGACTAAGGTCCCAGAATTTGACCCACGATAGAGAGCCCAGTTCCATAACCAGAATGGGGAGGGTACAAAGGTCCCAGAATTTGAACCACGACAGAGAACGCAATCCCATAACAAAATTGGGAGGGGACTAAGGTCCCAGAACTTGAACCGCAACATATTGCCTAAAACGGGGACAAATGTCCCAGAAGCTGAACTGGCTCTTGGTGCCCGGAATGAGGGGGTTATGGTCTCATAACTGGAACCAGATCAGAGGCTTGTTGTGTATAAGTTGGTGGTGAAGTGTTAGGCCACTTATTGGTTTGATGTCGTGTATGAGGTGGCTGAGAAGTGTTAAGTCACTCATTGCTTTCATGTCGTGTATGAGATGGCTGTGAAGTGTTAGGTCACTCATTATAATATGGTTGTCGTTAGAATGACGGTGCGTGAATTGTATTGTTTCTATTGGTATGTTAGTTAGCGTGTGTGTGATGCGCAATTATATTTTGTTGCTGAGTGTGTGTAGCAGTGCCATTAGGATATTGGTTTGCGCCTTCTTGTTTGGTTGTTCCATGACGCGCCGCTTTTTGGTTTGTTCCCCGTGTGTTGCTCTTCGTGTCGGTCTGGCCAACTGTCATGATCCGTGGCATGTGGGGTTTGGTTTGTGATCTTGAATGGCGGTTGGCGGTTGTTTGCTTTGTGATGTTGGATGGCGGTTGTTTGCTTTGTGATGATGGATGGCGGTTGTTTGGTTTGTGATCTTGGATGGCGGTTGGCGTTTATTTGTTTTGTGATGTGCGATGGTGGTTTGAAAGGGAAAGGGATGTGATGTGATGTGATGTTTCTTGTGTGATGTTTTATTATCGCCCTGAGTGAGATGTGGTGTGACATCTTCTTTTTCACAGTTCAGTGCTATTTGAGATGTGGTTCAGTGCGAGATGTGGTGATGTTTTTTATGTTGATGTTTATATTATGCTTCTGTGCGAGATGTGGTGAAATGTTTATTTTATTATTTAGTGTGGTTATGAGTGTGGTCTTTTGTGTACCTATTTATGTATGCTTTCTTTTGTATTAATGTATTGCATCCAATGTTTATATTATGCTTCTGTGCGAGATGTGGTGAAATGTTTATTTTATTATTTAGTGTGGTTATGAGTGTGGTCTTTTGTGTACCTATTTATGTATACTTTCTTAGGTATTAATGTATTGCATTCAATTTTGTGGCGATATGTCTATGTTTCATTTACCATATCGTCATTCTTTTAATTGTTTTAGTTAAAATGTTTTGCAATGCATTTGTTTTCCCATAAAGAAGGGAGATGTGTTGTACCTGCTGCTCAGCCAGTATGAGTGTGGAGTAGAATGTTGGTGTGGATGGAATGTTGGATGTCTGTGAGTGTCAGTTGGGTATGGGCTGAGCAGCAGGGTGGCTGCTCCTGGTGGGGTTTTCCTTGTTTTCTACTTATAACACCTTGAATAAAGAACTTAACTAATCTACGCATGGAGTCCGGACTATCATTCGATTACAACAGAGCACAAGGCCTTGCTGGGACTTGGGCTCCAACAAACACCAGGACACCACTGTCAGACAACTTGAACATGTACTTAGACTCACTGTCATGGAAGCATGGCCCATGGTGGCCTATCTGGTCCAGGGGGGAGGAGGAGTGCAACCTCAGACTACATCTCCCAGCAGGCCCTGTCACACACACCCCTCCCACCAACAACAAACAACACACCTGGGACTAAGCACAACCTGAGACTCAAGGTAAATCGACTTCCAGGATGCCTGACACTGAGCCATGGGGGGAGGAGCAGCAATACATGGTGGTATTTGTGTGCCAATGCAGATTGTAACTACAAACATACCTGCAATGTAACAGGAAAGATCCCCATTCACAAAAGTCACTAAACTGAGAACAAACTCACAGCAAGGCAATGGGATCCAAACACCAGTCACATGCATCAGCCATCTTGTCAGCACATTCAATACCAGGAAAGCTGAGTCACAGGAAGGAAGCATGGGTTTGCTGGGAAGGTGGGTGGAGTCAAATGCATGATGGGAGTTGAAGTCACAGCCCATAGTCCTCATCACACATGTCCCAGGAATACCCCCATGCACCATGCTCACCTCACAGGGAGTGGCAAAGTTTGAAGCCCAAGATTGCTGAAACTGGGCTCTGGTGTGGGGAGCACAAGGCCTTGCTGGGACTTGGGCTCCAACAAACACCAGGACACCACTGTCAGACAACTTGAACATGTACTTAGACTCACTGTCATGGAAGCATGGCCCATGCTGGCCTAACTGGTCCAGGGGGGAGGAGGAGTGCAACCTCAGACTACATCTCCCAGCAGGCCCTGCCACACACACCTCTCCCACCAACACCAAACAACACACCTGTGTGAGGCACGGAAGTGCACGTTTCGCAATGTCCATGTAAGTCAATTAAACTATACATGAGCTGTCCATGCACACAGCTCTACGTGCACATAAAACGCATCAGGTTATCAGGACAATGTTCCAACCTACATAGGCATCTGCCTGTGATAATTGAGGACAATGCTATGCACATACACTCATCATGAAGCATAGTACCTATTTTAATGTGTGTGATACGTTGATGTGTGCTGAACCACAACATACATTGTGTGTCTCTTCCACCCACAGGGGCAGCTGGGGAAACTGCAAGAACAGACGAGGAAGATTCCCAGTCCCAGACTCTGGTTGACACAGAACTGGCTGGTGTGGATACCTCTCACTCCTCTGACGACGACCACGAACAACCTGGACCCTCCGGTGTGGATCAGCGTGCAGCAGCAGTAACATCTGCCCCCCCTGCCACCACTCCTGCTACATCTGACAACACCCAGATGACCCCTACTAACAACGACAGACCAAGCCAACCCAACACCGAGGGCACAGCAACACAGGGCACCCTGGAGGTGGCTGCCAATACCACCAGTGCCATCACAGGAGGAGGCCCAGTGTCGTCTGTGCCTGCAACAGCAGGACATGCTCGTGGGGATAGGGGTGGTGGGAGTGGGGGCAGGCTGAGGCCACGTCATGCCCATGGTGCTGCACCCCAAGCTGATCCCCAGTTGGGACGCATCATAAATGCGTACCAGCAATGCCCCGGAGACTTTGGCCAGGTTGTGGGGCACCTCAGGGACATTAAACAACAGCAGGCTGAACATCATGCCAGATTGGACGCACACATGTTGCGGGTGGAGACACACATGGCCCGCATGGAGTCCAAGATGGACAAGTTGGATGACTTGGCGGTGCACAGAGACATACTTGGATGCCTACGTCAGATTGCAAACAACATGGCCCCACCTCCCTGTGTGCCCACTACATCAGTTGCCACAACATCTGCAAATGCCACAGGTAGGGAGGTGGACTCTGATGGAAACTCCAGCGCACCGCCCCAGCCTGCACCTGAGGGACCCCCCCAAAGAAGACGAGGGGTCGTCCAAAGAAGGACAAGTGAAAGGCAGCTGGCCATGCACATCCCCCAGGAAGTGAACACCTGTTCCTGATGTCCACCATTGTGTGCAAACACTTCACCTTGTCGACTGTCCCCAACTCTCCCACATGTGATGGAGGGTCTGATTTGAACCAATGGATCTAATGAATGCTGAAGCAGTGGCAATCAGCCCACAGGTCCAGCATGCCAAGGATTGTCAGATGTGTGGACACAGAGGAAGCACACCACAAACTGATGCGCACCTTTATTACACATACACAACAAGTAAACTAAACATCAGATGCAAGGTACCCTCACATGACAGTGATCAAAAAGTAACCAAGAATGGCAGACATGCCAGCACCGGGGTGTGTGGGATGATGCATCCGGGAACATGAAAGGTTGCACTCTGTGACCGTATTGTGCGTTTCAGAGGTTACATGTCACCAGACAACAGCCAATGGACCCTGTGAATGACAGACATACAACAGTATTGAAATCACTAAATCACTGCATACATCTACAATACACATTACAAACACTATTTCAAAGAGTTGTGAAAAGATCCGAAGATTCATGGCAACACTGATTGGGAGGACATACTAACTCAAGGGACACATCAATGCAACAATCATGACACGTAGCATGCAGAAACACATATGCTCTCACAGTGCACAACACAGACACATATCAGGTGATGCAAGAATTGTTGACAACACATCACTGTATACTCACAATTAGGAGAAGAAGTTGTTGATGAGCTGAGTCCGGACATCCCCCTCACCCTCATCGTCACTCGCAACATGTCCCAGGCCCGGATCCTCCCATGCTGGCAGTTGATGGCCGTCATCATCTTCGATGAGAGGCACCTCCTCCCTCACTGCCATGTTGTGTAGCAGGCAACACACAATAAATATCTTGCACACCTTTTCAGGTGCATATTGGAGGGCCCCTCCTGTCCGGTCCAGGCAGCGGAATCGGCTTTTCAGGAGTCCAAATGTCCGCTCAATCACTCACCTGGTCCGCCCATGTGCTTCATTGAAACGTATATGCGCTGGTGTGACAGGGTTCCTAAGAGGTGTCAGCAACCACGGCATGTTGGGATACCCGGAGTCACCTGCATACAAACAGCCAAACATGTCATGGGTCAGGAAAGAGCGTGTAATCCCAAGATACTTAAAACACACAAGGTAAAGTGCAATTACACACCGACAAGTCAGGCACGCTGGTTCTGCAGCTGTGACATCATATGTGGTATCCTGCTATTCCGCATGATGTAGGCGTCGTGTGCTGAACCAGGGAAACGGACACAGAGATGTGAAATTGTCATGTCCGCAAGACATACCACTAGGGCATTAATAGAGTGAAAATGTTTACGGTTGCGGTAAGTCTGCTCATGGGCCTGTGGTGGTACCAAAGCCACATGTGTCCCATCAATTGAGCCGATGACATTTGGCATCCCTCCCAGTGCATAAAAAGCTCCCTTTATGCCTGGCATTTGTTGTTGGTTGGGAAATAGGATGTATCGGTCCAGATACAACAACATTGCCTCCAAAACATCACGGAGAACACGACTGAACATGGTCTGTGATATCCCACCAGCACCCGCCACTGTATATTGGAATGTTCCGGTGCCAAAAAAATGTAGGGCTGCCATCACCTTCACCTTGGGGTCAGCGCAGTTGGATATGCATGCCCAGGTTGTAAATGTGGGGACAACTGCTCCTCCAAATCCTCAATCAGCTGGCTTGTGAAGCGGTACCGTCGGATGCAGTCACGTTCAGCCATGGTTGCAAGGTCCGGGAAGGGTCTGTGGACATTGGGTCTCCTGCAGTACATAGGGAATCAAAGAAAGTATTTCAGTTCCCCCACATCTGTGGCTATGACCATGCCAAATACCACATGCTACATCACATCAGGACACAATTGAGTCAGGTGTGTGCAATTCAGCATGGACACATATGCCAGCCATGTGCCCCTCACCTAACATGTCAGCTCCACATGGTGACACTACAAGTGCCATGCTCTGCTGTTGACAAACTGTGGGCCCTGTCACAGTACATCTGAACATATGTCACATATCAAACACACACCTCAATAACTAGTGAGGATAGTTGTGTTGTCAAAATGACAGGGGACTGGCAGTCACACACACGGGGAACATGTATTGCAACATGGACACAGTCACCATGTAATGTCTGATGTACACGTTCCAACACAACCATCAGTTGTCTGCATGGCAAACTTGGATATCTGTGACACACAGACACAACACCAAATCACATGCCCAAAACTGATGGAGGTTTGGGGGGATTAACAACTCCCAGATACAAATATGTCCATGTGCCTACCACTATACGCAAATACTCATGATGTACCACACACAGCAAGGCCAGGGACAAACATGACATATCATATGCAATGTAGGGTTCATGTAACATGGCAATACACAATGTGCCCCTGTAACTGTGCCCAGGCCACGTGTGTTGACCAGCAAAGTCCTCAAGCACAGTAGGGAGGTGCATCACCCACAATGCCTTTTTGTGACCATGTAACATGGCACATCCTGGTAGTGTGTACCACATTGTGCACATCAAATATGACATGTGTAGACATGTACCCACACATGTAATGAAGCATGAATAGTGATTGCCTGTACTGTGTGACAGGCTGTCACTGTGTTGTCCAGCCCCTCAGTCCATGTCAAAACATTTCGGTTGGCAGCTTCTGACCATCGAATGTAATGGTCACACAGGCGTGTGCGATTGTGAATGACGCGTCGGACACTTAGGGACCAAGGCATACGCACGCCTTGGTCATAGACTGTAATGGCTATATATGCAGGTGCGATTTGAGGAGACGCGTCGGACACTTAGGGACCAAGGCGTACGCACGCCTTGGTCATAGACTGTAATGGCTATATATGCGGGTGCGATTTGAGGAGACGCGTCGGACACTTAGGGACCAAGGCGTACGCACGCCTTGGTCATAGACTGTAATGGCTATATACGCGGGTGCGATTTGATAAGACGCGTCGGACGCCTAGGATCCAAGGCGTACGCACCCATTGGCTATTGGCTGTCATGGAGACGAGCCTTGTGTTTTGCTACGTGTACGACTCGTGTGCTGCCAGATTCTGTTGGGCCACTACAACAATGTTGCAAATTCAATGGTGTCATGATGCAGAAAGTTTGAACGATGCGGAAGGCGTGTCCGATGCATTCAAAGTCATGGATTGGGCAAATTCGGATAATGCGAACGAGTCTGACCTATCTCTTTGGCTGCATCGAACAGATACTGCCTCTGTAGCACAGATATAAGGCTGTCTGTTCCCCAGAGACTGCACTTGCTTGCACTACATGACACAGGACTGCATTTCATCACACCACTGCTGCTGTCTCTGCATCCTCTGTATCCTGCAATGGCACGTACTGTGGAGAGGGCCCCAGCATTCACTGAGGAGGAGAACTAGGCCCTGCTGGACAGCCTCCTCCCACAGTGCTGCAAGCTGTATGGGAAACCAGGGGAGCAGGTGAGTGTGGAGTCCAATGCCTTGGCATTTGTACATGTAGTCTGACTGGCATTACTAGCATTGTGCTCACCAAGGGCAAGCATGCACACTGAGTAAGTTCAAGTTTCTGAGTGTGCTGATGCATGTACACAGCTGGCAATGTTTCTGATTGACTTACTGTCCTTTTTCCCTTATTTAAATGTGTTTATGTGTGACATACAATTGACTAATAGTGACACTTCCTGACATGCAAAACCTAGCATTGATGAAGAGGGGAATGTGACAATGTCTGCCATTCCAGCCATTTCAGCAACCAAAAACTGTAAGGGCAACTATGAACTGCTGCAATACACCAGACATGTAAGGGTACCAATCTGCAGGAGGGCCTCATGGTGGTTTGGGAATAAGAAATTGCCAGTTCATTGCAGTGAGATAGTTGATGAAGAGTTGTACCACAGCTGCAGACCCTAGACCCCAGCTCTCCTCATCAGCTGTGTTGCAGATACAGTGCTGTATGCTTGGCTGCGAAAGTTAAGCAAACACCTGTAAGCCCCCCCGGTAGCAAATTTGCTGACTCAATTGATATGTTGTTGTTGCCAGTGTTCACTAATCAATGTGGGTCATGCAATCTAGGGAGAGGCTGGGGAGGGGGTGTAAGTGGAATGACCCATGTGATTGGTCTACCCGTGCTGGTACACATCCTGTGCAACTCTGTGCCTCACAGTGTCCGGTCTGAGCAGTGAGTGGGTGTCCACTCTGAGGCCATCGGTCTGCCGGCACTGCCATGTCGTGAATTGGGGCTTGCACACAGGACAACTACCCATTACCATAGTTGCACTACCTGTATACATGATATGCACTGCAAAGTTCTACATGTGTGTACAACTGTGTGTTTGGGAACATGGGGCATGTGTAGTGATGTTGTCTCACATTGTCATCCTCCCAGGTCACTGCCCATGAGAAGAATGAAATATGGCAGACCATCGCCCGGGAAGTTAGGTCAGTGGGGGTCTACAGACGCCGCATCCGCCACTGCCAGAAGAGGTGGCAGGACCTTCGTGGCTGGACCCGGAGGATAGCAAGGGTTCAGCTGAAGCTGTCGCCTCCTCGCAGGAGGGGCAGACGCCGGACCCTGACCCCCCACATGCTACGGATCCTGGCGGTGGTCTTTCCAGACCTGGATGGGCAGTTGAAGGCCAGACAGCAGCAAGGAGGGGGTAAGTCCATGCCTTGTTGGTGTATTTGGGTTAACCTGCAGTTTGCACTCCTTCAGCCAAGTCACACAACCACAGTTAGTCTGTCTGCTCAGACAAGTTCCATGTGGCTATATTTGGTGATGCCCCATTCACATCTGATGCCCAGGTGTGTCCCTTCCACTCTTTCACATGTGTCACTTGGGTTGTGTGTATTTACTGTTGTCCAAGGGAATGTTGACAGCAACATCAGCAAAATGTACATTGACTTGAGCTACATGGGTGAGGCTAATCTGGGACATGTGTCAGATCATTTATGGATTATTAACCTGTGCTCTGTGTGTGCTCAACATCTCTGCACTAATTGCTGTTGTGGGTCAGCATAGGAGTGTGAGGTATTGACCACACACCCATGCAGCAGGCATGCACAATCGTGACACCTCAGACATTTGATGTGTATGAGTTCCAGAAAATGCATGGTCACCTGCATTGTGCTCCTGCTAATCCCATAAATCACATGGCCCATGGACAGGTCTGCCTTCTCCGGTCATCTGAGACACTCTGGCCTCCTAATCTTGTGTGTCAGCCAACACTTCGACCATTGTGAACGCTTATTATCATGTGTCTGACTCTGTGTCAAGCTGGCCTGCCATAGCTTTTTGTATTTAAGAGGTTTGCTATATGTTTGTCATGGACAGACATCTGACATGTGACTATTGGTTCTGCACACAGGGCAATACATATGTGTGTAGTCACTATAATGTGCATAATGGTGTATTCAACAGATTTGTGTCAGCAGCTTTACTATGTACTTGTGATGTCCTCTGTGATCAGGTATACAGGGTTGTAGACTCACAAACTGTGATGTGTCATGTTGCTTATGTGGCTTTATCATATTCTATCAAATGTGTGTAGCATGTGGTGACCATGTATACATGACCACTACCGGAGTTCCATTCACAGTGCAAACATGAGTGTGACACGTTGCTGAATGTGGAGTTGGCATGCACTGCCCCTGTGACAGTAGTCAGTACTGACTGATGGGCCAGACAGGCCTGTGGCCTTATGGTACACACTAATATCTGGGGCATGCTGTATTGTGACGTGTGTCTTGTACTGCAGCCACAGTGTGCTAGCTTTACGTTTCAAGACATGGGCCGAAATGGTGTCTGGTAATGGAAGAATGTTCATCATAGCAACAATGAGGTCATGCCATCACAAATGCTGTTCCAAAACCTGAGTCAGTGGCCTGGAATGTGACATGTGTGTCAGAACACATGACAGTAACGATCAGAGCAGATCAGAGTACTGGGTAGTCTGGTAATGCCTGCACATGTGCTGTCCGACATCATACATACTATGGGCTGATGGGTCCATTGTCATCATGGGTACAGAGGGCATGGTTCACTGGCAGACTGATAGGTGCCAGGTTCACCTATGTGTTGTAGATTGTGATGCTGTTTTTAAATGATGCCAGGGCTTGCACAGTGATGTGTTGCATTTAAGGTAATGTGTCCAGTAAACACAGGTGACTGATGTGAATCTGTTTCTCCTCCTTGTTCACAGCATCATCGGCAGACACTGGAGGGGACAGCTCCACCGACCGTGAGGAGGGGCGCAGCCAGACTGGTTCCGCTGTGGAGGAGTCGGAGGGAGCCAGTGGCACGGAGGGTGAGGGGAGCCACACTGAGGGCGAGTCAACAGCCACTACATCTGCTGCGGACGACGAAGGCTCAAGTGATGATTCCCTGGAGGAGGCGGGTGTGCCAACACCAGAGAACACTGACAGCGAGTCTGTCCCCGCCACCTCCACCATCTCCACCCTCCCAGTTGCTCCCATCCCAAATGTCCGTGGAGCCCCCCGTGTTAGGGCGAGAGTCTCCTTCAGTCCAGGCACCGCACCCCCTGCCTCTGTCTCCCCTGCTGCCCTGAGTGTGGAGTCTGTGGACCTGCTGAAGCAGATCCATGTGGGGCAGACATCAATGCTGAGTGTCCTCCATTCTCACACTAATCTCTTGACACAATTGGTGTCATTCGTGGAAGGCATGTCAGCAACCATGAATGCCCAACAGCGGATCAGTGAGTCCATGGCCTCCTCACTGACGGCAGCAGTGTCCCTCCTCCAGCAGTCCCTCACCACACCTACCTCTGGCCCATCCACAATCCCCACTACCCACCCCGATCCGACCACACTCACACCTGCACCGTCATGCACAACACCAGACCCGAGCAGCACACGCACAGGGAACTCTAAGTCTAAACACACCAGCACGCACACACAGGGGACTGATGGCACACACACAGGGGATAGGGTACAGACGCACAGACAACCATCCACAACCACTCCGCAGTCCTCAGACACCTCTCCCGCCAAAACCTCTTCCCTGGACTCCCCTGCAAACCCCCCTTCCCAGAAGCTCTTCCTCTGTGAGCTTGGCCTCTTCCCCTCAGATACACCTGGGCCAACTCACAAGGGGAAGAGGAAGTCACCTCGCCGGGAGGGTATACCCCCCCCGACCCCGCACACCCTCCCCCAAGAGCAGGGACACTGAGGCCCCCACCCGGAAATCCCCAAGAACAAGGAAGACCCCACCACATTCACACACTCCCACCACACACTCTCCGTCCTCAAGCTCCCATGCTACCACTCCTTGTGTTCCCCCACCACACCCTGCCCCAGGTTCACCCACCTACCGGTGGCACATCCCCAAAGTCATTAGGCCCTCCCCCTTCCACAGACACTTACACAACAGCCGCCCCCTCAGCCTGTTCCTGCTACTGCAGTGGAGCCCATGTCCCCCCCAACTGTCCTGGCCACTGCAGTGGAGCCCCCGCCCACTACATCGGACATCCTCACTGCAGTGGAGTGTGTACCCCCCCATGTGTCGTGGCCAATGCAGTGGAGCCCCAGCACACTCCATCGGACATGCTCACTGCAGTGGAGACCCCACACACTAATCATGACCCATCCACTGCAGTTGCTCCTGTGACCTCTGTACCCACCACCACTCCCCTGCCCCATTCTTGTGCCCCCTGATCCTGTCCCTGCAGTGCCCGGCCTGCCACCATAGATGCCCCTCGAAAGGGTGATGTCCCCTACTGTGTGTCAGTGCAGGCAAGCTATGGGTGACATGTTGTCAGTTGTCCCCCATCATGGACTAATTTCATGGACTAGCCATTGGCCTTTTTGCATTCCGGACTGAACTTTTCCCCTTTATGTTGCTGAATAAAGTTATTTTTTGTTATTTCTTTGAATTGCATCTCATGTACATGATGTTGCTAAGGAGTGTACTTAAGTTGCTGTTGTGCTATTGTCATTTGCCAAAAAGTGATATAATGTTGTGATGTGTCTCATGTGTGCCATGGTACATGAGTCATATTGCAGTATGTCTCCAAATCATCATTGGGTGTCAAGTCAGATTCTCATGATCACAACTGCTTTTGCACAGGGATTGGGACAGCCTTTGAAGTACTTCACATCTTTGTTTTCCACTGTTGCACAGGTTTAGTGCTGACATGTGTGCATATCTTACTTCTTACTGACTCGGGCCGTCAGCACCGGACATGCATTTTGATGCATGGGTGATGAACAAGTCATCTGTGTAATTAGTGCAACTTGCCATACATATGTTTGGAGTATGTGCTGGTGACTTAAGGGACACTGCAGGACACAGGCTGATGTGACCAGAACCTTCAGGCAGAATTAATAGGTGGCTCACTGGCAGACTTCTAGTCTGACATGACTTGGCTCTGCACAGACGACTGTTGGCACAGCTGAGGTTACACATGAGTGGAGTCACCTCATGGCAATGTGTAATCCCGTGTCATTGACTGGGCCCATGTGTTGTGTTCTGTGTGCATGTCTCAGTGGGTTACCTTGCTTTTTTCCACACAGCCTACATTCCCTGCAGATGTTTCTGACTGTGATGCTTACTGAGTTGTCCTGTGTTTGCCGTAGGTGTTAGGACTAGGTTTCCTGGGATGTGGGTGCATGGTAAATTACTGGTCATATGAGAGTCATCGGTGGGTGTGTTTGATGTAATGGCCCTGGTACGTGTGCAAACTCCCCTGGGACATAATCAGGATTCACCACGGCACTTTGGTGTTGCCAAAACCAGGTTGTTTTCACTTTGAGGTGGCTTCATGTGACTGGGTAACTTGTATGTGTGTGTGAGTGCTCACACTCATCAGATCTTAGCCTTCAATGTCTGATGCTGTGAAAATGTGTTCTTTGTGGGTCTCCATGTGCTCTCCATTGGTCTGGGACTGTGCCAAGGATCCCAATGTGTCAGATAAGTGTCACGTCATGCACATGTACCTCATAATATACAGTGTGGGAGTCATTCGCAAGGGATGTTGCCTGGCCATGTATGATGTGTTTGTACACCTTGGATCCCCCTCCACCCCTGGGATTGTCATCGGTGCATGTGCAATGTCAGGAGTCCATGTGGGCTTGGCTGCTGCTCATTGTTGCAGATCAAGGTGTGTGGCATTTGGAGTGGGCATATGTGAGTGTTCTCATGTCTAGGACCCTACATACATAGTGGGCTCACATCACAGCCCATGGCTGTTTAGTTTTCTGAGTGAGTGTGATGGCAGTTTGGCTGTCACTACATGCCACAGTGCGCACATGTGACTGTGCTCCACAGTAGGGTGTACATCCAAATTTGTAATCGCAGAGGGCTCATCATACAGGCTACTGTCGCCACAATGTGGGCTCCTTGTGGGTATTGATGGAGTGGGTCTGTCTCTTGCTGTGTTTGTTGCTGTGCAGCCCAGCTTAGGTCACATGAGCGTGTTGTGGAACCACTCATGTCACAATGGCTGATTGCCCACATAGAGGTGGCCAGTTCCTGTGGGACTTCTGGATGTCAGTGTGTACACATATATCTGTTTTGAGTTAAACCCCACATGATGTGTGTCATACTAGCCTGAGTACACTGAGACACACACACATGTTGTGTTCATTATGCAGTGTGGGGCTGGCTGGTTGTGTTTGTGCACCTGCACCCATGCATTGGTATGGCTTTTCTGGACATTGCCTGGAAGTCGGGTGTAGGTATTGCCGTACTGTCCCTGGGACTCCTACCTCATCATTCGGCGCATTCTTCATGGTTATTATGTTCCATTGCTGCCATGGTATGGGTCTTGATCACCTGATGGCTGCAATCTACACAGGATTCCTTGGTATGTGTGTCTGTTTGTGTGCATATGTGTGTAAGCATTCTGGTGGCCACTACTTACATTGTGTAATTGTACATTGGAGGCATTGTCAGCCCCCATGTGCACTGCTACTCTGCACATGTCAGAGGGATGTTAGTCGACGCTGGACACTTCCACTCAACAGATCTGTGTTTGTTAGCAACACACCCACTACTTAGCCACTACATTGCTTGTGGTGTTACAACCAGGAATCTGACATGCAGATTTGCATTGGCTGTCATTTTTGGACAAGCACTCACATTTAGCTCACTGAGGTGGAGTGGGGTCTTGCCCCATTGATGCAATGTTCCCGATATGTATGGATTTAGGATGCCACACTCACCTTTTGGTCAGAGTAGGGTGGGAGGGATCAAGCCCCATTAGCACGATGTACCACGTTTGGTGGTGTTTTTGACACCACTCACCTTTTGCTCACAGATGTGATGTGAGTTACAGTATGTGTTCCCTTTCAGTGTCACTGTTTCTGGGACTTCACACACAATACACAATCTTGGCATGATGGTAGGGTGAGGGGTGTTTGGCCTACAAGCCGTATGGGTGGGAATGCTGGTAGTGATAGGCATCCCCCCTTGTAGGTAGAGAATGCTGGTAGTGATAGGCATCCCCCTTGTAGGTAGAGTATGCTGGTAGTGATAGGCATCCCCCTTGTAGGTAGAGTTTGCTGGTAGTAATAGGCATCCACCCCCTATGGGCTGGAGAATGCTGGTAGTGATAGGCATCCACCCCCATGCAGGTAGAGTGTGCTGGTAGTGATAGGCATCCCCCCTTGTAGGTAGAGTTTGCTGGTAGTGATAGGCATCCACCCCCTATGAGCTAGAGAATGCTGGTAGTGATAGGCACTCACCCCCATGTAGGTGGAGTATGCTGGTAGTGATAGGCATCCACCCCCATGCAGGTAGAGTATGTTGGTAGTGATAGGCATCCCCCTTGTAGGTAGAGTATGCTGGTAGTGATAGGCATCCACCCCCTATGGGCTGGAGGATGCTGGTAGTGATAGGCACTCACCGCCATGCAGGTGGAGTATGCTGGTAGTGATGGGCATCCCCCCTTGTAGGTAGAGTATGCTGGTAGTGATGGGCATCCACCCCCTCTGGGCTGGACAGTGCTGATAGTGATAGGCATCCACCCCCATGTAGGTTGGGACTGCTGGTGGTGATAGGCATCCCCCCTATGGCTTAAGGACTAGGCATCCACCCCCTATGTGCTGGAGAATGCTGGTAGTGATAGGCACTCACCCCCATGCAGGTGGAGTATGCTGGTAGTGATAGGCTTCCCCCCTTGTAGGTAGGGTATGCTGGTAGTGATAGGCATCCACACCCATGTAGGTTGGGACTGCTGGTGGTGATAGGCATCCCCCTCTATGGGTTAAGGACTAGGCATCCACCCCCTATGTGCTGGAGAATGCTAGTAGTGATAGGCACTCACCCCCATGCAGGTGGAGTATGCTGGTAGTGACGGGCATCCACCCCCTCTGGGCTGGACAGTGCTGATAGTGATAGGCATCCACCCCCATGTAGGTTGGGACTGCTGGTGGTGATAGGCATCCCCCTATGGCTTAAGGACTAGGCATCCACCCCTATGTGCTGGAGAATGCTGGTAGTGATAGGCACTCACCCCCATGCAGGTGGAGTATGCTGGTAGTGATGGGCATCCACCCCCTCTGGGCTGGACAGTGCTGATAGTGATAGGCATCCACCCCCATGTAGGTTGGGACTGCTGGTGGTGATAGGTATCCCCCCCTATGGGTTAAGGACTAGGCATCCACCCCCTATGTGCTGGAGAATGCTGGTAGTGATAGGCACTCACCCCCATGCAGGTGGTGTATGCTGGTAGTGATAGGCATCCCCACTTGTAGGTAGGGTATGCTGGTAGTGATAGGCATCCACCCCCATGTAGGTTGGGACTGCTGGTGGTGATAGGCATCCCCCCTATGGGTTAAGGACTAGGCATCCACCCCCTATGTGCTGGAGAATGCTGGTAGTGATAGGCACTCACCCCCATGCAGGTGGAGTATGCTGGTAGTGATAGGCATCCACCCCCTATGGGCTAAACACTGCTGGTAATGATGGCCCCCCCCTATTGGTTGTGCCTGCTGGTAGTTATGGCTATCTACCCCCTATGGGTGTTGAACTTGCCGTCTGCGGGGTACGCGTCGATTCCTGTTGTTCATTCGGTCATAGACGTACAGTGTAGGGATGACATGCGCGATCGAATACATGCTTGGTTCGTCTCGTTCCCGCTGTTTGTGTTGTGGTGCGAATCGACGCGAAGAGACTCCTGTTCTGGATGCTGAGACGTCCCGTCAGTGGCGAACTGTTCGGCGCGTAGGAAGTGCGCATCGTACTTGCCCAACCGGAAGCTGCTGTTTAAATGCCTCCGGACGAGTCGATTTCAGCGGTTATGGTTCCGGCTCGTACGGAAAATGTTGCTGATTTCGGAGCCTACGGCTCGGTCGGCAATCGGACACATTTGCGCATCGTACTTCCTTGCCCGGACGGATCGGCTCCGGGACCGAGTGGGTCGTAAGGTAAGGCTACGGACGGCTCTCGGAGGGCTGTCCGACCCGGATCGGAATCGGCACCTATGTTGTGTTGAATCTTTGGTATATCTAATGTATACTTTCTATTTTTTGTCACTTCAGGTCATCTTTTGTACCTGCTTTTTTGAAGTTGTTTTGTGTGTAATTTAAACTGTTTGTGTAATGTACTATAATACCACAGAAAGGTACATTTATATTAATTACATTTTTCCTCTTATTCTTCTTAATTTTTAGCTTCAAACTCATTTTACATATAATCTAGACTTTTAAATCTTTTTTTGTTTCTTTTACATTCGTTCTAGGTACAACACCCAGAGTACTTGGACAACAATCTGCCACTGAGGCTCGCTCCACTCCAGACCAGTAACAAGCCTTCAGGGAGGGCTCCATTCAAGAAGGTCCGGATGACGAGGAGCATACTGGTCCATCATATCTGCCTAGGCAGACAGCTCCAGTGAGTCACACTCGGCCAACACCTACACTTCCCACCCCTCAGCCTCTGGATACCTCCACTTCCTGTGTCCAAACCAACATCAGCCCAATACTATGCTCCTCGGTCCTGGCTGCAGTTCCACAAACACCACCACCACTTCCAGTTCATCAAGGGACAAGTGGGATGGCGCACACTGGGTCAAGGGCACAGGGTAGTGGGGGTGGAGGTCGTGCGAGGGATTCTGTGTACCAGATGTGAGGCAACTGGGTTCACTGCCACCCAGGCCAACATCACCCAAGTCTTGGGATCCCTCCATCAGTCCCAAGACATGATGGGCCAGGTCCTTACAGAGCTGCGGGAGATGACGCTGGTGTAGAGGGAGCACAATGTACAGATGGAGAATCTGAACTCCAATTTGGGCTCCCTGACTAGGGTGCTGCATGACATTTACACCCATATGTGCAGGGCTTTTCCAGCACCATCTTCCCCTTTCTGTGGTTCAACAACATAAGGGCCAACTACATCTGCCTTAGCTACATAAAGGGAGGCCCTGCCAGAAAAGGCAACACCTGCACCCACCTCAGTCCCTGTAACTGTGGATCCACCAGCCCCCGCAGGAGCACAAGTTCATCCAGACCACCAGGAGAGGATAGCAAGACCACCACCACCAAGAGACGCAGAACCTGATTTCCTCCAGTGTGTGACTACCATTCACTCTGTGGACTATTTTCTGCACATATTTACCTTTCTGATGCCAGTTGTATTTTGGACATTGGAGTTCAAAATTTTTTGGCTCTTCAATAATAGTTTCATTCACCATGAGTGATTTTCATATAACTCTTTGGTCCTTTTTAGGTCGAGCCTCGAGTAGCGCGCAAGCGCTGCTTAGAGGCGAAGACTTAATGTAAGTGAGTTTTCAAAGCAGTCCAAGAAACGCTCGTGCGTCGTGGCTGGCCTTTTTGAGATGGGTACGCGCGGCAAACATGTGTTTCCAATTATCGTGCCCAGACGCGGGCGCGATAAGTGGAAACACATGTCTGCCGCGCGTACTCATCCAAAGGCCAGCCACGACGCACTAGCGTTTCTTGGGACTGCTTTGCAGGCTGCCGCGCCGCTCGCCCCCGCTCCTCCGTGCTTGTTTTTAGCGTGCCCGGCCGATTTTTAAACCCAATCCAACCTCCTGCTACATCATTGGTAAGTGCGCACCTGAAGCAGCCACATCAAGAGTGTGAGAAAGCACCTGTCAATCCGCGAGAGGGAGGGAGCGGGGTCGACAGCGTCACGTCCGGGTATTGAAAGAGGCCCTGACAAGAGGAGGCACAGCGCGGAAGGCAGGAGGATTAATTAGGAAAGTAAGCGTAAGTTTGCCAGCTCACAGCGACTTGAGGCCTTTAAATTAGAAGATTGACAATTATTGGTTCTGGTTTTTAGTCTGGCCAAGTCAAGACACGGAAACAAGCAGAGGTAACTGGTGGGTAGGAGAACGAGCCAACGGAGTCATGCGAGGACACTCGAAGGGTCACTGCCAAGATGACGCAGGGAGCGAGAGGCGGAATAAAGTTAACGGGGACTCCAGTTGAATGTTTCCACTTACAGCGGCTTCAGTCAGCAGAACTTTCAGCTGGTAGAAGATGTCTCCACTAGCGCGCACCATTCTTATAACCGGCTGTAACCGGGGCATTGGGCTCGAAATTGTCCGACAACTCCTGGCAAAGCCCAACGCACCCGAGCAGATCTTTGCCACCTGCAGGGCCCCGGATTCACCAAAATGCCAGGTAGGAGGGGGCTGAGCACTCATTTTGAGTTGGTATAAGCAGTGGATGGAATTAAAGGCATCCATTCCGGTCCCTGCAGTTATTCTGGAGCGGGGCACTGGCGGCCCTCAACATTTTGAGCAGGGACAGCACCGAGGCTGGGAGTGCACAGCACCAGGTGCACGAGCATTCAAAACCTTTTCGGAGTTTACTCCTCTGTGCCTGTGTAGACCATAGAAGCTTAGACTGTGACAGGGCTTTGCCAAAAAACTGTGACATACTAGGAAGGTTACTGCAATTTCACAGTATGTGGATAAGCAAAGAATCAATAAAAACAGGTCTGAGAGTGACAGCAGCAGGGTTATTAGGATGCTGATGTGGAATATTACCTATGTGAGGATGGTTTTAGAACCCGCAAACTCACTCACTCATCCATCCACTCTAGACGCTCAGGCACCCACTCTAGAGACATCTCCGTAAGCTGTGTGTCGCTCATGCCTTAACTGTATTTTTATGAGCTGTGAAAGCTTGCACAACTCCACGATGCTGGATCTGTTCTGAGGAAATGGAAGATTGAAGGGTCTCAATGCAGTCCTGCTGCCCACACTCACTCAGTTGTGAGTGTGGCGTGGCACCAAGGGCTGTCTCGTGGCCTGTTTGAGAGTGCAGGCTACGATTACAATGGCTCACCCTGGAAAACATGCTGCACACTGACACCCTCGCCAATAGCCTATTGCCAGGGCAGCCCCACCGTCCCTCCCCTTCTGAGGCTGGTAAACAAGCCCCATAAAGCAGGGATTGTTTCACTATATTTGATGTGAGATACCTGTATTGATGGGGAAGATACCTGTGCTCAAAGGAGCAATATTTAAGCACGAAGACGTTGATGGAAAAGAGAAATAGGATGCGGTGCTCGTCCCTCCTGCTTTTAATCGTAGTAGGGAGACCCCCCCAAAAAATAATTTAGCTCACCCACATCAAATTTTAATATAAGTGTGACACCTTAACAACCGGAGTGCATACATGTTAGCATAAGTGACATAACCAGAGAACCCATAGCTGGGAAACTGTACTACCAATGAACATTAGTACTGCTGAATGCTTCCCAATGCAAGATATGGAACCCATTGATGAAGCACACCACACTGGGTAGGTGAGCATTCATCATCCTATACCAGTACATGACTATATGGTAATTCTGTAACAGATTTGGCTGTTTCTTACATGAGTTTTGTATTTCCTTTGTTTGTTTACAAAAATTATACAACTGTCCTTTAACTTCTCTCTCTCACTATTTAGTGTGTTAGCTACTTGTGTTGCACCTGTCATGTATATTTAAGAGAATCGTCAGATGCTCTTTTTGCTGCTACCACCTGCCTTTTTTCTTATTTATGTTAGGGAAGGCTGCGCTGAAGCTTTCCATGTTGTACCTTGATTGTGTTGTGAAGCTCAGTATAAAAATGTCCATTCCACCTAGGCAAAAGAAAATCAACATTGCCAAAGCTTGTTTTTATTCATAATGTGAGTGAAAGAGTGAACTCTCACAAAATAAGTGAGCAGAGTTTGCTCTAGGTTTTACACGTGAAACAAGCAGTTTTTGACATGGAGGAGGCAACTTTGTAAAATGAACTGAGAAGTGGTTCCATGTTATGTATAATACCTCCCACCAATTGTGGCATTTTCGCCAGCAGCTCTTTGTATTCTGCAGTAGCGGCTCCTCCAGTGAGTGCGGTGGGGCGGGCCAGGGCAGGGCAGGGTGGGTTGTAGTAAACTCCGGAATTGGGCCTAACAAAGTTGAGTAAAGAAATAAATTTAAAAAAACGAATTACATTGCACGCGCTGCAACGCCAAATCGGCGATGCAGCGCGCAATGTAATTCGTTTTATTTCTTTATTTCTTTACTCAACTCCATTCGGCCCAATTCCGGAGTTTACTACCCCCACCCTGCCCCTCCCCGCCCCGCAGCACTCCCTCGAGGAGCCGCTACTGGTATTCTGTGGTTTTGATCCGGTAATGAAACTGTAAAAACATAAAAACAAGCCCCACAATGCTACATGCTGCTGGCTGACAAAAATAGATGACGGCATCCTAACTCGTAGTCCCAAAGGGCAGAGTTGTGAAACGAAAAATACATTTGAGTTCCTGGCTTTCTGTCTTCTTTCTATAGCAAACACTGGTTAAACAGACGAGTGAGTGAGAGGGCGGAGTTAGCGTTTCAGATGCAAATGCACCTCCTGCTAATGGACTAACATTAACACTCCTTGGAAAACCAGCTGTCTAACAGGACATGTTTACCAGTACTACCTGAGCATCCACAAGTTAGACCTGTCCAGAAACACAAAGAAAAGAAAAATAATGACCTTTCACCCCTCTTCTCTAGTCCATTCTAAGGGTTTGTGCAATTTAGGTGGTGAGCTTACACCACCACTGTGAGGTACCCTACCTCAAACAAGTGCAGCACAGGCTACATGTGCTTCTCTGCGAGGCCGGCAGTGGAGCGGGTCTGGCTCGGCCTCAAAGAAATAGATTGGTTTTCTTCCCTGTGTAAGTTGCAGACACTGGAACCCATTTAGGATTGCCCGCTCTATGGGGCAGATTTTTCAAAACTTTGCCACGTCACAAACATTTTTCTGGAAAGTTGCCCTTTTTGCACTGCTGTCTACTACATTGCCTCAAAAAGCTGTTCCATGGATCGTGTTGGGGCATTAAATGGTTTTTGATGCCAACCTAGATCTACAAAAATTGTCAGACCTGGCTTTGTGTAAAAAAATAACACCTCTTTGAGGCAGATACAAAGTCAGAAAAATGTTTTGATTTTTCCTAACATTTCAAACATTGTTTGAGTGCTGCACCGTACAGAACACATTCAGTGTGCAAAATTTTTAAAAAAATTGTTGAATCATAGAATTGTGAACTAGAAGTGCACCCTTCTAGGACAAAAGCTATGCTAGACAGTACACACGCACAACTTTGCACTATGTTGTGTAGTTAGGATGACAACATTATCACGCATGCCTTTACAACGCATGCCTTTAAAACACAGCCTTTACCACGAATGCCTTTACCACACAGATGCATTAACCACAAATGTTAAGTATAATTAAGGTAAGTGAAACCCATATATATATATTTGAATAAACAAAGGCCCAGATTTATCATTATTTGACGCAGGAAACCGTAGCAAATCAGGAATGTGCCATATCTTTCAAGATATGGTGCATTCCTACTCAATCAATCAATCACAAGCTTTATTTCAACATAAAAAGTCATAAAAGCAACATAGAACAATGGTGACATGACTAATAAAATTAGTATGGGTAAAAAAGATACATTGATAAATATACACTCAATCATCCTAAAATCTAGTTAAAAAGCAAACAGTATTTCATCATTTTGTTTACAAACAATACAATTCAAGGGGAGACTTCAAGAGTTAAAAAGGATAAAATGCTTGTGCATAATGATTTTAACAAGAATACTGTTAAAACTTTTAAATCTTGACAATTTATCGGTACATGGAGGCTATGTCTTTCTCGCAAGCGCTTTCCACCGAATCAGCCATGCTTGCCCCAAGTACTTTGCTATGCAACAGGATAAAAAGGGTCTAGAATCTGACTTAACAAGCATTGGCATAGCCAATAGGTCTCGCTTTGGGACCTTATAAGTATTTAGTTATGCAGCACAATATCCTTGGTGCAACAACATCAACTGTTGCATGGCTAAACACTTATAAGGTTCAAGGTTTAGCCATGCAACAGCTGATGTTGTTGCACCAAGGATATTGTGCTGCAAAACTAAATACTTATAAGGTCCCAAAAGCGAGACCTATTGGCTATGAAAATGCTTGTTTTTGTTTACATCCTGTTTTAGTTTATTTGATAGCGTTGAATACAAACAAAACTAACAAAGTCAAAGACTGCTGTTGTATTACTTTTCTCAATTTCTTTATCATTTATTCCTTCCATCACACATATTAAAATGTAAAAGATAAAATGATTGTTTATGCATAAATAAATTCCATGTAGCTTATGTTTCTCACATTTTCCTAAAATGAAAAAATTATGTATGTTATTAAATTGTAAAAAATAAATGTTTGTCATAGTTTACATTAAACATTACAAACCATGCATAATCCAAATCATCAGTGCCATTTTAACATTTACAATTTCAGAGATTGCCACCATGGAAGAACGTGATATAATCCCAAAAATCTGATTCAACAGGCAAAACTATCATTGATTTCTGTCATCAGCTGGGGCCTGATCTTCTGGCTCAGAATAGAAATCCCACATCAAATTACACCAATAGTGAAAATCCTGGCATTACTCCATTTTGTTGCCACATGGTCATTCCAAGACATTGTTGCAGTATCTGGTACAATGTCACAACCAACTTTAAGTGGTGTAATACAGGACCTTCTTTGTACAATGATGAGACACACCAATAGCTTCATTCACTTAACACAAAATGAGGATTTAGCCAATGTGAAGGGAGATTAGTATGCTTTTGGTAGAATACCACATGTGGTTAGAGCAATTTAAGCAGCAGATATTTCTTGGTGGCACCATTCTACAGAAAACAAGTCTACTGCAATCTTAAGAACTTTAAATCAATAGCTGTGCAAGTTGTCTTTGTACAAGATATATACACAAAGTGTGTGTGTGTGTCTTTCACAGGATAAGTCCATTTTCACTTTGCAACAGCATCATATAACTGCAAATGTCACAACCTTGAAATGTCCAAATGAACATGACATTGTGAAGGGTCCTAAAATAGATAAAAACAAAAAGATTCATCAAATTACATTACAAAATAGACACCTTACAAATGAAAAATTTTGAGGACACATTTTCTAAGAACAATAAAAGATAAACAATGTAAATGAAGCCCATAGTCAGTGTGTCAAAACTTTGATCAACAGACATCTTTGGGCTGGATTTCATCAACTTGCTCTTTCTAAAAAATGTCCAGCACAGACTGCTATGCACATTAGATTAAAAGTTGGTTTAACCTTAATGTCTTAATATGTTATTTTATACTTGCACTCATGTGAAGAAGTTGTCAATAGCATATTGATGTAAGTCAATTTCTTCCTCTTCACCACTATCATCTTCATTTGGCATTTCAACATCCTCACACGGTGGGTCTTCATGGTCTCCATCCTCTGTAATGTACGGAATGTTCCGTCGTAGGGCTATCTTGTGAAACATGCAGCAAGTAATGGCGATTTGGCACACCTTATCGGGTGAGTAGAGAAGGGCTCCACCAGTCTTATCCAGACAACAAAATCTGGCCTTTAGGAGCCAAAAGCCCATTCCACTGCCTCCATGTTCTTCCAAGGGTCTCAATGAAGTGGACTTCCCCCGGCGTTGTTGGATTGCTCAGTATTTAGGGTAAGTTAAATCTCCTATATGGAAAAAAAAGGTCACAGCCAAAATATATAACACAATTTTAGATTATTCAACTGGAAATATAATGACAGATTGTACTTACCAACAAGCCAGGCCCTCTCAGGTCCAAGTTTTGACATTTTCAGGGGAATGCTGCTGTTACGTAGTAGAAAGGATCATGGGTTGATCCAGGAAAATGTGCACACACACTAGTGATGCACAAATCACGTGAGCAGACAGCTTGCAAATTGATTGAATGGAAGTTCTTCCAATTGTGGTAGACTTGTTCTCTAGCATGTAGTGGCACTAAGGCAATATGTGTGCCATCAATTGCTCCAACCACATGTGGTAGGTGACCCACACCATAAAAATCACCCTTCCCATATGCAAAATCCTTATTTCGTGGAAGCTGGATGAAGCTGTTGATGTGTCTCATCGTGTCTCATCACTGAAGAAAGAACTTCTTGTAGTACACCACTGAAAGTTGGTTGTGACATTCCACTAGATACTCCCACAGTGTATTGCAATGATCCTGTGGACACAAAATGAAGTAAGTGAAGTACTGCTGTGAGTTTGACAATTGGTATGATAGATGTGGGATTTCTATTGTAAGGCAGAAGATCTGGCTCCAGCTGATGACATAAATCCATTATGGTTTGCCTATTCAATCTGAATTATTCTATAATATCCTGTTCTTCCATAGTGGCAAAGTCTGGAAATGGTCAGAACACTTGAGGCTGTTATCTCCTCAGTACACCTGGGTTCATATGTCTGTACTGGAAAATTGTCAACATTTAAAATAATTTACAAACTTTTTTTGATAAATAAGGCAAATGTCATGTTTTGCTAAAAATCTATATGGTTTCTTAAAATAATTTAACACAACATGTATATTGACATTTTTTAAAAACAAATAAATTTTTTTACCTGTCTATTGTTTTAAAAAAAAGATTGTGTAAATAATACATCTTAAATGTAATATTTACACATTCTTTTTTTACAATTTGTTTCAACCAAAATACTGCCAACTGAAGTGTAAACAACACTGCACACCTATTGCATATAACCACTGTAACGCACTACATATAAATGTTTATTTTTGAATTAATGAGTGACATTAGCATTTTATATATGTAAACAAACTAGCCACCATTTTGAATGGTGGTGACACACTAAACATTCACATACACGCTATTTGACTATCTAAAATGGTGGGCGCCTGACCTCGCCATCAGGACCTTTGGAATTAGACGGCCGCAGCAGTGGTTGACTGGGTAGTGGTGGAAAACTCCACGAAGGACACAACCATAGGCTAATGTGTGTGAAAACAACATACAAAATCCAATGGCTGTGTCTGTTCGTGTACGTTGTGTAAATGTACATACCGTTTCAAAAAAAGCTCTCTTACCTCCTAGCACCTCAGCCAACAAGATCTTATCAACTTCTGCCTCTGTTTCTGACCTCTGGGAGCCATTATGCCAGGAAGAGCAGGTGACAGGGCCCCAGCCTTCTCGCCAGAGGAGCTGAAGTTGCTTGCAATGGAGGCTTTGTCCCTGTACAGCCAGCTCTATGGCTAACCAGACGAACAGGTATGTTTAAAATGTAATTGCAAATCCGTCTAACTGTTTTTTTTTAAACACAGGCTAGAATGTCCCTTTCAGTTCCTGAGAGAAGTGTAGTGATTGAAGTGAAGTGTCATAAATTTTTTACATTAAATAGAACAATGATGGTGTGAATTTTTGAGCACTTTATAATTAAGAGAAAACAACATTAGTATGTAGCGTCTGTTTTAAGCCCTACATTTAAATTTGTGTGTATTTTGAGATATATCTATGTATATGTTTGAATTCCATGTGAAATGTAGAATTTTCAAATCATGTAAATTTAGAAAACACATCATATTTTCTTTACAACTGTACATACATATGTCATTTTTTACATACCAAATACAAATGATGTTTGCTCTGTGTATTACCCCACAAATCACTCAGCCTACATCAGGTGCCTCCAACCAGTCACTTGGGAGTTACCAGTATCTCCCAGACACCTTCAGAGTAGCTCACAGCCTTGAGTTCTTTTTCAAATGAGCACAAGGTCATATTTTCATTCCAAAGTTAAGGGAAGGCTGTGTTCTTGTGACATCATGATCATCAAGCTGCAGGTAGCAGGGCCTGACAAAGAGCAGTGCTCTGACAGATTAGGGGGCCAGGATGGGGCTGAGTCACAGAGGTGAACAACTGAAGCACTGAGTTATTTGACTCTTAGAAATAATTCCTTGCCAACTCAAAATTGGAGTTGTGAACAGAATGATGCTTCTGAATGCTTTTAAATGGATGAAAAATTAAATGGAGAGTTACCTTAATTATTAAGTTCACACTTCATTTCTATTTTCTCCCATTTCAAAGTGATGCATTTGCAAACAGCAGACCCCATACTCCCAGTGGGCAGTATACACTGTGCCATACGTATATAGGAAAAAGGAAGCCCTTTTCTTATGACAAAAATTTTAAGTGCAGAAAAATGTTCTATGATATGAAGTGTTTTGTAGAATATTTATCTGTACTTTTAATTTCTCCAAATTAAAAAGAACGTACAATGGAATGTCTGTGTCATTCATGTAATTATGCCACATATGGTGAAAGGTATGTCCTGTGCTGCAAGTACATACAACACAGACTCTCAGTCCCCCATACAAATACATCCCCTTCATAAGCACACATGTTCATACATCCCCAAAGACTATGCTCTCACTGACACACATGGCAGCCCTTTCATAGTGCCCTTAGTCATAATATTTGGGTCATACCATAATATCTGGATATTAGGCATGAAGTCAATGTAGGTTGGCATGGGGGTGTCTAGTTACAATGCGCAAATTGTTTAGCCTTCCGTAATTCACAATGTTATTCACTGATGAGAAGTAGCTCTCCTTACAGAAAATGTTGGAGCCCCCTGGCTTAGGGGATGTCACTGGCCTGGATTATTGAATTTAGGACATGACAAGGGATAAGGGTAGTCAACAGGTTACAACAAAATTATTATTCATTTGTTATATTTTGATAGAATTAAAAATATATTATGTAGTAACTTTTGGCTACTGTTTGTGATTGATGTAGTAAAACTGTATTACATCAATACAGACAAACAAGTCACAAACAATTATTTTTGTTCTTTAATTTCTTGTTTCCCTACAGGTCAACACCCATCAGAAAATAAACATTAGGAAGGCCATCACCAAGCGGCGCAGCATTCATTGTCGGTAGAGGTGGACCAAGAAGTCATCAGAAGCCCAGCTCGGCCAGTCCTCCCAATGTGGGAAGCACGTGTGCTGCACCCTGACCCTTAATGGCACTCATACTTGCGGTGGCCTATCTGGAGCTTGATGGGCAGCTGAGAGCCAAAAAGCAACATCAAAGGGCAATCTCTAGTTTGAGTTTAACTTGTTAAATAAATAATTTTTGTCACAGCAATTAATTTTGCCATCAGCATTAAGATTGACACATGTCCAACGCACAAGAAGAGTTCTTGAAGGTGTAGGTTTTGCACAAGTTGTATGATGACGTGTTTTGTATATGAATTTGTGGAAAAGTTTACCAGCTGATTTCTGTTCACTACCAAAGGACTGGTTTCAGCACAGATGACTGCCTAAACAACAAGTTTGCATCAGGTTGTTTGATGTTATGAGAAACAGTTGAACCAAACAAGCCACTAGTCTTTATTGTGTCAGGTGTGAGGCTTCTTCACTATTGTGAATGATTTAAGGCAAGCCCTATTACAGGTGACATAGCATAAAATGCACTTATAATACAGTGGATGTTCCCAGCGTCACATTGGTAAGTTCCTTTTATACACAAACAAGAGTGAGCAAGTGAGCCAAAATGACAAGTAACATCAGATTAAATGGCTACATTTTAGATTCAAAACATATCCAAATGTGCTTTAATTACAAAATACTATTTCATTCATGTTAAACATGACAGATTTGTATGATGTCCTACTCCTTCACAAAGGTGCATGTAAGCCAGTCTTTTTTTTTTTTTTAGAACTAATTGTGATAGGCATACGATGTTTGAAAAAACACAGACAGGAATGTGTACACATTAGTGACAGAGTAACACATACCTAAAACCATTTTTCAATGTCCTTCGCTGTACAAAAATAGGATACTTAAAAGGACTTTTGCAGATGGAATATTCCATCACATATATGTTGGAGTATTCCATCTGGAAATCTCAAAATCAGGCCCAACTCGTTGGAAAAATGTAGACATGCATCAAGGTGTAATCTGTTGCATATGAATCTTTGATGTAAAAATTATATATGAATCAGTGTATGTTATTTTCACTGTGTTCTTGTACAAATGTTTACCTAAACTGAAAGGCAGCATGTTTTGTACAATCGGTTACACAATGGAAAGACAAATGTGAAATTACTTGAGATATTTAGGAGTCAAATGTGAAAATGTTTTTGCTCCGTACTACAGTGGGTTAGAAATGTATCACACCCTATGCATATACTTATGCTGTAGAAGTCATTTGTCAATCCACAATAAACATATTTCTTAATTTCTTCTACAGCATAGGTGTATACATAGTGTGTGATACATTGATAAGCTACTTCAGTACTGAATGTATATAATATTTTTTACATTTGAAATATACTTTAGTTACTTAAAGCAAGGGTTACCAATGTGAAATGCCCTAAACACAAGAAATAGGCTTTCAGTTTATACAAATATTGGTACAACATTGCAGTATTTGTTGACACATACTGATTCATATTTTACTTTTTGTGAATGAAAATAATGCAGCTTTTATGGTCTTGTACACACACTGTACAAATGTATTTTTGGTTTATATTTTTTTTGGTGGCATAAGTTCACTATTCTAAACAACAAAGCCCAGTCATTCAGAGGTGTTAAACAGTTCCTGGAGAGAATTAAAAATAGATAGGAGACAAGATCATAAATGATACAGAAGCTATCATGAGAAATTACAAAACTGCGACCAAATGGTTTCTGAAGATGTTCCCTACATGAGTGAGATACTGATGACAAAGAACCAACATTTGAGGGCTTTGAAGCAGTACAAATCTGAAAACTTTGAAAATGTTTTGAGATTACAGTTCTTGATCAGTTCTATTTACACAGATACAACAAAACTATTGTGTCTGTCTTTTCAGCATCACCAGGAGCAGGTGAAGGAGAAATTGGGCACATAGGCGGGGAAGCAGCTGGCCACTGTGTTTCAACTGGTGAGACCACCGACACCGTGGCACGGAGGGAGAGGCCACCAGCTCTGCATCATCTTTGGAGGCCTCCACAAGCAACCAGTCCCTAGTGGTGGTCAGGGCCGGACTGGCTACCGGGCGTTTTGGTGTGCTGACAAGCTGGGGGCTGATTTCACTGCGGTGGGGGCTTATTTCGTTGATGGGGACCTGCGTTTGCTTTTAAATAAACATTGCAAAACGAATAGTTTTAAGCACATGCAGGTCCCCATCAACGAAATCAGCCCCCAGCTTGACAGCACACCAAAACGCCCGGTACCCAGTCCGGCCCTGGTGGTGGTGGACCCTCTAGCAACTGTTCCACCTTCATCCTTGTCCGCCACCCAGAGAGCCATCTCCACCCTCCTTCTTGCTCCCCCCAGTTGGCCAAATCCACCCACCAAAAAGGGCTGGGGTGTCCATCACTGCAGGCACCTCAACCCCTGTCCCCCTGGCTGCGCTCAGTGATGAGGCTATGGACCTCCTATGTGGCATTTCTGTAGGCCAGAGTGCAATCCTGAATGCCATCCAGGTCCTTAGTTGCCAAATGCAACAAATGCTAGCATACTTGGAAGGCATTCATCGTGCTATGTCTGGCCTGCAGAGATCATTTACAGGACTAGCCTCCCCACTGACCACAGCCTCCCAAGCAGCCCAACCTTATGCCCCAACTCAGGCCCCAGCCCAATTCCCAGTTCCTAGCCCTTTCCCAAGCACATGCAATCCTTTGCACGCACCCACTCCCACAGATACAAGCAGTACACCCACATATGGACACAAATGCACCAAGAAACACAAGCACCACCACACCCACAAGCACCCCAACCAGGCCAACCACCTCCACAGCACACTCATCTAAACAAACACACTCACACAAAACCACACCTATACCCAAAACAACACCAACTGTAACCAAACGCACACACTCACCTGAACACAACACGCCTGCCAAGAAACACCACCCCAAATGTACAAAACATACACCAGACCCACATGCAACTGCACAACAGACACACACACATCACACACTCCAGCTCCCTCTACCTCCAAAACGCAGTCCTCTCCTACCCCTTGAAACCATTATCCTAGTTCTGCCTGCTTTTATGTCTGCTCTGACCATCACTCCTTCCAAATGCAAAACCGCCCTACCCAAACACAAACCACCCCTCCAAAACCAAAACTCACCCCTCCCACACCCACTACTACCACCCCTCCCTAACCCACTCCTCCCAAACCCATCCCTCCCAAGGAGGATCCTTGAAGTGCCTGCCCTGTCCCCACTTGATGCCTCTTCCTGAGGAGGTTTCCCTTTGGCGGTCTTTTTAGGAGGCAAGTTTGGGGCAACATTCCAGCGTCTTTGGGGCATTTAATGTTTTGGACTTTTTATGTCTTCACTCGCCAACTACAGGCCAATTAGTCTTATTGATAATGCACAAAAATTGTTCAGTTGCATTATCTTGAACAGGCTTGGCAAGTGGATGATTGATGCACACATTCTGACCCCACTGCTAGCTGGCTTCATAGACGGTATAGGAACAATCGACCAGGTCGTTCCCCTGCAACTACTTTATTGGAAATACATGTCTCTGAGGGGAGGCCGACATTATGTAATTTTTGTGGACCTTTGATCTGCCTTCACCCAATTACCCCAGCCCTTGCAATTACAAGTGGCAGGCTTTGGGGGCCATTTGGATGCTAGGGTCCTTAAGCAAGTAGAAAATCAGTTCATGAGGAGCTTAAGCAACCTCCCAGCAAATACTCCACTGTGCCCACTATGGTTAGATCATGGGTTAAGCCGTATTAATGACATGGTGGGCTTGAAACCCCTGTTGTATTGGCGGAGATTGCGGACAGCTCCTGAGCTCGTACCCTTCCCTAAGGCTCTAGAAGTGGTAATGGGCAGCCTGGAGCCAGTAAGGTCCCTTGGCTTAGGGTGATTAGGGATCGCCTGAGGCAATTTGGGCTTGAGAAGCTCTGGTCTACACCAGTAGATGCTATATTAGTCCTAAAGCAGGTTTTAAAAGGTGCTTTCTGGCACCAAACAGACCAACTTACCCTAAGCACCTCCAGGGGTGGGTACCTCACTGCTTCTTTTTTAGAGTTCAAAATCGACTACTGTCTGGAACCATTTTTGGACGAGGTCGAGCCTCCCCTTTTGAAGACTTTGTATATTACATTTTGCTTAAGGATTTTACCCATTCACTCTTTTATCGCTGATTGGAAGCGCGGAAATTATGGCTCCACTAGAACCTGCCTCTTGTGTCCCCAAGTGGTAGAAATGGCTGAACGTGTAGTACTTTTTTGTCCAACTTACCATGGGTAAAGGAATATGTGGATTCTGCCAGTCTGCCACAACCTGAAATTAGGAACCATAATATTGCATTTAGAATACTTAGAAGCGATACCAGGCAGTGTATTGTCTTTGCTGTCTCAAAGTTCCTGATGTATATGTGGAGGTTAAGAAAGAAGATGGTGCCCACTTGATGGATTGGGGTACTTGTTGTATATTTTAATCTTTTATTCACATTTTATCCTTCTTTTAGGCAAATAATTTTTTATCTCTTTTAACGGACCTTTTAACCACATACATTGTGTTGGATCTGCATATGTACTGTAAATTATTATCAACATTTTTTCTTGCACTGTTTCTATGTATTGTGTCAAGCCTGTTTGAAAATAAAATATATCTTGATTTGAGAGAGGTATCTCATTTATTAATAAAAATTCCTGAAGAATTAAGAATTAATAAAGATTCCTAGAACTGTAAATAATTAAAATGTGATTTAAATATTTTAACTTAAAATTATGACAGAAAATATAGCAGTTTCTTAAATTGTCTAATTTGTAAACTCCTTACACTAGTAATAAAAGTATGTGATGGACATTTAAAATTTGGTGCAAACATTCATCATGATGATGGATAGTTACGCTAACAAATGGATTAGTCATATTTTTATTTTAAGTGTTAATACTGATGTGTTTATTTGTGCTTGATAAGTGATGAAGATAAACACATATGCTTTGCACCTTAAAATAATGATGGCACACATAACATTTCATTAAATACAGGAAATGCACAAAATATATTATTTGATAAAACTTTGGAACTGACATTGCTTTTACAGTTATTTGAAACAAACGTTTCACCTTGTCAAGTGCAATTCTACATTATATTACATTGCAATTATCCCAATAATGTGCAATGCATATGTTTATGATTTTATAGTTTTGGAAAATTAAGTTAACACACCTGTATGGTCAGTTTTTGGTTTTTGGATTGATGTCTATTTTTGTGTAAGGGTCCATTATCATGAAGGCAACTTGTACCAATTTTAAAATTACAATAAAAATATACCGGTGTGTTTCTTTAAATTTTTTAATTGACAACATTACCTACCTATGCATTACACATTGGCATGTTATTGCTTGCAAGAGAGATTTTAACATACACGAGTCCTGATCAAATGTAAACTGACAAGTTGAAGGTAACAAGTTAAAAGAGAAGCTTACCTTCGATTTCAGCGATGACGGTGAGGATTTGATTCATGGTCAAGTAGCAGCAGCAAAGGCAAGACTTGTGTGATCAGATCCATGACTGTAAAGGAAGTGTGAAACAGAAAGAAGGTAAGTTTCAGCCTTATAGCCATTCCAATCTGCCAACTCAGGTGTGATGGTTTCCCCGCCACAGTCACGTCAGTGGGAAGGCACACCGCGATTGGCCCGGCGGACTAACTGGCTGTACTCCCTCCGACAGCTGCTTTTGCCTGTGGCGTTATCGACGTGGGTGAACATACCTGGCAGCGTTGGCAGCACTCCAACACTCTTTCGTCCATGGACCCGCCATCATCTAAATAGAGTGAGTGGGCTGGCTAGTCCTAGTAGGCGGATGGGGAATCCGATGGAAAAACAACAGCGGAACTATTACTGCCAAGATCTAATTCAGACCCTTAGGGGTCGATTCCGATCTCGGCCGGTAGGGCACCGAATCGGATTAGGCTTAACCCGATCCTATTCGGAGCCCTATTTCCCGACTGATTCGTACGTGCGTCCGGGCGAGCGAGTACGATGCGTGCGCTCGTGAAATCGCCGACCGACTCGTTCGCAGGACCCGACCGCTCCGACCGACTCGCATGGGGACGACTCGCACCGCGCAATGGAGACGTTTCCCGGCCGGGTAAGTACGATGCGCACCTCGACCGCTCCGACCGACTCGTGCAGTCCGGCTCCAAGGATCTGTCTGAGCCGCACTTTGGGGGTCCGTGTCGGACCCCCCTGGAAGCGTAGGCGCGCGAGTCGCAAACAGGGGGGACCCATGGGTCCCCCCTACACGTGCATGTACGGCACGACCTGCATCAACGCGAACACGCTGTAGGGGGCACCCTTGTTCGCGTCATGCCCATTGAGTCAATGGGAGCCCGTGTACGCTGTCGTACGACTGGCTCCCATTGACTTCACTGGAGTCCGACCGAATCGAGTCCGATAGCATACGTGCGCATCGTACTCATTCGGTCGGGCTGCTAGGGTCCGATTCGGTCGGAAATCTCTCCGGCTCCGGCTCGGTCGGGGAGATTTCCGGCCTGAATCGGAATCGGCCCCTTAGTGTTTGATAGAAATATTTTCCCATTAAAAAAAAATCATTCTTGTATTTTTAAGTTATAAATGTGGCACAGTTTCTACTGATAACTTGGAGCAAGAGGCCTGCTGTTTGTAAAGGCAACACTTTGAAAGAGGAGGAAATTAAAATGAAGAGTTTGCACTTTAAGATCCCCTTTCATTTTAATCTTCTCCCATTTAAAAACATTCAGAAACATAATTTTGTTTCCATGCTCCAATATTAAGTTGACAATGACTTTTATTAAGGAATGAAATACCTCACTGCTTCAGTGCTTCACCTCAGTGCCCCAGCCTGGGTCATAAATCTGACTGAGCCCTGCTCAATCAGGCTCTGCTATTTTCAGCCTGATTATAATTAGGGCTCCGGGTTTTATGGTATTTATTTTTTGGACATTTCCGTCTGTATTTATCCATATTTATTTTTTGTCGACTTTATCTGTATTTATCCATATTTATTATGGGTTTTGTGAAAAAATAAAGCTGGAACTGGTATATTTCCGCATTTATCTAACCAATAAATATGGAGTCACTCTTGAATGCCTGCCAGGTTTCAGTGATATGAACACCCAAAGAAGATATATCAATGCACTTATATGAAAATATGCACATTTCAGTAGCAGCCTTGTGCAGAGCTACTGTTGTTTAAGCCTCTTTACTAAAATTCCTTTTTTTTAACCCCCTTACATATCAATCCACACAGTTATTGGCCTGGCAGTCATGGCAAAGTGTATTTAGAATCACTCAAAAAGCACCCAATTTTTGTTTTTATCCACATTTAAAAATAAATACAGACAAGAAAATAAATGGTTTTCTGTCTGTATTTATCTGTAAAAATCAGTAAAAACGGAAAACAGGGAGCCTTAATTATAATGATGTAAAATAAACACAGTCTTCCCTTAACTTTAAAAGGAAAATGTGACCATGTGTTTATTTGGAAATGAACGCAAGGTTGTTAGCTACTCTGAGGGTGTCTGTGATCTACTGGCAGCTTGCGATCGACTGGTTGGAGAAACTTGTAGTAGGCAGTGCACAGAACCAAGGTACAGCATAGGAAGTAATACTTTAGCCCCCCCACATACAAAGATATGGTACTGCATGGACAGCAGCAGTATGTGATTCCTCATGCACAGAGACAGAGCAGGCAGTTGCAGTATACCCTTCACAGCAAAAGTGCATACTTGTCTCTCAGCACACAATGCAAATGCATAACATAGGCAGCTGTAATGAAGCTTCTATCACATACCTATCATGGGTGTACCACTTACAGCAGCTCCACAGACTTCTTTTACACACAAAGCACAAATTCAGCACATGTAGCAATGGGCATGTGACCTTACCCAAAACAAACACACAACTGACAGCAACTGACGGAGCAGGTTCCTGCACCAGCTCCCCCTCGCTGCCAAGAGCTGTGTTTGCTTATGGCCCCAACACCCTCTGCTTACTTACGTTATTCTCTGCCTTGCCTTGCTTCTGACTGCATGCCTGTTGTTCCTGGCCTACTGCCTATCGTGGTTCGTGCCTGTTGTCTACTGTGCTCTTGTTGTTTTTGCCCGTGCCTGTTGTCTCTTGTGCCCTCATTTGTTTTTGTCATTTGTTTTGTCATTTTAATTGTTTTTGCCTTTTGCTTTGTTTTCAGTCCATGCCTGTTTCTCTTGTTAGTTTTGCTGTCCGTTTATCGTTGCCTCTGTAATTGTGCTCAGCGGCGCCCACCGCTCGCTTTTCCTGCTCTTCCGCTTTCCCGCCGCTCCCGCCTCCCAGTGACCCTCCCAGGACCTACTTAATGGAGGTCACGGTGCAGCCATGCAGCCAGCAGGTGTGCTGCTGGTACAACCGTGCCTGGACCGCACCCAGTGCCAGGAACCCTGGGTATCCCATCACCCGCAGCTACACCTGTGCCGAGCTCAAAGACCTGGACCTCGGACTCCGCAACAACAGCTACTGTCACAACTCGCCACGCTCTATGGTGGGACCTTTCACTTGCCACCACTGTGCTCTTCCTGCAACACCCGAACACCTGCACAAACAGATGCCACCACCACGTCAACCACGACTGTGCCTGGACATCTCAACTGCCTCCTGCTCAACGCCCAATCCCTCTGCAAACACACCACCAAGATCTGGGACACCATCACCACCCTGACCCCCAACATCATCTTCCTCACCGAGACCTGGCTCAACCCTGCATCTGCACCCGACATCGCCTCGGCCATGCCCAATGGCTACTAGATTGTACACCGGGAATAGATCAACAAACACAGAGTTGGGATCACCATCCTCCACAAAGATTCCATCCACTGCACCAGTGCCATGGACGACACTACCCCGATCATGGGACACCTCAACTTCCAACTCAGAACAGATGGCAGGAGCACCATCAGAGGCTCCCTCACCTACAGACCCTGAGGACCATGCCCTGCTTCTGCAATGCCATCCCCGAATTTATTGCTCCCCAAGCCATCGACTCTGGACACTACAACTTCCTCGGAGACCTAAACTTTCACCTCTATGGCCCCAATGAAGCCATCCTCCTCAACAGCATGAGCATCACAGGCTTCACCCAGCTAGTCACTGACCCCACACGCGGGGCACATGCTGTAACCAGTCTTTACAGCCAGCAACAGAATCAAATGGATCGAAGCCCTCAACACCTCTCACCCCGACACCACTACCAACCTTGGACAGGTGGTCAAGAACTTCACCACCTGGATGTCCGCTTACGCCGACAAAGTCGCTCCATCAAACCCACCAACCTCAAGAGATCCACCAAACATTCCAGCTGGTACACCCCAGAACTAAGAATCACGAAACGCAACTGCAAGCAACTGGAAAGGAAATGACACACCAGCAAGGAGCCCACCGACCTGACTACCTTCAAGACATCGCTCAACCAATACCATTGACTGCTAAAAGAGACATGGTGGAACGACCTTGCTGATCGCATCGAAGCCAGCTCCCACCACTGCAAAGAACTCTTCAGCATCATCAGGGAGTTCTCCAACCCCCTTACCAACTGAGAACAGCATCACCCCCTCCCAAGAACTCTGCGACACCCTGGAGGACTTCCTCCACGACAAGATCTGTACCAGCGATTAGCGGCGCTTTATGAATTCTGTTTGATTGATTGATTGAGATATGACACTGACAGCAGCAGTGCAACCATCCCTAATACAAAGCGCAAATACAGCCTGGGCAGCTGAAATGTACGTTTCCTCTCACACATGCCTGTGTGGCAGTTTCATGTTTAAATCTTGGCAAGGTGAATCCACTTATTACCTTTCACAGAGTAATAAAACATATAACTTTGAGCCGTGTAATAAAAACTATTTTTAAAGTACAAGATATAAATTACTTTGTAGTATGTTGTAAGTATTTAGTAATATTACCAGTAAAGGCCAGAATTTAGAGTCTTGAGTTGCGTCCTGGTTTCCCAGCATGATGCTGTATGACAGTGTTCAGACATGGAGCTCTACGCTACATCATGTTATGTGCATTTAGAATACTCACAGTCTGCCATTAGTGCAGCTTTTTAAGCATTTTTGATCGACATGGTCCGATTAGAAGAATAGGTAAAATTTGCTTGAGATATAAAAGCACAAATGGTGCTGGGGGTTGGCATAAATGGACGTAAACGGAAAAGTGTCAAGAGTGATAGAAATAGATGCTGTTTGTTGATTCTGTTTCAATTGATTGAATCAAATGTTGTTTATCCCTAGACTGTGACAGGAAGTATGGCTAGCATGGTTCATGGCTTGACAATTGACCACCTGACAGAGCCGGTGCTTCAGAGGAGCAAACGCATGATCCTGGACACCCTGGGAGTCGGGCTCCTGGGTACCGGCACCGAGGTCTTCCAAAAGGTCTTGCAATATAGCAAGGTAAGAATTCTGCATCCCTGGTAATCAGGGTACATTGTGAAAGTATTTTTGCCTTGTTTCTTTTAAAATGTCCCTGTGAATGTCAGGATCCAGGATATCTCCTATTAAATGAAGCATGAGTTGTATGGTCAAAATCAGAATAAATGTATCTCTACTCTAAAACAAAGGGGCATATGTACAAGCCCCTATCGCCACCACAACATCACTTATATCGACGTTGTGGTGGCGATAGGGGCTGTGCCTTATTTACAAGGCAGCGTTAAGCCACTTAACGTGGCTTAACACTGCCTTGTAAATAAGGCCCCCTTTCATGATATGGTTAGCGTGAAAGGGGTGGGCAGTGAGTGTTGCTGTGGGCGTTCCACCACAACACCCATTCATTTTGACGCTGCCCCCTATGTACAAGGGTGGCGTACATAGGAGGCAGCGCCAAAATTAAGACCAGGGAAAACCTGGTCTTAAGTAGGCGAAACGAGGAGAAATGCATTATTTCTCCTCGTTTTAGCTTTTTTTTTTTTAGCTGCCTTGTGCAGCACACATGGAAAAAGCAACATGTTCTTCCTGTACATAAACAAACCTTTAAAAAAAAATGCCATTTTGTGACTTTCATGTGTGCTGCATGAAGCAGCACACATGACTGACAGGATGGCATTTTAGGATTGTTTATGTGCAGGAAGAGACACCTTCCTACACATAAACAATCCTCCCCTGCACGCAGACACCCTTCTGTGTTGGCGCTAAATTGCTAAACGTAGCACCATTGCAGGTGGAAACGCAAGGCTGCACCACATTCTTGTAAATATGGTGCAGCATTGCGTTTCAGAAGTGGCGGAGAGAGGCATTTAGCCAGGAAGGCTAACGCCTCTCTCCGCCACTTCCTTGTACATATCCCCGTAAGTTTCATATTTATTCATTACTGAGCTATGCATGGTGGCCATCACTTCCACTGCTGCTCAGACATACCTTTATTTTGAGTCAGCATTGATACCACAATTGCTCCATTTACTTACTGTTGAGGAATAAATTGGATGAGATTGTCTGTGCAGGTGATTAAATTATGCTGCGACTGGCCAGTGACAGGTCATTTTATGACGAATGGCCCAGTGATTTCTTGTAGGCTATGAATTATTGGCATTGGGATTGAGTGTGAGTCTCATAACTTCCGATAACTTCCTAACCAAGGCCATACTAAATGACTCTTGTGTAAAGTCTCACACATCATGAGTCATGATTTTTCTTGGAGGAGCGAATTGTTCGCCAAAACCCCCTGAAATGAAGTATGAGTCCACCACTGTAGTGTTTTCACCTATTTTGCCACACTTGCCATATAATTCAATATTGGCAGAATAATATGGAGTGTTTTTAAAAACATAGGGGCATATTAGCAAGACCGGCGATAAAATTATCGCCGTTTTAGCGGCAGGAAACTGTCGCTAAACGACGATAATGGGCTTGCTAATATGCGTTATAGAATTCCAATAGAAGCCCAGGTTAGATGTCCTGCGCATCTAACCTGGGCTTCTATTGAATTCTATAACGCATATTAGCAAGCCCATTATCGCTGTTTTAGCGGCAGTTTCCTGCCGCTAAAACGGCGATAATTTTATCGCCGGTCTTGCTAATATGCCCCATATTTTTACAGGTCCTTCGCATCAAATGTTAGTTAAAATACTTCCTATGGCATTCAATGTAGCTCCTGACACTTTATTAGAGCTAAATGGCCACCTTTCACAAATTGATTGCTGTATTCAATTAAGAAATTAGAACTTTAGCAGTGATCGAGCTGTTAATGGCTCAATTGATAGATGAGGGAAGAGGTTTGTCTACAACAAAAAGAAAATATGTTTTTGACTTGGTGGAAAATGTGATTCTTTGTCATGGCCTTTCTTTTACAGGGGAAGGGAATTAATGTTTGCATTAGACAGATCATGAAACATCAGTTACATAAAATGGGCAATCATGATTTAAGAAGAAACCCAAACATTTTACCTTTTTTATAAGCTCTGATGCCTTGAATCTTAAACTGCTCCTAGTGAAACACCTACATAGGAAGCATGCAACATACAGTATTTTTCAACAAGGCTGTTCCCTGATGCCAGGAGTTGTTTCCAGAAGCCCACTAGAGTAAATTGTTTCTTAGGAAATCTCTTTATTTTCTGAAGAAAATAGGATAATTTTTATATTGATAACTTCATAGTTTCCCGTTTCTTGATTTAGAACTGATTGGCCATTATCTTTTGTTACCTGCCTCACTGAAACAATTCTCTGTTCTCAGCCTTGCATTTGTTGTTTTCCAGATCTACAGCTCTGACCGATCCAGCACCGTCTGGGGCCAATCAAATCTCAGACTTCCTCCTCTGTACGCTTCCTTCACCAATGGAGTTGCTGTAAGAACTTTTAAAGAACTTTTGTGTTAAAATATTCAGCAATTTATTATTAAGGCAATTATTACTGCCTTTATCCCTTTCTCTGCTGATTTGTGTGGGTCCACTAAACACTAAAACTCCAGTCAACCATTGGAAGAGTGAAATATTTCAAGAGATATCAAGAAAACCAATTCAAGGAGTGACATAAAATTGTATTGAAGAATGTCACCAGGGTATTCAGAGACTGGCACCTTTCTCAATTACAGTTCTGTTTTCACAAAAGAGCCAGCAAAAGCAGCGAAGACAAATTTAGTATGCTATGTAGTTGAGGGGTTGGGCGCCACACATTTTCAAACGGCAGCAGCCACAACCCACATGCCCTGCTGCCGCTAACGTAATCACCTTGCCCCTCCCCCCTCTTCACTCGCGGATACGGCGGCTTTCGGTTTTTTAACCCCTTTGCTGCTAGGCCTTTTCCCCTCCTGTGCTAAGCCTTTTTTTGGCTATTTGGGGTAGTGCGCGCTTAGGCCCCTGTAACTTTTTGACCACATAAGGTATCCATGCCAAATTTGCGTCCTTTTTTCTAACATCATGGGGATTGTAAAGGTACCCAGGGTTTGTGGATTCCCCTGGAGGGGACCCAGAAATTAGTCAAAATACAGCTACATTTTGTTTTTTTTGGAAAAATGCGAAAAAGGGCTACAGATGAAAGCGTCTTGATTTTTCCCTGCAAATGGCATCAAAAAGGGGTTGTGGTGCTGAAATCACCATCTTCCCAGCTTTCAGGGACAAGCAGACTTTTGTCAGAAAACCAACTTTTTTTACACAGTTTTGGCATTTTTCTGGGACATAGCCTATTTTTGCTATTTTTTGTGCTTTCAACCTCCTTCCAGTTAATGGTAGAAATGGGTAAGAAACCAATAATGGATCCTGGAAAGCCATACATTTCTGACAAGTAGACAAAATTCTGAATTCAGCAAGGGGTCATTTGTGTAGTTCCTTAAAGTTTTCCTTATAGAAACTAACAGTTAAATAAAGGAAAAATTGAAAATTAGTTGAAAAAAACAGCCATTTGTGTCAACGTTTTCACCTGTAACTTCTTCTAATTATGACAGCTATTTGAAGGCAATATACCGTTATATCCGCTGGACCTTTCTGGTTGTGGGGATATATAGGACTTGTAGGTTCACCAAGAACCCGACGAACCCAGAGCCAATAATTGAGCAGCATCTTGCAATGGTTTTTTATTATGTACCGGGTATATAGCAATTATTTTGGGAAAATGTATACATGGAAAAATTGTTATGAAAGACACCTATGTATTTCTGAAATGGGAACAAAATGTAGATTTTAGAAACAGTAGATATTTGCACATTTCCGAAATTGGGAGTACCCATACTAGCATGAGAATTATAGGTCATTTTTCAAAATGACTTATTTTTACACATTGTCTTTCATTTGGAAGGCAGAAATGCATCGAAAGTCAATAGGTAATAACAGTTGCTCTACAATTCTGTGTTACCCTAAGTCTCCCGATAAAAATGGTACCTCACTTGTGTGGGTAGCCCTTGTGCCCACAACAGGAAATGGCTCAAAATGCAACGTGGACGTACCACATTTTCACAATGAAAGATTTCCCTTTTTTTGCAAAGTGCCTAGGTGTAGTTTTTGAACCCTAGCTCTGCCGGCACCTAGGGAAACCTAGCAAACCTATACATTTTTGAAAACTAGACACCCAGGGAATCCAGGATGGAGTGACCTGACTTCCTCCCACCAGGTTCTGTTACCCAGAATCCCTTGCAAACCTAAAAAATTGTCAAAAAAAACACATTTTCCCCACATTTCTGTGGTGGAAAGTTTTGGAATCTGCGTGGATCCACAAATTTCCACACACCCCGCGTTCCCCAAAGTCTTACGAGAAAAATGGTACCTCACTTGTGTGGGTCGGCCTAGTGCCTGCGACAGGAAACAGCGCAAAACGCAACGTGGTCACACCTCAATTTCGCAGTGAAAAATTACCCTTTTTGGCAAAGTGCCTAGCTGTAGTTTTTGAACCCTAGCTCTGCCGGCACCTAGGGAAACCTAGCAAACCTATACATTTTTGAAAACTAGACACCCAGGGGAATCCAGGATGGGGTGACTTGACTGCCTCCCACCAGGTTCTGTTACCCAGAATCCCTTGCAAACATAAAAATTGTCAAAAAAACACATTTTCCCCACATTTCTGTGGTGGAAAGTTCTGGAATCTGCGTGGATCCACAAATTTCCACCCACCCCGCGTTCCCCAAAGTCTTACGAGAAAAATGGTACCTCACTTGTGTGGGTCGGCCTAGTGCCTGCGACAGGAAACGGCGCAAAACGCAACGTGGTCACACCTCAATTTCGCAGTGAAAAATGACCCTTTTTGGCAAAGTGCCTAGCTGTAGTTTTTGAACCCTAGCTCTGCCGGCACCTAGGGAAACCTAGCAAACCTATACATTTTTGAAAACTAGACACCCAGGGGAATCCAGGATGGGGTGACTGGACTGCCTCCCACCAGGTTCTGTTACCCAGAATCCCTTGCAAACATAAAAAATTGTCAAAAAAACCACATTTTCCCCACATTTCTGTGGTGGAAAGTTCTGGAATCTGCGTGGATCCACAAATTTCCACACACCCCGCGTTCCCCAAAGTCTTACGAGAAAAATGGTACCTCACTTGTGTGGGTCGGCCTAGTGCCTGCGACAGGAAACAGCGCAAACGCAACGTGGTCACACCTCCAATTTCGCAGTGAAAAATTACCCTTTTTTGGCAAAGTGCCTAGCTGTAGTTTTTGAACCCTAGCTCTGCCGGCACCTAGGGAAACCTAGCAAACCTATACATTTTTGAAAACTAGACACCCAGGGGAATCCAGGATGGGGTGACTTGACTGCCTCCCACCAGGTTCTGTTACCCAGAATCCCTTGCAAACATAAAAAATTGTCAAAAAAAACACATTTTCCCCACATTTCTGTGGTGGAAAGTTCTGGAATCTGCGTGGATCCACAAATTTCCACCCACCCGCGTTCCCCAAAGTCTTATGAGAAAAATGGTACCTCACTTGTGTGGGTCGGCCTAGTGCCTGCGACAGGAAACGGCGCAAAACGCAACGTGGTCACACCTCAATTTCGCAGTGAAAAATGACCCTTTTTTGGCAAAGTGCCTAGCTGTAGTTTTTGAACCCTAGCTCTGCCGGCACCTAGGGAAACCTAGCAAACCTATACATTTTTGAGAACTAGACACCCAGGGGAATCCAGGATGGGGTGACTGGACTGCCTCCCACCAGATTCTGTTACCCAGAATCCCTTGCAAACATAAAAAATTGTCAAAAAAACCACATTTTCCCCACATTTCTGTGGTGGAAAGTTCTGGAATCTGCGTGGATCCACAAATTTCCACCCACCCGCGTTCCCCAAAGTCTTACGAGAAAAATGTTACCTCACTTGTGTGGGTCGGCCTAGTGCCTGCGACAGGAAACTGCGCAAAACGCAACGTGGTCACACCTCAATTTCGCAGTGAAAAATGACCCTTTTTTGGCAAAGTGCCTAGCTGTAGTTTTTGAACCCTAGCTCTGCCGGCACCGAGGGAAACCTAGCAAACCTATACATTTTTGAAAACTAGACACCCAGGGGAATCCAGGATGGGGTGACTGGACTGCCTCCCACCAGGTTCTGTTACCCAGAATCCCTTGCAAACCTAAAAAATTATCAAAAAAACCACATTTTCCCCACATTTCTGTGGTGGAAAGTTCTGGAATCTGCGTGGATCCACAAATTTCCACCCACCCCGCGTTCCCCAAAGTCTTCTGAGAAAAATGGTACCTCACTTGTGTGGGTCGGCCTAGTGCCCGCGACAGGAAACGGCGCAAAACGCAACGTGGTCACACCTCAATTTCGCTGTGAAAAATGACCCTTTTTTTGCAAAGTGCCTAGCTGTAGTTTTTGAACCCTACCTCTGCCGACACCTAGGGAAACCTAGCAAACCTATACATTTTTGAAAACTAGACAACAAGGGGAATCCAGGATGGGGTGACTTGACTGCCTCCCACCAGGTTCTGTTACCCAGAATCCCTTGCAAACCTAAACAATTATCAAAAAAACCACATTTTCCCCACATTTCTGTGGTGGAAAGTTCTGGAATCTGCGTGGATCCACAAATTTCCACCCACCCCGCGTTCCCCAAAGTCTTCTGAGAAAAATGGTACCTCACTTGTGTGGGTCGGCCTAGTGCCCGCGACAGGAAACGGCACAAAACGCAACGTGGTCACACCTCAATTTCGCAGTGAAAAATGACCCTTTTTTGCAAAGTGCCTAGCTGTAGTTTTTGAACCCTACCTCTGCCGGCACCTAGGGAAACCTAGCAAACCTATACATTTTTGAAAACTAGACAACCAGGGGAATCCAGGATGGGGTGACTTGACTGCCTCCCACCAGGTTCTGTTACCCAGAATCCCTTGCAAACATAAAAAATTGTCAAAAAAACACATTTTCCCCACATTTCTGTGGTGGAAAGTTCTGGAATCTGCGTGGATCCACAAATTTCCACCCACCCTGCGTTCCCCAAAGTCTTACGAGAAAAATGGTACCTCACTTGTGTGGGTCGGCCTAGTGCCTGCGACAGGAAACGGCGCAAAACGCAACGTGGTCACACCTCAATTTCGCAGTGAAAAATGACCCTTTTGGCAAAGTGCCTAGCTGTAGTTTTTGAACCCTACCTCTGCGGCACCTAGGGAAACCTAGCAAACCTATACATTTTTGAAAACTAGACACCCAGGGGAATCCAGGATGGGGTGACTGGACTGCCTCCCACCAGGTTCTGTTACCCAGAATCCCTTGCAAACACAAAAAATTGTCAAAAAACACATTTTCCTCACATTTCTGTGGTGGAAAGTTCTGGAATCTGCGTGGATCCACAAATTTCCACCCACCCCGCGTTCCCCAAAGTCTTACGAGAAAAATGGTACTTCACTTGTGTGGGTCGGCCTAGTGCCTGCGACAGGAAACGGCGCAAAACGCAACGTGGTCACACCTCAATTTCGCAGTGAAAAATGACCCTTTTTCGCAAAGTGCCTAGCTGTAGTTTTTGAACCCTACCTCTGCCGGCACCTAAGGAAACCTAGCAAACCTATATATTTTTGAAAACTAGACACCCAGGGGAATCCAGGATGGGGTGACTTGACTGCCTCCCACCAGGTTCTGTTACCCAGAATCCCTTGCAAACATAAGAAATTGTCAAAAAAACCACATTTTCCCCACATTTCTGTGGTGGAAAGTTCTGGAATCTGCGAGGATCCACAAATTTCCACCCACCCCGCGTTCCCCAAAGTCTTCTGAGAAAAATGGTACCTCACTTGTGTGGGTCAGCCTAGTGCCCGCGACAGGAAACGGCGCAAAACGCAACGTGGTCACACCTCAATTTCGCAGTGAAAAATGACCCTTTTTTGCAAAGTGCCTAGCTGTAGTTTTTGAACCCTACCTCTGCCGGCACCTAGGGAAACCTAGCAAACCTACACATTTTTGAAAACTAGACAACCAGGGGAATCCAGGATGGGGTGACTTGACTGCCTCCCACCAGGTTCTGTTACCCAGAATCCCTTGCAAACATAAAACATTGTCCAAAAAACACATTTTCCCCACATTTCTGTGGTGGAAAGTTCTGGAATCTGCGTGGATCCACAAATTTCCACCCACCACGCGTTCCCCAAAGTCTTACGAGAAAAATGGTACCTCACTTGTGTGGGTCGGCCTAGTGCCTGCGACAGGAAACGGCGCAAAACGCAACGTGGTCACACCTCAATTTCGCAGTGAAAAATGACCCTTTTTTGGCAAAGTGCCTAGCTGTAGTTTTTGAACCCTACCTCTGCCGGCACCTAGGGAAACCTAGCAAACCTATACATTTTTGAAAACTAGACACCCAGGGGAATCCAGGATGGGGTGACTGGACTGCCTCCCACCAGGTTCTGTTACCCAGAATCCCTTGCAAACATAAAAAATTGTCAAAAAAACCACATTTTCCCCACATTTCTGTGGTGGAAAGTTCTAGAATCTGCGTGGATCCACAAATTTCCACCCACCCCGCGTTCCCCAAAGTCTTACGAGAAAAATGGTACCTCACTTGTGTGGGTCGGCCTAGTGCCTGCGACAGGAAACGGCGCAAAACGCAACGTGGTCACACCTCAATTTCGCAGTGAAAAATGACCCTTTTTAAGCAAAAAGTGCCTAGCTGTAGTTTTTGAACCCTACCTCTGCCGGCACCTAGGGAAACCTAGCAAACCTATACATTTTTGAAAACTAGACACCTAGGGGAATCCAGTATGGGGTGACTTGACTGCCTCCCACCAGGTTCTGTTACCCAGAATCCCTTGCAAACATAAAAAATTGTCAAAAAAAACACATTTTCCCCACATTTCTGTGGTGGAAAGTTCTGGAATCTGCGTGGATCCACAAATTTCCACCCACCCCGCGTTCCCCAAAGTCTTACGAGAAAAATGGTACCTCACTTGTGTGGGTCGGCCTAGTGCCTGCGACAGGAAACGGCGCAAAACACAACGTGGTCACACCTCAATTTCGCAGTGAAAAATGACCCTTTTTTGGCAAAGTGCCTAGCTGTAGTTTTTTAACCCTACCTCTGCCGGCACCTAGGAACACCTAGCAAACCTATACATTTTTGAAAACTAGACACCCAGGGGAATCCAGGATGGGGTGACTTGACTGCCTCCCACCAGGTTCTGTTACCCAGAATCCCTTGCAAACATAAAAAATTGTCAAAAAAACCACATTTTCCCCACATTTCTGTGGTGGAAAGTTCTGGAATCTGCGTGGATCCACAAATTTCCACCCACCCCCGTTCCCCAAAGTCTTACGAGAAAAATGGTACCTCACTTGTGTGGGTCGGCCTAGTGCCTGCGACAGGAAACGGTGCAAAACGCAACGTGGTCACACCTCAATTTTGCAGTGAAAAATGACCCTTTTTTTGCAAAGTGCCTAGCTGTAGTTTTTGAACCCTACCTCTGCCGGCACCTAGGGAAACCTAGCAAACCTATACATTTTTGAAAACTAGACAACCAGGGGAATCCAGGATGGGGTGACTTGACTGCCTCCCACCAGGTTCTGTTACCCAGAATCCCTTGCAAACCTAAAAAATTATCAAAAGAACCACATTTTCCCCACATTTCTGTGGTGGAAAGTTCTGGAATCTGCGTGGATCCACAAATTTCCACCCACCCTGCGTTCCCCAAAGTCTTACGAGAAAAATGGTACCTCACTTGTGTGGGTCGGCCTAGTGCCTGCGACAGGAAACGGCGCAAAACGCAACGTGGTCACACCTCAATTTCGCAGTGAAAAATGACCCTTTTTTGGCAAAGTGCCTAGCTGTAGTTTTTGAACCCTATCTCTGCGGCACCTAGGGAAACCTAGCAAACCTATACATTTTTGAAAACTAGACACCCAGGGGAATCCAGGATGGGGTGACTGGACTGCCTCCCACCAGGTTCTGTTACCCAGAATCCCTTGCAAACACAAAAAATTGTCAAAAAAACACATTTTCCTCACATTTCTGTGGTGGAAAGTTCTGGAATCTGCGTGGATCCACAAATTTCCACCCACCCCGCGTTCCCCAAAGTCTTACGAGAAAAATGGTACTTCACTTGTGTGGGTCGGCCTAGTGCCTGCGACAGGAAACGGCGCAAAACGCAACGTGGTCACACCTCAATTTCGCAGTGAAAAATGACCCTTTTTTTGCAAAGTGCCTAGCTGTAGTTTTTGAACCCTACCTCTGCCGGCACCTAAGGAAACCTAGCAAACCTATACATTTTTGAAAACTAGACACCCAGGGGAATCCAGGATGGGGTGACTTGACTGCCTCCCACCAGGTTCTGTTACCCAGAATCCCTTGCAAACATAAAAAATTGTCAAAAGAACCACATTTTCCCCACATTTCTGTGGTGGAAAGTTCTGGAATCTGCGAGGATCCACAAATTTCCACCCACCCCGCGTTCCCCAAAGTCTTCTGAGAAAAATGGTACCTCACTTGTGTGGGTCAGCCTAGTGCCCGCGACAGGAAACGGCGCAAAACGCAACGTGGTCACACCTCAATTTCGCAGTGAAAAATGACCCTTTTTTTGCAAAGTGCCTAGCTGTAGTTTTTGAACCCTACCTCTGCCGGCACCTAGGGAAACCTAGCAAACCTACACATTTTTGAAAACTAGACAACCAGGGGAATCCAGGATGGGGTGACTTGACTGCCTCCCACCAGGTTCTGTTACCCAGAATCCCTTGCAAACATAAAACATTGTCCAAAAAAACACATTTTCCCCACATTTCTGTGGTGGAAAGTTCTGGAATCTGCGTGGATCCACAAATTTCCACCCACCACGCGTTCCCCAAAATATTGCGAGAAAAATGGTACCTCACTTGTGTGGGTCGGCCTAGTGCCTGCGACAGGAAACAGCGCAAAACGCAACGTGGTCACACCTCAATTTCGCAGTGAAAAATGACCCTTTTTTTGGCAAAGTGCCTAGCTGTAGTTTTTGAACCCTACCTCTGCCGGCACCTAGGGAAACCTAGCAAACCTATACATTTTTGAAAACTAGACACCCAGGGGAATCCAGGATGGGGTGACTGGACTGCCTCCCACCAGGTTCTGTTACCCAGAATCCCTTGCAAACATAAAAAATTGTCAAAAAAACCACATTTTCCCCACATTTCTGTGGTGGAAAGTTCTAGAATCTGCGTGGATCCACAAATTTCCACCCACCCCGCGTTCCCCAAAGTCTTACGAGAAAAATGGTACCTCACTTGTGTGGGTCGGCCTAGTGCCTGCGACAGGAAACGGGGCAAAACGCTACGTGGTCACACCTCAATTTCGCAGTGAAAAATGACCCTTTTTAAGCAAAAAGTGCCTAGCTGTAGTTTTTGAACCCTACCTCTGCCGGCACCTGGGGAAACCTAGCAAACCTATACATTTTTGAAAACTAGACACCCAGGGGAATCCAGGATGGGGTGACTTGACTGCCTCCCACCAGGTTCTGTTACCCAGAATCCCTTGCAAACATAAAAAATTGTCAAAAAACCACATTTTCCCCACATTTCTGTGGTGGAAAGTTCTGGAATCTGCGTGGATCCACAAATTTCCACCCACCCCGCGTTCCCCAAAGTCTTACGAGAAAAATGGTACCTCACTTGTGTGGGTCGGCCTAGTGCCTGCGACAGGAAACGGCGCAAAACACAACGTGGTCACACCTCAATTTCGCAGTGAAAAATGACCCTTTTTGGCAAAGTGCCTAGCTGTAGTTTTTTAACCCTACCTCTGCCGGCACCTAGGGACACCTAGCAAACCTATACATTTTTGAAAACTAGACACCCAGGGGAATCCAGGATGGGGTGACTTGACTGCCTCCCACCAGGTTCTGTTACCCAGAATCCCTTGCAAACATAAAAAATTGTCAAAAAAACACATTTTCCCCACATTTCTGTGGTGGAAAGTTCTGGAATCTGCGTGGATCCACAAATTTCCACCCACCCCCCGTTCCCCAAAGTCTTACGAGAAAAATGGTACCTCACTTGTGTGGGTCGGCCTAGTGCCTGCGACAGGAAACGGTGCAAAACGCAACGTGGTCACACCTCAATTTTGCAGTGAAAAATGACCCTTTTTTTGCAAAGTGCCTAGCTGTAGTTTTTGAACCCTACCTCTGCCGGCACCTAGGAAACCTAGCAAACCTATACATTTTTGAAAACTAGACAACCAGGGGAATCCAGGATGGGGTGACTTGACTGCCTCCCACCAGGTTCTGTTACCCAGAATCCCTTGCAAACCTAAAAATTATCAAAAGAACCACATTTTCCCCACATTTCTGTGGTGGAAAGTTCTGGAATCTGCGTGGATCCACAAATTTCCACCCACCCCGCGTTCCCCAAAGTCTTCTGAGAAAAATGGTACCTCACTTGTGTGGGTCGGCCTAGTGCCCGCGACAGGAAACGGCGCAAAACGCAACGTGGTCACACCTCAATTTCGCAGTGAAAAATGACCCTTTGTTTGCAAAGTGCCTAGCTGTAGTTTTTGAACCCTACCTCTGCCGGCACCTAGGGAAACCTAGCAAACCTATACATTTTTGAAAACTAGACAACCAGGGGAATCCAGGATGGGGTGACTTGACTGCCTCCCACCAGGTTCTGTTACCCAGAATCCCTTGCAAACATAAAAAATTGTCCAAAAAAACACATTTTCCCCACATTTCTGTGGTGGAAAGTTCTGGAATCTGCGTGGATCCACAAATTTCTACCCACCCCGCGTTCCCCAAAGTCTTACGAGAAAAATGGTACCTCACTTGTGTGGGTCGGCCTAGTGCCTGCGACAGGAAACGGCGCAAAACGCAACGTGGTCACACCTCAATTTCGCAGTGAAAAATGACCCTTTTTTGGCAAAGTGCCTAGCTGTAGTTTTTGAACCCTACCTCTGCCGGCACCTAGGTAAACCTAGCAAACCTATACATTTTTGAACACTAGACACACAGGGGAATCCAGGATGGGGTGACTGGACTGCCTCCCACCAGGTTCTGTTACCCAGAATCCCTTGCAAACATAAAAAATTGTCAAAAAAACCACATTTTCCCCACATTTCTGTGGTGGAAAGTTCTGGAATCTGCGTGGATCCACAAATTTCCCCCCACCCCGCGTTCCCCAAAGTCTTACGAGAAAAATAGTACCTCACTTGTGTGGGTCGGCCTAGTGCCTGCAACAGGAAACGGCGCAAAACGCAACGTGGTCACACCTCAATTTCACAGTGAAAAATGACCCTTTTTTGGCAAAGTGCCTAGCTGTAGTTTTTGAACTCTAGCTCTGCCGGCACCTAGGGAAACCTAGCAAACCTATACATTTTTGAAAACTAGACACCCAGGGGAATCCAGGATGGGGTGACTGGACTGCCTCCCACCAGGTTCTGTTACCCAGAATCCCTTGCAAACATAAAACATTGTCAAAAAAACCGCATTTTCCCCACATTTCTGTGGTGGAAAGTTCTGGAATCTGCGTGGATCCACAAATTTCCACCCACCCCGCGTTCCCCAAAGTCTTACGAGAAAAATGGTACCTCACTTGTGTGGGTCGGCCTAGTGCCTGCGGCAGGAAACGGCGCAAAACGCAACATGGTCACACCTCAATTTCGCAGTGAAAAATGACTCTTTTTTTGCAAAGTGCCTAGCTGTAGTTTTTGAACCCTACCTCTGCCGGCACCTAGGGAAACCTAGCAAACCTATACATTTTTGAAAACTAGACACCCAGGGGAATCCAGGATGGGGTGACTTGACTGCCTCCCACCAGGTTCTGTTACCCAGAATCCCTTGCAAACATAAAAAATTTCAAAAAAACCACATTTTCCCCACATTTCTGTGGTGGAAAGTTCTGGAATCTGCGTGGATCCACAAATTTCCACCCACCCCGCGTTCCCCAAAGTCTTACGAGAAAAATGGTACCTCACTTGTGTGGGTCGGCCTAGTGCCTGCGACAGGAAACGGCGCAAAACGCAACGTGGTCACACCTCAATTTCGCAGTGAAAAATGACCCTTTTTTGGCAAAGTGCCTAGCTGTAGTTTTTGAACCCTACCTCTGCCGGCACCTAGGGAAACCTAGCAAACCTATACATTTTTGAAAACTAGACACCCAGGGAATCCAGGATGGGGTGACTGGACTGCCTCCCACCAGGTTCTGTTACCCAGAATCCCTTGCAAACATAAAAAAGTGTCAAAAAACCACATTTTCCCCACATTTCTGTGGTGGAAAGTTCTAGAATCTGCGTGGATCCACAAATTTCCACCCACCCGCGTTCCCCAAAGTCTTACGAGAAAAATGGTACCTCACTTGTGTGGGTCGGCCTAGTGCCTGCGACAGGAAACGGCGCAAAACGCAACGTGGTCACACCTCAATTTCGCAGTGAAAAATGACCCTTTTTAAGCAAAAAGTGCCTAGCTGTAGTTTTTGAACCCTACCTCTGCCGGCACCTAGGGAAACCTAGCAAACCTATACATTTTTGAAAACTAGACAACCAGGGGAATCCAGGATGGGGTGACTTGACTGCCTCCCACCAGGTTCTGTTACCCAGAATCCCTTGCAAACCTAAACAATTATCAAAAGAACCACATTTTCCCCACATTTCTGTGGTGGAAAGTTCTGGAATCTGCGTGGATCCACAAATTTCCACCCACCCCGCGTTCCCCAAAGTCTTCTGAGAAAAATGGTACCTCACTTGTGTGGGTCGGCCTAGTGCCCGCGACAGGAAACGGCGCAAAACGCAACGTGGTCACACCTCAATTTCGCAGTGAAAAATGACCCTTTGTTTGCAAAGTGCCTAGCTGTAGTTTTTGAACCCTACCTCTGCCGGCACCTAGGGAAACCTAGCAAACCTATACATTTTTGAAAACTAGACAACCAGGGGAATCCAGGATGGGGTGACTTGACTGCCTCCCACCAGGTTCTGTTACCCAGAATCCCTTGGAAACATAAAAAATTGTCCAAAAAACACATTTTCCCCACATTTCTGTGGTGGAAAGTTCTGGAATCTGCGTGGATCCACAAATTTCCACCCACCCCGCGTTCCCCAAAGTCTTACGAGAAAAATGGTACCTCACTTGTGTGGGTCGGCCTAGTGCCTGCGACAGGAAACGGCGCAAAACGCAACGTGGTCACACCTCAATTTCACAGTGAAAAATGACCCTTTTTTGGCAAAGTGCCTAGCTGTAGTTTTTGAACCCTAGCTCTGCCGGCACCTAGGGAAACCTAGCAAACCTATACATTTTTGAAAACTAGACACCCAGGGGAATCCAGGATGGGGTGACTGGACTGCCTCCCACCAGGTTCTGTTACCCAGAATCCCTTGCAAACATAAAACATTGTCAAAAAACCCACATTTTCCCCACATTTCTGTGGTGGAAAGTTCTGGAATCTGCGTGGATCCACAAATTTCCACCCACCCCGCGTTCCCCAAAGTCTTACGAGAAAAATGGTACCTCACTTGTGTGGGTCGGCCTAGTGCCTGCGGCAGGAAACGGCACAAAACGCAACATGGTCACACCTCAATTTCGCAGTGAAAAATGACCCTTTTTTTGCAAAGTGCCTAGCTGTAGTTTTTGAACCCTACCTCTGCCGGCACCTAGGGAAACCTAGCAAACCTATACATTTTTGAAAACTAGACACCCAGGGGAATCCAGGATGGGGTGACTTGACTGCCTCCCACCAGGTTCTGTTACCCAGAATCCCTTGCAAACATAAAAAAGTGTCAAAAAAATCACATTTTCCCCACATTTCTGTTGTGGAAAGTTCTGGAATCTGCGTGGATCCACAAATTTCCACCCACCCCGCGTTCCCCAAAGTCTTACGAGAAAAATGGTACCTCACTTGTGTGGGTCGGCCTAGTGTCTGCGACAGGAAACGGTGCAAAACGCAACGTGGTCACACCTCAATTTCGCAGTGAAAAATGACCCTTTTTGGCAAAGTGCCTAGCTGTAGTTTTTAACCCTACCTCTGCCGGCACCTAGGGAAACCTAGCAAACCTATACATTTTTAAAAACTAGACACCCAGGGAATCCAGGATGGGGTGACTTGACTGCCTCCCACCAGGTTCTGCTACCCAGAATCCCTTGCAAACATAAAAAATTGTCAAAAAAACCACATTTTCCCCACATTTCTGTGGTGGAAAGTTCTGGAATCTGCGTGGATCCACAAATTTCCACCCACCCCGCGTTCCCCAAAGTATTACGAGAAAAATGGTACCTCACTTGTGTGGGTCGGCCTAGTGCCTGCGACAGGAAACGGCGCAAAACGCAACGTGGTCACACCTCAATTTCGCAGTGAAAAATGACCCTTTTTTGGCAAAGTGCCTAGCTGTAGTTTTTGAACCCTAGCTCTGCCGGCACCTAGGGAAACCTAGCAAACCTATACATTTCTGAAAACTAGACACCCAGGGGAATCCAGGATGGGGTGACTGGACTGCCTCCCACCAGGTTCTGTTACCCAGAATCCCTTTCAAACCTAACAAATTGACAAAGAAAAAACACATTTTCCCCACATTTCTGTGGTGGAAAGTTCTGGAATCTGCGTGGATCCACAAATTTCCACCCACCCCGCGTTCCCCAAAGTATTACGAGAAAAATGGTACCTCACTTGTGTGGGTCGGCCTAGTGCCTGCAACAGGAAACGGCGCAAAACGCAACGTGGTCACACCTCAATTTCGCAGTGAAAAATTACCCTTTTTGGCAAAGTGCCTAGCTGTAGTTTTTTAACCCTAGCTCTGCCGGCACCTAGGGAAACCTAGCAAACCTATACATTTTTGAAAACTAGACACCCAGGGGAATCCAGGATTGGGTGACTGGACTGCCTCCCACCAGGTTCTGTTACCCAGAATCCCTAGCAAACCTAAAAAATTGTCAAAAAAACCACATTTTCCCCACATTTCTGTGGTGGAAAGTTCTGGAATCTGCGTGGATCCACAAATTTCCACCCACCCCGCGTTCCCCAAAGTCTTACGAGAAAAATGGTACCTCACTTGTGTGGGTCGGCCTAGTGCCTGCGACAGGAAACGGCGCAAAACGCAACGTGGTCACACCTCAATTTCGCAGTGAAAAATGACCCTTTTTGGCAAAGTGCCTAGCTGTAGTTTGTGAACCCTAGCTCTGCCGGCACCTAGGGAAACCTACCAAACACACACATTTCTGAAAAGTAGACACCCGGGGGCTTCCAGGGAGGTATGGCTTGCGTGGATCCCCCAACGTTTCTGTAGTATCTTGGTTATTATGCTTTACATGTCATCCACTGCTCCACCAGTGGAACACTCTTGAGATGATGTAACATAGAATGTTGGTGTATGAATTACACAGTTGGAGAAGGGCTGAGCGCCTTGCTGGCTGCTCCTGGTGGGGCTGAATACTACTGTATTACTGATCTTGTAACCAACCTGAATAAATCCTCTTGAAACATCACAATCAGCCTGGAGTGATCACTACAATTTTATGGCGACGAGTTGAACCAAAGAATCTGCGTCTGCTACCTCTGAGGCCTTCAACTTCAAGTCTGCAGCACCTCTCTCAAGCTAAAGCAAGTCCTCTGTCTACAACCTCGCTTATTCAACTAACTGGCACACCACAGCCCCACCAGTGACCTCCCATCGGTCGCCCTCTACGCAAATGTGCCAGTTCCAGTTTCTACGCAACTCAAGTCTCTGCCTGCTGTTCCCACAGCATCTCAAAGGTCTGTTCTTACTGTTCCTACAGTCTATTTCAACTGCATCATCTGGTCTAAAGTCATCAAAGCTGCCTGTGTCTCCTCCATTACGCCTTTGTGCTGAGCCTTCAGCGAGGGAGTGACCAGCTTCATCTTCCCCCTGCTTATCTGCTTACAAGTGCTCTGAGAGTTTCCCACCTTGGTACTTAAGTTCCTGTTTGATCCAACCCGGATGCCTGCTCTCAGCTATCAAATTTTGCTTGGTTTGCCTGTTGCCTGCCTTACACGCTGTTGCAAGCTTCTATGCGGTATTCACCGTGTCTGCTCTGCCCGTTCTGCTTTGCAGTGGCAACCTGTCTACATTTTCATGATCGGAGGATTTTACATGTGTTTGTGGTGGCAGGGACCCATGGCGGTATTTGGAGGGGTATTTGTGAGTACTTTCTGTTTTTACACTTGATCATCCTGTGTACTCTCTCTCCATGGCAGTTCAACCGCTTATTCACCTTCAAAACCTGCCACGAGCACATGCACAGCGCGCGCAGCCTTACCTGTGCTCAGCTGTCTTCGTGGTCTCTGTGACGTGATCCTTCTGCCAGCTGCAACGTTTCGGAGCACGGTGATGCCGGGAGCCATCCGGCGCGGCGTCACTTGTGCGTGCCTCCATCTTATGTTTGGCAACACCGGAGGCTATTATTATCGACGCTCCCTGCATTCTTCCTGCCTTGGTGTTTTCTGCCAACCACGTAGCCGCGCGTCTCTACATTCATGTCAATAAAGTTTCAACTTCTTGATCCTCCGGTCACGTCGTGACGCAGCAACATGGTGTAGTATGGTCTTTCACTCTCTTCCTGGGAGACGTTCAACTTTTGAAGGTACTTTTTGTTGTCTACGTACATTTTAGGATTTCTGTCAGCAGTGCTGCCTTGAGATCGGCAAGCGGTCATATTGCCACAGGAACAATATTGTCGAGTATAATTACATAGAAAGGAGATGTTGGTATATTCCTGCGAGGGGTTCCGTTGTGGATCAGTTTCATCATCCCAAAGTTGTTCTGATGGGTCCGATTTTGTCTGCCTGTTCCTACCTCGGTGACAGGCACACCAGTGACATTTTGTTTAATTTTGCAGCGTAATATTGTAATAATTGTGAAATCTTGCTGACATGTGTTTCTTCATTCACTCCTTTAACATAGTATAACATTATTGTTACTTGTTTTCACAGGCATTAGACTTTTAGCGATCTACATTAATTCATATTTAATGGTTGTTTCTGGTTGTGCACGTTCAAAAATCGTATTGTGTATTTTCAAGACGTCATGTTATATGTACATTGCTATGTAATTGTCTAATTTTCCAGTTATCACACATCGTGTACTATATCTGTACCTTCTCAGTGCACATTCTCTTTAGCTAAAGGGGTGTCGTCTCTTTTGTATGGTGCACAATATTTTCAGTGTTGTACGGTGCACAGTTTTTTTTTAGTTCCGCCATTACAGTGCACTTTATCCTTACCTCTACACGAGGTGTCTCGCAGGGGTTTTAATCCCGTCATTACAGTGCACAGGGGTTTTAGTCCCATCATTACAGTGCACATTGTTGCTACCTCCACACGAGGTGCCTCACAGGGGTTTTAGTCCCGTCTTTACAGTGCACATTGTTCTTACCTCTACACGAGGTGTCTCGCAAGGATTTTTGTCCTGCTACTCTAGTGCACAACGTTGATCTCTTCACGAGGTATTTGTCTCTTTTGTTTCAGTGCACACCTATCTAGGTTCACATTTTGCGTGGCTTATGTCCCACATTCTCAATTACACCAGGTGTTGTGAGGACTGTTGTCCCACATTTACAATGCACAATCTCTTGACCTCTCCGGAGGTATATTTGTTGGGTCTCCCCTTCATCTTGTGCATAAAACTGTACCTCCAATCGAGGTGCGTCCCTACGCGGGCATGACATTACACATGTCATTACATTTTTTTTTTATACCTTCACTACAGTGCACGTTCTTACCTTACTTAAGGTGTCTAGTGTGGGTTGTTTGTTTTATTATACAGTGCACAATAGTTTGATTTTCTCTTGTTGTTACCTATGCACATTCATACTGTTACCCACATGGGTGTATAGTTTTGGTTCTTACCCAGTAACTTTAGTGCATTTGGTTCATGTCAGACTGGGCGTTTTTGTCTCGTATCTGTTTTCCTTTTCTTGCTCAACATCGTAGCCCAGTACTTTTCTATTTTATTTTAACTCAAATGTTTATTACATTATGGAGAAGAATGATTTTTATAATGTATTTCTCTTCTTCTTTGTCTTCTTCTATTCTCCTGATGTGGATTGCTCTCTTGCATACTTACCTGGCCAGTTGGTGTACAGAGAGTACTCATTTATGGTTTCTCTTTCTTTTCTTTATTTCTTTTTCTCATTTATAGAAAGAAAGGAGGATGAGGTTATGTATATTTTTGGGTGCTTTCTTTCTCTCTACCTCTGTTTTATTTCTCTCTAGTCCTTTCTTCTCTATTTTGTTCTTCTAGCTTCTACATCTGATTCTATTTTCCTTTCTTCTATTTTCTTTGTGGAAGAAAGGAGGATATGTAGTATCTTGGTTATTATGCTTTACATGTCATCCACTGCTCCACCAGGGGAACACTCTTGAGATGATGTAACATAGAATGTTGGTGTATGAATTACACAGTTGGAGAAGGGCTGAGCGCCTTGCTGGTTGCTCCTGGTGGGGCTGAATACTACTGTATTACTGATCTTGTAACCAACCTGAATAAATCCTCTTGAAACATCACAATCAGCCTGGAGTGATCACTACAATTTCCTTACCCAGAATCCCCTGCAAACCTCAATTTTAGCTGAAAAAATCACTTTTTTCACACATTTTTGTGTGGGAAAGTGTGGCATCACTGGCCTCACACAAATTTCCTACCACCCAGCGTTCCCCCAGGTCTCCCGATAAAAATGGTGCCTCACTTGTGTGGGAGGCCCAAGTACCCCCGACAGGCAAGGGCCCACAACGTAGTGAGGCGACCTCAAAATGGCCTTTCACAAAACCACCTGGTTTTGCAAGGGGGGTCACCTGGGTTTTTGGCCCCGTGCTCGGCGGCCATCTAAGGAAACCTACCAAACCCACACATTTCTGAAAAGTAGACACCCGGGGGCTTCCAGGGAGGTATGGCTTGCATGGATCCCCCAACGTTTCCTTACCCAGAATCCCCTGCAAACCTCAATTTTAGCTGAAAAAATCACTTTTTTCACACATTTTTGTGTGGGAAAGTGTGGCATCACTGGCCTCACACAAATTTCCTACCACCCAGCGTTCCCCCAGGTCTCCCGATAAAAATGGTGCCTCACTTGTGTGGGAGGCCCAAGTACCCGCGACAGGCAAGGGCCCACAACGTAGTGAGGCGACCTCAAAATGGCCTTTCACAAAACCACCTGGTTTTGCAAGGGGAGTCACCTGGGTTTTGGCCCCGTGCTCGGCGGCCATCTAGGAAACCTACCAAACCCACACATTTCTGAAAAGTAGACACCCGGGGGCTTCCAGGGAGGTATGGCTTGCGTGGATCCCCCAACGTTTCCTTACCCAGAATCCCCTGCAAACCTCAATTTTAGCTGAAAAAATCACTTTTTCACACATTTTTGTGTGGGAAAGTGTGGCATCACTGGCCTCACACAAATTTCCTACCACCCAGCGTTCCCCAGGTCTCCCGATAAAAATGGTGCCTCACTTGTGTGGAAGGCCCAAGTACCCGCGACAGGCAAGGGCCCACAACGTAGTGAGGCGACCTCAAAATGGCCTTTCACAAAACCACCTGGTTTTGCAAGAGGGTCACCTGGGTTTTTGGCCCGTGCTCGGCGGCCATCTAGGAAAACCTACCAAACCCACACATTTCTGAAAAGTAGACACCGGGGGCTTCCAGGAGGTATGGCTTGCGTGGATCCCCCAACGTTTCCTACCCAGAATCCCCTGCAAACCTCAATTTTAGCTGAAAAAATCACTTTTTCACACATTTTTGTGTGGGAAAGTGTGGTATCACTGGCCTCACACAAATTTCCTACCACCCAGCGTTCCCCAGGTCTCCCGATAAAAATGGTGCCTCACTTGTGTGGGAGGCCCAAGTACCCGCGACAGGCAAGGGCCCATAGCGTAGTGAGGCGACCTCAAAATGGCCTTTCACAAAACCACCTGGTTTTGCAAGGAAGTCACCTGGGTTTCTGGCCCGTGCTCGGCGGCCAACTAGGAAACCTACCAAACCCACACATTTATGAAAAGTAGACACCCGGGGGCTTCCAGGGAGGTATGGCTTGCGTGGATCCCCCAACGTTTCCTTACCCAGAATCCCCTGCAAACCTCAATTTTAGCTGAAAACATCACTTTTTCACACATTTTTGTGTGGGAAAGTGTGGCATCACTGGCCTCACACAAATTTCCTACCACCCAGCGTTTCCCCAGGTCTCCCGATAAAAATGGTGCCTCACTTGTGTGGGAGGCCCAAGTACTCCGACAGGCAGGGCCCACAACGTAGTGAGGCGACCTCAAAATGGCCTTTCACAAAACCACCTGGTTTTGCAAGGAGTCACCTGGGTTTTGGCCCCATGCTCGGCGGCCATCTAGGAAACCTACCAAACCCACACATTTCTGAAAAGTAGACACCCGGGGGCTTCCAGGGAGGTATGGCTTGCATGGATCCCCCAACGTTTCCTTACCCAGAATCCCCTGCAAACCTCAATTTTAGCTGAAAAATCACTTTTTCACACATTTTTGTGTGGGAAAGTGTGGCATCACTGGCCTCACACAAATTTCCTACCACCCAGCGTTCCCCAGGTCTCCCGATAAAAATGGTGCCTCACTTGTGTGGGAGGCCCAAGTACCCGCGACAGGCAAGGGCCCACAACGTAGTGAGGCGACCTCAAAATGGCCTTTCACAAAACCACCTGGTTTTGCAGGAAGTCACCTGGGTTTTGGCCCCGTGCTCGGCGGCCATCTAAGAAACCTACCAAACCCACACATTTCTGAAAAGTAGACACCCGGGGCTTCCAGGGAGGTATGGCTTGCGTGGATCCCCCAACGTTTCCTTACCCAGAATCCCCTGCAAACCTCAATTTTAGCTGAAAAAATCACTTTTTCACACATTTTTGTGTGGGAAAGTGTGGCATCACTGGCCTCACACAAATTTCCTACCACCCAGCGTTCCCCAGGTCTCCCGATAAAAATGGTGCCTCACTTGTGTGGGAGGCCCAAGTACCAGCGACAGGCAAGGGCCCAAAACATTTTTTGATAGGCAATGTTTATGTTGCCTCAAAACGTTTTGTGTCCTTGCATGTCGCGGGTACTGGGCCTCCCACACAAGTGAGGCACCATTTTTATCGGAGACCTGGGGAACGCTGGGTGGTAGGAAATTTGTGTGAGGCCAGTGATGCCACACTTTCCCACACAAAAATGTGTGAAAAAAGTGATTTTTTCAGCTAAAATTGAGGTTTGCAGGGGATTCTGGAGGAAACGTTGGGGATCCACGCAAGCCATACCTCCTGGAAGCCCCGGTGTCTACTTTTCAGAAATGTGTGGGTTTGGTAGGTTTCCCTAGATGGCTGCCGAGCACGGGCCAAACCCAGGTGACTCCCTTGCAAAACCAGGTGGTTTTGAGATAGGCAATTTTGAGGTCGCCTCACTACGTTGTGGGCCCTGCCTGTCGCGGTACTGGGCCTCCCACACAAGTGAGGCACCATTTTTATCAGGAGACCTGGGGAACGCTGGGTGGTAGGAAATTTGTGTGAGGCCAGTGATGCCACACTTTCCCACACAAAATGTGTGAAAAAAGTGATTTTTCAGCTAAAATTGAGGTTTGCAGGGGATTCTGGAGTGAAACGTTCGGGATCCACGCAAGCCATACCTCCTGGAAGCCCCGGGTGTCTACTTTTCAGAAATGTGTGGGTTTGGTAGGTTTCCTAGATGGCCGCCGAGCACAGGGCCAAAGCCCAGGTGACTCCCTTGCAAAACCAGGTGGTTTTGTGAAAGGCCATTTTGAGGTCGCCTCAATACGTTGAGGCCCTTGCCTGTCGCGAGTACTTGGGCCTCCCACACAAGTGAGGCACCATTTTATCGGGAGACCTGGGGAATGCTGGGTGGTAGGAAATTTGTGTGAGGCCAGTGATGCCACACTTTCCCACACAAAAATGTGTGAAAAAGTGATTGTTTCAGCTAAAATTGAGGTTTGCAGGGGATTCTGGGTAAGGAAACGTTGGGGATCCACGCAAGTCATACCTCCCTGGAAGCCCCGGGTGTCTACTTCTCAGAAATGTGTGGGTTTGGTAGGTTTCCTAGATGGCCACCGAGCACGGGCCAAAACCCAGGTGACTCCTTGCAAAACCAGGTGGTTTTGTGAAAGGCCATTTTGAGGTCGCCTCAATACGTTGTGGGCCCTGCCTGTCGTGGGTACTTGGGCCTCCCACACAAGTGAGGCACCATTTTTATCGGGAGACCTGGGGAACGCTGGGTGTAGGAAATTTGTGTGAGGCCAGTGATGCCACACTTTCCCACACAAAAATGTGTGAAAAAGTGATTTTTCAGCTAAAATTGAGGTTTGCAGGGATTCTGGGTAAGGAAACGTTGGGGATCCACGCAAGCCATACCTCCCTGGAAGCCCCTGGGTGTCTACTTTTCAGAAATGTGTGGGCTTGGTAGGTTTCCCTATGTGGCCGCCGAGCCCCGTGCCAAAACCCAGGTGACCCCCTTGCAAAACCAGGTCATTTTGAGATAATGTGTTGTTTATTTCTGCAGCGTGAAAATTTTGGCACAATATTGCAAGGAAAATGTGACAGACATTTTGAGGTTTGCAGGACATTGTGGGTTCCATAACTTGTTGGGATCCACAAGAGAGATATCACCATGTACTCCCATGGGTGTTTCGTTTACGACAATATCTACAGTTGGTAGGTTATTCTTAGACGGAATGTACACCTTGGCAGACAGACTAAAAAGACAAAGATTACTGCACAGCCATCTATTCCTCAAGCACACACACATACTGGTTGGATTTGGCACGAGGGCAAGTGATGGTTCAGTATATACAATTTTATTAACAAGAGATTTCACAAAAATGAAATGCACTGTCAATAATTGAAAGGACAAAAACGGAACCAGTGACTCGCAGCTCGTGAGCTGTAAAGCCACGTCAAGGCCCCAACCGCTTTACAGGCCATTCACACACCTTTCATACGTGATACACACAAGACCATTCACACCCCCAGGCACGAAACAAACACATTACAACATTCACAAAAAGAGACAAGGTACACCCTGCTTGAGAAAGACAAAAAAAATATTACTGCACAGCCATCTAATCCTCAAGCACACACACACATACTGGTTGGATTTGGCACGAGGGTGAGTGATGGTTCAGTATATACAATTGTATTAACAAGTGATTTCACAAAAATGAAATGCACTGTTAATAATTGAAAGGACGAGAAACTGAACCATTGACTCACAGCTCGTGAGCTGTAAAGCCACGACAAGGCACCAACCTCTTTACAGGCCATTCATACACCTTTCATACGTGTGACAAATACAAAACCATTCACACCACCAGCCGCGGGCCCATCACATTACAACACTCACACCAGCAGACAGCGCCATTCAAGGGCCCATCACTTTCACACACCCACATTCCTAACACAGCAACCACACAAGCTGATGGATTGCGTGGAGTGTCGCTCGGCTAGCAGTGTGTGTAGTGACCAGCAGCAAGTCACTACTCACACACTGCCAGCCGAGCGCCAGTCCACGCACACCGCCAGCCAAGCGCCACTCCACGCACACCGCCAGCCAAGCGCCACTCCACGCACACCGCCAGCCAAGCACCACTCCACGCACACCGCCAGCCTAGCGCCACTGCACGCACACCGCCAGCCTAGTGCCACTCCACGCACACTGCCAGCCTAGCGCCACTCCACGCACACCACCAGCCTAGCGCCACTCCACGCACACCGCCAGCCTAGCGCCACTCCACGCACACTGCCAGCCTAGCGCCACTCCACGCACACCGCCAGCCTAGCGCCACTCCACGCACACCGCCAGCCAAGCACCACTCCACGCACACCGCCAGCCAAGAGCCACTCCCCGCACACCGCCAGCCAAGCGCAACTCCACGCACACTGCCAGCCAAGCACCAGCCTACACACACCACCATCACATTTAGGATTTTTTTATACAAAAAAGAAAACACAAACAAATTGCAAATAGATACAAATCTACTAACACAAAATCAGAAACTAAATACATTGCACTAATGCCAACCTTGAAACAGAACAACAATTCTTAAACATTACAGACCAGGCAGTTCACTTTACCACTCATGGTTGCTCCCAATAATTATTTTGCTTGTGGTATGCTCTATAACAAGCAGGCACACACAGCCCAGGGTTAGAAGGACACTCAGGGCAGTACATACGAGTCTCCTTCCACGTACCTCTTCGCCAACAGACTCTACATCTCCTAGTGGGAAAGTCTTTTGAGGGTGTAGGAGGAATGTGATCAGGAAAGTGGCGATCTTTCAATCGAGCCACATCCTCCACCACTCCAACTCTAGGAACACTTGCCTGTTCCACAACAACAAGGCTGCCTATGACAGACTCCTGAAACTGAACAAAAGTCAACTTTGACGCAGGAGAACACTCCTTGAACACAACAAAAGCATTGAAAGTTGCTAAATTGAAGAGATGGATGGCCAACTTCTTATACCAAATGTAAGACTTACGAATAGCAGTGTAAGGTTCCAACCTCTGATCTACTCTATCAACACCACCCATGTGCTTATTGTAGTCTAAAATGCACACAGGTTTGCGCACTTCAGCAATCTGACTCCAAACAGCCACAGGTGAAGTACTCTCATCATGGATGGTAGTCAGCATGTACACATCCCTCCTGTCCACAAATTTCACAGCTAGCAGTTCCTCACTACGCAAGGCACTGCACTGTCCCCTCTGAAATTTTTTGCAAACAAGCTCTTTTGGATAACCTTTACGGTTAGAGCGGATTGTGCCACAAGCAAAAGTGTCCACTTTGAACAATTCCTTAAACAATTGCACAGCAGTGTAGAAGTTATCAAGGTACAAATGGTGGCCTCTGTTAAACAGTCCTCTAGCAAGATCCCACACAATTTTCTCTGAAACTCCAAAAGTGGACAGACAACCAGGGGGTCAATAGTGGAATCCCTACCAGTGTACACACGCAAATTAAAAACATATCCTGTCCTACTCTCAGACAACATATACAGCTTAATTCCATAGCGTGCCCTCTTGCTAGGAATGTACTGCCTAAAAACCAAACGGCCCTTGAACAGGACCAAAGACTCATCAATAGATATTTCTTTCCCTGGAGTATAGATCTCTCAAAATCGATCTACAAAGTGATCAAAAACAGGCCGAATCTTAAAAAGACGGTCACATTCAGGGTGATCTCGTGGCAACGCCAAACCATTATCAACAAAATGCAGCATCCGAAGCAAAAGTAAATACCGATCACGAGTCATAACTGCAGGAAATATGGCCGTTGCCATCAAGGGACTGGTAGACCAATATGAACCCATGGACGGCTTCCTTATCAAACCCATCAAAAAGTCAAACCCAAAAACTTCTTCATCTCTTCCAGATTTGTGGGACTCCACCGGGTAGCTCTAGAATGGGGCCTAAGTCTGGCACTGTTGTCCCTCAAAAACTGTTCAGCATACAAATTAGTCTGCTCAACAATCTCACCCAAAAATACATCATCCATAAACAACTGAAAATACTGTATAGGCAAATAATGTTCACAATCCACTCTACACCCTGCATAACCACTAAAGGCAGGCAACACCGGCTGCACCATGTTTGGATCAACCCAGAGTCCAGCACTTCCAGTAGGAAGCCTAGCAGCCCCAGGCTGCAATCCAGATGCCTCTTGCACCATCGGCACAGTAGTATCCTCCTCTAAATCAGGCACTTCATCTGCACTGAGAGTACCTTCATCATCCGATGATTCCATGTGGAGAGAAAACTCACTGCCTGAATCTTCCCCTCCCTCCTCTCCCTCAGACGCACTGTCAGTCTCATAATCCTGCTCAGAGGAAGATTCAAGAAGCAAACCAACCACCTGCTGAGCAGTAATTCTACGGCTAGCCATAATGCTTACTAATAAAGGTTACTTGTCAAACAAGTCAACAACAACAAACCCTTTGTAAAAAAAAGAAATAAACAAAATGTAGCTTTATCACAAAGACCTATATACTCCAACACTATACCACTCACGTGACAGAAGCAGCTAGACTCACCACCACCTACTCTGCACAGACACAGTAAGGATCAACAATATCCCACTAAAAAGAAGAAGAAAAAAAATTACACATAAGACAATGCAAAACATCGCAAAGAATTTCATGCTCTGAACACTAACAAATATGCTGCCATTATGGCACCACTTACAAAAAATTCATTCATGCATGACAATAATACTCATTTGGAGTACACACAACAAAAATATTTTTCTTACCAAATAAATGCAATTACGCAAAACTGCAGAACCACCACTGCCGAAACCGCAAACAGGAATCAAAAGCTTTACACTAGAATAAAAAGGAGAAAAAAAAACATTACAATCACATATGCAAATAATGCACCAGTCCACACACAATCCACCAGCCAAGCTAAGGGGTAGGTGGGCCTAACAGTATAAATAAAATATTCACCCCGTAAAAGGGGAGCAACCCTTGCCCTTTTGGCCACTCCCCAACACAAAAATTAAAAAAACCCTGGTGTCTAGTGGCTTCTGCCCTCCTTGGGGGCAGATGGGCCTAAAAACATACTGCTATTCTGCCACCCAAGGGGTCACTCTCCACAAATAAAAGCCTGGTGGACTAGTGGGAAGATACCTTTATCTTCCGCACACGATCTCTCACTACTCAACTCTACTCTCAACTCTATTCACAACTGGATGTTAGCTCACCAACTCATTCTGAATCCCGCCAAAACTGAATTCCTCCTCCTCTCTACCTCTCTCTCACCTCCTCCTGTTCAATCTTGGATGGATCAGCTGAACCTACTCAACAACAAACCCATCATTGTTGACAGCGCTAAATCCCTAGGTGTCATTCTTGACAAAAGACTCAACCTAATCTCCCACATCAACTCTATTGCTAAGAACGCACGTTACCAGTTGCGCCTTCTACGGTGGATCCGTCGGTTCTTCCCGGAGAAAGACTTAAAAACCTTGGTACAATCTCTGGTTCTCTCAAGACTGGATTATTGCAATTCTCTTCTGACGGGCCTACCCAAATCCCACCTCTCCCCTCTCAAATCCATCCTCCATTCAGCAGCTCGCCTCATTTCAGGGTCTAAACGAAGCGACCACGTCACTCCTATCCTCTCTTCGATGGCTTCCGATCGAGGCAAGATCGATTTACAAAACTGCCTGCATCACACACAAAGCCTTACACACCTCCTCCCCTCGTTACCTGGCAAATAAATTTAAATTGTCCGGTGGCTCTCGCCCTTCTCGCAATGCGGAAAAGCTTCTGCTTGAGCCCACCCCCCCGTCTTCAAAAAGGGAAAGATCGATGGCGCAATCCTTCTCAGGAAATGCGGTGAGAATCTGGAACTCGCTTCCCCCATTGCTCCATGCCACCTCCTCTACCCGGATCTTCAAAGCTGACCTCAAATCTTTTCTCTTCCAAAGACACTTTCAGAACTAATACTTTCACTCTCAGCCCCCTCTAGGAAGTTCGCTCTTCATTGTAAATTTGTACTTTTTCCTGTACATTCCTCACCCTTGCGTGCTGGAGTTTATGTACCCTTCTACCTATACACACACAGTGTAGATGTAGTTCACAAACGCAGATATATTCTAAATTTACCTAGTCCAGTCCACATAACCTGTGTCTCTATGTAGGCAATACACGTGTCCTGCTGACACTCCTCATGCACTGACCAGCACCTATATAAATCCCCCGTGCACACAGTCAACATGCATATGCATTGTACAAAAATCCTGCAGCGCAAAGCTGAACACCAGTGCACATTAATTACCCACCTACACAATACGCTCACCGGTGTGAATTGGGAGCAGTTTGAATTGACGCGTCCTAGCCACATACCAATAATAACTTTGTGGTCTACTGCCCATTTACATTTCATGGAGAAGCAAATTAAAATAAAATAGAAGCTGGGGTGTACACACACACACACACTCTCTCTCTCTCTCTCTCTCTCTCTCTCTCTCTCCCTCTCTCCCTCCCTCCCTCCCTCGTGCCTAGTGGGCATTCCTGCTGCACGATCACATGATCGTGCAGCAGGAATGCACAAAAGAGGCATCGGGGAAAGGAAAACCCTTTCCTTTCCCTCGATGCCTCTTTTGATACAAACCCCCCTCCCCGAGCCAAACCTCACCTGATTTCCCCGACGCGCTGGAAGCAAATGGCTTCCAGCGCGTCGGAAGAAAGGAAACCCTCAATGATGTCAGCGCGCCTCGCGCGCTGGCGGCATTGATGGGGCGGGGGAGGCAGGGAAGCCCTTCCCCTGCCTCCCCAAAAAAACTAACGATCGGATTCCCACGGGGAGCGCCAGCGCTTCCCCGTGGGTGGTCTTATGACGAGCTGGACTCGTCATGAGCACACGAGCACTGTGTGCCATGACGAGTCCAGCTCGTCATAAGCACCGAAGGGGATAAAGGGTCAGAGCAGGATCTCAGCGGCAGACGAGGAGAAGGAACCTCCTGGTCACAGGAACTACACGAGCATTGCGCTCGAGAAATTCAAGGATGCAAAGACCTCCATCAAGGATTACAGCTAACTTTTCAGGGTGTAAATGGAGAGAAGCCACATCTGCTTAACCACGCTCACGAATTCTACACGAGAATTGCGCTCGAGAAAATGAAGGATGCAAAGACCTCCATCAAGGATTACAGCTAACTTTTCACGTTGGAAATGGAGAGAAGGCACATCTGCTTAACCACGCTCACGAATTCTGCACACCTGCCCTTCATATTTATCCAAGAAGATGCCACCGTTTTGTGCAATACCTCTACTCAACTGTAGTACTGTCTACTGGCTAATCAGTAAGTGTTACCTCGTTGGGTACATGTATAGTGCCTTTCCTACACTACAGCTGCGTAAAGGACCAGAAGAATTGTCTCCAGTGACCTGTGTGTCTGTAATTTTGCCACCGCGCCGAAAGCGCCGGGAACCTTTGATTAAGCTGTCCATCATAGTGGGGAAAGGGCGGGCAGACGTTGCATACCGCTAGTGTATGTGTGGCAGGGCCAAACGGGCGGGGCTTCTAGGCCCGTTCACATGCCTCTTGTTTATAAAGGGTCAGAGCACGATCTCAGCGGCAGACGAGGAGAAGGAACCTCCTGGTCACAGGAACTACACGAGCATTGCGCTCGAGAAATTCAAGGATGCAAAGACCTCCATCAAGGATTACAGCTAACTTTTCAGGGTGTAAATGGAGAGAAGCCACATCTGCTTAACCACGCTCACGAATTCTACACGAGAATTGCGCTCGAGAAAATGAAGGATGCAAAGACCTCCATCAAGGATTACAGCTAACTTTTCACGTTGGAAATGGAGAGAAGGCACATCTGCTTAACCACGCTCACAAATTCTGCACACCTGCCCTGCATATTTATCCACGAAGATGCCACCGTTTTGTGCAATACCTCTACTCAACTGGAGTACTTTCTACTGGCTAATCAGTAACTGCTACCTCGTTGGGTAAATGTATAGTGCCTTTCCTACACTACAGCTGTGTATAGGAACAGAAGAATTGTCTCCAGTGACCTGTGTGTCTGTAATTTTGCCACCGTGCCGAAAGCGCCGGGATCCTTTGATTAAGCTGTCCATCATTGTGGGGAAAGGGCGGGAAGACATTGCATACCGCTAGTGTATGTGGGTCGGGGCCAAACGGGCGGGGCTTCTAGGCCCGTTCACATGCCTCTTGCCCTCCCTCCCTCCCTCCCTCGTGCCTAGTGGGCATTCCTGCTGCACGATCACATGATCGTGCAGCAGGAATGCACAAAGAGGCATCGGGGAAAGGAAAACCCTTTCCTTTCCCTCGATGCCTCTTTTGATACTAAACCCCCTCCCCGAGCCAAACCTCACCTGATTTCCCAGACGCGCTGGAAGCAAATGGCTTCCAGCGCGTCGGGAAGAAAGGAAACCCTCAATGATGTCAGCGCGCCTCGCGCGCTGACGTCATTGATGGGGAGGGCGAGGGGGCGAGGGAGGCAGGAAGCCCTTCCCCTGCCTCCCCAAAAAAACTAACGATCGGATTCCCACGGGGAGCGCCAGCGCTTCCCCCGTGGGTGGTCTTATGACGAGCTGGACTCGTCATGAGCACACGAGCACTGTGTGCCATGACGAGTCCAGCTCGTCATAAGCACCGAAGGGGTTAAAAGCGGAGACTGGAGAGAAAAACGCTGAGGCTATAATCACTGCGGCGGCGGCGATTTTTTCAAAATTCTATCCTCCCGGTTGCCTGACATTGAGGGAGAGAGTTTAAGCAGCACTGTGCCGGTTGGAGAGGGAAAAAAAAAAGCCCGTGGTGGCTGGCTGGCTGCTATTCCTTCGCTTCAAATTAAGCTGGTCTTTTTAGGCGGTTACATCAGCGGCTGACATGGATATTGGATTTGGAGGGCTTCAGCTGCTGTGGGGACATGTTTCAAGCTGGTAAGTGCCGGAGTCTAGTACGAGTCTAGCACGAGTGAGCTGTTAAAGGCTGCTAAAGGCCATTGATAGTTGAATTCTTGCTCTTTGCCTCTTGCCTAGTCTACCCTTTAAAAAAAAAAAATCTACTAAATGGAGCCACCCTATTAGTGACTTAGGGGCATATTATCAAGAACGGAGTTAAAATTATCGCCGCTTTAGCGGCAGAAAACTGCCGCTAAAGCGGCGATAATGGGCTTGATAATATGCCCTTGAGAATTCCAAAAGAAGCCCATGTTCACACCAGAACATGGGCTTCTATTGGAATTCTCAAGGGCATATTATCAAGCCCATTATCGCCGCTTTAGCGGCAGTTTTCTGCAGCTAAAGCGGCGATAATTTTAACGCTGTTTCTTGATAATATGCCCCTTATTGAGCACAATATTGTACCGGAAGGCAGCGGCACCCCCAGGTTACCAACATCAGAAGCGTAAGGAGGGGGAGGAAAAGGCTTAAAGGAGCTTACGCAATGGGAAAGCATCTAAAAGCCCCTAATACACTTGCAAATATGGAAATTGTGCCCACTAATAAAGCTAAAGTGCGCACAGCTCAGTTAAAGGCAGCGGCAGCAGCAAGAGCCGAGCGCAGTTTAAAATCAAGGTGTGGCACTGCACTCCCAAGCCCTTTGAGCTCTGAGGAAGACGCGTTGGAGTCCAGAAGGGAGACTGCAACCCGTGATAAAGTCATTAAGAATGCATCACAAGGGCAGCTGGGCGATGGAAAAAGGCTTGAGGAAGAGCTCCCCCCTCACAAAATAATGTATCAGGCTCCATTGTTGAAGGTGATGGAGTTTGTGATGCAAGGGAATTGGCAAACGGGACAGTCCTGGGGGGGGGGAGATCCTCCTGCTTATATAGAGGGGAACGTGAAAGATAGCATCAGTGGCCTGACCTGTGGACTACCAAAAGATTATCCATTGTTCCTCAAAGTTAAAACAGTATCAATACCACCAATATCACCATCGGTCTTGCATCCTTCTTCTCATGATTTACAGGACAGCTCGCTACAGGTGGATCTGTCAGCAGCTACGCCCCCCCCAAAAGGAAACCAGAATTTTAGTGGACTCCCAGCTACCGCCACAGCCACTGTTACAGCCACAGCCACAGCCACAGCTACAGCTACAGTTTCAGCAGGGACCCTACCCTCAAAGTGGAGGAGAAGATGGGGAGATAGCATCACAGGAAGAACTACTGGCAGAGGTAGGCAAACCTCCATCAGAGATAATAGGACAGCAGCAATGAGAGGCGACCTCAATGCAATGCGACATAAAGACCATGTTAAATCTTATCCTGGATGAGATAAGAGAATTGAAGATTACACAAGCCAGCGAGATAGCGTCTCTCCATCATCGCTTAACTAAAATCGAGGCTGCAGGTGGTGCCCTTCACGTCAGAATGCAAGAGGCAGAGGGCCGAATTTCCCAGCTCGAGGATCAGATGAACTCAATGCAGCAGCAAGTCAACTCCGCTAGAAAAGAAAAAGCTTCACTGGAGAGCAAGCTTGAGGAGCTGGAGAACCACTCTAGGCAGTCCAACCTACGTATAGTTGGTATTCCTGAAGGATGTGAAGGGGGCCAAACAATGCAATGGGTCGAGACATTTATAAAAAAAAATGTTAACCCAGAATTTTCCGGGGACCTTACTATTACAAGAGCCCACAGAGTACCATCTCAACCGTTTCCAAATTCCAAATTACCACGGACAATTCTATTGAATTTCGCAGACTATCGGATCAAAGTTCAAATACTCACTAAAGCCATCCAAAGGAAGACATTTTCTGGTGAAGAAGGAGTCAGTTGTCGTATTTTCTCCGACATGTCTGCAGCAGAGGCACGTCGGCGAAAAGAGTTTGTTAAGCTGCTGTACTTGTTTAAAGCCCGGGGCGCACAGGATACGATAGCACAGCAGTCTAAGTTAAGAGTTTTAGTAAGAGGAAAATTTCACATGTTTGCTAATGTCGACGAAGCCCAGAAACTATTACAAGAAATATCCACTGGGATATAGATCAGCATTGTATAGTAAAATGGTTCTGGGCGTCGGGGGGGAGGGACTGATCACGGAGGGTGCAATTCCATGACACCCAAAGGAGAGAATCACCCGAGTGGAGAGGAGAGGGGTATGGTGGGCAATTCCCCATCCTCTGGGGGAGGGGCGGGTTTGGGCACGGGGGGGCAAAGGGGGGTGTGGGCACTGAGGGAGGGTGGTGGAGTTAAAAAAGAAAATGAGCAGAGTTATAGATGGCAATACACTGGAAGGAAATGTATGATCGCCAGCGCCTTAGATTTAAGCAACAGTTGTAGGGATGGGTCACAAAGTTTGTATAATTATGATTAATGTAAATGGTATTTCCAACAAACAAAAATATGGTGGATTAATAAGATGGTTGGCTTCATTCGCACCACAAATTTTGTTTCTTCAGGAAACTCATCTTAACCCGTTGCGTGCGTCTGTCGGCCAACGGCCGTCACGAGCACTACCTCTGTAGTGCTGCGAACGTCCGTTGGCCGACGCGGCCCCGCCCACTCCGCTAAACCGCCGCACCGCGGCGGAATTGCCGCCGCGGTTAAGCGGTTAAGACGAATACACCAAAACTCTATATTCCTAAGATTTTTTTCTAAGGCTTATTTTGCATCGGCCCAGGCAGCAATAAGGGGGGTTGCCATCTACTTTGGACGAGGGATAGATTGGGAAATTGTTCAAATTCAGAGAGATTTGCATGGTAGATGGATATGGGTTACAGCCAAGGTAAACAGCAATATATTGAATTTCGTGAATTATTATGCACCAGTTGTAGATGACCCCACAGCTATTAGAAAGATCAATGATATAGCAAGAGGGGCGGTGGGTCCAATAATTTTAGGTGGTGATTTTAATTTTGTTCAAGACCTGGTAATGGATACATCAAACAAAATCAAGAAACAACTGAAGCCAAGGACCAAAAAAGTGATAGACGTAATAAAACAAGACTATCAATTAATTGATCCTTGGTGCAAGGGTCATAGGGAAACTATGCAATATACTTATTATTCCCGCCAATACCAGTCTGCCTCCCGTAATGATTTCTTTCAGGGGACGCTGCCACTGCCAGGACTCACTTCGCGTTGGGGGACTCCAAGCCCCAGGATCCATTGCTCTCCCAGGAGGGAGGAGCGTGCTTGCCGTTGCACGCTTGAAAAGTGCCAACAAACCCCCGCAGCGCAGGACGCTGCCTCTGCCAGGACTCACTTCGCGTTGGGGGACTCCAAGCCCCAGGATCCATTGCTCTCCCAGGAGGGAGGAGCGTGCCTGCCGTCGCGCGCTTGAAATGCGCCAACAAACCCCAGCGGCGCAGGACGCTGCCACTGCCAGGACTCACTTCGCGTTGGGGGACTCCAAGCCCCAGGCTCCATTGCTCTCCCAGGAGGGAGGAGCGTGCCTGCCGTCGCACGCTTGAAAAGTGCCAACAAACACCCGCAACGCGGGACGCTGCCACTGCCAGGACTCACTTCGCGTTGGGGGACTCCAAGCCCCAGGATCCATTGCTCTCCCAGGAGGGAGGAGCGTGCCTGCCGTTGCACGCTTGAAAAGCACCAACAAACCCCCACAGCGCGGGACGCTGCCACTGCCAGGACTCACTTCGCGTTGGGGGCCTCCAAGCCCCAGGATCCATTGCTCTCCCAGGAGGGAGGAGCATGCCTGCTGTCGCGCGCTTGAAAAGCGCCAACAAACCAAAGCCCGGGCCAAGGGTGGGCCCGTCATTGCCAGGAAGAGGCAGGGCAGGGCCACCCCCCTTTCATCTGGTTCCCGGTCCTCGGACTGCACTACGATTTATCTTGGACATGCACTGCCTATTGTGATATTGATCAGGTACTGCTTAAACCTGCTGTTCTCCTGTTAAGCTGGGCCCCTAAATACCGAACCTATTGTTTGAATTCACTTCACGCTTTCGTACGAGGTTATTTAGATTGTCATCTGATTATTGCTAGTGCTGAGCACCTGTACATATCTGGTAAGGCTGGATTGTTCCTAGTTGTTAATAACTTGAAGCCCAGAAGGATGGGAAAAAGGAAAACCATGGAGGGCACCGGAGGCGGGGGTGGCGGGGGAGGAATTGGGAGGGATAATAAGGGGAAGAAGGCCAGGAAGATACAGAAACATTCAGGCAGTAATTGTGTTTTAGATCGGCTAGATACCCTCATTAGTGAATGCGAGGGTATTTTAGAGGGCGAATCATCCATGCAGCCTGATAGTGTTAATTCTCCCCAATGTCCCACACAATCTTCCAACACTAGCCCGAGCTGCCAGCCAGCTACCCCAGCCATGTTTCACAAACCAGCTAGAAAAGGGGGTCCCGTACCTCATAGGGAGGAAAAAACAGGCACAGTGAGGGACCGTCAGGCTCCCAATAAGTCCCTAGGCAGTAATCTTCAACAGTTGGGACCCGTTATCTCTTGTTCTAACAGGTTTTCACCTTTGGCGGATCCGCTCGAGGGTGATAGGGTGGATAGGTCGCAGCACTCCCCTCTCTCTCCGCCTCCCCGGCTCCCTCAGACTCCTAGTACACAGTTTAAGTTCCAATACTGAATCGCAGGAAACACACCGTCTTATTAATACCCTCAGACTAGAAGTAGAGACTATGCGATCAATGATTGAGGGCCTTACTTCCATGGTCGACCTTTTATTGCAAAAGGATTCTTCCCGTTCTGAGAACATTAATTCCAAGACAAGATAGCCACCCCAATCTTGTCAGGCAAGTTATTTAGAACGTGAGACAGGTACTATTGACAAGGGCTCCTGTGATAAGGCCTCCACCCAGCCCCCCCCCCCCTGCTGCCACATCTCATATGTTAGCACCAGCTCTCACGTGGACAAAGTGCCCAATCGATTCTAGTATAAGTTCAGCACCAGTGCAGGCATATCCAACCTGTAGCAGATCTTCTTTACCTCTGGTACATTATTCCTTGCATAGCTTTCAACAACGATCGGCTGACTTGACTAGTTCCAACTTGTCCCAAGCTCCTAAAATCTATATGGTTAACGTACCTAAGTATGATCCAAGAGGCGGCGCTGAAAACGCAGACTCCCTGACTAACAAAGTCATCCATTGGATTCGCCATGTCAGGGGCTGCCGCTCAGTTATTCGGGAAGATATTACCAGGGCACATAGACTCACCTCCCGAGCCCGACCACTAGATTGCATTGAGCTTACGTTAAAGGGGCCTGACCTTGCTGAAAATCTCCTTACCCTGGAATTCCGCACTTGCCCCCCAGAAAGCTCTTCCATCCAGTTCAGGCGGTTTCCATCTAGTGGTCCCTGTTGGGGACCCGCTGGGCTACCACCTCCTTGCCCAGTGGGACGTTGTTCTCTGGAGGCTAACTACTGACTGCAGAGCAAGCCCCAAAATCATCTGGGATCTCATGTTGTTTCTCCAATTTGCAGGGAAACCCCCTCTAATACCCCCTCTAGTACCCAGCTCCCGTGTATAACCCTTAACTTGGCGCCTAGGAACATATTGACAACACTTCTTTCGCCTGTAGGGATGCGGGGTTCTAGTGGTGAATCATCTAATATTCCCAATGGGCAAAGGCTAGGATCCCATATTTCACCTGGGATATCTGTGATATCTTGGAATATAGCTGGGCTTAGGTCAAAGGTCACATCTCCCGATTGGCACACCTTTATTGAGTATATCGACATCTGTCTTTTTCAGGAAACCTGGCTGGTGTATTCCCTCCACCGTATAGGTTGCTTAAATTACCATATCCCAGCTATTAGTGGGGGGAAAGGACAACCTTCAGGGGGTCTATCTATCCGGGTCCACCAAGCGGTCGGCTTTGATATCCAGACACTCCAGACTCAGAGCAAGGATATTCTTGCAATCAGGTTGAAGTGGGGTCAGCAAGATGCAGTTGACATTATAATGTCTATGCGAGTGGATCAAAGGGGAAAAAGTCTGAAGTTTTAGCGGCTCTCGACGATTTATTAGACCGATACTCCGGGGGTACCAACGTCCTAATCTCTGGTGACTTCAATGTGTCTTTTGAGCCTCTTACAAACGAGAAATGTGATCTCACTGCAGAGGAAGATGCTCAGTGGGGTATCCCAAACTAGAATTAGCACCCATAAAAAAATGGTCGGATGTAGCTATTCAAATAAATTCCATTTTCCTGGAGAAAGGCCTAAGGGCGGCAAATGGAAGATCCCCATCTGATAGACATGGGGCTAGCACATTTAATAATGGTCACAGTACTAGCCGCATAGACTATCTACTGACCAACTTGCAACTATGGCACGCTCTTAGGGATATGGTTGTGAGAGAGCTGCTAGAGAGCGGCCACAACCCCCTATGTGCGACCTTTGATTTATTGCCACAGAGAGAACTCACTCAGCCAGGCAGCGAATTGCTCACTCTTGATGTGGTTCTCGCTAATGACATGAGGCGACTAAAATGGGTTAACATACTTGAGAAACCTGATGTTCTAGCTAACATTTCCATGGACATTGACGGTGCGATAGCTGAGCTAGAGGCGTGTGTGGCCAATCCTGTGATTTCTGAGTCCATAATTGGCACCCATGACAAATCTTTTGCCCAGCTACGCACTCATTTCGTTAGGCAAAGTAAGGCTAGAGGCACTCAACCAAAGAAGGCTTGCCAGTGGTTTAATGAAGATTGTAAAGTGGCACGCCGATCCCTAGGGGATGCGATTAGAGTAGGGGACCCCGGCAAAGTACGGGTTTTAAGACAAATTTACAGGAGAGCCCAGGAAAAGGCCAAAAAAGCATGGGATGAGAATAGATGACAGGACCTCAGACTGGCATGTGCAAGCAAAAGCTCTAAACAGTTCTGGAATATAGTAAAGTGGGACAGGGGTGGCCAGCCATCACAGCCGCAAAATCACGTAACCCAGGATCAATGGGTCACCCATTTTAAACCCCAATATGCCCGTAGCATTGTTGAAAGTGAGGTGGAGGAGCCCCTATACTCGCACTATCAAGGCCTGGTCTTTGATGAGGCTGATGTCAGCCTCGCCCTGGGAGCAATAACGGGAGCAAAAGCACTGGGCCCAGATGGTATCCCGGCCGATATATTCCTTTATGATAAGACCAAATGGTGCCGGTATATAGTGCTGCTGGCTAATGCAATTGCCCAGGGTGCACCAGTCCCAGATTCCTGGAAAGGGGCTGAGATTATCCCCGTTTTTAAAAAAGGGGATAAATCTCACCCTGGAAACTATAGGCCTATCAGCCTAATAGACTCCCTGCAGAAGATAATGGGGCGGTTAGTTTTAAACAAGGTGCAGGATTGGATAGACGAGCATGGCATCTTATCCCCACTGCAGGCTGGCTTTCAGGCATGTACCAGTACTATTGACCAGGTATTTCGATTCATCTTGCTATACTGGAAGACGGTGGTCCTGGACAAGGGCAGCTTGTATGCTGCCTTTGTGGACCTCAAGTCAGCTTTCGACCTCGTCTCCCGTAGCAAATTATGGGTAGTACTGCAAGAGATGGGGATGTCCCCCGAACTGTTATCCCTCATTGCTAGACTTCATGAGGGTAATTATGCCCAAATTCGTTGGGGCTCGCAGGGTAATGTTACAAATACCTTTCCCATAGAGAAAGGTGCGCGCCAATGTTGCGTAATGGCACCCACAATATTTTCTCTGTTTATCAACGGGATTGCAAACTTTTTGGAGTCTACTCCAACTGACGCCCCAGCTCTAGCAGGTGTTAAAATCCCTATTTTAATGTTCGCGGATGGCATGTTAATTATCTCAAAAACGCTGAGCGGTCTCCAGCGAGCTCTGCTACTTTTTGAGGAGTTTCGTCGCTTACAGGGCCTGGAAATTAACATGTCAAAAACGAAATTTATGTCTTTTAACCCTCACAGAGCATTTAGAGGAGGCATAGTGTTGAACAAACGGTCTTTAGAACAAGTCACTGACTTTACATACTTGGGGGTCATTATGCAGAGGGACATGAGGTGGAACCAACAGCTTGATATGGCTTCGCTGAAGCACTGGCAACTGGCTGGAACCTTGCAAACTGAGTTTAACACCTCTCTTACAAAACCAGTTAGTCCAGTGCTTCAAATATATAACATGAAAGTGGTCAACTCCGCCCTATACTGGGCTGAGCTTTGGGGGAATGAGAATCTCTAAGTTGCAGCAGAAAATAGGTTCTTGCTTAAGATCACTAACCTCCCGCAAAGCACCCCAGTGCGCCCACTGCTTTATGACCTAGGTAGGAAGGCACTGGCCGATATCGCAAGATTGCGTCCTTTACTTTATTGGCGGAGAATCTGGTGCACACCAGAACTGGAAACCTACGCTGCAGGTCTCAAGGATCTAATTAGAGCAGACCGCTTTAACAAAATAAAATGGCTGCAGGAGGTCAGAGTCTCCCTAATAAGTATTGGTATGGCAGCACTCTGGGAGAATCCAGCTAGTACCCCGTTCCCCCCCAAGGTGATTCTAAAAGAAAAGTATTGGGATTGGGTGATCCAAAATGCTTATAGGAATAGTGACACTTCTTCACTTACGGGAAGTTTCCTAGAAGTCAAACCAATCCCAAGGTTGGAACAGTACTGGGATACCATAACTAAGCTGCATGATCGGAAGTTATACTTCCAATTCAGGGTAGGCTCATTACCAGTAAGATTGTTTACAGCAAGATGGGGTAATCTAGGTGACGAATCCTGTTGCATTTGTCATGCCCAATCAGAGTCACTGGCCCATCTGCTGTTTGTTAGTCCAGCCTATGCGGCCCCCCGCCGAGCATGGCTGACACCAATTTGCAGATCATTGGGCACCAGAAGGAATGACGCTGCGCTAAGATTACTGCGCTCGGAAACTTTAACCCCCATCGTCATTGCATTGGCAAAGTTTCTGGGATGGACATGGGCCATTAGATCACAGGCATTTCCCGTGGCCTGAAGGCCTGTATCTGTACTATTCCTCTGTATATGAATTTATGGAGTTGGCCACTTGCATCCTAGATGCAGTGGTACTGTTCTGGTATGATCGGGCATGTCAGTGATGTAATTATTTGTGACCCTGCGTTATGTAATACGTTGAATAGTAAAGTGTTTAAGTGGTTTTATAGTATTAACATATTCAGCTGTTTTAAACTGTTTTAATGTATTTTTACCACTTTAGAGGACAGATTTTTAATTATTTTATAAACAAAGGTGGGTTTCAAATGTGTTCATATATGTGTTTCGAGAATTATTTTTTGTAGTATGCTTTGATGATATATCTGTCGAATAAAGCTTATTTGGATCCTGATCCTGATTTCTTTTTAATATCCCGTTCTTTGATTTGTTTGAATGCCGAGATATGGGCTAACTCTTTTTCAGACCACTCGCTGGTCAAAATTGAAATTGATCTAGAGGTAGGAAGGAGGGAAAAATCCAGGTGGCAGATGGATAGACTTCTCTTAACCAACCCACAATGGATGAATAGCATGCGAGAATGGATCAAAGAGTTTTTCCATGTTAACAAGGGTACTGCAATGCTCATTTCTATCTGGGGGGCCTTTAAGGCCTCAGTACGAGAGCAAATGATCGCCTATATGTCTGAGCAAACAAGGATTCGCAAGCTTCGAATAGCTGAACTCCAGCAAGCAGTCAATATAGCCTTGTTAAGAAAGAACGGGCTCCTTGGGGGGAGGACATTTAGCAAAGGAACAATTAAGGAAAGAAAAACAGGAGTTAATATTTTTTAATATTGAAGAAATAAATAATTCACAATCATACCAGCAGAGAGTTTATGAGGAAAGCCAAATGATAGGAACATTTTTAGCATGGACAACTAAAGTAAAACAAGAAGCGGCAGTAATCAATGAGTTGGAGCTACCCGGGACACAGATCTTAGCATCCGAAAAAGATACAATTGCTAAAATATTTTTAAATCATTATAATGAACTATATGCAACTGATTATCAGGTATTGAAGCAAAAAATTCAGCAATACTTCCAAGATATAAAACTCCCTCAGATCCTTAGTGGGCAGAAAGAAGCATTGATTGCAGATATTTCTGCAGCTGAAATTTTTCAGGCCTTAGCTTCAATGCCAGGAGGTAAGGCCTGTGGAAATGATGGCCTTCTGACTGAATTTTATAAGGTATTCTCGGAAGAGCTAGTACCATTCTTGCTTGAGCTTTTTAATCATGTTAAGGCGGGAGGTGAGGTTCCAGCAGTTTTTAAAGAATCCTCCATAGTTAGCTTTGTAAAGAAGGGGAGAAACTCCAGGGATGTCAGTTCATATAGGCCAATTAGTCTGCTAAACGCAGACTATAAAATCCTGATGAAAATTTGGGCAAATCGATTTACTCCAATGGCCCAGCATGTGATATACACAGATCAAACTGGGTTCGTAGCAGGCAGGTTTATGTCTTCCAACACCAGCTATTTAGTTCAAGCGATCGACTTTTTCAATATTAATTTAACACCAGCTCTGATAATGATGGCCGATGCAGAGATGGCGTTCGTTATGGTAAACTGGGGTGCTCTTTTTTACGGTCTCGAAAGATTTGGGTTCCCCTCCCAGATCTTCTCCATGCTTCAGAATATATATCAAGGGACTCAGGCGCAGGTTAGAATAAACTCCAATCTGGCAGGTACAATAGATATAAGACGGGGAACCCAACAGGGGTGCCCCTTATCCCCGGTAGTATTTACCTTTTTTATTGAACCCTTGGCCATTAGGATTCGTGACAATACAGAGATAAAAACTCCAATAGCGGGAAGGTCAAAACTAAAACTATTTGCAGATGACGCTATATTGTACCTTAAACCCGAAAGACAAAATATCGGAATAATCTTAAGAGAATTTGCAGAGTTTGAGTTAATCGGTGGATACAAAATCAATCACAAAAAAACTGAAGTCCTTGTCCTAAATGCTTCTAGCAATTTTCTTCCAGATAACTTAAAACAACAAGCTCTCTCTCTTGAACCGATACGATATCTGGGGATATACGTATCAAATCAATATGCGAATATCTATAGATTAAATTATGAAGCCATGCTGAAAAAAATTAAAGATCTATTGGACAAATGGATACTCCTTCCCCTCACATTGATTGGTCACATTGCACTTATAAAGATGTCGATTTTACCATTGCTAATCTTTCTTTTTCTAATATTCCGATTAAAATCAACACAATATATTTTAAAGAGTTGGAAAAAAACTTTCGTCAGTTCATTTGGAATAAAAAAGCGCCAAGGGTAAAATTATCTATACTTCAACTTGATACTAGTTGGGGTGGGCTTGCACTTCCTCATATCCGTACTTACTATGAAGCAGCATTTCTGGATATAATTGTTTTCTTAATCGACAGGAAAGGATCCTTGGATAGTTTTTTTTTGGATAAGATAGTTCAGGAAGCCGGGTCACAGCTTCCGGTTTTTATCAAAACAGCAAAACTTCCCAAAAAAATGAGATATAAGACGCTCCAGGCGCTTAGTAATAGACTTCAGACATTTTATTCTTTAAAGGCTCATTTTGCAGGGTATGAATATTTGCGGCTTACAGAATGCAGAAGTTTGGGCCTTCAAATCCAGAATAGCCATATAAGATTTTGGGAAACAAAGGGATTTAAAGAACTGGGCCACTTCTTAATTGGAGGCAGATGTATTAATTGGCAGGAGATTCAAGCTAGATGTGGAAATCGGAGCAAGCTTCTCTTTTTTGGCTATCTTCAGGTTAGACAACTATTAAATAAATATGCACTTCCAGGCAATACCGGTACCTCACCGGTTTTAGCCGCTTTGTTTAGAACTAAATTAAGTGCTATAGGGAATTGGTATTGATTACTTCGAAATCAAGGGAGCCCCTTTTGGTTACCAATTTTCTCGAAAAGATAAATCAGGAAACACAATGTAATTTTTCAGATGGGGAGTGGCAAGCCATTTTGCGATATGGTAGTAAGGCATTGAGAGCGGCAAACTTTAAAAGAATGGCATTTGTATCTCGCTGGATGGCTTATTACACTCCCAAGGCACTCCATAAGATGTATCCCGAGGTGGAGAATAAATGTTTCCGGTGTCAACAGGTGGGAGAGGTATACTGGTCGCATGTCTGTTTTACATGCCCAATGATAAGACAGTTCTGGGAGAAAACTTGTGCTGAGCTTAGCCATGGCCTGCTGAGAAGGGTGGAACCTGAGGCTGAGTTAGCACTCTTTGGTTTATTAAAACAGAGACAAACCCAGCCACTAACTAGAGGGGGAGAAATGTTTGTAGCAATTTCTTCCTTGGTGGCACGCTCTCTGATCCTCCAGAATTGGAAAACAATTAAAGTACCAACATTTTTAGAATGGTATATAAAAATGAGTTGAGTAAGAAAGTTTGAAGAGGTTTATGCGAAAAGGGTTGGAGCTAGTAAAAGATACATCTCAGTATGGAAGCATATGGACAAGACAGAAAAAAATCTCCAAGGGAAAATACACCTAGCTGACTTTTTAGTAATTTATTTAAGCACATGTGCACTTTGAAAAAAAAGTATTGGATAGAAGACAAGTCAATGTATTAGATCGATGTATTAATAATGCATTGGAGAGGAAATATGGAAAATTTAGAGATTTTGTATGTTGCACTTGCACTTTATTATTAGTTAAGAAAAGTCTTGATAATGTAATAATGTTTGCTAGAAGAATATTTTTTAAAGTATGAAATCTGTTGTGTGTATCAGTATCCTTTTTACTCTGCTCAATAAAAATAAATTATTTTAAAAAAAATGTAGTTGAGGGGTCAAGAAAGAAAGTAAGCAACACAGTAGATGTAGACCCAACACACTAATATGATTGTCTATTTTCTAGGCATAGTTATGCACTGCACCAATGTATGTGTTTCTTTCTTAAGTGAAACAGGCTTACCTTAAACCTTAAAAACTCTATCCTCAAAACCTTCCTCAAGCCAAATACTGGGTGTGTGGCTCCACCCCTGCCATCCAACATGCCTGATCTGATGTGCTACCCATTCACCTTCTGACAGTTTCAGAAAGTTCCTACACAAACGTTGAGTCTGTACGATCTTGGACACCATTTCCCACATTTTCCCACATTGCAATCTTCTTAACACCTCAGTCTCCAGCCTGTTCCACCAGCGGTGGCTCCTCCGCTAAGGCGGAGGAGCGTCGCCCCACTGATCAAAAGGAAAATAAAATGATAATAACGAATCGTTATTATCATTTTATTTTTCCTATTGAATTCAGTGGCTCTCTGGGAGGGGCGAAGCTGGCCAGAGCAGGGAGTGGAGTGGTTTGCACTCCTTAAGTGCGCATGACTGCTTGGCCGGCCCTCTTGGGCTGGCCAAACAGTCCTGCGCACTTTGCATCTTCCTCACCAGGCTGCATTACATAGCCTGGTGAGGAACATACAAATCCTCCCAGTCCCCTTCTGAGTGCCGTGGTTCGGCACTCAGACCAATCACAACGCTGCATTTCAGCTTTATGATTGGCTATGGGGAGCCCGGGTGCTACCTGCTGAAGAAGAAGATGGAGGAGAGGTGGCGGGCGGCCGGCCGGCCCAGGTAAGTGTTTTTCTTTTTCATTTTGTTCCCGCAAACCCCCCCCACCCCTGCCCACCACTCCTGATCGGTAGCAGCCACTGCTGTGCTCCACCATTTCTCCAATCTGGTCTGCTTCCTGTTCCCATAAGTGTGTTCCACCTTAGGACATCTGTTCGTTTAACTTCTAAAAGTCCTTACTTACCAATGCTCCACCCACTTCCCTGGACCGTGTCACCCCAGAATATTGTTAGTTGGGGGCAGGCCTCTCCAGTGTGCTGTATGGCAAGAGCCAGAAGCATGTGGGAAGGATTGTAGCGAGATGGAGCTCAGCACTCAGATAACAACTACCGCTAAATAACAGGGGAGTCTATATCGTGTGATAAGTGACAATTCCTCCCCTGGGTGTCCTGCATTAAACACAAGACCAAATAGTGTTTTTTTTGAGGTAGGTCAATTTCAATGACAATATAAACATGCTCATACTCGGTGCTGCTATTTGCTTAGGTGTGGCTCTTATCACTGAAACAGAAGTCCAGCCAGGCAGAAATTAGGAACCATGTTCTGTTTTTGGTCTGGTCTTTGAGAAGGATTTACCTGTCTCACAGAGTATTGTTTTTAAAAAAAACAATATCTAATGTACATACATAGAGGGGCTTTTGTGCATCCTTTGGTCTGTTTAATTGTTGTTCACATTGGCTTCCGCCCACCACAGCATACAGCATGGCGTAATGGGACAGCCCACTTTACCCATTGGCTTCTTTCACTTTGAGTGACTGCACTAATCCTGTACGCATTGTTCTCACGTTCAAAGTGTGCTTTTTTTTTTTTTTTTTATATTACCTGTCAATGCTTGTTATGTATGTAGCCTGCACGTCTGATGCCAGTTGGACCAGTTTGCCAGGGCATGACCTATTGGATTGGCCAAAACCTGTTTATAAAGGAAGTAAGCTGGTGCAGACTCAAACATATTTTCAGTTACTAAAATATGGCAGTTAGGAGCTAAAATGATTTGATGAAAAATCACAGAGCTTTAGACCATACAGACCTGTACTAGGGCAAAAAATGATCCAGTCAATTTTGCACTGTTTGTTATTGCCTATGCAATATGGAAGATAACAAACAGATTTTGCGCCATGTTTTAAAAGATTGAGGCATTTCGAGAGAAGGTGGAAATACTACAATATCAATGTGCCCTTTTCTTTCCGGGTGCGAATCCTTTTGAAACAAGACCACAGAACCTATCTACTAAATTGTTTTATATGCTTGCATTTAAAATGATGCAAACTATAGTAACATAAATAATAATTGTACATTTGAAGCTTGGGCTCTCTAAATAGTCCTACTTCTTCAACCAGTTACATTCATTTTGTGATGAACTTCAATACCAGATCTTCTTACTGTGGTTAAATATGTGAACAATGATTTATCAATACATTTATCAATTTCATGTTACCCTTTAGACTCACTCAATGGATTTTGATGATACGTGGCACCCAGCCACACACCCATCGGGGGCTGTTCTCCCTACTTTGATTGCCATAGCAGAAGCCATGTCCCCCAAAAAGAACTACTCTGGACTAGATCTGCTTCTAGCCTTCAACGTAGGCATTGAAGTACAGGGCCGACTTATGCGTTTTTCCAATGAAGCCAGCGACATTCCCAAACGGTAAGCCTCATGTAAACAACCTGAAAAGTTTTAAAAAACCATATATTATACAGAAGGGTAAATGTGACATTTTGGTGCTGACCTAAATGCGAATCACAAAAGTGACAAAGCACCCTCTCTGCCAAAGTAAAGTTCCACCTGCATCATTTACAGTATTGCGGAACTTCAGTGTGCAGAGGGCGAAGACTACTTCATCTCTGCCACCTACATACACCTCCGACTGCCCGCCACAGAAAGGGTCATTGGAGGTTTGGCCATGTGCTCGCCCACCCTATTTACAGTGGGCAAATACGTGTCCAGTATTCACTGTCTGTCACCGCCAGGTAAAGCCTGGCTGTAAGGGGCAGTGAAAACTGCAGAATGACCCTCACGCCTTATGGGAGAAAACTCCCGTGGTGAAGGGGTCATTGTTATTTTAATTTTCACAAACAAAATCCTGCTTTCGAATTTTGTTTTTGAAAATAAGGAAAAGTTGAAAATGTGATGTTCGGCTCCATCATGTTGACTGTGGTGTCCTTCAAACTTTCAATGCATTTAGAGGAACCACCTGACAGTGGTTCCAGAAAATGAAAGAGATGTCCGCTGGGCTGATGGACATCTCCAAATTTGGCGATCGGAGTACCCGCTTCATGGTGGGTGTAAAGTACTCCGCCATGGTGACACTACTTAATTCGAGCACCAAACTATAAATCAGGCCCTTAGACTGTAGAATATCAACTTTCCTTTGAGTGTTTGTGGAAGTCTGTAATGTTAAACTCTGCGACCCACCTGAATCAGTTCCATGTTAGAGGGTGAACAAAATATCTGCCAAACCTGTGTCGGCTGGAGGTAGATACTCCACAATCTCATATCCCTCACAAACGGGGGTGCTCTCAGTACAACTTTAACCATTCTCTCCCAGACCTGTCCCACCTGTTGCATAATATATAGATATATAACCAGGACCTTTTTGCCCATCATTATAAGATCTAGTAGCGCTTCTTGACTACCTGTGCCCTGTAACAGCTTCTTTTCCAGTTATTCTCTTCATCTAGCCATTCTACTGTGTGTTGCATTTGTGATGTAATTTTATTAATATGTAATCTTAGTACTCCCTGTTCTCTTGGTAATTTCAACAGGGCTAGTTTTCTTCACCTCCTCTTACCTGCCCAAACCAGTGAGACCATTAGTTGGTCTAACTCTTTAATTGGTTTGCTAGTCAAAGGGGTCATCAAGACCTACAACAAGTATAGGCATCTTGATAGGAATACCATTTTAGGTAAGGAGATTCTCTCCATTACAGACAAGGGCAATGAATACCAAAATGCAATCAACTTCTATAACCAAGCTATGATCCTGCTCATGTTGAACATTTAGTGAGTTCTCTTATCATGCGCCATCTAGATATAGAAAATGTGTAGTTTTCCATTGTAGTCCACCATTAGGAGTGTTGTTACTATCCCTCTTTCTTAAGCACATAAACAGAAATAGCCTGGATTTGTCCCAGTTTATGCACAGTCCAGATACCTCTCCAAACCTGGTCAGTTTCTTTAGTAGCAGCTACATTGATGCCCATGAGTGCCTTCCACATACATTGATTTCAGATTTGCTATATCTCTAATCACTCTTGCTATTATTTCAAATTCTTAAGTGTAATTCACAGCCATAAAAAATATTGTGAGTCTTGCTTTTCAGGTCTGCTTGAAGTAGTCTATATTCACCCTTATGTTTTTTTTTTGCAACCAGGTTTCATCCTCCAGCAGTGGTTGGCACATTAGGAAGTGCAGCAGCAGCCGCAAAGTTTATGGGACTTCAACAGTCTCGATGCCGAGAAGCTTTGGCAATTGCTGCTTCATATTCAGGTGCTCCAATGGCTAATGTAGCGACCCAGACGAAGCCTCTGCACATCGGCAACGCAGCTAAGAATGGGTTGGAAGCAGCCTGCTTAGCATACTTTGGCCTGGAAGGAAACAAGCAGATATTAGATCTGGATTCTGGATTTGGTGCCTTTTATGCAGATTATGCTCCACACATGCTGCCTTCTCCGAACTCCTACACATGGCTGCTGGGTGAACAAGACGTGGCCATCAAAAGATTTCCTGCTCACCTGGGGATGCATTGGGTGGCAGATGCAGCGTGCTCTGTCAGGAAGCACATTGTAGAAACGGATGACGTGCTCCCCATTGATAGCATCCAGAAAATTGTTCTGAAGATTCCAGATGCCAAGTATGTCAACCGGCCATTCCCGAATTCTGAGCATGAGGCCCGGCATTCATTCCAGTTCAATGCATGCTCAGCCCTGCTTGATGGCCACATGTCTGTGCAATCGTTTAAAGTTGACAACATTGATAGACCACAGCTGAAGCAGTTGCTACAGAAAATACAGGTGGAGCACCCCATAGACAATAAGCCAAACTTTGAGAAACTTTACTGTGAAATAAGCGTCACACTGCAGAATGGTGCTATACTCACAGAGCGCTGTGACACCTTCTATGGTCATTGGAGAAATCCTCTCAGCCAGGAGGATCTAGTGAATAAGTTTAAGTCGAACGCAGCCACGGTTCTCTCAAGGGAAGCAGTTGATGGCATTATTGAGATTGTAGCGAAATTAGAAAATGTTGTTGATTGTTCTGTCCTGAGTTCTTTTCTTAGACTTAGGGCAATGTCAACTGCAGATCAAAGGGTACAACTCTGACAGTGAACAAAGTGACAGACGTTACATGGCCAGTTGCCAGAGATCTCCAAGTCTGAACCTTTTATTCAAAGGAATTTCTACAAAATCCTTTTGAACTAATACTAGGGAGGGCAAGGTGGAATCTTTCCTGTTAATCAGATTCATGACTAGATGTCTCCAACTAAAAACACAGTGCTTGGATTACATCTGACTGAGCTGTAGGTTGCAGTAGTCCACACACTAACTAGGATGTATGATGGAGATTCTGTGATCTGACAGAGAGGGTGGTGATATGACAAAGGCACGAAAACTCCTTTGGAAATGAGTACCGTAGAGGAGCTCATATTTCAACTATGATTTGTCTCCAAGGGGTGATGAAGTAGAAAGTGTGATGGTGAAGCCACAGAGCATCACAAAGGTTGTCTTCCTCACAGTAAATGTAGTAAATTGACTGAAGTGTCTTTCAGGAGAAGAGATTGTGCCCAATCAGTAATAGAGTTCAATGGGGCCCAAGATAGTCACAGAGAAGTAATCATAGTCACCGAGCAAAGATACAGTAAAGTGAATAGTGGTTGAGTATGTTTTAACAATCTCCAGAACGATCAACTAAGGTGAAAAAACTGAAGCTAATCTTTTCAGCTCAGACTGGCAAAAATCACTGTGAGCTGAAACAGCAGTAATGAAACTTGGGAGAATGTTCCTCTCACAGAAGTGACTCTTACTCTTCATGAGAAACCCTCACCTGTAGCTGATGTAGTGCAGTAAAAAGAGTCAGCTCATGACAAGTCATCCAAGCACACATGAAAACAATTCCTGCAATTTTACGCGTGTTCATGTACACACACGCACATCGATGCAATTACCCATGCCCTGCACACAGACTAGAAACACATAACCACATGAACTATGAATTAAGAAAAATATGTAGACACAGCAAAGAATGCAAAACAGCTATAATAGTTTTTTCAGAGTGAAACTGTGTGATTGTGGGGGGAGAATAAAACTTAATAGAAGCGTAAAGTCAACCTGTAATATAGCTGAAATTCCTTTTCAAATATGGCATTTGGTTAATATGTTTTCAAGGCTGCTATATGTGTGTTGGGATATTGTATGATCAAAGACTAATGGAAAACCATTTTCTTAACATCTCAACAATACAGCATATTTGTGATCATTTTACAGTAATGAAGGACTGTTTTGAAAACAATAATTGGAATAGGTCATTTCTTTTAAAATATTTCTTGCTCATCTTTTATGAAAATATGCTCAACTGAGGAATTCCGAGGAGCTTGTTTAAGAAAAGCTTACTTATTTGATTTATTTGTTTTGTTATCACTTTGAGAAATTACAGAACAGAAAACCCCATAATGCTGCATGTATTATGACTTTGACACTTAACATGTTGAATTTCCAGCTGCTAGGACCAGAGAGGCTGTTGGGAAAAGAAGAGAAGGTGATAAGAAAGAAAACACCCACACAATCTTTTTCATTTGTGGTGTGTACATCGTAACCTGCAGTTAGCAAGTCTGAGTGTACATTATAGTTTTCACAGCTCCAGTGTGTATAGCAACAAGTATTGCCAAAGTAACCTCAAATATTACCTTGCCATGAAGGGAGGTGCACATCAGCAATATAGGGTAAGAGTGTAATTCCAATAGAGATGGTCTGTTTAGTGCGCCTTTCGCTGGGTAGTTCCACACTGTCTGGTTGGGAGGTCAGGCATGTCCCAGTTACGCAAGTAAGTTCGAAGCCCGTCCCTTATGTCTTTGGGACTATTGCAGGTTAGAATGGATTATTTCATGTGAGGTTGTAGGGGGGGTTTACTAATATCACTAAAATAATTTAGTTTATAAAAAAGGTGCAGAATTAACATGCAAACTTAAATGTAAATAAAACACTTTTAAATGTAGAAAATGCACTAAGCAATCATATTTATTCGTACTAGGCCTCAACAGGCTAAAGCAACATTGCTTGCAGGGCCGGACTGGCCGTAAGCGGGCACCGGGCGTTTCCCGGTGGGCTGCCAGGGTGGGGGCCGGTTTTGGGCCCCTGGGGGCCGTTTTGTTACAGGGCCGTTTTTGCAGCATAGCTGCAATATCTGCCCCTGTAACAAAATCGGCGAACTCGGCCCTGGCAAAGTGCTCGGCCCCACCCCCAACCCCCAGGGGGCCAGCCGAGCACTTTGCCAGGGCCGGTTTTGGTTCCCAGTCCGGCCCTGATTGCTTGACAAACCTAATTGCCTAGTTTTGCTGTAACACACATAAAATGTTTAATTCGTGACCTTTCAATGAACATGTTTTTTAAAATAAATAATAGTTGCATTAATCTTTTCATCTAAACTGTGCGGAATGTTTGTATTTATACAAAGACCACTGTTAACACACAATTAGAAATTGTTGCTTAATGAAGTAATGAAGAAAACCTCATCTACAGCATCATTTAAATGTGAACTTGACCTTTTTAACTTACTTGTTCTTTTCAATTCATGGGTTTCTGCTTAATATTTTCTTTTTGTTAATACAGATGTTTCGAGTTCTACATAGATCATTGTTAGTAAAATGTAAAAACGTACATTTTGATATTTAGAAGGTTAGACACATAGGGCCTGATTCACAGAACTAACGTACGTCAAAAACGTAAAGTTAGTACTTTTTGGTATTCACAGAATACACTTACTCATTTTGGTATTCACAGAATGAACTTACTCATTTCGGTATTCACAGAAGTTAGTAGTCCTAACTTTAGGACTCCTAAATGCCTTCTGTGAATACCGAAAGTCTTAAAGTTAGGATTTTTCTCAGTTTAGGAGTAGTAAAGTTAGGACTCCTAACTTTAGGACTCCTAAATGCCTTCTGTGAATACCGAAAGTCTTAAAGTCTTAAAGTTAGGATTTTTCTCAGTTTAGGAGTAGTAAAGTTAGGAGACTTTACTTGCTTCTGGTGTTCTTTAAAACAATGGCAAAGGTCCATCGAATGGGCAAATACAGAGGAGATAAGCCCGTGTGATGGTAAACCGAGTTTTATTTAAACTGATTCCTGCTCCAGCAAACTCATAGAATGCGTAGGCATGAAGATGCAAACAAGAGAAATCGTTTAGCTTTCACATTATTCATGCACATCAAGACACACAACATATGTGCACTCATAACAGGCATACTTTCATGGTGGGGCTTGGTAGGCTACCCAAGCATGGCGGATGCGTAGTGAGAGAGCTCCTGTGCCCCGTCATCCTGCCCTAATCTTACTCTGAGTGCTGCCATCGACTGTATCCCCTGTAGCTGTGACATTGGGGGATGTGGAGCTCAGCAGTGGCACCCTGGTAATGCAACAAGGAGCTGTGGCTCCTGAGGCCGGCGGGCTGACGACCGCACCGCTAACATGTCAGACGGCAGCTAACTGCATGAGACAGTGGCGGCCTGTGACACCGAAGGGGGCTCCGTGATCACCGGACCCACCGGCACTGGCCACGATGGGTTGCGACGGTGGGGGGAGCTGTGACGCCGGAACCGGACAGAGACACCTGCGGCCGGCTCTGGGACCCCTTGTGTGGCCGCTCCCGCCTGGCTGCTACCAGCAATTAGCATAGAATGGGAGTGCTGACTGAGCCCGGACATGAGAAGTGCCTGGATCACCCAACACTGGGCTGACATGGAAGCCTGGTGCCTGACTCCTGCGACGGCCTGAGAGGTGAGAGAGGGGCTCAGGGAGTGCATCGCCAGCAGCCCCCAACAACCGTTCTGCTGCTCGGCACCACCTTTCTTCCACTCCCTCTGACTTATCCCGGGAGAGCCGCAAGACTCCAGATACTGTGGCTGAGACGGTGGAGGACTAGGGAGGTGACAGTGGGTGCCCAGTTGATGCACTGTGGGATGTGGTGATTAACCCCGAGGGGGGCGCCTGTCTGTGCCCCTGGAGAAATATCGGAGTCACCAGACCTCAGAGAGTGGCTGTGACTGGTGGTGGGGCCTAAACACTCCCTGCGACGGAGCAGCCCATGCTTGGGGCGGCTGACTCCGGATGGGATATCCCACGCTGCCCTCATGAGGACGTGGAGCCAAACCCTGATGTGGGCCTAAAGGCAAGAAAGAGCCCAGTAAGTGGGCTGTGCCCAGAGACAGTGGCCCGTGCTTTATCTTGGTGGTTCTACATTGCATGATGCTCACCCTGCCTCTCTTCCCCTGCTCTGGCAGCTTCTCTCAGGCCCAGGTGTTCGAGCGGGCCTTGTGGGGTGTGTGGGGCAGTGGGCAGAGTGCACTGGTGGACTGCTGGCACCAGAGAGAGTACCACATAGTGAAATCCTTATCCCCCTAGGGGCTGGATCGAAATGGTGGTGCTGCATGCAAGGCCCCTGACGCTTAATCTGATGGCCCGCACTGCCTGGGCCTGGAGATGGTGGATGCCCCATTGACTGCACCACCCAGGAGATACTGCTTCATGGAGACTTGCTTCCTTTGGTGGCCAGAGTGAAGAAGAGACCCCTGGGAGTGGTCAGCACGCAGGAGAAACAACCAGTACAGGGAACTGTGGCCCCATCTCGGTTCATGGCCACAGCTGCCCTCTTCCGCCGGGCTTGCTGTTGAGATTCCTTCCTGATACAGGTGCAGTTGGGCAGGCTGAGAGGGAGGCACACTGGGGGGGCCTGAAGGAGGAGTTCCACTGGAATAATTGGCGGGTACTGGCAAGAAAAGAAGAGATCCCTGGCTAACAGCAGGTGAGCCTAAGGACACTGCCTGAGAGCACAGGTCTGATACTAATACCTTTGAACCCCTATGATAAGTGGCTGGTCTGGACCCGTGAACCCCTATTAAAGACCCCAGATGACATTGGTCAAGTTTAACTTAGATGGAATCCCCTGTGGGGCCCTCTAGCAGTACACTGGTTCGGTGGATGGTAGCTTACCTATGGAGGCCCAAGGAGCTACTGGGAGACCATAGACCTAGGAGAACACAGACAACTATTGCTGTTTGGTACAGACAACTATGGGGCACACTCGGAATAATGTAGACAGATCAGTCTTGTCGACTCACTCCTAAACACATCCACTGGATGGCTCCCCAAAATAAGACCCTGGACACAGACATAACCTCTTCTGGACTAACACCCCCATTGGATAGATGGACATAATCCTACAGGAAATCAGAGAATCACGCCAGTTGAAGGAGCAACGATTTGGGGCCATCACCACAGACGAGAACCTCTTGAAAGATGACCATTGCAAATTATCCGATAGGGTCAAAAAGAATGTACTGATGCTTTCAACATTGAACCCCGGCCATGAACAACTCGCTACGCAGGTGAGACAGTTGCAATGTCGAGTGGATCTACTACAAGACCAGGCGGAGGATGCGGAGGGGAGAGCCCGCCGCAACATTGTACACATCATCGGATTCCTGGAGGGTAGGGAGGGAATGTGAGTCACCCAGTTTATAGAGGAATGGCTCCAGACGGTGGTGGCTCCCACAGGGCTCTTGGACATGTTTGTGGTTGAAAGGGCCCACAGGGTTCCTACCAAGAAACCAATCTCCGGAGCTCCTCCGTGGCCGATCGTGCCCAAGTTTCTTAATTATCAGGATTGTAATGCACTGCTGCAAGCAGCCAGAGACAGAGCCCCTATCCTGGTTGATAATGTGAGGGTCTCACCCGTCCCCGATTATACTGTTTCTGTCCAACGGAGGCGGGCTTCCTTTCAAGAGGCCAAGCAGAGACTCTAAGATGAGGGCCTCACATACATCCTCCTTTTCCCAGCAAGGCTCAGGGTACTGCAAAACCAACAGTCCCACTTCTTCGAAACCCCTGAACAGGCCCTTGACAGGCTGGAACAACATTTTCCAGAGCGGACAGCAATGACACTACCAAGGACGAAACATAGGATGAAGAAGTGGCAGAGAGGCCCTGCCACACGGGGGTGGCAGAGGCCTTGGGATTCCTTCTCCACAGCAGGTACTAGAAAGACAGCTGGTGGCCATTCGGTATGTGACCAAATTGTGCACTCCAAATCTCCGACTTGGATCAGTGGGAAGTATGGTACTGTTTCCTACAGTTACTCCACAAACTGCAGATGACTTATAGGGGAGGGCCTTACCATAAATGCCAGGCAACACTCGACTCATGATATGGTACCCCACATAAATGCTGTGCGGCCTCTTAATAAGCATACTACCTGGAACTTCACACACACAAAAGTTCCCACAGACTAAAGCACGCAGCTGCCCCTTATTGCCACTGCATTGCTCTCCCTGATATAACATGATATGTACCTCAAGATGGCACTGACATACTGTTCATCCTTATTTGACTTGGGTTCGGGGCCCATGAGCTGGATGGTCCTTGATCACTCTCCGGATTTCGCTATATCACTGCACCATGCCTAACTGGATGGACTGGTGACACTACGATAGCAGATGCACCTGGTTCTATTAGTTTTAACTGTTAACCATTCGTTTACAGATTTGGTCGAATGACCCACAATCGCTGGACCAAGTCCACGAAGGGGGGAGGAGGGTTTTGTTGTTGTTTTTCACAATGTTTACATGTGTCACCACTAGCGCTGGGGAAGGGGGGGCTGTTTTCAGATGCTCCTCGCTTAGATATGCATTCAAATTTGCAGAAATAGAGATGGCATCGGTGATGAAACAATATAAGTGAGTAACCTAGAATGTGCGGGCTATGGGATTCATACAAAATGACATAGGATCTTGGCCCAGCTACACCGGCACCAGGCCCATATTACCTTTCTTCAGGAAATGCATTGGGTTGCCGCAGAGGCCTCCTAATTACAAAAGCGCTGGAGAGGCCAATTTGTCCATACCACTTACTCAGCCTTTGCCCGGGGTGCGGCAATCTGGATGCCCGCTGTTGTGCCGTTTGGGTTGCATGACTCAAGGGTGGACACACAGGGTCACAGGATCGCTATGTGTTAGTAAAGGGCAACCTAGATAGGGAAATCATTGTCTTCTGCTGCATCTATGCACCCAATATGGAACAAGAAGCTTTTTACACACACCTGTCCACGGTACTAGCTGATTGGGCCACATACCCCAGGGTGCTCGGGGAAAACTTTAATGCAGTGCTGGACGTGATGCTTGATAGGTCACACCCTCCACTGCGGGGACCGCACAGGCACGCCAGGCCAAGATATTGAAGCAATGGGTGGATGGTTGGGGACTGTCTGATGTGTGCCGAAATCGGAATGAAGGTATGCGAGAATACCCTTTTTACTCACATCCACATATTCTGCACACACAGCTAGATCGCTTCCTATGCCCAGCGCACCTCCAATGTAACATTACCCAGGCCACCTACTAAGGCAAGACCATCTCAGATCATAACCCCTGGAGATCGTATTAGAATGGGCAGGGTACCAACTCCAATCCCCATAAGGCGGCTACAATCTAGCCTATTGGAAGACGTGGTCTTCCGTGACACCCTGGCAACAGCCATAGATACATATTTCATGAGGAATGTCGGTACAGAATTTAAGGTGGTAATTAGGGGCACTGCCATCAATACAGTAGTAGGGGCTAGAAGGGAGATACTTCAAGATCTCCGTAAGGTGGAGGAATCACTGGGGCCCCTTGAGAAGGAGGCATCTGAAACTAAGGACACAGGGCCACGGTTACAAGAGGCCAGGGTACAATATGCGGAGCTATTGGAATGTCTTGGAGTGGTGGAACATCACCAATGCACACAGAGAGTATATACAGAAGCAGACAGATAGGGCACCCTATTGGTGCGTATGATACTCCCAGACCTCTCCCCATGTCGATTGTGGCAGTAAACACCCCGGCTCAGGGAATGGTGGTCACGCAGCTCATGATAAGACAGCATTTCAAGACTATTACACTGACTTATACTCTGTGGGGTTAGGATTGGGTTGCACAGAGTTCTGGAGTTCTTGCGAGGAGGACAACTCCTTAGCATGCAAGCACGGCCAGAGAGGACCTTTCAACTCCAATAACGGTAAATGAAATCAGAGAGGCCCTGAAGGAACTGGCACGTAATAAAACGTCAGGATCTGATGGACTCCCGGTGGAATTCTACTCTACCTATTCTACTCAACTAGTCTTACAATTAGAAAAATTGTGTAATATGTCCTTAGAGGCTGGACTACTTCCCCCCTCCACCAGGAAAGCACTAGTTGCATCATTATTGAAACCCAAAAAACCGCCACGAGAGTTGACCTCCTATCGCCCACTTTTGACATGAAATACTGAGTATAAGATACTTAGTAAGATCCTCACCCGCAGACTGCTTCCTTTGTTACCCAGTCTAATATACAGATCAGTGCGGATTTGTATCTCACTGATGCACCTTGTTAAATATAAGACTGTTGTTTGAGATCATGGATGCCAGCCGAGCTCGCCACTCCCATGCCGGTTGTCTTTCCTTAGACATAAGCCAATGTGTCAAATTACTATTTACAGCCCCATGGCCAGAGCTAGAACAGGTCCCCACATCTCCCAATCCTATACAATATGGCGAGGCACTAGCCAGGGTTGCCCCCTTTCCCCCTCCTCTTTAACCTCGCGGTTGAAACCCATAGCACAAAGAAAAAAACAGGAAGCAAGGTACAAGGGGATTCCGGTGGGGAGCGCAGTTCACACCATTTTATTGTATGCCGATGAGATAGTCCTATATTTCAAGGATATTCGAGAGGCGCAGATGTAAATGGCCTAACTATTATCCACCTTTGGGACCGTTTCTGACCTCTGCATTAATGCAGACAAATCATGTGCGTTTTCCTTTGCTGGCTCATATACAGAAATGACCCTACACTTTGGGGAATAAGTGATCCTGGTTGCCCCAGTTACCTTTCGATACCTGGGGATTCTAATATATAGAGAAAGCCCTGATATACTAGATGGAAACCTTTCACACACAATCACATCACAATCACATCAGGTCATCTTTTGGTCAACATTGTCCCTTTCTGTGGCAGGGGGGTAGGCACTAGCCAAGATGGTGATGCTGCCGCGCCTTTTATACCATTTTGTGAATTTACCAATTGTAATTCCTAATGGGCTCTTCCAGCAACTCAACCCTATCCTGACTGACTTGATATGGGGACAGAAATGTTGTAGGGTCAGACTGGCAAAATGACAACTCCCGACGGATAGAGGAGGACTAGGAGCCCCTGATTTAAAGGCGTGCTGTATTGCTGGACAACTGCAGTGGTTGTCATACTGGCTCGCTGGCAATAACCTACTGGAAAGACTTTACAGAGACACAGTTAGCACAGGGACAACTGCATCCTCTGCTGTGCCCCGGCACCCCGTCCTTTTTTAAAAACATTTTTTTTATTTTACAGAGTTTTATATAGCCCAAACTTAACCCGAATCGGGTATCAGAGCACTTTACATAGCACCATTTGCATTACATGAGGACACATTCATTTTTGTTAGGCACGGGGAGATTAAGTGATTTGCCCAGAATCACAGGATGTTCAGCGTCATTACCGATACTCGAACCCAGTTCCCCAGATTCGAGATCGACTGCCCTAGCCGTTAGGCCAACTCCTTGCCCACACACATGTTACTATTATGTATCGTGTTGGCATACTGGAAAATGACGATGAAATATTCCTCGGTTACGGTGCAGTGTGCACCTAACATTCCCTTACAGAGCCTCCCCACCACTTCTGGCACCTTAACGAGTAAGAGGCTTACACCTGGTAACATGATGGGGTTACCGCAGTGGGCGACCTGCTTGCAGAGGGCTCCCTCATGACCCGTGAGGTCTTCATCCATACACACACACATGCCAGTCTTTTCCGGTATGTGCGTCAACACTGGGCAGCTGATGATTTAGAACCTCTGACGCATGAACTGCTAAGGGCATTGCACACAGTGGGACATGGACGGCACCTGGTACGATTACTTTATAAAGGCCTTCATGACCATCTGATGATACCACTTACTACACTACCAGAAAAATGGGAGACGGATTTGGGTAGGATACTCTCGGACAAGGATTGGGGACGCCTGCTGGAATACCCCAAGAAAGCATCTCGCAATTTGAGATTTAAATTTAGACAATATGCGATTTTACACCTGGCGTACTTAACGCTGCACAAAATTAATAGGATATACCCTGCCGCGTCCTCAATGTGCCCCCTTTGCCGTGTGGAAAGGGTGGGCCTAATCCACATGCTGTGGGCTGGCCCACAACTATAGGAATACTGGGCAGGAGTGGCCAGAGTGTTGGGTGCAGTTACTGGCCAGGCCCGATGGGATACTATGGAGTGTTGTGTATTGGGGTTACCCGTTGGCCGTAAGGGCTCTAAAGTAGGGATGAGATTTGTAAACTTAGCACTGTTACTAGCAAAGCGCCTCCTCACATGGCACTAGAAATCCCAGAGGGCCCCGAGTTTGATGGACTGCATGGAATTACAGCAATGGGGCCTTGCAGAAAGCTTAGCCCTTAGGCGGGAGGAATATAGAGGGCTCTGCAAGACACGAATTTCAATGGAATGGGACACACTGCTGGAGAACTTCAAGGCAAACGATTCAGATCTTGGGGAGGCTACAGTGTCCCAATGAACAAGTATTCATCAGCCTAGAAGGGAGAATACCCCAGGGAATACAAATACCTGGGGCCTAGAGTCATTATTGTCACCCGGTATCATAAATAAATAGTATTAGACCTGCACAGACACTCAATCCCCTCCCATCTCCCCCCACCTGCCCTGTTTATTGCCCTAATGATGGTTCTTTGGTAACACACTAGAGTTTTGTATTAGTTTGGGAACCGGGTGGGGAGGTTCAGTTTTCTTATGTCTTCGATTATGCTCCATGTATCTGCATTAGGCAAGCTGTGACACGGAACAAACTGGAAGTTTATAACTACATAATACTGCTGTGGTTGCAAACTACATTGCAATACCCTTACGTATGAAATGGACACCCAATATCCTGTATTATGGATCATTTGTTATAACAAAATGCAATAAAGTTTGTGTTTAAAAAAACAGGCATACTTTCATGCCCCTTAATGGAGCACAGTTCCATTGTGTAATAGTAACTTAAATTCCAGGATATTAAAGTTTTATTTTTCTGAAAAGAGATTACTAAAGTGTATAGGCATTGAATGCTAAATACGTTTTGCAAGCCCCATGAAAAATGTCTCTGTCGGAGGGAATAATATTTTCTTGGGGCTGCACTTTAGTGTGTGCTGTTAGCAGAGCTGGTGTTTTACACACCCAGAAACACTGCAGAATATAATGTATTGCCTTCATATGCTGCAAGTTGGATACCAGTGACAGTATGCATTTGTGGACCTTCCTAGAATTGCGAAGAAGAAAGGACACTATATAGTGTGCCATCTTTTTCAGTCAAGCTCTGCTGAATTTTGTACAGGTTAATAAGGAGCAGATAATACAAATGTGGGGGGCAGTTAGGTCCACCCACTTTTTAGACTACTCTCTCCTGCCTGCCATGCTTCCATGGAGAGATTTATATTAAAAACTAGGCTGCGCATCAGGTTCCCTGGCCTGTCTGGCCATCTCATGAGCAGGAGTGTTTAAAAATGCCCCCACCATGTGCATGGGCTGAGGTGGATGTGCAATAATGGAATTGTCCCCCATGTTCTTAAAAGGTCAGGACGGAATGTGTGAGGTAAATCCCACTCCCCCTATGACTGGCCTTGTGGAAAAGCCAGGGAGTGCTGCTATCCCCTACACATCTGCCATTGTACCCCAGCTGTGCCCAATGCCATGCCCTTACCTGGTCTCACACATGGGCCAAGGATGTACATAAAACTACTTTTTCTCAGCATTAACCAAAGGCCATTGGAAATCTTTAAGATAACCACCACCATGAATATGGATAATAGTTACCCATTCCCATCAAGAAAACCCCATTCCTACTGCAACTTAGGGAAGAGCTGAAGACACACCTCTTTAAAATAAAGGACACAGTAATAGTCCCGTTCTGCTCTTAGAACTCAGCTACCTCTCTAATCACTCGTTGACCATATATTTGCCTTTTGCAGTCTACAGTGCTAGGCTACTACACAACTAGGTTCATGCCATACAAATACCATATTCATACACACGGAAGGAAACTACCCCTCCGCCCTTCCCCCGTGTTATAAAAGGGCTGGGAGGTGATTCTCACCTGCCGGTGACAGAGGCTGGGGAATTAATATCAGTGACTTTCTTCCCCTTGCTCTCCCAACCTTCCCTTTCCACATACATCTTGTCAGTTCTCTTTCACCAGCATATGTGTGAGGGAGAAGGACAATTAAGCAGGTGGCTGCTCTCGGGTGCCTGATTCACAATTATGAAAAAAACACCCGGATATCACTGATTCTTGGAAGGAAATCTGACATGGGTTTAGAAAAAGAAAACATGACTCTCTCTTTTATACTCTATGATTCTTGTAAATTAGGCCTCAGTTTGAGATCAGAAATAGTTTGTGGTCAGAATTATCTGTAAGTAGATTTTCATTTTAAGCAAAACTGTGAACATATTTGTTTGATGTTTAATTGCACACAATAGGTTTAACAATTTCTTTTAAACATTGGCAAAGCCCATAGATGTATACACAGACATACAAACACATACACACACCTCTCCCCTACCTTCCCTCGGCTAAGGACATCACCTGTATCAATCCTGCTCTCTAGTGGATTCCCCATGCGGGATGTGCTCAAAACTATAATCCAGCAGGTTGATGAGGAATGGGGTGAGCTGCTGCAAAGGTCCCATTGAACAGTAAGTCAGCTTCATGATACAGTGCAGCACAGAACATCCAGCCTCCCAAATAAAGACAAACACTCTAAGATGTTCAAAATTTAAAATCAGATTTAATGTAAGCGTCACTAGCCGTAGGCACTATCTGTGCACAAACAACAGCCTTATATTCATGTAAATGACAATCCCCCAGCACTCCCCAACCTCCTAACAAAGATGTTTATTTCAACGCTATGTGGAGCACAAACTGCAACCCTACTGGGAAATACACTAAACCTGCAAAAGTAGCAGGAGTTTATTATAAGAGCTTCGATATCATGTTGGTTTTGTCCTTCAGTGCCTGAGAGAGCATTGATGTTGTTACTGCCCATTCATCCAGTTCTTGTCAGATTTTCGGCCTCAGGTTCAGAGGGGGGAGCGCTTTGCAAACTGGGGGCCTTATTTACAATATTTTGCTGTAGGGCAGCGCCGCAGGCCTTCCTGCTGTGCTGCCCTACGGCAAAAAAAAGGGCAGGAATGTGCTGTGTCTATCAGATACAGTGTATTCCTGTCCTCTTTCCTTGCCTGGCACTCAATTGGCTGCCATGCGCCAACGCAGGCACCCTTGCACCGTGGTGCAAGGGTGCCTGCGTTGTAGGGATAATTGTTTTTGTGCAGGAAGGGACTCCTTCCTGCACAAAAACAATCAATAGAGGCGATTTCCTCTTTCTATGTGTGCTGCTAAATGCATCACATATAGAAAGAGGAAAAAAGAAGGAGAAATGATGCTCTTTCTCCTTGTTGCGCCTCCCTGGGGAGGCGTAGGCTTTTGACTCATTCCCAGGTTTACAACGTCTTGTAAATCTGGGAATGTGTCAAATGCCATGGATGTTACATGGGAACACCCACCATAATGCCCATGGCACACCTCCTCATCGTAGTGTGAGGCAACGTAGCGACTTGCGCTGCGTTGCCTCGCTTCATAGCCACAAGGCAATGATAAAGCCACGCAGGGTGGCTTCACGTGTCCTTGTAGATATGGCTCAGCCCTAGGCACCACCGAAACATCACAAAAAGTGACGTTCCAGCAGCACACAGGGCTTGTAAATGAGCCTCTGGGTTCTGATCAGGCACAACTGACATTTGACCTGATGACCTTTGCAATATCTGGAAAATTACAAACACATTTTGGTGCTGGAGCTTCATGCAGAGTGCATGTGTGAATTTGCTGTTACAGCAATTGACACTCAGAATAGAGCAATAGTGATAAACATGGAAGGGAATGCTAGCAATAAACATGGAAAGGAATGCCAGCTCACTTGTTCATAGGTCATCATCACGTATTTCCCTTTAACATGGTGGATTTCATTTTCTAAAGGCCCCCAGAACCTCAGAGACTGTAACAATGGAATTCTCACTCGATATCACTTATGAAGAGAGTATAATTCAAACTTCTATCACAGTCGCATGAGATCAGCACTCTGGAGACAATTATTTCTTCAGCAAAAAGAGTTTTATTTACTAAAGCATCATCTGACTGCCCCTGAAAACAATTGTGATGCGTTTCAGTCTATGCAACATTTGTCTGACCAAGTTCAGATCGTATCTTTGAGAAGTCATCAATGATCATTTGAGATGTCATCAGTTGTTAGACTTGGCATCTTTTGGCGTGTTTCCCCTGAGTTTTTGCTTTCTGACCTTCCGGTTTTGACTCTGTTTTTGCTGGCGTAGTGTTTCTGTGCACTTTTCTCACTGCTGATCAGTGGTAAAGTGCAAGTGCTCCTGTGGTAAATTGTGTTATGGATTGGTGTTTCCATGATTGGATATTTGATTTACTTGTTAGTCCCTAGTAAAGTGCACTGAGTGTGCCAGGGCCTGTGAATCAAATGCTACTAGTGGGCCTGCAGCACTGATTGTGCCACCCACGTGAGTAGCCCTGAAAAGGTAACTCAGACCCACCATTGCGGAGTCTGCGCGCAGTTTGTAACTGCCATGTCGACTTGGCCAGTGCACACACTTGCCAGTCCCTCACCTTCCCTTTTATTACATGTCAGCCACCCCTAAGGTAGGCCCAAGGTACCCCTGTACCCTGGTGCAGTGTATGTGAAAGGTAGGACATGCCCTGGTTTGTGTGGCATGTCCTGATAGCGAATTACGGCCAATTTCGTTTTTCGCTATGGCAAGGCTACCTGTTCCCCATAGGACAGAATGGGGAGTTTGTTTATAACATCTTATTAACATAACTGGCCCGGGGAATTAGGTAGGAAAATAAAGTTTAGTATGCCTGAACTCAGAATCTAAAGATGCATCTTTTAGTGAAGGTGAATTTTACATTTTGTGTTTGAAAATACCACTTTTCGAAAGTAGGTATTTTCTTGCTCAGTCATCCTGTGTGCCTCTGCTGGAATGTGGATTGCCTGTCTGGGTTTTGGATGACAGAAGGCTGGGGAGCAGGAGTGGCTCCAGATAGTCTAGGTGGGTCAGGAAAGGGCTAAATAGGCCTGGGCTACAATTGGGGAAGGGGTAGGAGATTTCCTTGCACCTCAAATGGCCTGGTCTGTCTCTGACCATGCCGTCTCCACCTCCTGCCAGGAAGTCACCCCAGAGAAGGCAGAACTGGAACTGGCTGGGCACAGACACTCTCTGCCTAAGAGAGCAAAGGATTTTGGGATATAAATATTGGGCCCAGACCCCTGAACTTTAGAACTCTTTTGGACCAAGAAGACTGCCAAGAAGAAGAGCTGGAGAAGCTGTGAGGAGGAACTACCACTTTGCTGTGTGCTTTGCTGTGTTGGCCTGCAGTGGCTGCTTCTGTCTTGGGCAGTGAAAGGACTGGACTGGACTTTCTGCAATCTACTTTTGTGAGTTTCTCCAAGGGCTTGAGGTAGAGCTTACCCCCTGTTCAAGAAGTCTCAGGAACAGAAAAGACTTCAAGTTCTTCTGCCCTTAGCACTGGGGACTGTGTGTTTTGTGCTGCAACAGAAGAAAAAGCAACCCGACGCCGTCTACGACGCCTCTGCCGACTCTGTGTCCTGAGGGCACCGCAGAGGGCACCGCCGCAATGCCGCACCGCGACCCTGGTCTCACCGACGACGCCTGCTGACGCCGCCACCGAACCGCTGCTCGCACCGCGACCTGTTGGCACCACACTCCGCACCACCTCGCTTCACGACGACGCCTTGGTATCCCCGATGATGCCGCTCCACGCTGAAATCTACGCTGCTGCTTGCACCGTGGTTCGAAGGGCACCACTCGTAAAGTTACACGACGCACCGCCCTCATCCCGCACTGCAGCCTTGGCCTACCAACGCCGGCGCCATCGATTCCTGTTCGTCAGCCAACAACAGCGCTTCAGCAACAACGACGCCGCTGTTTGCACCGCGACCTGCCAGCACCGCGACGAGCACCGCATTCACTTCGCACCATGACCCTGGTCTCACCGACGATGCCATCTGATGCCGCCACCGAGCCGCTACTCGCACCGCGACCTGAGGGCACCGCACGCCGCACCGCTGCACTTCGCACCGCAGCACCCGACGCCTACCGACGCCAGCGCTCCTGACTTCAACAGAGAGGAGTTCGATCTGCAACCCGTGTGACTTCGAGGGCGCCGACGACTCCTGCCCGACCTCCGGAACCGATGCCTGCGGACGCCGTGCTTTCGGAAACTCAATGAGAGGTCGCCGACGCCCTGCATTTCTAAAAGGTACTGTTTGCGGGTCTTCCCGACACCGTAGCTGGCCCGCGACGCCGCGGTCAGCCAGAACTGTTTGGATTTGTTTGTTCACGATGCCGTGATATCCCCGGACGGAGCTATCGACATCAAGGAACTGTTTTTCAAGCATATTTTGATAACTGAAGATTTTTAAGTACTGTATTGTGGATTTTTATCGTTTTTGGTCTTGTCTTAAGTATATCAAAATATTGGATATTTTTCTAAACTGGTGTGGTGTCCTTTGTAGTGCTTACACTGTATTACTGTTGGTTATGTGCAAATGCTTTACACACTGCCTCTAAGATAAGCTTGACTGCTCGTGCCAAGCTACCAAGGGGTGAGCAGGGGTTATTTTAGGAGTGTAACTCCCTTATCCTGACTAGAGTGGTGGTTTCTGCCTGGTTTGGCACATGCCCTAGCCTACCAAAAATCCCATTTCTAACATTGGTGGCAGCGGTGGGATAGGACTTGCGTTTGCACTTGACTTACAGTGATTGGTGTGCACTACTACGATATCGCAGACCATTACGTGCCACATACTGGTTCTTTTTCTTTTTGGCCTATTTTTGATCTTGCCAGTTTGAATTTGCTACTTCATCATGCCTGAATCAAGAGCATCATCTGTTGCATTCCTGGAAATTGCCTTTGAGGAGGATAGGTTGGAATCCTACAATGTTAGGGAATTGAAATCAATTTGCAAAAACCTAAAAGTCCAAGTCAGAGGCCTCACGAGGAAGGAGGAGCTACAAAAGGTGCTGAGGGCCAGGGTAGCAGCCAGACATGCCAGCGAGCAGTCTCGTGATCTCAGTGGAGAGGCGGAGGAGCCTATTCCTAGGGTGGATGTGCTTTTGGGAGGGGGGGAACCCTCCAGGCCAGGCAGCAGTGGCCTGTCCCCAGGAGAGCTGGAGGACAGGCGGGAAGCAAAGAGAGTTGCAGTAGAACTGGAGAAGCTTAAGTTAGCCATAGAGGAGAAAAGGATGATGTTAGAGCATGAGTTCAGTATAAAGGAGCTGGATCAGAGGAGTAGAGCCAGCTCAGATGGTGGCAGCAACCCGTCAAGACAGGCAGACAGGATTGTGCACATCCCTAAGAATGTAGGCAAAGAATTCAAGAAGGGGGATGACATACAAAGGTGGTTTCAGGGTTGCGAGGCAGTGATACACATGAATGGGGTCCCTGAGGAGAATTGGGGAGCAGGATTGTGGCCTCTCTTCCCAGAAGAAGCAAGGGATACTTTAATAGCTTTGGGTAAGGGGTATCACCTCACCTATCCAGACATGAAGGACGCCCTTCTCACTAAGTATGGTCTCACTCCTGAAAAGTACAGGGATCAGTTCAGGTCCAGAAAGAAGTCCGATGCCAACACTTGGTTGGAATGTGTAGATATGTTTTGCAGGTCACTGGATGGCTGGGTGAAGGGCAGTAATGTGACAGATTTTCAGGGGCTCTACAATTTGATTGCATGGAGCACTTGTCTAGTCTATGTTTTGCAGATCTGTGCCAGCACCTAGTTGATAGAAAGCTGACTGAACCCAGGAAGCTTGCTATGGAGGCAGACCGCTGGGTGAGTACCAGGGTCCACAGGAAAGCATATGGGGGAGACTCAGCCAAAGGTGGGCAGGGTCCCCAGCAGAAAAGTGGGGGGACAAGGGTAAAACACAGGAGTTCTCTAAAGGGCCCCAAACTAACACCCAGGGTAAAGGTTCCCATCCCCCCAGGAGATAAGAAACAAGGGGTCTCGTCAGGAAAGCCTGCTGAGACCGGCCCCCGCAAGTGTTTTGCATGTGACCAGGTGGGTCACATGAAGGGGGACCCCAAGTGCCCTAAGGGGGCACAGCCACCCACCGGTGGACAGTCCAAGGTGTTGGCTAGTGTAGTGCTTGGGGAGGAGGAGTACCCACAGGAGGATGAGGACCCCGCAGAAATGACCCTCGTCTCACTAGGGGACAGTGAGATGGTCCCAGGAAACCCGGTACCCCCTAACACAAAGAAATACAGCACCTGGGTGACCATCAATGGGAAAAGGGTAGAGGCTCTCAGAGATACTGGAGCCAGTGTGACCTCAGTCCGGTGTCACCTGGTCTCTGAGAAGCAGGTAGTCCCAGGGGCATTCCACCAAGTCATTGCGGTGGACAATTCAGAGCGCCAGTGTCTGGTGGCGCAGGTTCCCTTCGAGTGGGGGGGTCTCAGGTCCCTTGAGGGTGGTTGTGAGCCCTTCCATGCCTGTAGATTGTCTGCTAGGTAACGACCTGGAGCAGTCCTTATGGAAGGATGTTGAGCTCAGGTCTCACTTGGAGATGCTTGAGTTGCCAGAGTGGGCATGCATGTCCACTCGGTCAATGGCGGCCAGAGAGGGTGATCAAGAGGACTTGGAGCCTGAAACATTGGCCCAAGTCCCTGCCAAGAGAAAGGGCAAGGGGCGTGGGAAACCGGCCCCTGAAGTTCCCACGGACCGGGAGGAGGCGGACCTTGAGGGAGACGCCCCGGTGCCTACAGGGGAGCAGGTAGCTGAACTGGGGGACATCTCTGAGCTGACAAATTGGCAGCAAGAAGGGGGTCCCACCAGGGAGGAATTCTGCAAGGAGCAGAAGGAGTGCCCTTCTCTGGAGGGTCTGCGGCAGCAGGCTGCAGACCAGGCAGCTGGTGATCAGTCCAAATCACATTGGATCTACTGGGAGAATGATCTCCTGTACAGTGAGCCTAAGGTCGCTGAGCCTGGGTCAGCCCGTGTGCTGGTGGTACCCCAGCGCTTCAGGACCTTCCTACTGGGTCTGGCTCATTACGTGCCTTTGGCAGGACATTTGGGGCAGGACAAGACCTTTCACAGGCTTGTCACCCACTTCTTCTGGCCCCAAATGCGAAGGCAATCAGATGGACATTGCAGGTCTTGCCAAACTTGCCAGGCAAGTGGTAAGAGTGGGAGGAAGGTCAAAGCTCCTCTCCAACCTTTTCCAGTGGTTGGAACGCCCTTCGAAAGGGTAGGTATGGACATTGTGGGGCCACTGGATCCCAAGACAGCCATGGGCAACAGGTACATCCTGGTCTTGGTGGACCATGCCACCCGGTACCCACAGGCAATCCCTCTCAGGACAACGATGGCGCCAGTGGTGGGCCGGGCGTTAATGGGGATCTTTTCCTGAGTGGGGTTTCCCAGAGAGGTGGTTTCTGACAGGGGGACCAATTTCATATCCAAGTATATGACAGCCCTGTGGAAGGAGTGAGGTGTAACCTACAAGTTCACCACCCCTTACCACCCACAAGGTAATGGTCTGGTGGAGAGATTCAACCAGACCTTGAAGGGCATGATTAAGGGTCTAACAGAACCCATGAGGCGTAAGTGGGACGTCCTCTTGCCGTGCCTTCTCTTTGCATACAGGGAGGTACCACAGAAGTCTCTTGGGTTCAGTCCCTTTGAGCTTCTGTATGGTCACCCTGTGAGAGGACCTCTGATTTTGGTGAAGGGAGACTGGGAGGCAACTCCCAGGAAAGCTCCCCAGGATATGTTTAGTTACATGTTGGCCTTCAGAAACCAAACTGCCCGCTTCAGGAAACTCGCGCAGGCGAACCTAGAAGCCAGCCAGGAAGAAATGAGGAAGTGGTATGACCAGAATGCCACTCTGGTCGAATTTCAGCCTGGGCAAAAAGTGTGGGTCATGGCCCCAGTGGAACCTTGCGCCTTGCAGGACAAGTGGACTGGGCCATTTGGGGTGGTGGAGCGCAAAAGTGATGTCACCTACCTGGTGGATTTGTGGGCTCCAAGGAACCCTTTGAGGGTCCTCCACATGAACCGCCTCAAGCCCCACTTCGAGAGGTCCGAAGTGAGCATGCTCTTGACGACAGATGATGGGGTGGAAGAGGAGAGTGAACCTCTCCCTGACCTCCTGTCTACCAAGGAGCGCGATGGGTCAGTGGAAGGTGTGATCCTCTCCCCTACACTGACTCCAGAGCAGCAGAGCGACTATCACCAGTTGTTGGGACAGTTTGCCCCACTGCTCTCCCTGACCCCAGGTGTTACTCACTGGTGTACCCATGACGTGGACACCGGTGACAGCCCTCTTGTGAAGCACAAGATTTACCGGTTGACTGACCGGGTCAAGGCCAGCATTAAAGAGGATGTCTCTAAGATGTTGGCGTTAGGGGTGATCGAGCCTTCCAACAGTCCTTGGGCCAGCCCAGTGGTCTTGGTCCCAAAGGCTGCTGCACCCGGTGCCACTCCAGAACTGCAGTTTTGTGTGGACTACCGTGGGATCAATGCCGTCACCAGGACTGATGCACACCCCATCCCCAGAGCTGATGAGCTCATTGATTGGTTGGGAGCTTCCAAGTTCCTCAGCACGTTTGATTTAACGTCTGGGTACTGGCAGATTGCCTTAACCAATGGGGTCAAGGAGAGGTCAGCATTTTCAACACCAGAAGGACATTACCAGTTCCGGGTGATGCCCTTTGGGTTGAAGAATGCCCCTGCCACCTTTCAGAGGTTGGTCAACCAGGTGTTGGCTGGGCTGGAGGATTTCAGTGCCGCCTACCTGGATGACATCGCAGTGTTCAGTTCCAGATGGGAAGAACATTTGCAGCACCTCGTTGAAGTGTTGAAGGCGCTGCAGAGGGCAGGCCTCACGATCAAGGCCAGTAAGTGCCAGATAGGGCAGGGTTCAGTGGTGTATTTGGGACACCAGGTAGGAAGCGGCCAGGTGGCGCCCCTACAACCCAAGATTGACACCATTCTGGCTTGGGAGCCCCCCAAGACCCAGACAGAGGTGAGGGCCTTCTTAGGACTCACCGGGTACTACAGGAGGTTTGTTAAGGGGTATGGCACCATTGTTGCCCCCTTAACAGAGCTGACTTCCAGGAAGCAGCCCAAGAAGGTGATCTGGACTGAGTCCTGCCAGAAGGCTTTTGATGCCCTGAAGGCCGCCATGTGCACGGCACCCGTGCTCAAGGCACCCGACTTCTCCAAGGAATTCGTCGTGCAGACTGACGCTTCAGAGCATGGGGTGGGAGCGGTGCTCTAACAACTGAACGAAGACAGCCTGTAATCTTCCTTAGCCGGAGACTACTCCCCAGGGAACAGAGGTGGAATGCCATAGAAAGGGAAGCTTTCGCTGTGGTCTGGGCACTGAAGAAGCTGAGACCACACCTGTTTGGGACTCACTTCCGGGTTCAGACAGACCACAGGCCCCTCAGATGGTTGATGCAAATGAGGGGTGAGAATCCAAAACTGCTGAGGTGGTCCATCTCCCTACAGGGAATGAACTTTACGGTGGAACACCGCCCTGGCACAGAACACGCCAATGCAGATGGTCTGTCCAGGTTCTTCTGCCTTAGTGAAGAGAACTCCCAGGAGGGTGGGTTGTTCTCCCTACTTTCAGCTGGAGGGGACATGTGTTAGACTTGGCATCTTTTGGTGTGTTTCCCCTGAGTTTTTGCTTTCTGACCTCCCGGTTTTGACTCTGTTTTTGCTGGCGTAGTGTTTCTGCGCACTTTTATCACTGCTGATCAGTGGTAAAGTGCAAGTGCTCCTGTGGTAAATTGTGTAATGGATTGGTGTTTCCATGACTGGATATTTGATTTACTTGTTAGTCCCTAGTAAAGTGCACTGAGTGTGCCAGGGCCTGTGAATCAAATGCTACTAGTGGGCCTGCAGCACTGATTGTGCCACCCACGTGAGTAGCCCTGAAAAGGTAACTCAGACCCGCCATTGCGGAGTCTGCGCGCAGTTTGTAACTGCCATGTCAACTTGGCCAGTGCACACACTTCCCAGTCCCTCACCTTCCCTTTTCTTACATGTCAGCCACCCCTAAGGTAGGCCCAAGGTACCCCTGTGGGCCGGATGCAGTGTATGTGAAAGGTAGGACATGCCCTGGTTTGTGTGGCATGTCCTGATAGCGAATTGCGGCCAATTTCGTTTTTCGCTATGGCAAGGCTACCTGTTCCCCATAGGACAGAATGGGGAGTTTGTTTATAACATCTTATAAACATAACTGGCCCGGGGAATTAGGCAGGAAAATAAAGTTTAGTATGCCTGAACTCAGAATCTAAAGATGCATCTTTTAGTGAAGGTGATTTTTACATTCTGTGTTTGAAAATACCACTTTTAGAAAGTAGGTATTTTCTTGCTCAGTCATCCCGTGTGCCTCTGCTGGAATGTGGATTGCCTGTCTGGGTTTTGGATGACAGAAGGCTGGGGAGCAGGAGTGGCTCCAGATAGTCTAGGTGGGTCAGGAAAGGGCTGAATAGGCCTGGGCTGCAATTGGGGAAGGGGGAGGAGATTTCCTTGCACCTCAAAGGGCCTGGTCTGCCTCTGACCATGCCGTCTCGAACCTCCTGCCAGGAAGTCACCCCAGAGAAGGCAGAACTGGTTCTGGCTGGGCACAGACACTCTCTGCCTAAGAGATCAAAGGATTTTGGGAAATAAATATTGGGGCCCAGACCCCTGAACTTTAGAACTCTTTTGGACCAAGAAGACTGCCAAGAAGAAGAGCTGGAGAAGCTGTGAGGAGGAACTACCACTTTGCTGTGTGCTTTGCTGTGTTGGCCTGCAGTGGCTGCTTCTGTCTTGGGCAGTGAAAGGACTGGACTGGACTTTCTGCAATCTACTTTTGTGAGTTTCTCCAAGGGTTTGAGGTAGAGCTTACCCCCTGTTCAAGAAGTCTCAGGAACAGAAAAGACTTCAAGTTCTTCTGCCCTTAGCACTGGGGACTGTGTGTTTTGTGCTGCAACAGAAGAAAAAGCAACCCGACGCCGTCTACGACGCCTCTGCCGACTCTGTGTCCTGAGGGCACCGCAGAGGGCACCGCCGCAATGCCGCACCGCGACCCTGGTCTCACCGACGATGCCTGCTGATGCCGCCACCGAACCGCTGCTCGCACCGCGACCTGTGGGCACCACACTCCGCACCACCTCGCTTCACGACGACGCCTTGGTATCCCCGATGATGCCGCTCCACGCCGAAATCTACGCTGCTGCTTGCACCGTGGTTCGAGGGCACCACTCGTAAAGTTACACGACGCACCGCCCTCATCCCGCACTGCAGCCTTGGCCTACCAACGCCGGCACCATCGATTCCTGTTCGTCAGCCGACAACAGCGCTTCAGCAACAACGACGCCGCTGCTTGCACCGCGACCTGCCAGCACCGCGACGAGCACCGCATTCACTTCGCACCATGACCCTGGTCTCACCGACGATGCCATCTGATGCTGCCACCGAGCCGCTGCTCGCACCGCGACCTGAGGGCACCGCACGCCGCACCGCTGCACTTCGCACCGCAGCACCCGATGCCTACCGACGCCAGCGGTCCTGACTTCAACAGAGAGGAGTTCGATCTGCAACCCGTGTGACTTCGAGGGCGCCGACGACTCCTGCCCGACCTCCGGAACCGATGCCTGCGGACGCCCTGCTTTCGGAAACTCAACGAGAGGTCGCCGACGCCCTGCATTTCTAAAAGGTACTGTTTGCGGGTCTTCCTGACACCGTAGCTGGCCCGCGACGCCGCGGTCAGCCAGAACTGTTTGGATTTGTTTGTTCACGACGCCGTGATATCCCCGGACGGAGCTATCGACATCAAGGAACTGTTTTTCAAGCATATTTTGATAACTGAAGATTTTTAAGTACTGTATTGTGGATTTTTATAGTTTTTGGTCTTGTCTTAAGTATATCAAAATATTGGATATTTTTCTAAACTGGTGTGGTGTCCTTTGTAGTGCTTACACTGTATTACTGTTGGTTATGTGCAAATGCTTTTCACACTGCCTCTAAGATAAGCTTGACTGCTCGTGCCAAGCTACCAAGGGGGTGAGCAGGGGTTATTTTAGGAGTGTAACTCCCTTATCCTGACTAGAGTGGTGGTTTCTGCCTGGCTTTGGCACATGCCCTAGCCTACCAAAAATCCCATTTCTAACATTGGTGGCAGCGGTGAGGATAGGACTTGCGTTTGCACTTGACTTACAGTGATTGGTGTGCACTACTACCATATCGCAGACCATTATGTGCCACATACTGGTTCTTTTTCTTTTTGGCCTATTTTTGATCTTGCCAGTTTAAATTTGCTACTTCATCATGCCTGAATCAAGAGCATCATCTGTTGCATTCCTGGAAATTGCCTTTGAGGAGGATAGGTTGGAATCCTACAATGTTAGGGAATTGAAATCAATTTGCAAAAACCTAAAAGTCCAAGTCAGAGGCATCACGAGGAAGGAGGAGCTACAAAAGGTGCTGAGGGCCTGGGTAGCAGCCAGACATGCCAGCAAGCAGTCTCGTGATCTCAGTGGAGAGGCGGAGGAGCCTATTCCTAGGGTGGATGTGCTTTTGGGAGGGGGGGAACCCTCCAGGCCAGGCAGCAGTGGCCTGTCCCCAGGAGAGCTGGAGGACAGGCGGGAAGCAAAGAGAGTTGCAGTAGAACTGGAGAAGCTTAAGTTAGCCAAAGAGGAGAAAAGGATGATGTTAGAGCATGAGTTCAGTATAAAGGAGCTGGATCAGAGGAGTAGAGCCAGCTCAGATGGTGGCAGCAACCCGTCAAGACAGGCAGACAGGATTGTGCACATCCCTAAGAATGTAGGCAAAGAATTCAAGAAGGGGGATGACATACAAAGGTGGTTTCAGGGTTGCGAGGCAGCGATACACATGAATGGGGTCCCTGAGGAGAATTGGGGAGCAGGATTGTGGCCTCTCTTCCCAGAAGAAGCAAGGGATACTTTAATAGCTTTGGGTAAGGGGTATCACCTCACCTATCCAGACATGAAGGACGCCCTTCTCACTAAGTATGGTCTCACTCCTGAAAAGTACAGGGATCAGTTCAGGTCCAGAAAGAAGTCCGATGCCAACACTTGGTTGGAATGTGTAGATATGTTTTGCTAAATGACATCACTGATGTTAGAAATGGGATTTTTGGTAGGCTAGGGCATGTGCCAAAGTCAGGCAGAAACCACCATTCTAGTCAGGATAAGGGAGTTACACTCCTAAAATAACCCCTGCTCACCCCCTTGGTAGCTTGGCACGAGCAGTCAGGCTTATCTTAGAGGCAGTGTGTACAGCATTTGCACATAACCAACAGTAATACAGTGTAAGTACTACAAAGGACACCACACCAGTTTAGAAAAATATCCAGTATTTTTATATACTTAAGACAAGACCAAAAATGATAAAAATCCACAATACAGTACTTAAAAATCTTCAGTTATCAAAATATGTTTGAAAAACAGTTCCTTGATGTCGATAGCTCTGTCCGGGGCTATCACGGCGTCGTGAACAAACAAATCCATACAGTTCTGGCTGACCCCGGCGTCGCGGGACAGCTACGGTGTCTGGAAGACCCGCAAACAGTACCTTTTAGAAATGCAGGGCATCGGCGACCTCTTGTTGAGTTTCCGAAAGCACAGCATCTGCAGGCGTCGGTTCCGGAGGTCGGGGCAGGAGTCGTCAGAGCCCTCGAAGTCACACGCGTTGCAGATCGAACTCCTCTCTGTTGAAGTCAGGAGCGCTGGCGTCGGTAGGCGTTGGGTGCTGCGCTGCAAAGTACAGCGGTGCCCTCAGGTCGCGGTGCGAGCAGCGGCTCAGTGGCGGCGTCAGATGGCGGCGTCGGTGAGACCAGGGTCGCGGTGCGAAGTGAATGCGGTGCTCGTCGCGGTGCTGGCAGGTCGCGGTGCAAGCAGCTGCGTCGTCGTTGCTGAAGCGCTGTCGTCGGCTGATGAACGGGAATCGATGGCGCCGGCGTTGGTAGGCCAAGGCTGCGGTGCGGGATGAGGGCGGTGCATTGTGCAACTTTACGAGCGGTGCCCTCAAACTACGGTGCAAGCAGCGGTGTAGATTTCGGCATGGAGCGGCGTCGTTGGGGATACCAAGGCGTCGTCGTGAAGCGAGGCAGTGCGGTGCCCACAGGTCACGGTGCGAGCAGCGGCTCAGTGGTGGCATCAGCAGGCGTCGTAGGTGAGACCAGGGTCGCGGTGCGGCATTGCGGCGGTGCCCTCTGCGGTGCCCTCAGGACACAGAGTCGGCAGCGGCATCGTAGACGGCGTCGGGTTGCTTTTTCTTCTGTTGCAGCACAAAACACACAGTCCCCAGTGCTGAGGGCAGAAGAACTTGAAGTCTTTTCTGTTCCTGAGACTTCTTGAACAGGGGGTAAGCTCTACCTCAAGCCCTTGGAGAAACTCACAAAAGTAGATTGCAGAACGTCCAGTCCAGTCCTTTCACTGCCCAAGACAGAAGCAGCCACTGCAGGCCAACACAGCAAAGCACACAGCAAAGTGGTAGTTCCTCCTCACAGCTTCTCCAGCTCTTCTTCTTGGCAGTCTTCTTGGTCCAAAAGAGTTCTAAAGTTCAGGGTCTGGGCCCCAATATTTATATCCCAAAATCCTTTGATCTCTTAGGCAGAGAGTGTATGTGCCCAGCCAGAACCAGTTCTGCCTTCTCTGGGGTGACTTCCTGGCAGGAGGTGGAGACGGCATGGTCAGAGGCAGACCAGGCCCTTTGAGGTGCAAGGAAATCTCCTCCCCCTTCCCCAATTGCAGCCCAGGCCTATTCAGCCCTTTCCTGACCCACCTAGACTATCTGGAGCCACTCCTGCTCCCCAGCCTTCTGTCATCCAAAACCCAGACAGGCAATCCACATTCCAGCAGAGGCACACAGGATGACTGAGCAAGAAAATACCTACTTTCGAAAAGTGGTATTTTCAAACACAGAATGTAAAAATCACCTTCACTAAAAGATGCATTATAATACTTTATAATAAAATAATATTTATTTTTATTTATAAAGAATTTAATGTTAAATAAAATACATATATGTATTTTTCAAATAGCAAAATAAGCTATTTTGTTTTAACATTATTTCCTATGGGGTGTTGTATTTTAAGTCTCGGCCTCCAATATTTTCTATGGGACTGTATTGCAGTACCTGTGAATGACCACTTGTGGTGCTGGACTTCAGCTTAGGCTGGGCTTGAGAATGTTTACAACTGTTGTCTGGCCTTTTGGGCTGTAGTAGCTTTAAAAGTGCAGTTTGCGAATTGCAGTGGGCTTACTCTTTTGTAGGCGGGTGTTTGTATTAGCATGTCCCTTCCTAAATGTCTCCTTCCCCCTCCTAAACATCTCGTTACTCCTCCCTAAATCCCTTTCATTTTGTAGCTTATATTTCCCATTTTTCCACCACTCCCTCGGTGTCTCCCACTTTCACAACTACCTAGTAAACTTACATGTGTGGGGATCTCCCATTGGAAAAGATATCAGAGACAGAGGTGGAGATTTACACCTGCAGGTTTGTGATTTGCAGTTTGTAATAAGTAAGCAGTACTACTTTATGCACTACAAAATGCAGTTTGTTAATAATACCCTTGGCCTTTGGTTGTATGTGGCAGCTAACTGGAGAAGCAGGTGGCTCAGAAGCAGGTGGCAAAGCAATGTTGGCATGAACCAGTTTCCCGTTCTGGATCCTGACTGAGTAGCACCGCAGCATATCATGGGGGGGCAGCATTGAGGGCCGGGGGAAACAGGGGTTTCCTGTGGTAATTCTAATGAATGTCTTTTCCATCTTCACTGGCAGTGTGTAGGCTTCTGACTCCTAGTTCTCACTGACACAGTGAAAATGATGAAGGTAAATTGCACAATGGAAGCTTCCAGCCTTCAAACCTCCACTATCCAAGAAGTGGAAAAAGATGACAGTCATATCTTAAACATTTCCCATTCAGATGACTAAATCAATTTAAATTAATTGTTAACCTAGACAACATGCATCATATCTTGTTGATTCCTTTCTAAACAGGCACACACTACAACATTTCTTAGCAGCTTATCAATTCATTTGTATACCTAACATGCTGCCACAGGGCAAAATAAATCATTGGTCCTGCTAAGACATTGAATTTAATTTTTTCTAATTTCTGATCTGGACTCTTTAATTTTAATAAACATTTGCGTATATATTAAATAGGACATTTTTAGTCTTCTTTTGTGGTATGTGCTTATTTTCAAAATGGATCAACAAGGTGTGATGTATGTCCTCCAGGCTAACAATTGATTTGTATTGATGTAGTCATTTGAGTATGAAATGTTTATGATATGACTGAGCCACCAAAAACAGAAGCTAGAGTGTCTGGGCTGAAGCAGGTGTGCCATCCCCTTGCCCCTATAGTTGCAGCAGTACTGAGCTAGCAGCACATCCAGGGAACGGTGCACAGTGGTTATTGGCATCTGCAATCCTCGTGGCTTTGCAATGAATCTTATAGGCGGGCTTCCCCAAGATCTGGAGTCATACTTCTGCCTCTATGTCATCTTGAAGTGTCCATAAAGTGCCTTTGTTTATTAGCTGCAGCAGGTGTATAAGGAACAGCTCATCTGTTTGTTTATTGTTGCCCTAGTGTCGTTTGCCTATGTGACCAGCTTCAAAGATGGTACCTATAGGGGTGGAGGGGAAGGCTTCATTGGCTACAGCTCGTGTTACAGCCAGCTTCAGAGGGGTGTCAGATTGGTTACATGATTTTATAATATCAAAAAATATATAGATAATTTATTATGCATGTCGTTATATATAAAAAAGATACATATATCTGTACACATCACAATACATAGCATTACAATAATACTAAAATTCATCAGGGGGGAGGTGCCCCATCCAGTCAAAGAAACGCCCCACTCAACTGAAATGGATATGCCCCAAAACTTCATACATTCATTCTACACTCACACCCGCAAACAACCACATGAACAAGACAAAGGGAACAAACCTAATATAGAAGACAAAATATGTTGATGGGCTAACAGGCAAACTAGCAGTACAATATCTTTCTAAATTCAGTTCCTTTAACTGAGTACATATGACGACATGCATAATAAATTATCTATATATTTTTTGATATTATAAAATCATGTTTGATTACTCAATAGTCCTGGCGCTTAGATATACACACTTTTTGTGACTCCGGTCAATGATGAGGTAAGCATCCCCTAAATAGGGCGAGATATTCCGCCAAAATGAAAAAGAATTTGTTTCAGGCAGTTTGATCAGTTTTTTAGATATATGTAGCTGTTTCCCCTGAATCTCTGCCTATGCATCAACCCAGGAGCCCCTTTTTTGATTTACCTGCTCCTCATGGGAACAGTCCAGCCCAGCTGCCAAGCTGGGTCCTCACTGGACCAGAAACAAGTGTCCTGGGACCGTTTTGGGGTATCACCCCTCATCAGCCAGGATAGCTTGTTCTCCGAAAGTGGGATGGGTATGCCCAGACGTGGGTCCCTTGCTCGCTGTGCCACTGGATTCAAGATAGCCTGGCTGATGAGGGGCCACAAAGATTTGGTGTTCTAGTGACAATGGGCCATATGTACGAATGTTTGGCTTTGCAATTTTCAAATAGCCAATCTGTAGAAATCGCTATTAGGGAATCACAAAATGATATGTATGAAACAGTATATTCCTCAAATAGCGATTTCGTTATAGTGGCAATCGCAAATAACAAATCGCAATTGAGGAAATCATAAACTTGCGATTTCCTAATAGGAAATCACAAATTAGGAAAAGTCATTTTTCTTTAGGTTTAGGTTGCAAATGCAGCCATGCCTTCACCTCTGCCAGCACACTGCCTCTGCTATTCTTCCAACCCGCACTTCCTTCCCCCAGTCCAATTTACCACCATGTGGTAAATTAAAGCAGCTTTGTCCTTCAAATAGGGACATCGCATCTGGATTTCGACCTGGCAATGCTGGGCCCATATGTTATTCCCCATTCTGGGGAGAAATAATCATAATAGACAGATTTTTGTGTAAGGATACTGACCAGGAAATGTTATTCCTGGGGACATGGTATCCCTGCACACATATCCACCCACCTCATACCTTGGGCCTAAGTGGCACAGCATTTTGTTTAACACAGCCATATTTCTACTCAGTTGGAAAGAGCACTGCATGTATTGCTCATCAGCATACATTAGGTAGTGTGATGAAGGTCTTCTCCATTGCCCAGGTTTGACTACTGTTATAGTGCATGACATTATGAATACAGGTGGCTAAAGATGTGTAATGTCGAAAATAGGTGATCATATTTGACAGTTTTAGTTTTTGATGTGGTATATCATAGTGCCCTTGTAATATGGGTAAAGCATTTCCGGAACCATGCAAGAGATTTCTTGACATACATGCAGCGGCTGACAAACTGTGTCACTATAATGTGGAGAACCTGGGCAAAGCATGGGGCATACATTTTCTTACCAAGCATTATGGGAGGAATCATATTGGTGCTGATGCCAGTCGGCAAAATTCAAAGCTGTAGTTGTTGGAAGTTACCTACTGTGGCACCACCTACTCCACTTCCTCTCATTAGTTACTCCCTGTTTTTATTTGTGATCCATCTCTAACATGCATACAATAGCTTGTTGATGAATAGCTTGTGCTTGACCATGCCACAATGCATGACCAGACCAAGGGCCCGATTTAAATGTTGGTGGATGGAGTAATCTCTGTTGGTCTGGAGAAGGACTAAACGTCCGCCAGGTCGAGACTATTCGGCCCACCAAGTTTGAAAATGACCACAAAGCCGACAGTCATTTCTAAAACATTTTCAGGAACCGCCTTCCCAGTGGTTCTTGTCAATGCTGTTTACAGTTTGGTGCAGGGCTCCATCAACATTATGGAGTCCTGCACTAAACTGTTTTCTTTATTATTTTCAAAAAGAAAATCCAGAATCAGGGAGTCTTCTCTCTTGGTGATGTGAGAATTTAGCAGTTTTCAATGTCCCTCACTGCCAGGGTTTAGATGGCGGTGAGGGGCAGTGAAAACTGACCTCTAACTCTGCCCATCCAAATTGGGCGGTCTCAGGTCTGTAAAGTATTGCTTTGCCAGTTTTGTGGAGGGAGCGGAACCTATACTTCAGTATGCAAAAGGTCCGTTTGATGATGAACCGTGTTGTCTTATGTGCCCTGTTGCACTGACTTTCACTTCTGGTTCTTGGAGTCAAGTATGGTATCTGTATCCAAGGCTCCTTAAAGAGCAAGAGAAGGATAAACTATTAGGTCACATCACACAAACAGTTCTGGCCATGGTATACACTGAGCCAGCAATTCCCTTACCAAGTAATAAGACATTGAAAAATTCACCCTGAGACAGTCTGTGATGCATTCCACTGTGGCGTAACATGAAGGAGGCATGGGTGGTGTCTGGTAATCTGCCTACAAGGTCAGTTATGATGCATGAGGCATCACACACTACCTGTATATTTTGCTGATGGGTGCTTTTCATATTTCTGTATATGAATTAATTTGCACAGGGGGCATATGGCAATATGCAGGCCATCAACACAGCCAATTACATTGGGAAACTGTGCTACCCTGTAAAACATAAATTTGGTCTGTTGCAAATATTGGGCCATATTTGGTAAACATATTATATATTTACTTTGCTAACCTTGATGTCCAGAAACCTGTGACAAAACCTAGAAAAAAAACTTTGTAACACTCCTCCTGCCACTGCTATGACTCCCTGATGACTGCCTGAAGCCAAAAGGTGTAGACAACACTGTATCTGCACATGTAGTGGGATTGCATTGCTTCTGACTGTTGGGGTCTGTAGCTGAGGTTGTAACTCAGCAATTAATTCTAAAATTACCTCACTACTGAGTCTGTACTTCTCATACATCGCCTCGTAGGTCTGTTAAAAAAGGGTGACCCTCACCCTAAATATCCTCTCCTGTCCCCGTCTCCTTCTCTGCCTCAGCCAAAATCCTCATCCTTCTCGCCAGGACATACAGAGTTGCCATTCTGAATGAGCCAGGTGCATTTTGGGTTATATTTTTTAGTTTGCACCTGGCGACCACTAAATCCACATTGATGGTAATTGCATTTCCTAAATGGCCATTTTGTGACTATTCGCAATCAGGAAATCTTTTGTACAAAGTGATAGCGATTCGCAATTTAGCAATTTCGAAAATGTGATTTCTACAAGGTAGAAATTACATTTTGTGCCACCGCAAATGCCTTTCGTACATTTAAATGGCAATTTACATTTCCTAATGGCCTGAAATAGCAATTTGCATCATTAAGAAATGCAAAATGTCTTCGTACGTATGGCCCACAGTGAATATAAGTGCTTATTCTGCCCTATAATTGGGCTACATAAAATTGTCTACACACTTTATGCACTTGCCCAACTCTATATCAACTTTGTGCAATTTATCTACCTAAGAGAGTGTAGTAACGACACACCAAAGACTTGAAGTAGTTGAAGAAATGCTTTAATACAGCATCAGGTGCTGCGCAGCAGCAGGCTCACAGGCAAGCAAACTGTAACTTAACTGTCATCCTCAACATAAGAAATCGGCATTCTACAGAGGAATGCTCGGAACCAGAACGCATTGGTCCCGAGCATTCTAAACAGAAAGAGAAGAAACAATGAGGGAAACACAAGACCACTACATTATCCTCCTCCTCCACAAAACGGTAAAAAAAACAAAGCATCAAAAACTAGAAGAAAAACAACAAAGGAAAACAAAAGAAATAAAACAAGAAGAGAATGAACTAACGGAGCTTGGCAGGCACAAAACGTTGTCTGCAACTCCTACGTAAACCACCCATTGATGAGGGGAAAGATAGACCCCCAGTACTATCACAGCGTAATTCTTGACTAACAGGAGTCTCAGCATGGTCACCACGTGGATCATGATTAACCGAATGACCTTTAGTTTTTACAATCCTAGAAACATTCCACCAGTTCTTCTGATTAACTCTTACTGCATTACCACACACTTTATCCACAACAAAAGCTTCCGAAAACTTCGTGCTTCCCTTTTTGCTGTGGACAGGAATTTTTACACGTACGACATCACCCACAACAATGGACTGTGGAACAGATCTTTTCCTTTCATCAAAATATTCTTTTTGCCGAACTTGTGCTTTGGACACATTATCTCTCACACACTCATCCACATCGCTCACTGAACCCATCTTTACCCACTTAGACATCCAACCTGGACATACTTTTGAACAGGGTTTCCTCCCTCGCAAAAGTTCATAGGGAGAAACCTTTGTGGACCGAATGCGGTGTGGTGCGATAGAACCATAACATGGACCTGACCGCATTCTGTACATTACACTTCCCAGCTATCGCCCACTGTACACAGTTGTTAAGTACCCTATTCATGCGTTCCACTAATCCATTCGTCTGGGGGTGATAGAGTGCATTCCTGGAATGAGATATACCTCCTTGGCTCAGGAAAGACTCAAATTCCTGACTGACGAATTGTACTCCATTATCACTGACAATGGTGGAAGGAAACCCCTCCCGCAAGAAAAGATCTTTCAAAAAGTCAATAACATTCTTCGAATTGGGCTCTCCGATGAAACGAACCTCTGGCCACTTTGAATAATAATCAATTGCCACGATTGCAAACCTAGAAAAAGAGGGTAACATGTTGAAAGGCCCAACCAAGTCTATACCAATCTTTTCCCAAGGTCTGGCAGGTAATTCAATAGGATGAAGAGGAGGAGTTCTGACTTTAAAGCTTTTTTCTGAATTTGAACAAATAACACAGTCTTCAACACACGAGTCAGCATCTTTATCCATCTGAGGACACCAAAAATACTCACGCAGCCTTCTCTTGGTAAGTGTTCTCCCCAAATGTCCCCAAATGTCCCCTAAGCACACTTGGAGGAACCAGTCTGTCTCCACGCACCAAAAGGCCATCCTCTATAGAAAGTTCCATAGAGACTTTGACAAAAATTTGTAAAGAGTAGTGTGCGTTCTTCTCTCTAGGCCAACCATTCTTCACACAGTCGATAACATCAGTAAGTAACCGGTCCTTGGAGAGTTCTTCCCTCCATTCCTTTTCATTCACAGCACACATGTCATCTAACACCATTGATGCAACAAAACATTCATCATCATCCTCATCATCTTCACAATCCTCTTTAACTGGAAACCTCGAAAGGTAATCTGCTCTCACATTCTTGTTTCCTGGAATATAAGAAACTTCAAAGTCGAATTGTAGTAGCTTAGTTGTCAAACAAGCAATCCTAGGTGTATGTTCTTTGAATCTATCTCCTGTGAGAATAGATATCAAAGGGCTATGATCAGTGCGTAGTTGGAAGTGTTTGCCCCAGATGTAAGGACTAAATTTTCTTATGGCCCACCAGCACGCTAATAATTCTCTTTCAATGACCGCAAAATTTAATTCCGATCCACGCAAAACCCTTGAAGCATATCCCAACGTGTGTTCAGTTCCGTCAACACACTGAGTGAGGACAGCTCCTAAACCAAACCCACTGGCATCCACAGTTATGGTACACATTGCGTTGGAAACAAACGGTTTGAGAACTTTAGGGCTAGTTAACTGCGCCTTAATCCACTTAAAACCTCCTCGCAAGACTCATCCCAACTGAATTGAACACTTCTTTTAAGCATGTTTGTCAAGGGTTGTACCCTGGAAGCGTAATCCTGAATAAACCGTGAGTAGAACTCACACAAACCTATGAAAGATTTGAGTCCAGTCTTATCTTTCGGTGCATCACTATCAACAATGGCTTTCACAAGACCTGGTCTTGGCTCAACACCATGTTGAGAAATGACGTGTCCCAGATATTCCACCTTCTGTACTCTGAACACACACTTTTCCTTCTTAAGAACAACTCCCTTTCCTGCAAAACATCTAGAACACGAAACATGATGTCATCATGAGATTCACATGTGTCACCATGAATCAAAACGTCATCCTGAAAGACAACAAGGGGCATATGTAGGTAAAGCGAGTATTGTGATTCTCAAATTGCGATTTTTAGGGAATCGCAATTAGAGAATCGCAAAGCGCAATGTAGGTAGGATTAGCAAAATATTTTGCGAATCCCACATATTCCTTATTTGCGAATCGCAAATTGAGATTCGCAAACAAGGAATACCTTCCCATTCATTCCTATGGGCTAGAAGGCCCATAGGAATGATTGAAAGACATTCTCAATTTGCGATTCCCAATTAGAGAATCGCAAATTGAGAATGCAATTTCAAGGTTGCAAGGGTGTCAATAGGACACCCTGTTGCACCCTGAAATAAGTATGTGTGCACATGTGGCGCACATACATGCGCTAAGGGCGTGTATGTGCGCCACATGGCACTTTGAAAGATGCAAAAAGTGCATTTTTCAAAGAAATGCAAATTACCACCAACCTGAAGTTGGTGGTAATTTGCGATTCCTAAGCCAAAATTGCACAACTTGGGTGCTTCTACATTGCATTTAAGGAATCGCAATTTGGGATTCCTTAAATGCATTTGCAAATAGGGAATCGCAAATTTTGCGATTCCTTATTTTGCGAGTGGGTTTTTCTCTGCTACATAGCACACTGCCCAAATTGCGATCGCAAACCCTGAAATTCTGCGAATTTCAGCATTTGCAATCGCAATTTGGCTTCCTACATATGCCCCCAACACCTTTAATACCTTTTAACATGGAAGACATAATCCTTTGAAACACAGCCGCCGTGGAGGCAAGCCCAAAGGGCATGCGGCAATATTGAAAGGATCCAATAGGTGAGACGAAGGCGGTAAGATGTCTTGAAGAAGGATCTAACACCACCTGGTGATATGCAGATGCCAAGTCTAACTTGCTAAACCATTTTGAACCATTAATTAGAGATAGCATGTCCGAAATTTTCGGGAGAGGATGTGAATCTATCCAAATATTTTTATTTAAGCTGCGTAAATCAATACAGACGCAAAGTTCACCATTTTTCTTCTTCGCGACGACCAAAGGAGAAAGCCAAAGTGACGATTCAATTGGCTCAATTATTCCTTTCTTGCAGAGACCACTGAGTTCTTGTTCCAACTGATCCTTCACACTGAAAGGAACATTTCTGAGCCTGTGTTTAACAGGAACAGCGTCACTTTTGACCTTAATGACGTGAGTAAACCCTTTAATTTTGCCCAAACCTTCACTAAACACAACAGGATAGCGTTCAGACACTTTGTCCTCAAAATCATCTGTACGTAGAATAGAAACCTGATCTCTCGTCCCTGGTCGGAGAACCATCTTAAACAACCCCTGGTGAAACCATCCAAGAATGTTTAGACCTTTAATGGCAACATAGACTTTTCCATTTATCTTCCTGCCTCTAAATTCCAGGGTGTCCTCAAAATATCCTGCCAGTTCAATACTCCTCCCTTCGTACGATACTGGGGACCTATCTGGAGGCATTAATGAACGTGAACCCCAAACCTCGTTAAACAACTCCTGAGTCAACATCGTTATCCTTGCCCCTGAGTCAACTAACAGGCAAACTCTCTTTCCACCGATCTCAACATCAACATACGGATCTACGCATTCTGATCCTTCACCGGAAAGGGTACCCTTATCTCCCACAACCACAACCATATCTCTTAAGTCATCTTGAATATTGTTTAAATTTTCACCGGAACACTCCGAATTAGACACAATCGCAGCACAAGCATCATTCGTATTCTTCCTCCCTTCAACAACATTGAAAGGAACACGCTTCCCACTTTGACACACCTTTGCGAAGTGACCCATCCTTCCACATGCCCTGCAAACTACACTTCTTGCTGGACAAGGTCTACCCGATTTGAAGTGCGGAAAATTTCCACATTTGAAACAGATATTAGTTTGTTTAAAAAACGTATTCTCAGGACGCGAAGCTGCTCCTGTTTTAACATCTTTCGACCTTACAACAGCCACAGACTCTTCCTTTGTGACAGTGACCTTCTCATCTAATTCTTTCACAGAGGACTTGGACATTTCAATACTTTTAGCAACACGTATTGTATCCTCAAGAGAAGGATTTCCCATGGACAAAAGTTTTTGTCGAATGTTCTTATCTGCACATTTACAAATATACTGATCTCTTATCAGTTGGTCTCTAAAAGTCTCAAACTGACACTCTGCGCTTAACATCCTTAGCACAGAAATGAAATTCTCTACATTTTCTCCATGTTTCTGTTCACGCTTGATAAATTTATGTCTTACTACAACCAAACTAGGTTGAACATCAAATCTTAGTTCCAATTTTTTAACCGTTTCCACAAACTCGTCTATGTCTTCTTCTTCTGCCCCACGTACTAAAGGAGGCAAATGTTTATACACTGATCTCCTTCAAAACCCAGAGCATGTAAAAGCAAATACTTTTTCCTCTCTGCCCTGTAGCGAGAAGCACCTATAGCTCCAAGATACGTGATAAAGGCATCATACCATTTTTTCCACGAAATCGGGGGATCCCCAGGTGATTCAAGAAAAGGTGGGGGTGGGGTTACTGCTTGCATCATAAGTTGGTATACTAAATAGCCTTCTCAAACTCACAATGTGCCAATGTACCCTTCTATCTCTCTCCTTCAGTTTTGAATCGACAACAACTGCACACAATAAATTCTGACGTCCCCCAAACCCTTAAAATAAAATCTTATACATTGCTTAACCTTGGCAAAAAATAATACAATGCAATAACTCTGTGAAGAAGAGTAGTTACTCTATTAATTGTCTCCTTTTCGCTTTCTACTACAATTCCCAGGGTGTGTATAGCATTAAAACATCTCCGTCTTGAGAATGCACAGTGCAAACTTAAAAGCACATGTGAGCGTGCTTCACGAATGCGTGCTAGATAAGCATTTTTTCCTTTTTAATATTTGCCGCCACTTGGTGTGCGTGTCACCGATAACAAGCACACAATGCGCAATGACCTGTTTTACCAGCTGGTGAGCGTATCTCCGTAGTGTTCGTCTTTACATCAACAAACGCTCAATAATTCTTTCCTTGTCTTGGAGGTGTGCCTGTCACCGTACAATGACGTGATGACAAGCACTGAACAATGCCCTTTGCTACTAGAGGGTGTGCCTGTCACCGTTTAATGACTTTTTGGTGATGACAAGCACAAAGTAACCACGTAATTTTTCCTCGAATTATTGTTTATTTTTCACTTTTTGCTCAAAGCTCGTTTCTCTTTTGCTTTATTCAAATATGTCCCAAACTAAAATGGCACTACAAATTTCTCCCGCTGCTGCTGTTTACTCAATCCGCGGCTGTCTGTTATTTTTCCTTGTGAAACTGGCGCTTGCGTCTTACGCTGTGCACTGCACCTTAAAATGGCCGCTAACGCTCTTTGGAACGCACAAATCTGCTGCGTGCGTTTCCCTTCCTACTGGCCTGCACGCTGTGTGGAACGCACAGATCTGCTGCGCTTCCTCCCCAAAGATGGCGCTCACGTTATTGACGTATCCTGCGCACCAGTTCTCTCTCACATTTGACACCTCCAGCTGACCCCGTCCCAAACCGAGTGACAGTACCTCCGCTCCTGCGTGCGGAGCTCTTCCTGACAGCCAACTTTTCTCGATCCGACCTTGTTTTCGGAACAATCAGCTCCACGTTCTTCCAGGTAGGAGAAATCTTCTTTCTGCGCGGGTTCTGCAGTCACCTGATCGTTGCCATTAATTGGTGTAGTAACGACACACCAAAGACTTGAAGTAGTTGAAGAAATGCTTTAATACAGCATCAGGTGCTGCGCAGCAGCAGGCTCACAGGCAAGCAAACTGTAATTTAACTGTCACCCTCAACATAAGAAATCGGCATTCTACAGAGGAATGCTCGGAACCAGAACGCATTGGTCCCGAGCATTCTAAACAGAAAGAGAAGAAACAATGAGGGAAACACAAGACCACTACAGAGAGGTTCCGCTGAGCAGAAATTAAACCGTTGAAATTGCGGGCACCCTTACTTCATTAAACAACTCTGTGAGGCTAGTCAGTGTGCTCATTGAACCACAAGTGTGTTGTCTCTGAAGCCCCCAAACTTCATCTCTTTGCTCCACGCAAAGGAATTATGGGTAGTCAGTCCATCCAAACTCTACTGCTAATTGTAATTGCTTCCCATCTTTTAAGGACAGCAAGTTGTGAATATTTTAAATTCTCTATGATACTGTAACATGTATGATGATGACTAATGGATAGCCATGCCCCCTACCCATGTGGTTGGTTGTGGAGTTCAAAGATCCGACTGCAGTGTGAAAGAACTGGCACCTCTTGAGGACGGGTTTCTACTCATGCTTCGACCACGTGGTATTAATATCTGCAAGTTTTTCCTCTCTGTGTTGTGTCCCGAGATCTGGTGTCAGTGATGCCACGGGCTGTCATTGCTGTTAGATGATTTACTGCAGTCGCAGGACAAAGATCCTCTGGGGAAATATAGATAGGGTCTCCAAATGGCAGTGCCACGTCCTAAAAGTGATGTTATTATGGTGGCCTTCGCTGTTTCCTCATGCTCAGTTTTCAGGGTGCCAACTGCCAGCCCTCCCTGCATACTCTTCAAGACTCCTCACCAGCTCCAGCTGCTGGTGCTTGCTTACCCTTCGCTCCACTCCTCTCAGCTTCTTCATGTCCTGTTCCTTAAACGGAAGGTCTTTATACGAGCTTGCACATTTCTGGAAAGTCTCAGCTGCTTCTGTAGTACCACATGCTGCCAAGTGCTAGTGAAGCAAGGCTTTAGGATGTCTTACACCCAAGAGGGACAACAATTTCTAACAGACGTATAGTAGACTTGACAGCAATGTACAAAACCCAGATTTGATCACATACAACCTCTTGGAAGTTACCAGACAGTTTCATTGTGAAATCATATCCAGAACAAGGGGGTCTTACATGAAGAGGTAATTTGAAAGATTACGCTCTCCTAGATGGTATTTTAACCTTAGTGGAATGCAAACAGCCTGCTTTGAGATGGCTGGTACCATAAACTAAAGGAAAGAGGAGACAATAATTTTTATTTTGCAAATGTGCCAGTGATTTTGAAGGTTTTATGAACTAAGACGTTCAAGGGTCAGACTCGGAGCCTTTGAGATGAGCAGTGCATATTCCTAAGAGATAAAGCTTAACAATGCTTAAGATGTTTTTATCTATTGTTTCAAAAATATCTAAAATGTGAGTAGTCAACATATTTGACATTTCTAGAAAGTCATAATGTTATTGAGCACATTTTGATTTGGATATCAACTGTCAATAAAACTAAAGTTGAAAGGAAGTTAAGTTTGACTAAAATGTTAATAATGGATAAAAGAAAAAAACTAAGAATTTCATGAATAAAGATGCTATCTTTACCTCTTGTTCCAACACACACAAGTTAATATTAATTAACACCCCTGTTATTACTTCAGGAAGCTGTAAAGGAGATGTGTTTCAGACACTAATTACTTATGTTTATATTTGGCATGATTTAGGGGCTGATTAGAATGGCGGTAGGACCGCCACCGAAAGACCGTTGGTGGTGGTCTGGGCGACATCCAGCAAAGTGGTCCGACCGCCGCATTATGATGCGGTCAGTCAGACCGCATCAGTCGGAAGGACCAACTGATGCTTCCGACTGGCTCAAGGAGCCCGTCGGACTGTTGGTCGCATCGTATACCCTACAATAGGGGCAGTGCCTGCAGAGGTACCGCCGTCGGGATTACGATGGCCCATTCTGACTGTCTTTTCATGGAGGCCCACCTGTGGGCCTCCGCAATGGCACCATGTGCCAGGCCACACAGTGCATGGATGTTTGAAAAATGCCTTTTACCATTGCGGCTTGTACTGCAGCCCTTTTCTGGGCTGTGGCACAAGCCGCAATGGTAAAAGGCCTTTTTACAACCGCCTACATGCTGGTCGCATTGTAATCGGGCAGGTGGAACTGCCGACATATAGTCGGTCGGACACCTGCTCAAAATGATAGTGGTCGGGTGCTCGTCTGACCCAAAGTTCTTGGGGTAACACTGCAGTGCATTATGTTGCTCCTTTATCCCGTTTGCAGTTTAGGTGGTCATTCAGACACTGAGAGATGATCCATGGGTCGGCCAAGTGGGCTGTGGCCACGGGATCATCCACTGGCAGAGGACTGTCCACCTTATTTAGAGGTCCCCACCTGAATGATGGGTTCTCTGTGCTATCAAGGGCCAGGCTGCAGCAGCAACTGCTTTCACAGCACTGAAGGTTTGCCAAGCAGGTGCCAAAGGTAAAGCATCCTTTGAGCATGCTTTTCTGTATTGAGTAAATAAAGTCTAAAGTGAGAGTTTATTTTCTCAAAACAAAGACAAATGCCAGACTTGCAAGGAGTCTGCTTAAAAACAGCTTAGAAAGAAGCACTGGCAAAACCAATAGAACTGGCACTGGTGGTGAAATACCAAAATATAATGGAAAAAATACTGTAATACCAGGATATAATTTCAAAAATATTGTGAATTTTAAGATATCAAGGGATAAAATAAAGAAGGTAAAAATATATTTTTTAGGTCTATAATATCAAGTTTCAAGTTTCAAGTTTACTTTATTCGGCTAAAGCCTTATCTATAAAAGCACATCAAACAACAATTTAAAAGCGCAAATACATAATCACAATGAAAATTCAATGACATGGGGCATAAATACACAATATTTTAAGGCACCTGTGGCAAATTTGAATAAAAGCTCATGCATAAAGAAAAAAGTCAAGGCTTTTCAAGGGTTGCACGTCGACTTGCGAGCCCGAACGGCAATTCTCAGAAAAGTGCCGACACGAAAGACTAACTCTACGTCTGCCAGTGTTAGTATACTCCTATGTGCATATACCAGACTGATGGGCGTGTTTTTCTTTAAAAAACGGGATTAAAAGCCATTTAGCGTACTTTGGTAAAACTTACAAAAAAATAAAAAGTGTAAAATAGTTTGACCACTCTGTCCATCACACGGACAAGGTAAAGAGTCGAGATTTGCAATATACCCAAGAGGGAAACAAACCAGAAATTTTACAGTACCTGTCCTTAAGCGGAAGAGAAGACCCCTCTCCCAGTAACTTATGGGCATTATGCTCAAAGGTCATGTAATTAAAAACAGACGATTTCTTGGATTCCCTCTCCAGCCTTTCCGTGCCATAGAGTGTATAAAGTGCCCTCCTAAGGGCATTTTTGTGTACAGTCTTAGCTATATCTGGTTTTAAAAAGAGCCCGCCAAAGTTAACACTGCATAAGCTCTGGTTCACCCCGGCCAGCCACGGGATATCCAGCCTTTTCTCACAACTAATACAATCTCCTATGATCTCTCTTGTAAGGGGCGCTGCCGGATTTTTCCATATGGCGAGCCAGAATAAGGCAGGGCGGGCCCTTATGAAATCCACAATATAGTTTAGGTTGAGTTCTCTATGGCAAACGTACTATAATATCGTTTTTTAGTTGAATTAAATATGTTTTTTAAATAAACTTAACATATATGAGTTATATTTTTTAAGCATTAGTATAATGATGATAATTGTTTTTTAGTAAAAGTTTTAATTTTTAATGTGTAATTCAAAATTGCTCACATTTAATTAGTAATTTTTAATTTAGTAGAGGGTTGTAGGGGATTAGAGAGAGAAGTTATTTAAAATACGGATTGTTATAATTATTATTTTTATTTAGTTTTTTATGTTAAGTAAATACATAATTGGTCATTAATTATGGATTTTTTTAATTGATAGTGAATTTATTTATTTTAGCATCATTTATAGTTTGGCATGTGTAATAATGTGTAACTATATATTTTTTAATTAAATCAGTAATTTTTACTTTTGTATCGGGTTATTGGGCTTGTAGAGGATTAGAGTGAAAAGCAATTTAAGATATAAATTAGTGTTCTTTTATTTTTAATCACATGTCTATGTTAATTAAATATTTAATTAGAAATTATTGATGCAAATTATTTAGTTGATTAATTGTTATATAATTTATTTGTTAGTTTAAAATTAATTAATTTGTTGATCAGTATATTTAATAACAACATTTTGAAAACAAATTGTATATTTAATATTTGTTTTAATTGTATTTGTTTCATTTGATAATCACCTTAAATTAGTAATGTTTATTTTTAACATTTAAAAATAAATTATGTTGGTGTTTTTGGGGTAATAGAGAGGGAATTGTAGTTATTTTTACATTTTCTAAATCAATTTTTAATGTTATATTTAATTTTATTTAACTTTAATTAAAATATATTTCATTTTGAATATGTTTAAATATTTTTATTTTGGTATTGGCAGAAATGTTTTTAAAGTTTAGGAATCAGAATGGCATGTATAAGCTCTCCAAAGTGCAGCATATTCCCTATGGTTACCAAGATTACAGTGGGAACAGTAAATCTAACCCCTCCAAAGTCCAACACTTTCCCAGCTTTTGTTTATATTGGAGTGGGGATAGTAAATCTAGTGACACCAAAGTCCAACAATGTCCCTATTGTTTAGATTAGAGTTCATATAGTAAACCTAACCACTCCAAATGCCAACACTTTCCCTGCTTATCCTTGCCAGACAGTAGGCGTAGTAAATCTAAGATTGGAGTAAGAATAGTAAATTGAACCCATCTAAAGTCCAACACTTTCCCTACTGTTGTTCAGAATGGATGGAGTGGCAGTAGTAAATCTAACCCCTCCAAAGTCCAGCACTTTTTCTACTTTTGCCTTTGTTGGAGTGGGAATAATATATCTAACACTTCCAAAGTCCAACACGTTCCCTACTACTTGCTAAGTTTAGAGTAGAATAGTAAATGTAACCCCTCCAAAGTTCAGCACCTTCCCTGATTTTGCTTATGTTGAAGTGGGACCAGTAAATGAAACTTCTCCAGAGTCCAACACTTTCCCTTCTATTTTTCAGGTTGGAGGCTAAATAGTAAATTTAACCCCTCCAAAGTCCAACAATTTCCCCACTGCTGCTTAGATTGGGGTGGAAAGAGTAAATCTAACCCCTCCAAAGTCCAATCCATTTCCTGCTTTTGCTTACCTAAGAGTGGGAATATTAAAATTCATCCCTCCAAAGTCAAACACTTTCCCTATTGCTGATTAGAATAAAGTAGGAATAGTCAATCTAACCGCTCTAAAGTCCAACATTTTCTCTGTTTTTGTTTGTGATGTAGTGGGAGTAGTGAATCTCACTCCTCAAAGTCCAACATTTTCTAGTTTTTTGGGATTGTTATTATTTTTTTACATTCTTTTAAAAAATGTATTCAATTTTTAAATTAGTTGTAAAAATGTATTTTTACTTTGTTTTTTGTTTTTTTGTAGTATATTTATATATGTTCTGTTATATATATATATGTTTGTTAATTTTTATGTTTTGCTTATTGCTAATATTGTTAATGTAATTTTGTTAAAATTGTTTAAATATTGTTTTTATATTTTGAAATATAAATATATATTTTCACTTAAAAGAAACAAAGGTTAATGTGACATTTTAGTTAGATCAAAATGTTGGTTAAAATGTAACATTTTAAACTCAAACAACTACTAAAATGCATATTATATTTTACTCAGCTAACTAAAAGTTGTGCCACAATACTCCCAGTTTTGTCATCAATAATGTAATTTGAGATGTTATCAGTGATGTCATCAATGATGCCGTTTATGAGGTCATAAGCAGAGCAGGGTGGGGGCACAGGATCTAGATAGCTTAATAAACTCTAACTGGAGGATTTAAGTGGTTCTTTGAGTTTAATATGCTATGTTTTAACTGACATTTTCACCTAACTATAACGTCACTTTAACCTTTGTTTACTTCAGTGCGTTTCTAGTGTCTTTTTTAAATGCAGAGTAAGATAATATTACCATACCCAACTCCTTTGCATAGCTAACCCACTCCGCACATGGCCAAAGGCTGTGTACTGTATGGGATTGGGTGCAGGTTCTGGCGTGTGGCATGGCCCTTTATTCAAAAGTTAAGATGAACCCCCTTACATCCAAAGGAATAGGGTTATATACCAAAGTATCACAAAAGTTTTATCCTTTGGAGAAAATATCACCTGTTAAATCAATCTGTTCCACTCATTCTTGATCACTCAAACCACCTGCATTCACTGGAAGTGAGACCATATATTCCCAATAGATAATCCTGACAACATCAGATGTAATAAAGTACGAAGTCAATTTATTGATTAAGAAACAGTTAAAATACACAATTAATCCTAGAGGCAATAATACATAATATCATCATTATCCAACATACAATTGTGACAAAACATAAAGACAAACCTAATTGCACCTTTTTAAAAAAAAAACAATATAATAAAATAAAAAAGAAAGAGAGTACATATCACAAGACACACAACCCTATGTCATAAGTAGCGTACACATCCGTAAGGAAAAACTTTCAGGGCTAGTGCCAGGTATTGTCCAATTCATAAGATACTCTTTGGTCTAGCCACTTGACAGATTGTGTACTTTTCAACGAAGCGTCGACGCGTTTCGATGGACTCTTATATCACCATCTTTTTCAAGACAAAGACTTTTTTGGACTCTCAACAAAATATATATGAAAATGATACACATATAATCAATTAAAAACCTGTCAAAATAAAACACAGGTAACAATCAATTAAAAGTAAAAATAAAAATGACATCAATTCAAATAAGTTATCCTAACATATAAAACAACCTAACACTTCATGTTCATTTATATACAGTGTATACATCTTTACAACCGATGTTGCACAAGATAGTACTAGAACAATATATCACATCTCTCATGTAATAGTCTCATAACAGTTGTTAATTACGAGGCTCATGGTACCCCTAGGAAAAGAGAGAGAAAAAGCAAATCCTACTATCTCATGATTATCCAGGTATATATGTCACTCTTCCCACTGTTCACATTCATGCCTTCACAAATCTCTATGACTACTTAAACCTACACAACACTGACCATCCCTGTTGGAATGGACTAAAATAGTATATAACATCATATGTTAGGAGCAAGCCTCACCTTTATAAGGCAACGATGAGTACTCATTTAGCCCTGAGCATATGCTTCTCGGGTTGAAGGGGTCAAAGCTTCCTATTCCTTAACTGGAAATTCAGTTCTATACTGGTATGAGAAAATAATAAGCATTCACTTATTTATCTATGTACAAAATTAACCAAATGCTCCACTTTACAGTCAATAAAGCGAGCACCACTGAGTGCTTGTATAACCAAGTAAAGTTTAGAAAGCTCACCTCTGAATAATTATACAAACGACCGGAGAATGGTTAACTGGATCTAAAAAGATCCTGCTGGATGATTAAAAATCCGAGCTGGCCCTGCACCCTGCACCCTGCTCCCGCAGGCTGGTTAGCCCTGCCCGGCAGGGTGAAAAGCAGCGTGGGGATGGTCACAGGGACTGGTATGTGGCCAGCCCCTGCAACAACCCCCTCCATGGGCACCCAAATACTTGCCATGCACGGCCCGAAGTCGTGTGTGGCGTGGGTCGAAGGACTGCTCTATGGCCAGACACTGTACCCAACGCTCCAGGCATCCAAATCTGTGGCTTTGGGTTGTGTTCTAGGCCTGGGGGGACACCAACCCCTGCCATGAGTGGCTAGATGAATTCCCTGTCCGCGGGACTCGCTAGGGACTGCCAGGGGACTCACAAGGGACCAACCATCCAGATATCTCTATTTTTGCGATCTTAGGGCCATATGCATCTAGCTATTTTGCGATCGCAAACCTTGCAAATTGCTAAAAAAGGCCGTTTGCGATCGCAAAATAGCCCTAAGCAATGCATCAAAAAAATTAGCAAAATTCCATTAAAATCGCAAAAATAGAGATCGCAAAATTGTGATGTCCAATTTACCGAATCTGTAATTGCGAATCGCAATTAGGGATTCGCAAAGCTATGCATGACAAATCGCAATTTACGATTTTGGTGGAATTCGCAATTTTGCGATCCCAAGATACCGATTTTTTCAGGCAGGTGGTAACCAGGTGAAAACAATGAAAATCAGGTGGGAATCATTGGTAAAGTATTTAAACAGGCCAGAAGGCCTCAGAATGTTTCACAAAGGGCAACGCTCTACGTCATGGCGAGGAGGATGAGGCTACGAGCAGCAGCACAGAGAAGAAGGAGGATACAGGGGCGCATTTTTAAAGTGCGCATTACATTGTTGGGGCAGACAGAGGAAGAGATCTATGACAAGTACAGGTTAAATGCAGACATAATCTATGATCTGATTGCTGAATTAGATCCCCTACTGCAGCGTCAGACCCGCAGGACACATGCCATACCCACTCATGTGCAGGTCCTATGTTTCCTGCACCTACTAGCGTCAGGTAGCTTCCAGGGTGTAGTAGCTGTAGCTAGAGGGGTGTCACAAAGTGCCCTATTGCGCTTTGTCAAAGCTTTCATTGACGCCATGTTGAGCAGGGTACACCACCACATTAGCTTCCCCTCAACCCCACAAGAATTTCAGCAAACTAAATTAGGCTTCTATCAGGTAGCCCGGTTTCCCCACGTAATTGGTTGCATTGATGGAACTCATGTAGCCATTTGTCTCCCATCAGTGAATGAGTACATTTATCGGAACAGAAAATCTTACCATTCACTGAATACCCAAGTTGTCTGCAATTCCAAAAACATCATAACTGACATAGTGGCACAATACCCTGGCAGCAAACATGACTCATACATATTCAGACACAGTGGCATACACACTCGTCTCCTTGGGGCTGAATTCGGGGAAGGATACCTGCTTGGTAAACATATGTTACAATGTCTTGCATACTCTGGGCAAATGGTGATACATATCAGTGAGTAACCTGTTCCTTACTACCCTGTAGGTGACAGCGCATACGCCGTGCGCTCTTACATCCTGACGCCATAACTCAACCCAAGTACCCCAAGTGAGCAGCATTACAATGCAGCGCACATCTCCACTCGAAACGTCATAGAGCGCACCTTTGGCCTACTAAAAAGTAGGTTCCACTGCCTCCACAAGACTGGCGGGGCGTTGCAGTACCGACCGGATACCTGCTGCAGAATTGTGGCCACTTGTGCCATGTTGCACAACATCGCAGCTAGGAGAGGCATACCCCTGGAACTGTCTGACAGCAAGCCAGAGGAAGACAACCAGCCAGGGCAACCACCACAAGCAGCAGCTGGGGCTAGCTTAGCAGAAGGGAGACGGAGACGTGCTGAAATAACACAGCATTATTTTTAAGGTGGGTAATGATGAGACAAGACACTGCATGGTTTAACTGTAGCGGATGTTTTTAATGAGTAACATGTGGTAGTGTTAATGCACACATACCAGGTGCTAACTAGCATTGTGAGTGTAAAAATAATACAACATGATATTGTCATTGAACTTGTATGTCAGTCAAGACAAATGGCATGAGAATGGTTACATCACCATATTGGAGTTTATCACTCTACACCACACTACTTTTTGCGGCCACGCACTCCCAAATGCCTTTCTGTGGGCTCTGTCACGTCCCTTGTGGAGCCTTCTGATGCTGTGGTACTCCTAGTATTGCGCCTCCTGCACGTGGTCACTGGTGCCAAGAGACTACTGAGGCTGGACGCCTCCTCACTCTCCCCTCAAACCAGTACATTGCTGTCCCCAGAAGAAGCAGTCTGAAATTGCTCCACTGCATTGGTGACCTGGATGAGTCACCTGGCCACATCCCTATAGCAATGGCTCATTTCTACCTGCATGGCCACCGAACGACGGGACAGCAGAGCTGTGTTGGTGCTCAGCCGGTTGATGGCTCTAGTGTAGCCATCTAAGCGCCCTAAGAATTGGTGATGCCTTCTGCGTTGGGACACCTGGTCCTCCTGCATCACCCTGCATAGCTCTTGTATGGCTTCATTGTCTGTCTATGTCCTTCTACCACTGCTGTAGTGAGCTCCTTGAAGCAGTCCCTCATGTCTGCCATGCTAGTTGAAATTTTGCCAAGTTGTGCCGGCATTAAACACATTTTCTTGCCTTGCAGGTGCTGCACCCTCAGCATTTGGCCCTCCAGCCCACCCCAGACATTTGGACTATCATCTTTGGCAGATCCCATCTGTGCCCTTGACCTGTGCCTCCGGTTTTGGACATTGCTGCGACGCACCTGTGAATGTGGTCTTGTTGTGGGGGTACGCCCAGCCTGGGATATCTGGGGATCAGGTTGGATCTCCTCCTCTACTTCCATGGCAGGTAGTGGTGGCACTGTGGTCCTGCATCTTGTGGGTGCAGGTATTGGGGTTTCTGGGGCCACTTGTGTCTCCACTCCTGACTGTGCCTGAGTCTCCAGGGTGTCATCGCCTTCACTTTCCTCTGTCTCCTGTGCAGCAGCATCTGTGATGTTAAACAGTGCAATTTTAGTTTCTTTTTTGGACATGAATGTCACAATGTGCCTTGTTTTCTTTCATTAAATTAGATTATAACACACAGTGTCTATATGTTTCACTTGCTTGTTGTACTTGTAAGCAACAATGCTGTCTTGCTCCCTTCTTGCCTTTCCCATTGGAGTTGCTGTCTGTTAATCCCATAATGCATTTGTGTGTAGCAAGTAAAATGTGGACTGGAGTATGATTCTGAACACTAAGCCTGATCTGTCTTGTGGGGTTGTTTGTTAGATTCAATATTGAATGGTCATTCACATGCATCTTACCTTGTGAAGTACTGGCCGGTACAGAGGTGTCTAACTCCGTCACTCCAACTACAGCTTCAGGCTGAAGTGTGGACTCCACAAGGACCTCCAGGGGTGTATTAGCAGTTTGGGTCGGAGGTCCTCCTCCAGTCTTCTTGGCCTCCGCAAGCCTGGCAGCAACCCTTTCCTTTGCACGGCTGCGCAGGTCATACCAGCGCTTGGGCAGATCTTCTATTGTGCGGTGTGTGACCCCCCACTGCGTTTACTCTGGATTGTATTCCGAGCCAGATTTTGTGCTTCTCTGACTCAGGGGCCTGGACTGACTGCTTCCCAAACACCTTACCATTCCTCCTCACAACTTCCTCAATGAGGATTTCAATCTCATTTTCGCTGAATTTCAGCTTCCTCTTGCGCTTTGCAGACTTCTCCCCAGTTGTTCCTGAAGCCATGCTGATGTCCTTGAACAGGTTAAAATATCCCAAAATGGTTCCTTCAGCTGTGCTCCTGCAGTCTGCCTCCTCCTCTGACTCTATCAGTGCACTGGATTCAGCATGGGCTGCATCACTTCCTGGTTGTGATGTCATCAAGCTGCATCTGCAACACGGAATCGCTAATAGCGAGTCTGTATTAGCGGATTCGCAAATTTGCGATTCGGTAACTAGAAATCGCACTCAGCGATTGCAATTTTTACCGAATCGCTAAAATATTGCGATTTTTTTCATGCATTCTCTTTGCGATTCTTTATTAGCGAATCCTTAAAAATCTCTATTAAGGAATCCCAAATTAGAATTTTGATGCATATGCCCATTAATTTCTCAAAGCGGCTGAATCGATTTACACCATAAAAAGCACGATTTCTGAGTAAAGTTCTTGCTTTCTGCTAAATTTGGTGGAATTCCATTCTGCTGTTTTGACTGTAGCATAGTCTAAAATTCCCATGGGAAATTACATGGGGAAATTACATTATAGGCCCTCACTTTTTTCTCATTCCCCTGCTTGACGGATCACCCTGAGGCTTTCCAGTAAGGAGCTGAGGTAGATGAACTTTTTTATGGAAAGTTTTGTTTGAGAAGATTCATGAAATGGCACTAAAGTTAATAGCAAAACAATAAACGTTTTTCCTATGGAAGTCTGACTATAACTACACAGACAGCGGCGACCACCACTGTGACAAGACAAAAAAAATGCAAAAAAATAAAGCAAATATATATATCTCTCTCTCTCTATATATATATATATATCTATATATCTATCTATATCTATATCTATATTCACTGAAAAAACCATAGGTTTCAGGCACGTTATAGTTAGAAATTAGCATTTAAAAAACCTTAGAAATTCACTGAAAAACCATAAGGTTTTAGGGACAGTTATAGTTAGTTGGACATTGCACTCGTACAAAACCCGTGAAATTCCCCCGTTATAGTTAGTTCAGCTAACTATAACTCGCGCCCGCAATGCACTGCTGATGACGTCACATATTACATCACTCATGACATGGTCAGTGACATCACTGATGACATCACTGATGACATCTCAAATGACATCACTGATGACATCACTGATGACATCATCCAGTGACTGTGTGTTTCTGTAAAGTTTAAATATGTTTAATATATATAGGGAAAGGCGTATTGAAGAATGAGTGGGTGTAGAAGCGCCTGAATGGATGATTTAGTAGGTGCGTGACTGAGTCTATAAGTGAGTGATTAAACGTATCTTACTGGATGCATGGGTGAGTGACTAAACTGTGTGAATGTCTGTATCCGTCTGTCTGTTGTTGTGTAAGCAACTGCATGGGTTTCTGACTAGCTAAATGAGTGTCTATATGGGTTATGGATTGATTCTCTGAGTATCTGTATGGGTGCCTCAGTGTTTGTGTGGGTGGGGTGTGTGTGACTCTGTGCATAGATGTGTGAGTGGGTGATTCACTGGGTGCATGGTTTCAAGAGTGCGTCTGTGATGGACTGTATGGATGGGTGAGTGTGTGTATGGGTGTGTTAGTGATTGAATGTATATCTCAGTGGTACATGTGTGAGTAACTACATATGTGAAAGGCAGTATATATGTGTGTTGGAGTATATAAATGGCTATAAGTGAGAGTGTGTGATTGTGAGAGTGGCTATATGGATGAGTGTGTGCTTGCATCAGTGATTGCATAGGAGCGTAAGAATGTGCTAGTATTTTTATGAGTAAGTGAGCTGGTGTGTATAACTGTATAGGTGAGTAAATTGGAGTGTGATTAATTATTTGCATGACTGACTAGGTGTGTGAGTACCTCTATGGATGAGTTGCGTTGTGTGAGTGTTTTTATAGGTGTATGAGTGCATATGATAGTCCTGTACTGAGTGACTGTAAGTATGAGTGACTGTACGGGTGAGTGAGTAGATGTGTGTGTGTAGACCTAAGAATCAGTGAGTGGGTATGTACTTATTGGTATTGGAGTGTGTATGGTTTTGAGAATGGCAGTCTGTAATTTAGAGTGGGTGTATCAAAACTTATATTAGGGTGTGAGAAGATGCATTAAATTCTCACATGGATGATGTCATCAGTGATGTCATTTGAGATGTCATCAGTGATGTCATCAGTGATGTCACTGACCATGTCATGAGTGATGTAATATGTGACGTCATCAGCAGTGCATTGCTGGGCGCGAGTTATAGTTAGCTGAACTAACTATAACGGGGGAATTTCACGGGTTTTGTACGAGTGCAATGTCCAACTAACTATAACTGTCCCTAAAACCTTATGGTTTTTTCAGTGAATTTCTAAGGTTTTTTAAATGCTAATTTCTAACTTTAACGTGCCTGAAACCTATGGTTTTTTCAGTGAATTTCAAAGGTTTTTTAAATGCTAATTTCTAACTATAACGTGTCTGAAACCTATGGTTTTTTCAGTGAATTTCAAAGGTTTTTTAAATGCTAATTCCTAACTATAACATGTCTGAAACCTACGGTTTTTTCAGTGAATTCCAAAGGTTTTGTAAATGACAATTTTTAAATGTATTAATTGTTATATTTATTTTTTTCATACTGATTTACTACATTTTTAGAAACAATTTTTTTACATATTTTATTTTTTAAATTACATTGTAATTACATTATACATTACAAAAAATACTTTCTCAGATTGAATTACTTTAGTTTAAATACTTTGCACATAGGCAATAGACTTTTAAGTACAGTAGTTACAGTTGTTGCAATGGGCAACACATTTTCAAACACAATGCAACATTCAGCTCAATGTGAATTTCTAGTTAAATGCAATTAGTTACTTTATGGATTACTTTTCTAACCACAGGACTGGATCCTAGATTCAGTCCTGGGACATCTCCTGTAAACAGTTGAGTAAAAGCGTTTTGGTTACAGTAGTGATTTTTAAGGAATATTATTGTATTTTAAAAGTTGACACTTTGAAACTTTTTCTCATAGAATCACCAATGTTATCCTATGGAAGGAAATTCACTTAGCAGGTAAAAACTGTTATCGTTACTTTTTCTTACTCAGTGTTGGATCCTGGATCCAGCACTGGTGCATCTCCTGTAAACAGTTGAAAGAATGCGTTTAAGTCATACAGGCGATTTTTAAGGAATATTAGTAGTTTGTGAAAATCGACACTGAAACTTTTCTGCTGAAAACCAGACAATGGATTCCTATGGAAGAAAATATAAGTTACTGGTAAGTACGGTTAAAATTACTTTTCAGGGTCAGTGCTGGGCTAAAAGATGCAGCACTGAGGTCTCTCCTGATAACAGGTGAGTAAATCGAAATTCGTATTTCGGCTGATTTTAGAGGAATATTTTAAAGTTCCAAAACTCCACACTTAGAAGAATTTCCAAGTGAAACCAGTCAATGTTAGCCTATGGAAGGAAATTCAAGTTACTGGTAAGTACGGTTAAAATTACTTTTCAGGACCAGTACTGGGCTGAAAGATACAGCACTGAGGTCTCTCCTGATAACAGGTGAGTAAATCGGAATTCGTATTTCGGCTGATTTTAGAGGAATATTTGTATGTTTCAAAAATCAACACTTAGAAACTTTTTCAGCAAAAAGCAGGCGATGATATCCTATGGAAGGAAATTCAAGTTACTGGTAAGTACGGTTAAAATTACTTTTGAGGATCAGTACTGGGCTGAAAGATGCAGCACTGAGGTCTCTCCTGATAACAGGTGAGTAAATCGGAATTCGTATTTCGGCTGATTTTAGAGGAATATTTTAAAGTTCCAAAACTCCACACTTAGAAGAATTTCCAAGTGAAACCAGTCAATGTTAGCCTATGGGAGGAAATTCAAGTTACTGGTAAGTACGGTTAAAATTACTTTTCAGGACCAGTACTGGGCTGAAAGATACAGCACTGAGGTCTCTCCTGATAACAGGTGAGTAAATCGGAATTCGTATTTCGGCTGATTTTAGAGGAATATTTGTATGTTTCAAAAATCAACACTTAGAAACTTTTTCAGCAAAAAGCAGGCAATGATATCCTATGGAAGGAAATTCAAGTTACTGGTAAGTACGGTTAAAATTACTTTTCAGGATTAGTACTGGGCTGAAAGATGCAGCACTGAGGTCTCTCCTGATAACAGGTGAGTAAATCAGAATTCGTAGTTCGGCAGATTTTAGAGGAATATTTGCACAATGGTGAAGGGAGGGGCGGGGCCTGAGGTGACATCTGTGCAAACGCGCCCCGTGGCGCGTTTTAAGTTGGGGGATTAAGTCCCCTTGAATCATGAGGGTCCCTAGGGGCCAACTAGCCCACCAGGAACCTCCAGTATGCGCCAGGGGCTGCGTTGCAGAGACGTGTAGAGAGGCCACACCCCTTTTACACCTCTCTGTGGCGATTTTTCGGCAGGATCCGCGCTCCCTGAGCGCATCCTGCCGATTTTTTTTTTTTAAATGCTTTTTTGCCCAGGGGTCCTTGTGGGACCCCTGAGCAGAGCCTAGGGGTTAGGGTGTTTCTACCCTGCCCCCTTTGTGCGTTTTGCGCACTTGTTTCTTTTTTCTCGGCGGGATCCGCGCACCCTAAGCGCATCCCGCCGATTTAAAAAAAAATGCTTTTTCTGCCCAGGGGTCCTTGTGGGACCCCTGAGCAGACCTAGGGAGTCAGGGTGTTTCTACCCTGCCCCCTTTTGCGCTTTGCGCACTTGTTTCTGTCCCTCGGTTCTACCGAGGGACAAAATGGCTGCCAACACTTCTTGATTTGGAGTGTTGACAGCCAATTAGCATGCAGCTCGTGATCGGGAGGGTACGCGGATCCGACGCGCCCATAGATATATATGTGATTTTAATTGTGAATTTCTCAATAACTACTGAACGGATTTACACCATTTTAGCAAAAGGCACCAGTATGAACCAAGGGCTACCTCTTTGCCAAATTTGGGGTAATTCCGTTCAGCAGTTCAGGCTGTAGCTGCGACTAAAGGTTCCTATGGAAAAATGAATGGGGAAAACGCGTTTTGGGACCCCCTTTTTCTCGGCCCCCGCTGACGTATCACCCCGAGACTTTCAGGGTAGGAGCGGACCGGTGCGCCCCAACAAGTTGGAAGCTTTCGCGAAGATTCGTCAACCGGCGCCAACGTTATTGCAAATAGAATGTCGCGGATTTCCTATGGATAATAGGTCCTAACTATAACTATCTACTGGCGACCGCTAGTAGATAATATATATATATATATATATATATATATATATATATATATATATATATATATATATATATATATATATCCTACTGGCGGTCGCCAGTAGGTATTTATAGTTAGGACCTTGTTTCTATTCAAAAAGCTTTTTTTCTTTTGCCAATATCTTTGGCGCCGTTTGACGAATCTTCACGAAATTTTCAAAACGAATGAACAGCTCAGGTCAGCTCCTGTCTTGAAAGTTTGGGGGTGATTTGTCAAGCAGGGGCCGAGAAAAAAGGGGGGTACCAAAACGCGTTTTCCCCATGTTAATTTCCATAGGAAATTTTGGAACAGGCTACAGCCCGAACTGCTGAACGGAATTACACCAAATTTGGCAAAAAGGTAGTTCTTGGTTCAGAAAGCGCCCCTTTTTTTAAATGGTGTAAATCCGTTCAGTAGTTGCTGAGAAATTCAAAAAATAAAAAGTTATATATCTGAGCACCGAGGAGGAGCCGTGAATCCTCCCGAGCACGAGCTTCATTCTGATTGCCTGCCAACACTCCAAACCAGGAAGTGTTGGCAGCCATCTAGTGACTCGGTAACCGAGTCACAAGATAAAGGTTAAAAAAAAGATAAAAAACAAGAAAAGGGGGCAGGGTAGAAACACCATGACCCCCTAGGCCTGCTCAGGGGGTCCCACTAGGACCCCAGGGCCAAAAAAAGCATTTTTTTTCTTAAAATTGTCCGAATTTGAGCTGGGTGCGTGAATCCGGCCAGAAAAAAAAAAAAAATGAAGTGCGGGCTCCCGCGCCTCATTTTATATAAGCCCTCGGGTGGGCCAGGTCCCGGGGGCAATGCACAATTAATTAGCGGGGGCCCATGGGGCCCCCGCAGCACCAGGGACCGCCACCTCCCCAGGGCTTTTTTTTAAACTGCATGGGGGGGCTCCTCCCCCCACGCTGCCCCGGGGACCGCCACCTCCCCAGGACATTGTTATTTTAAGGCGGGGGCCTCGCGGGCCCCCCCAAGTCCCAGGGACCGCAACCTCTCCAGGGCTATAATTAATTTTGGGCGGGGGGGCCTTGCGGGTACCCCAAGCCCCGGGGACCACCACCTCCCCGGGGCTACAAGATTGAAATATGGGGATGCACATGGCCCCCCTGCAGCCCCAGGGACCACCACCTCCCCGGGTTGACTTCTAAAGTCAAAGCGTGGGTGGGCTCAAGCCCCCACACACTGCCCCGGGGACCACCACCTCCCCGGGGCACAAATTATGCAAATACGGGGGTCCATTGCAGACCTCTTTCTGCACCTCAGTTGCCTCTTTCTGCACTTCTCTTGCTTCTTTCTACACCTCTCTTGCCTCTTTTGCTCCTCTATTGCCTCTTTCTGCACCTCATTCTCTTCCTTCTGCACTTCTCTTGCTTCTCTCTGCACTTCTCAAGCCTCTTTCTGTACCTCTCTTGCCTCTTTCTGCACCTCAAGTGCCTCTTTCTGCACTTCTCTTGCCTCTTTCTACATATATCTTGCCTCTTTCTATACCTCTATTGCCTCTTTCTGCACCTCACTTGCCACTTTCTGCTCTTCTCTTGCCTCTTTCTGATCCTCACTCTCTTCTTTCTGCACCTCTCTTGCCTCTTTCTGCACCTCACTTGTTCTTTCTGCGTCTCTCTTGCCTCTTTCTGCACCTCTATTGCCTCTTTCTGCAACTCTGTTGCTTCTTTCTGCACTTCTCTTGCCTCTTTCTACACGTATCTTGCCTCTTTCTATACCTCTCTTGCCTCTTTCTGCAGCTCACTTGCCACTTTCTGCTCTTCTCTTGCCTCTTTCTGAACCTCACTCTCTTCTACTGCACCTCTCTTGCCTCTTTCTGCACCTCACTTGCTTCTTTCTGCATCTCTCTTGCCTCTTTCTGCACCTCTATTGCCTCTTTCAACACCTCTGTTGCTTCTTTCTGCACCTCTCTTGCCTTTTTCTGCTGTTCTCTTGCCTCTTTCTGCACCTCTTTTGCTTCTTTCTGCACTTCTCTTGCCTCTTTCTGTACCTCTCTTGATTCTTTCAGTACCTCTGTTGGTTCATTCTGCACTGCTCTTGCTTCTTTCTGCACCTCTGTTGCAAATTTATGCATCCCTCTTGCCTCTTTCAGCACCCCTCTTCCCTCTTTCTGCACTCCTTTTGCCTGTTTCGGCAACTCTCTTGCCTCTTTCTGCAGTTCTTTTGCCTCCTTCTGCACCTCTGTTGCTTCTTTCTGCACTTCTCTTGCTTCTTTCTGTACCTCTCTTGCTTCTTTCTGCACCCATCTTGCCTCTTATTGCCCCCTCCTCCCTCTTTCTGCACCTCTCTTGCCTCTTTTTGTACCTCTGTTGCTTCTTTCTGCACTTCTTTTGCCTCTTTCTGCAACTCTCTTGCTTCTTTATGCACCCTTCTTCCCTTTTTTGCATCCCTTTTGTCTCTTTCTGCAGTTCTCTTGCCATTTTCTGCACCTCTCTTGCCTCTTTCTGCACCTCACTTGCCTTTTTCTGTACTTTTCTTGCTTCTTTCTACACCTCTGTTGCTTCTTTCAGCAATTCTCTTGCCTCTTTCTGCACTTCTCTTGCTTGTTTCTACACCTCTCTTGTGTCTTTCTGCACCTCTGTTGGCTCTTTCTGTACCTCACTTGCTTTTTTCTGCACCCCTCTTGCCTCTTTCTGCACCCCTCTCCCTTCTTTCTGCACCTCTCTTGCCTCTTTCTGTATCCCTGTTCCCTCTTTCTGCACCTTTCCTGCCTGTTTCTTCACCTCTCTTGCCTCTTTCTGTACGTCTGTTGCTTCTTTCTGCACTTGTCTTGCCTCTTTCTGCACCCTTCGTGCCTCTTTCAGCACCTCTGTTGCTTATTTCTGCACTTCTCTTCCTTCTTTCTGCACCCCTCCTGCCTCTTTCTGTACCCCTCTTGCCTATTTCTCCACCTCTCTTGCTTCTTTCTGCACTTCTCTTGCTTCTTTCTGCACTGCTCTTGCTTCTTTCTGCACCTCTGTTGCAAATTTCTGTATCCCTCTTACCTCTTTCTGCACCCCTGTTCCCTCTTTCTGTAGCTTTCTTGCCTGTTTCTGCACCTCTCTTGCCTCTTTCGGCACCTCAGTTGCTTCTTTCTGCACTGCTCTTGCCTCTTTCTGCACCCCTCTTGCTTCTTTAAGCACCTCTGTCGCTTCTTTCTGCACTTCTCTTGCTTCTTTCTGCACCCCAGTTCCCTCTTTCTGTACCCCTTTTGCCTCTTTGTGCACCTCTCCTGCCTCTTTGTGCACCTCTCCTGCCTCTTTGTGCACCTCTCTTGCCTTTTTCTGCAGTTCACTTGCTTCTTTCTGCACCTCTTTTGCTTCTTTCTGCACTTTTCTTGCCTCTTTCTGTACCCCTCTTGCCTCTTTCTGCACCTCAGTTGGTTCTTTCTGCACTGCTCTTGCTTCTTTTTGCACCCCTGTTTCAAATTTCTGCATCCCTCTTGACCTTTCTGTACCCCTCTTCCCTCTTTCTGCACCTCTCTTGCCTCTGTCTACACACCTGTACCTTCTTTCTGCACTCCTTTTGCTTGTTTCTGGAACTCTCTTGCCTCTTTCTGCAGTTCTCTTGCCTTCTTCTGCACCTCACTTGCCTCTTTCTGCACTTCTCTTGCTTCTTTCTGCACCCTTCTTCCCTTTTTCTGCACATCTCTTGCCTTTTTATGCACCTCTCTTGCCTCATTCTGCACATCTCTTGCTTCTTTCTTCACTCCTCTCTCCTCTTTCTGCCCTTCTATTGCCTCTTTCTGCACCTCTCTTGCTTCTTTCTGCACCCCTGTTGTCTCTTTCTGCATCTCTGTTGTCTCTTTCTGCACTTGCCTTCCCTCTTTCTGCACCTCTCTTGCTTCTTTCTGCACTTCTCTTGCTTCTTTCTGCACCTCCCTTGCTTCTTTCTGCACCCTTCTTCCCTTTTTTGCATCCCTCTTGCCTCTTTCTGCTGTTCTCTTGCCATTTTCTGCACCTCTCTTGCCTCTTTCTGCACCTCACTTGCTTCTTTCTGCACTTCTCTTGCTTCTTTCCACACCTCTGCTTCTTTCAGCAATTCTTTCGCCTCTTTCTGCACTTCTCTTGCTTGTTTCAGCACCTCACTTGCTTCTTTCTGCACCCCTCTTGCCTCTTTCTGCACCCCTCTTTTCTCTTTCTGCACCTCTCTTGCCTCTTTCTGCACACCTTTTCCCCTCTTTCTGCACCTTTCCTGCCTGTTTCTGTACCTCTCTTGCCTCTTTCTGTACCTCTGTTGCTTCTTTCTGCACCTCACTTGCCTCTTTCTGCACTTCTCTTGCTTCTTACTACACCTCTGTTGCTTCTTTCAGCAATTCTCTTGCCTCTTTCTGCACTTCTCTTCCTTCTTTCTGTACCCCTCCTGCCTCTTTCTGTACCTCTCTTGCCTCTTTGTGCGCCTCTCCTACCTCTTTCTGCACCCCTCTTGCCTCTTTTTGCACCTCTGTTGGTTCTTTCTGCACTGCCCTTGCTTCTTTCTGCACCCTGTTCCCTCTTTCTGTACCTTTCCTGCCTGTTTCTGCACCTCTGTTGCCTCTTTCTGTACCTCTGTTGCTTCTTTCTGCTCTTCTCTTGCTGCACCCTTCGAGCCTCTTTCAGAACCTCTGTTGCTTCTTTCTATACTTTTCGTTCTGCACCCCTCCTGCCTCTTTCTGTACCTGTCTTGCCTCTTTGTGCACCTCTCCTACCTTGTTCTGCACCCCTCTTGCCTCTTTTTGCACCTCTGTTGGTTCTTTCTGCACTGCTCTTGCTTCTTTCTGCACCTCACTTGCCTCTTTCTGCACTTCTCTTGCTTCTTTCTACACCTCTGTTGCTTCTTTCAGCAATTCTCTTGTCTCTTTCTGCACTTCTCGTGCTTGTTTCTGCACCTCTCTTGCATCTTTCTGCATCTCTGTTGCCTCTTTCTGCACCTCACTTGCTTGTTTCTGCACCCCTCTTGCCTCTTTCTGCACCCTCTTCCCTCTTTCTGCACTGTTCTTGCATCTTTGTGCACACCTGTTCCCTCTTTCTGCACCTTTTCTGCCTGATTCTGCACCTCTCTTGCCTCTTTCTATACCTCTGTTGCTTCTTTCTGCACTTCTCTTGCCTCTTTCTGCACCCTTCATGCCTCTTTCAGCACCTCTGTTGCTTCCTTCTGCACTTCTGTTCCTTCTTTCTGCACCCTCCTGCTTCTTTCTGTACCTCTCTTGCCTCTTTGTGCATCTCTCCTACCTCTTTCTGCACCCCTCTTGCCTCCTTTTGCACCTGTTAGTTCTTTCTGCACTGCTCTTGCTTCTTTCTGCACCTCTTTTGCAAATTTCTGCATCCCTCATGCCTCTTTCTGCACCCCTCTTCCCTATTTCTCCACCTCTCTTGCTTCTTTCTGCACTTCTCTTGCTTCTTTCTGCACTGCTCTTGCTTCTTTCTGTACCTCTCTTGCTTCTTTCTGTATCCCTCTTACCTCTTTCTGCACCCCTGTTCCCTCTTTCTGTACCTTTCTTGCCTGTTTCTGCACCCCTCTTGCCTCTTTAAGCACCTCTGTTGCTTCTTTCTGCACTTCTCCTGCTTCTTTCTGCACCCCTCTTGCCTCCTTCTGTACCCCTTTGCCTCTTTGTGCACCTCTCCCCGGCTCTTTGAGCACCTCTCTTGCCCTTTTCTACAGTTCTCTTTCCTTTTTCTGCACCTCTTTTGCTTCTTTCTGTACTTTTCTTGCCTCTTTCTGTACCCCTCTTGCCTCTTTCTGCACCTCTGTTGGTTCTTTCTGCACTGCTCTTGCTTCTTTTTTCACCTCTGTTGCAAATTTCTGCACACCTGTTCCCTCTTTCTGCACCCCTTTTGCCTGTTTCTGCAACTCTATTGCCTCTTTCTGCAGTTCTCTTGCCTCCTTCTGCACTTCACTTGCCTCTTTATGCACTTCTCTTGCTTCTTTCTGCACCCTTCTTCCCTTTTTCTGCACATCCCTTGCCTCTTTCTGCACATCTCTTGCCTCATTCTGCACATCTCTTGGTTCTTTCTGCACTGCTCTTGCCTCTTTCTGCACCCCTCTTGCCTCTTTGTGCACCTCATTTGCTTCTTTCTGTACTTCTCTCTCCACTTTCTTCACCCCTCTTGCCCCTTTCTGCACCCCTGTTGTCTCTTTCTGCACCCCTGTTGTCTCTTTCTGCACTTGTCTTTCCTCTTTCTGCACCTCTCTTGCTTCTTTCTGCACTTCTCTTGCTTCTTTCTGCACCTCTCTTGCTTCTTTCTGCACCCTTCTTTCCTTTTTAGCATCCCTCTTGCCTCTTTCTGCTGTTCTCTTGCCATTTTATGCACCTCTCTTGCCTCTTTCTGCACCTCAATTGCCTCTTTCTGCACTTCTCTTGCTTCTTTCCACACCTCTGTTGCTTCTTTCAGCAATTCTCTTGCCTCTTTCTGCACTTCTCTTGCTTTTTTCTACACCTCTGTTGCTTCTTTCAGCAATTCTCTTGTCTCTTTCTGCACTTCTCTTCCTTCTTTCTGCTCCCCTCCTGGCTCTTCCTGTACCTCTCTTGCCTCTTTGCGCACCTCTCCTACCTCTTTCTGTACCCCTCTTGCCTCTTTCTGCACCTCTGTTGGTTCTTTGTGCACTGCTCTTGCTTCTTTCTGCACCTCTGACTTAGAGGTAGTTTTAATCCCCCCTGCCCTATTCTGTACTAGGGCCTTACAGGGGAGGTCATGCCAATCACAGGGGTACCCCAACCCATAGTGTACCCTAGGGTATGTAGGTGTTTTCACTGTATTCTAAGTATCTTTTAGCATAGCACTGGCTCCGGGCCTGGTTAGTCAGAGTCAGTTACCACCAGTACCAGTCAGCAAAAAGTTGGGGGCACAGGATGACTTTGCAACAAGGCCTCTTTGTGCACCTCTGTTGGTTCTTTCTGCATATCTCTTGCTTCTTTCTGTACCTTTCTTTGTCTTTCTGGACTTCTATTGCCTCTTTCTGCATTTCTCTTGCTTCTTTCTGCGCCATTCTTCCGCTTTCTGCATATGTCCTACCTTTGTAGGCATAGTTAGAAATTAACATTTAAGAAACCTTAGAAATTCACTGAAAAAACCATAGGTTTCAGGGACGTTATAGTTATTAATTAGCATTTAAAAAACCTTTGAAATTCACTGAAAAAACCATAGGTTTCACAGACGTTATAGTTAGAAACTAGCATTTAAAAAACCTTTGAAATTCACTGAAAAACCATAGGTTTCAGGGACGGTTTAGTTAGAAATTAGCATTTAAAAAACCTTTGAAATTCACTGAAAAAACCATAGGTTCCAGGGACGTTATAGTTAGAAATTAGCATTTAAAAACCTTAGAAATTCACTGAAAAAACCACAGGTTTCAGGGACGTTATAGTTAGTTGGACATTTCAGTCGTACAAAACCAGAGAAATTCGGCCGTTATAGTTAGTTGAGGTAACTATAACTTGAGCCCCCTCAATGCACTGCTGATGACGTCACATATTACATCACTCATGACATGGTCAGTGACATCACTCATGACATCACTGATGACATCTCAAATGACATAACTGATGACATCACTGATAACATCATCCACGTGATAATCAGATGCACCTCCTCCCACCCTAATATAACCTTTGATACACCCACTCAAAAATACAGACTACATACCCACTCACTGATTCCTAGGTCTACACACACATCTACTCATTCACCCATACAGTCACTCATACTTGCAGTCACTCATCAATACAGCACTATCATATGCACTCATATACCTATACAGACAGTCACACACCACCACTCACCCATAGATTTACTCACACACATAGTCAGTCATGCAAAGAATCAATCACACTCCCATTTACTCACATACACAATTATTCACACACCACCTCACTTATTCATACAGATACTAACACATACTTACTCTCTTATACAATCACTGACACAAGCACACACAAATCCATACAGCCACTCTCACAATCACACACTCTCACATATAGTCATTTATATAGTCCAACACTCACATATACTGCCTTTCACATATGTAGTTACTCACATATGTACCACTGAGACATCTAAACACCAACACACCCATACACACACTCACCCACCCATACAGCCATTCACAGACCCACTCTTGAACCCATACACCCAGTGAATCACCCACTCACACATCTATGCACAAAGTCACACACCCCCACCAACCCACACAGACACTCAGGCACCCATACAGATACTCAGACAATAAATCAATAACCCATATAGACACTCATGTAGCTACTCACCGACCCATGCAGGCACTTGCACACCAACTGACAGACTGCTACAGACATTCACACAGTTTAGTCACTAACCCATGCATTCAGTAAAACACGTTTAAACACTCACTTATACAGTCAGTCACGCACCTACTAAATCATCCATACAGACACTCATACACCCACTCATTCTTCAATGCACCTTGACATATATATATATATATATATATATATATATATATATATATATATATAAAACATATTTAAACTTTTAGGAACACTCAGTCACTGGATGATGTCATCAGTGATGTCATTTGAGATGTCATCAGTGATGTCATGAGTGATGTCACTGACCATGTCATGAGTGATGTAATATTTGACATCATCAGCAGTGCATTGCGGGGGCTCAAGTTATAGTTACCTCAACTAACTATAACAGCAGAATTTCTCTGGTTTTGTACGACTGAAATGTCCAACTAACTATAATGTCCCTGAAACCTGTGGCTTTTTCAGTGAATTTCTAAGGTTTTTTAAATGCTAATTTCTAACTATAACGCCCCTGAAACCTATGGTTTTTTCAGTGAATTTCAAAGGTTTTTTAAATGCTAATTTCTAACTATAACGTCCCTGAAACCTATGGTTTTTCAGTGAATTTCAAAGGTTTTTAAATGCTAATTTCTAACTATAACGTCCGTGAAACCTATGGTTATGTATATATATATATATATATATATATATATATATATATATATATATATATATATATATATATATATATATATATATTTAGATCTATATATGAATTTCTGTTTTTTATCATATTCTAAATTGCCCAAGTATACAATTTGGAATGTAAGACTTTTCTCCTCACGTGGCAGAGGAACATAGTGTGGCTGACCCCGATTGTGCACAAACTTTACGAAAATATTATTAACCTTTTGACCACGGCGCGAATTCCGCGTAGGGGCGGGTGAAATAATGAGTGGGCGTGTCTCAGACGGCCCCCGGCCGTCCTCCGCACACGCCCACTGTGACGTCAGACGGCCGGGGGCCGTCCGACGCATCGAACGGGTTAATATTACTATTTTACAATTAGGGAGCTATAAAGTAACTGAGAAGATGGGTAATGTGAGTAAACAGATGTGGAAAAGAATGTAACACATATGCACATTTCTCTCTTTAACTATTTTTTAGTCTCTTTAAAAATACATTATGCCTCAAACTACTAAAAATCTACACACACATTTTTAACCCACCGCTTTCTTACCTACATTAGCATCTCATTCCCCATTTACTCAAGCCTGCTCCTCAGGAAAAGCTTTAAATTCAACAGCTCATATTCCATTTAAATGGCATTCACGAGTGCCTCACTTTTGTCTTGAATACAACATGTCAGTGCTCTACTTGTTCATTAGAACACCCTCGGTGAAGCTGCAGTTGATCGCTATGGAATTAACGGACAAACTGCTGCTAGTGTTGGGAGTACGTGTTTCTCTTGCATGACAGAATGTTTTACTGACACAAATGAAGAAGATCATTGAGAACCCAAAAGAGATTACAAAATGAAACCTCATTTTGTTTATTTACTGCAGTATTTTCTGTAGGAAACAGTTTCAGTTTTACAGCTCAACAAGATGGCGATCAAGTGTGCCACAATTTTATAACAAATACAGAATTTCAGCACACTAGTTGTTCAGTCTAACACTGTGGAGAAGCTACAGTAGAACAATGAAGATTCAACTGACAGTCTGTTGCTGTTATTCCAAGTACATGATTCACTCAGCATACCAGACTTTATGTCTGGAAAATATTTGAGAATGAATAGAAAATACATCCTCATTTTACCTTTCTAGAGCATTCACCATAATTTCTATGAAAAAATGAACCCATTAATTTCAATCATTTCTAAAGGAAATGCTTTCAGATTTACAGCTTTGATTCCATCAAGATGGCTTTTAAGTGTGATACACTTTTGTCATAGATACAGTATTTTAGCGATCTAGCTGTTCATTAGAACACTGTGGTGAACTTGCAGGTAACCACTGGTTCTGAAAGCACCACAATACCAAAATATAGGTATAACTAGTTTAAGAAATCCATGATAAAAACCCTGGAGATCCTCCTCCTTCAGCATCTGCCTGCCTTCTGCTGCTGGGATTCTACAACCCAGAATCCATTGGGGCTGGCAAACAGATGCAGGAATGTTGATAGGATACAATACAACGTATCTCACCCCTTTAATAACAAACACTAACACAAAATACACAAATACATATTATTGTGATACACTACCAGCAAAAGACAAAACCAAAAAAAAAAAAAATCAATAATGTTGCAGAGGAAAACTACAGGTTGCAAATGCTCACGATTAGCACACAGTAGCCTTGTACAAATAAAGAACTGCATGTATATACATAATCCTTCTGCCAAATTGGTTTATATTTGATACGTTCTGTCTTATGGAATTCTTGCTTGGCAACCGGATCGGCAATTGGGACAGAAGAAGATTTGCTCTTCAACAAAATGTCACGTTCCGACTTATTACATAAGGTTACTCTCCGGATGTTCCATCTTTTACCATCATCCACCCACACATTGTTGCCAATTGCCCTTACAACTTGTGAGGGTTTGGACCATTTTGAAAAACCTGCCCTTTGACTTCCCATAAGAGAAGTACTTACCCAGTCACCAACCATAAACTTGCATGCATTGCTTGTAAATTTGTTATTATGCCTGCACACATACTTTTCTTAATCATTTTGTATCCTGCTAGCCAACTCCTTCTTCCCTACACATTTCGAAGTAGACTTGCCCATTCCAGGCAGGTGTCACTTTGGTACACACTTGCCGTCCCTACTAAATGGGGTCTCTTTCGAAGCTGTTTGAGGTGTGTTGCGATAGCTCCACAACATCTCCTTAACAGCATTTTTGCATTCTTCACTACATTCCTCAACCAGTTGTACAGACTCTTTCAACACACGGTTGAACCTCTCAACTAGACCGTTTTCCCTTGGATTATAAACAGCAGTGGTAATATGTGACACCCCCAATTTTCCCATGTACCTATCAAATTCGACAGCAATGAACTGTGGCCCATTATCAGTTATCATGCCTGCTGGATATCCTCTCTGCGGAAAACCTCTTCGCAGAAGTCTATGATGTTAGATGATTGGATCTCCCTCACAATGCTATTTCCGGTCACTTGGAAAAATAATCCAACAGGACCACAGCATATTTGTTTTCTATCCCCTTGGCATTAAATGGTCCACAAATGTCCATCGCCACATTTTGCCATGGTTTTTCTGGCATTGTGGTGGGCGATATAGGAGAGTCTTCGACTTATGCGATTTGTCACTGCACATGCACACCACACAATTGCGTTCGCATCTTTCTATCTCCTTGTCGATGCGGGGCCACCAAAAATAACACCTAGCTCACCTCTTCATTCCAGACATTCCACTGTGCCCTTTGTGTAACAACTTTAACAATCTGGTGTGCAATCCTAAAGGTACCACCAATATGTCTGCTCTTCTAACAATGCCATTCACAACAGACAATTCAGTCCAAACCCTCCTGTACTCTGAGGGCCCGATTCACAAAGGTAAAGTTAGAAGAAAGTCTAACTTTACGACCTTCCGTATTCACAAAGGGCATTTATTACTCGTAAAAGCCCTTTGTGAATACTGAAAGTCGTAAATTTCAACTTTCGGTATTCAACAAGGGCTTTTCCTACTCGTAAATGCCCTTTGTGAATACCGAAAGTTGTAAAGTTAGACTTTCGTCTAACTTTACCTTTGTGAATCAGGCCCTGAGTACTCTCTATTCATGTCCATATGCTGCCCGGTGTTGTTGACCAAACATGTCATCATACGTTTCATCGTGCTATCTTCTAAAACAGCTTGCCACCATTCATCCTCACTCTACATAACATGTCCACATTTGCCACCAACCATTCTTCCCTGTCATCATCCTTGTTGCTTCCTCCCAAACACTTCAACGGCAAGTGAGAGAGACAGTCTGCATTTATATTCTTAGAACCAGGAACAAAATTAAGTTGAAAGTCATATTTTTGTAGAAGGTAGAGCCATTTTGCGATTCTGGATGATGCTCTGCCAGCAACCTTAGTAGTGAAAATATCAATAAGGGTTCTGTGGTCAGTTCTAAATTCAAAGTTCATCCCCCACACATACATTTTGAAGTAATTAATGCCCCACCAGCACGCCAACGCTTCCTTCTCCATGACCAAATAGGTGGCCTCCACACCCTTGAGCGTGCGCGAAGCGAAAGCTACAACACGTTCACATCCATCCTTCTTTTGCATTAATATTGCACCTAACTAGTAGGCATTTGTATCAACCACCACCATGGTCTTATCACAGGGATCAAAAGGTTTAAGAGCCGCAGTCTTTACTATGTCAGCTTTTGTACCTTCAAAAGCCTGTTGACACTCGTTCGACCACAAAAACTGTACACCTTTTTTCATTAGGGCTCCCAAACTATGGGGCTTATTTACAAGCCCATTGCGCCACTCGTACGTCACTTTTCCCAAGTTAAAAATGACGCAAGAGGCTTGTAAATAAGCCCCTATGTACTTTATCTGCAAAATGATGAACACATTTTGAATAGTATTCAGCCAACCCTAAGAAGGAGCGCAATTGCTCTTTGTCCATCGGTGACGGAGCACACTCAATAGCGCCAAGCAGTTTCTTTTTGGGCATAACTCCCTCGCCCAACAACGTGTGCCCCCGATAATCAACCTGCAACACACCAAATTTACACTGATCTGCACTCACAGTCAGCCCTGCATCTTGTAACCTCTTCAAAACTTCCTCCAACACCCCATTATGAGAATCCAAATTTTGTGCTCCAGACCAAAATATCATCCTGGAACACCCTCACGTTCTTGATGCTTTTCAGAATACTGGTCATGAGCCTTTGAAATACCGCGGAAGCAGATGCTAACCGAATGGCATGTGTATGAATTGGAATGCCCCCTTATGTGTTATAAGTAAGTAAGTAAGTACATTTTATTATATGCTTAGTTGATAAAAACCATTGCATAAAATCACTTGTTAAAGATACAGCAGATTAGAAAGCATAACATTAATTCATTACTGTCTTGTACATGTAAAATACTCGGACCACCATGGCAAAATCATGTGGTGTTATGACTGAAGTTAAATGCTTGGAATCAACATGTAGTGGAACCTGGTTCATTGATGGATGAAAAGTATTTTGCACCTTTTATACTAGCAATCATCTCCCTCATGCATGGCAAACGATGTTGGTCTACCCAAATATTTTGGTTCATGTCTCTTAAGTCCACAAACATGCACAAATTTCTGTTGGGTTTGCATGCTAAAAAGATGGGACTCAGCCATGCAAATGATTCAATTGGTTCTATAACCTAAGCTTTGCACAGGCTGTCCAACTCTTCTTTTAGTTGTGCATGCAAAGCAAATGGCACGCTCCTCACCTTATGTACCACAGGGGTGTTTCCAGTCTTCAATATAATGTGATGCTCAAATTTCTTTAGACATTACAGCTTATTGCTGAATGACTCAGGATATTTTATGTTGTATATCACATTTTTAGCATCCTCAGTCAATAATACTTGATCAGGGTGATTGGGATCAAGTAGAATACCCAATGCTTTTTTCTCCCTCCAAACCAATAGAGCTCTTTCTTTTTCTACAAAATACACTTTCCCACTTGCACCGTTGTCTTTGTACGACAATTGAAAAATCCTAACAAAGACAGTTTTACTCCACAATACCCTACAGGCTCAATGTCAGGAAGACATAGCTTACGTACACCCACACTTTCCCACACTTGCCTTTCGATTACGGTGCCCACACCGACACACCAATTCCATTTATCTTTAACATGCATTTGGGAGGATGATAAGCTTCTATTATATCATTAACAGATTTTTCACAGATTACCAATACTTCCACTTCATCATCTTCCTCCTCTTCATAATGGTTCCCTTCATCATCAAAGCAAACACAAGGAGGTGAAGGACGGAGAGCTGAGACTTTTCAGACACTCACCCCCATCACAGATCTGAGTTGAATCCATCATCGTTCTTTAGCTCACTTCGTCACCCCAGTTCAGACCAGCCATATGCAAATAAGTCTTGACCCTTCTCCTCATGGGAACAGTCCAGCCCGAACTGCCAAACCAGGCCTTCCCTGGACTAGAAACAAGCATCCTGGGACAGGTTTCGGGGTTTCACCCCTCATTAGCCAGGCTAGCTTGAATCCAGTGGCGAAGTGAGCCAGGGACCCATGTCTGGGCATACCCTGCCAACTTAGGGCAAACTTTTCAGACACTCAGCTCCTGTCACAGATCTGGGTTTAATGGATTGAGAAATGTATAAAACCCTGTTCAGATTGATTGTACTTGTACTTTGAGACAGTCCTCATAGCCACTTCAGTAAGTGTGCTCCTGGCCAAAGTGTTTAATTAAAGCAATTGTTCCTGTTTTGCCAAACGCCTCTTGTCTTTTGTTTTTTCAAGGTAAATTCATATTCGAGCACCAATTTGGCGACCGAGCCAGGAGAGATTGGTATCTCAGACTCGACTGCAGACAAAGGAAAGGAACTCTGCCCGGGCGGATTCACATTTGCCCAGGAAGGAAGGTGAGAGGACACCGCAATTGATTGAAAGTTCTGCTGAATGCGCGGGGTGGAGGTCCGTCCTGAAACCACCATCAGTGGAAAAGAGACTACATCTGATACTTAGTACCAGCATTTGGCGTGTTGCAAACTAGGAAGAAGTGCAAAAATGTAACCCGAGGGCCCTGCCACTGACAGAAATCTGGCATGTTACCTATTTTATGTGTCCGAACTGAATAGTCGCAAGGCAGCCTTGGAGGCGTTTCCGCGGAGGTCACCTTTTTTTCGATAGCACCCTAGGAATGGTGAATATATTGGTTGTCGCTTGGACAGCTGGGCGTGACACAGATGGTACGCTTATCCCATGGGCGTGATACAGAGTTGAGGCCTCACCGCTTGGACCGCTGGGTGTGACACAAATGGTACACATGGACCTTCGGTGTAGCTTGAGTTTGGCCAGGAGCGGCCTGTGGTTCTTCGAGATATTTCTTTTCTCCACAACCATTTGTCATTTTCTTTATCCCGGAGCCGATATTGACAGACTATCAATCTCACTTAGTCCTGTGTACCATGCAGGGCATCCCCTGGTCACAGGATAGAATGCGCTAGGAGTGAGCTAAGGTATTTTTGACAAAATCATCAGTTTTTTCCTATTATAGTATTGAAATTGATGCAAGGTATATTTGATGTTGTGATGATTTGATGCTGTATTGCTGGTAAATCACTGCAACTGTATTTTGTCTTGAGTGTTTTGTCGATGTCTCAATGTGCTATACGAAGGCATTGCTATTTCTCACAATCATTATTTCATATCAAAGTAAAGTCTGCTATTTGCTGCCAAATTCCATGACGTTTTAACAATTGCACTTTCTTCTAGGCTGTGACCCTTCATACGCATTGCTATTTGTGTTAGTGAAATGTTCATGTTGATGCATATATAAATAGCGTTGAGCGTGTAGTAAGTAGTTAGAACCAGCAATCCCCGTGTATATATTTCCCCACGACCAGAGTAGAAGTTGAGATTCCCTAAAACTAGGGTGCATCTGTCCCCTAAAAAAGTAGCCAAAATATCATGGAGTCACCCCTAAAACACAAACAAACCAGGTTCCCCACACAGGCTAAAAAATGTAACAAGTTTTGCCACGAATGGCACACACACACTAATGCACACGCGTTTCTCTGGCCAAAGGAGGGAACATTTGACACTAATATATTCTAACACATGAGGACACACATACAGACCACATACGCAGGACAGAAGAAGGACAAGAGAGAGGCACAATTAGAGCTATGGGCCATCTTCGAGGAGGCCCAGACTGATAAACCTATCTCACAGACAATAAGCAAATCATCCGCACCCCTCCCACCATATGCAGATATGGAGGTGCTCTCCCTGATGCCTGCTATCCCTGCATTTGGATACACCAACCCTCCAGTTGAGGGAGCCGAAGGGTCCTGCATCGAACAATGAACTGTTGCGTCCAGGCATGAGAGTCTAACAGGCCAGCAGGCCCTGGCAATCCCAGCACCACCCCAGTCCAGTGCTAGAGCTCCCCGAAGTTCAATCCCCATCCGTCACATTCAGCCCATCGAGCCCCAGCGATGCGGAGAACATGCACTCCCACTGGTTCAGGCTCGAGTGACAGGGAGATTCATTGCGGTTCTGGACAATGAAACAACTAGCTGGGGGGAGGAAAAGAGTCCGACGATGAGGTGGAAGCTACAGAGTTTGCTCAGGTAGCCGAAGAAATGACAGAAAGTGAGTTTGAAAGCAAGTTTCCCACCAAAAATAACAGCGCATAGCTCAGAGCGAAGGAGGCAATCTATGTGGGATTTAGAGGAAAGGTACAAACTAAGAAGGGGAAGAGAGAGAGCTTGTACCAGGGAAGCACAGCAAGAATGCAGAGCAGTGCGTCCGCCACCTGAGGAGGGTGGGGTAGGTACAGAGCACCGTTCGGAGAAGAGTCCGAGGCAGAACTAGAGGAGAGGATTTGGCTGGGATCCAAGCCTCACCAGATTGACAACGTAGGAGAGGGGCCGACCAGGAAACAAGAGACCAACGTAGCCTGGTACAAACTCAACTAAGATGCAGGAGAAGTAAGGTGGCACCTTTGCGCCTGCATGAGGGGAGCAGCAATGAAGATGTCCGCTGCTCCTCCTGAAGCGCAGGACAGACAAACTGACCACAAGGGAGATAGTGACCTGAGAGGAAGGCGAGATCTTCGTGCAGCCATTTTACCACCTGCTAGCCCGCTGGACCGAGGAAAAGGACCAGTATGATAGACTCTGGTGGGAGGAAGGATCCGGCACAGAGGGGAGACCCCAAATGGAACTTCTACATGCAGTATTGCCTAAGAAGATGGGAACGCTATGTTAGGGGGACCCAATGGAGCCACCCCAAGCCAAAATATATCCGCTACTACAGAAGAGCATGTTAGGGACCATCTATGTGCCATGGGCCCAGATGGATAAAGAAGGGCTAAGGACCAAATTGCCGTCCTTGCTGGATGGAGCGGGAAATGGATCTGATGTTTTGAGAAGAACACCAGTAAATCTAGTGATAGGCGATGTCAAAAGTCTGCTAAGTAGCTTCATCGGAGAGCAGACTAACATGGTGTTCGCCCGAGCTCACATCCCAGCAGCCACGCTGACAAACACCAGGCACGACGGGCCGCATTCAATTCGTACTGGCACCAAATATGGACAGCCATGCGGGAAATGTTCCCTGACTGCCCAAGTGTAGGATGGTTAATGGCAGAAACTATGAAACCTGGGGAGACTATGACAAATTTTCTGGATAGAATGAGGGAACGATGGGGACAGGAGAGAGGACAGCCAAGGACTGATACGGCCCCGCAAGTCACAATTTTTAATAATATCCTCAAAAAAGGGTAGCCCATCGAGATATAGAGTGGTTTGGACAGTGTAGTGGGGTTAGATACCAAACCCTGGTGGGAGATACAACAGGCCCACATATTGCACTATTACAAAAATAAATAAGATAAGGTTAGGGAGAAACAGGAGCAAACCTAGATACATCGCTAAGTTGTTCTAACACAAATTTAAAAAGACCGCCCTCAAGGGGGCTGGTTTGCCACGAGCGTGCAAATTGCACCAGTCTTAAAGAAGGCTCCTCTGCAAAACCCCAGAGGGTTTCAACTTAACTATAATGGCAGCAGTCAGGTAGGTTGGCAGAAGTCAGACCTTAGAGAATGTTCCTATTGCTGTAGAATGGGTCACATGGCCGACTAATGCCAGCTAAAAGCATATCACGAACAGAGGTCGATAAGCCTTGGCCAGTCATCGCAGAATCTCAATCCACAAAACCAAGCCCAGTGGAACCCAGTGGAACCCGAAAGCACCTTACACTCAGCCACAGGGAAGTCAGTCAGCCACCGCACCACAGCAACAGGGATCAGGTAGTTGGACAAACGTGTGGCAACAACAACAACAGGCAGGAAACCTGGCTCCACAGGGACTGGGCCACAACCGTGGCAGGTAGGGGTAACTGTCTGGGGAGGCAATGCCTTCGCACAAATGCAGAACCCAAATGTGCAGTAAGTCAAAACCCCAATGCAATTCCAAGGGCACCTCAAAATTCACTGTACCAAAACTCAAAAGAAGGACCAATGAGACAGTATTAGGAAATTCAAGCCTTTACATGCGTTAAGAAATTCAGGGGTGTTGTATGTGGTTTATCGATCGGGTATCTTCACTAGAGTCCAACATTCAGGGTGCCTGCGGGAGCCTAGGCCCCACTTTGCCACTGATCCCCCACTGTGGGGCTGGCTGGCCACACCTCAGGGGAAAGGCAGTCTGATGAGGGGGGTACGGTGTCTCCCAGTCTTTAAAAACAGGCACCCAGGTCCGCGCACCCACAAGTCAAGTGGAACGGGTTCCTATAACCAGATCAAAAGGTCCCCATTCTCGGGCACCCAACCCGGGACCAAAATTCCTTCATGGCGTGAGGTTACAACAGAGTCCTCAAACAGCTAGCAGCCTCCAGCCAATGGAGGCCCCCTTTCAGTTCCAAAACGAAGCTGTCCTTCAGTGTCAGGAGCCAGGTTTCGCGTATGCTTGGGATAGTGAAGACTCCATAACCTCCACAGCACGCATACAAGATCCGACAGTTAGCGAAGCGCTGCATGGAACCGAGTCAGTCAGGAGGGAGGATTTGCCAGAACAGCCAGCTATCCCAGTCCTTCACCATCTTTAGACGAGCTTTGATTAATTCTTGGCCTAAAACTCCGAACTCTCCATGCAGCAATTTTTCTCTTCCTCTCCCTCAAATGATCCAAATGTCTAAAGTCTGTTCACCGGGTCATGTCCCGTCAAAACAATGACAGAAGCGTGTCGCCAGTTAGGAGTTCCTGGCCACAGCTGGGAACCGGAGATCCAAATACCCTGGCAAAGACATGGTGCGAGGAAGAGGGGTGCAGGGGAAAAGGGAGTCCACAAAAGTCCATCCTCTCCGAGGCGAGAATAGAACGCAGAATGTGCTCACCTCCATATTAGGCCTGGCAATAATCCAACACACAAGGCCTTACATACGCCATCTAGAGAAAACAGTAAGCCCAGCCTCAAACACTGCAAAATGACATGAGCAGGGGAACACAGGGCCACAGAACAGCTTCCCGACCACCTTCGCTTTCATGAAAAATAAGACAGCAGATCACGTGAGATCTAGGGAAGCACCCAAAAGACAGATAAAAAGAAGCCCAAAGCTAGCCCAAAAAGAAGTTTCTAGAAAAAGGGCATAGTCAAGTCACCTGGCGCCCCAAGGGAGAGTCATGTTGCACACCACATGCCGGGACTCGAGGGATATACACGTGACCTCAGAGCACGTTGCAATCGCCAACAGCATTCAATTGTGACATGCCTCCTCTTTGTACATCGCCCCACATACGTGTAGGTAAAAAAACACCACCTGCACTGATAAGCGCCCCCATTCATTCACTAGGAGAGATAGGATATTGGAGGGCTGGTGTTGCCCACAGTGAACTAGTTAATAACTGAGACCATCCGCATGCTCACGAAGATCACCCCATAAAATATCTTTTCAGTCACATAGAGGGGGAAGGCCCAACAACCCATAACAATTAATGCGTCCCACTCTTTAATGTAACCCATCAAAAACAGATAGCCAGACTGGGGCCACCTTCCGGTGCCTCACTAAAAATTTGTGTTAATGAAATGTGGAGAGCACACCCTTAAAGAAAAGCACAGGAACTCTGAAGAAAATGATTGACGAGGGCACATGCAATAATGCACAGTTTTCTTAACTAACCAATGAAAGTAGCTCTTATCTAACAGGTCAGCAATCAAATATCCAAGTGCACCACCATTTCAGCAGCCACATCAGAACTTCGACAGGGTCTACATTGTGAGAATTGAGAACGACAAATTGTACTGTGAACTTTTTGCCTCGAGCTTTGTTAACTAAAGCCACTCCCAATTACCAGAGGATTACCGACATCTCCCCTGGATTCATCCCAAGACCTGCAATGTTCAATAAGTTATGTATTGTTGTACTTCCATATACCTTGTTCTGTTTACTATGGGTGTTGTAGCATCTGTTCATCACCAAAGAACTGCCTAGGCTAATGGAGTCCAGCCCGAAGCTATCACCGCACTTGCGTAAGGACCTCTCCCATATCACTTAGAATTGCACCGAACCCAACACTAGCATTCCACATGCACTACACAGCATCCTCTTACACAATACATGGTATCAGCACATGACCGCCGTGGGCTCCAAGACATCAGCAAGGTCATGTTACGTCTGTTCACTGATACCACATGCAGTAGGCGCAGAGATGCTTTACTTGACCCAAGAGGTAGCCCCCGAAAAAGCAAAATGCCTTCTCCACCTATACCTATGTAGGATTAGGGCCAAAATACAACCCAATAGATTCGATCCCCATAGAGTAGTTGTGAATCTGACCCGATACAAGACCAATCCCACAGCATTGTACCTTTTCACCGAGTCTAGTGACATTCAAACTGAGCTCAATAGGATGCGCAGGAGGGGCACCACAGGGGAGGATACTGTTTGGCCCCATAGACTTTCCAGAGAAGAGATTCTTGGAGGTAGCAAAACCACCACACCAATGCATGAACACGTCCACTCCCACTTCCATCTGTGGTCCCAGCGTGGACCTTAGCATATCTGGGGCTGTCTTCTTTAATAACAAATGGACCCCAGACATGGAATTCCAGTGTAGGGCCTACCACCTCAATGATACGAAGGGAAATGAGTCTCATAGGGGAGGGTTGAACAACAGCATGGATATCCCATGTCAGGAAATCTGGGATACTGAGGTGAATAAATATACATGGCTAGAAGGGAAGGGGCAACCCCCATTTTTTGGAAACATACACTGTATTCCTTGCGTTTCAGAGGTAAAGGAACCATTCACTGGGAACATATGAAAACTGTGGTACAATACTGCTCATTTCAGACATGCAATGGGGCACCTCCATGCTGATGGACACTTACTGGCAATGCGGCGAGTTCGCCTACACTCAGTTCGTCCCTGGATGGCATGGCCTCTGCTCCCTCATCACCATATACACACCGACCGTGGTCATTCCCGAAGAAGATCTGTCAGAGTTGCACCAACACTTGCTAAAGAAGAAGACGACTTTGTTGCATCAGGCTTGAGAAAAAAAGAACTGCTGATTATTTTGGCTGGGCTCAGTACAAGGACATTCCGGAAGAATCCAGACTGTTCTCTGACACACAAGTAAACGCGGGAGGATCTGTACCCTTCTTCATCTTGCAGAGGAAAGTGAACGCCCGCTAGTTACAAATAACCAGGTGGGATATGATGATGACCAGCACTGAGCTTGGCCTTAATGCGATCAAGGAAGAACTGAGAGTATCCGCCTCACGGTGACGCAACATCGATATATGTTGGACTTAATGACCGCAATGGAAGGGGGGGTTGTGCCAATATCGGTGCGTCCTGCTGCGAGTTTATCCCAGACAATAACCTGGATAACGGAACTATCACTCTTGCCATCCAAACATTGCACCGTCTACAAAGAGACATGCATGAGGAGAGAGATGCCCCTGAGCTGGAGTGGTACATGAACTGGTTCTCGTGGCTCCCCAGGTGGCTAACCGGTCTGTGCACGTCACTGTTGCCCGTTTTCACATTTTTTTATTGTTTTTGTGTGGATTCATGCAATTGGGGGTTGTTTGCTGTAAAAACGCAGTCCTCAAATTGGGTAGAATGCAAGTAACAGGAAAATAGTAATAGTCAAAACTGAAGAATAACAAGTCCCCAATAATGTGACTGTCATGAAGTATGGGTTAGATAATGTAGTTGAAAATTCACCTAAAGGGGGAAATGTTAATATTGATAGAATCAAGGCTAATGATTATAATGATACATTTGCACATAAGAACAAAATCGCATCACTATTATCAAATTCTCCTTTCTTGAACTCTCAATCAACCCCGACTCAGAAATACGTGGTCAAGCAGGTTCTGTGACCTAGGCCTGAGGCTCCTGATTGTCAGGTTATAGGTGGGGTGGCATGTAGATGGCAGACGAATGTGTGAACAGGAAACTCAGGTCTGTCTCCCAGATAAGCACAATGACACCACAATGGTCCAGGGAGATGGGCCCCAATAAAGCACACATTGCCAGAGGGGTGCGCGCATTCCCAAAACACCATAAGGTCAGATGCCACATGAAGTTAGGAACACACAGCCAATCAGGACACAGCACACACAGTACAGGCAGATGATCACACTCCCCTCATGCCCGACATCTGGACACGTTACCCACTGGCCCTAGTTGTGTCCATGCAAGGTCGAGGCACACCTGCATTTGTTATCAGGGGCCTTATTTATGACTCCATAGACAAGGGCCGCATTCTTTTACCAAAAAAGGACTGACGGAAGTACTTTATGATACCCAAAGAAATGTATAAAACAGTGTTCAGATTGATTGTACTTTGAGACAATCCTCAGACCCGCTTCTGTAACTGTGCTCCGGCCAAAGTGTTTAATTAAACAAACTGTTCCTGTTTTGCCAAACGCCTCTTGTCTTTTGTTTTTTCAAGGTAAATTCATATTCGAGAAACACCAGCAGGAGGAGCCGTATGGAGTGTTCCCTTCTAACAAGAGTATCAGGTGGAGTAGGGAGTGCTTACTAACAGAAGTCAAAGGGAGTGCTCACACCAGAAAGGGGCTGCTGCGAAGTGGAAAGGAGGTGCTCATCACTGAAAGAAGCTTCGTGAGGAGCCGCATTGAGTTCTCATGAAGTATTCAGGCAACCGGAAGCAGCCACCTGGAGTGATAACCACTGGCATGAGGCACGGGGAAAGGTTGCAAATGAGGGAGGCTTCAGCCAGATCAGAAGGGAGTGCTTGACACTTAAAGTTGCTGCAGGAATGTGTTCACCGTCTTTAAGGATGCCTGGGAAAGCCCCACATGAAAATACACTTCTGGGGGTGTACTAGAAGCACAGAAAGCATTGCAAGAATTGGTTGGAGGTTCAGGCTCAGCTCTCCTGTGCATGTCACTACAAGAGGAAGACAAGCAGCTGCAAGGCTAGCCCCTAGCAGATACCCGGCAAGCTGAGTGCCCAACATGCGGTATGCAGACATCTCAGCCAGCAGAGGTCTGCTGAAGAAGAAAACCTCTTATTCATATTTATTTGTGCTTCTGGGCTGGTGTCCTTACTGCAGCAGATACTTTATGGGAAAAACTATCTTAAGTAAGGACCAGTACTAAGGCCACTCTGGGCAATGTTGAAAGGCATTGAGTACCTGTTTGGGGTAGGATGCTGAATTTCGCAATGGTAAAGTGCAAATTTAAGGGATATGGTTGTAGTAAGTCTCATTCACATATTGATCAGTCCACATTAATCAGACATCAGTTGATTGATACAACCTTTCATGCTCTATGGAGTTTCCTCAATGCACAATTTCAATGGATCAGCAATGAGATGAAGCCGCATTGAATGTGTAATATTAGTTTTTTCAGCAACTGATCCATGCGCTCACTCACTTAATAATACATCCATGCACTAATAATTCTTTCCAAGCTATCACACATCCATCTAGCCATGCCCTTACTCACTCATGCTGCCATTCATCGAACCATTGACTCATTATCACATACATCCAGACAACCAAACATGTAAGCTCGATACGCCCACAAAATATGCACTTTCACTCAAGAAAAAGTCAAACCCACTGGTCACTTGTTGTGTAAAGATGATGTGGACAGCACAGCGGCCTTCCTCAAGCCATTTAGCCTGGAAGCTACACTCGTTTTGGGAGCCGGAAATCCAGGTGTGACAGCAGGGAATAATGGTTAAGAAGGTCCGAAATCGAACTGTTAAAAAAACAGCAGCTGCTTAGCGTCAGCCATGCAGTTGCAAAAGCTTAAAGAAGTAGAGATAATCTTAGCTTGTGTTCACATCTGCACTTGAAAACCCCACTGCAGGGCAAGATTACCATAATAAACATCCTATTAGTTAGTATAACGCCATAGCAAGGCCGGAGGAGAAGTAGATAAAATATATGCAAAGGCGTCCTTGACTTTGATGTTTTTTTCTTACATTAAGTAGAAGGACGAAACATTAAAAGCAGATGTCTCCTAAGAGCAGGTTTCGCATGCGTGTCTTTTTCATCTTCAAAGCACCGCGAGCTGAGAGAGAAAACAGTTTGTCTATAAACTCCTAAACTCGTGGCTGCATGCGCTAGTCACAAGCTGCAGTTACAGTAAACTATATACATATTTAAAAATACGGTCCTTCCCACAATGTTTTAGATGGACTAAATGCATCGGGCGAAACCCCACTTTTCCCCATTATAAAATGTACTGTAAACGGGACCACAGGGATTATTTCGCAGTAGAGAACGAAATGATGCAACAGGGTTGACTAAATTATGCATACAGCATAATACAGCACAATCTGTGGCAATAATATTATACAATTGTGTTGCTTTAACTGATAAAAATGATGCCTACGTAAACTTTTCATCTTATGAATACCTGTTTGACACCTACATACAGCAAATCACACATAAAAGGTTACAAGTAAGCTTTGCAAAGGGTCAAGAGCGGTGAGCCAGGGTGAGGGGTGGCGGTAGTCGACAGATGACGGGATAAGTAATATTAAATAAATAAATAAATACAACCACGCAAAGTGAGCGGTTTTATTTATTTGATATTACTTATCCCGTCATCTGTCGACTTCCAACACGCGCCACCCCGCCCGGCCCCCCCCACCACCCACTGTTCTTACCAGTACGAGCCGCCACTGGGTCAGCCTCGCATGTCACTACGCATCGTTTTATATGGGAAAAAGTGACGTACTGGCGGCGCAAGGGGCTTGTAAATAAGCCCCTGTCTGATTTTTAATCTTTCAATCGGTTTGAGCTAGGAAGAATCTTTTTGATTAAATCTGCAGATGATGCAGTAGATGGGGTAATATGTGCTAAGTGTGGTAAATCCATAATTATGTGAAAAATGCGTTGGCTGCAGAATTACATAATTCGGGAGTGGATTACAAATAAACCTCGGAGATGCATATGCTGTGTCTACCAAAATAGGGGACTTATAGCTAGAAAACTGTAGTGCACTTAGCATGGGTATTTTTTACACATTTGTTATTACTTTACAGTTGTTATTTCGAAATCCAGACATATGCTCTGATTGAAACTGGGCCAGATAATTCCAACTCCTCTGCATACCCCTCTCTGCACAAAAATTGAAAGAATACATTTTATATTTTACCTCACCTTGTGGTTACCAGATTCAACATACTCTCTGCACACCTGCAATTTCCCCCAGGTACATATCAGCAGGTTAAATCTGTATATATATATATAACCCACCAGGTAGACCTATAGTTTCGGCCAATGGGAGCCTCCTAGAGAATACATCCATCTTCTTAGATGCTTTCCTTTTTCCATATGTCCTTAGTCTTCCATCATATTGCAGAGACAGCACTGAATTTATCAATAAAATTGAGGGGATTGCATGGCAAGACAATTTCTGGTTAGTGACAATCGATGTGGTGTCATTATACACGTGCATCAAACATGAGGATGGGATCAATGCTTGCAAACATTTCTTTAGAGACAGGTCCATCTTTTTGTATGAACAATCCCGAAAGCTAATTGACATGTTGACATTTTGTCTTGAGAACAACTTTTTTCTTTTTGAGGACAGGTGGTAAAAGCAAGTGGTCGGTACCGCTATGGGAAGCTGCTTTGCGCCAAGCTATGCCTGCATGCTAATGGGATGGTGGGAGGAACAGCTGGTTTGGATTGAAAAGAATGAACATCTGACATGGCACATTGTTTTTTGGACGCGGTTCATAGATGACATCTTTATGATCTGGGGTGGCTCCAAAATTGATCTAGACAATGTTCTCACTATGCTAGGGAAAAATGCGGTAAATCTCCGTTTCACGCATAGGTATGATCAGCATGAGATGGACTTTTTGGATGTCTGTGTGAAAATCAGGGATGGCATTATCTCAACCAACCTACATAGAAAGGCGACTGCGGGCAATAGTTTACTGCATGCCAACATCCACCATCCCCCTAAATTGAAGTGGAGCATCCCGTTTGGTGAGTTGGTGAGGGCTAAGCGTAATTGCAACACACAATTTGCGTATGAGAAAGAGCAGAGCATTATGCTGGAGAGGTTCAGGAAAAGAGGCTATCCCAAGAAAGTTTTGAGGGTAGCTATAGAGAAAGCTGCTGCCCAGGAGAGAACGGCCCTACTGGTAAAGAGACCTGACACTAGGAAAGGAAGTAATGACATTAGAATGATAACAACCTTTAATATTGAAGCATTGGCCGTACGTAACACTCTAAAGAAACACTGGCACATTGTCAAGAATGATCCAGTAATAGGATCTCTGGTCAGCAACCACCCCCTGGTCACATACAGAAAGGCTAGGTCTTTGAAGGACATGCTTGTCAATAGCTACATGGGGACAACGAAACAACAAATTTGGATACAACAGCAGAAAGGCTTTTTTAAGTGTGGGAAATGTAAGGCCTGTAGCACCAGCAAAAACAGGAGAACATATCCACTACCGACTGGTAAGACAGGGGATATAAAAAGTTCATGAATTGTAATACTGATTTCTGTGTATATGCAATAATGTGTCCTTGAGAGAAAATGTACATAGGGAGTACCATCTTCCCTGTGAAGAAAATAATTTTGGAGCACTGTAGAGCAATCAAAAATGGTGATCTGAGTTACTCAACTGCACGACATTGGTTGAAATACCACAATAATAATGTTAACAGTTTATCTTTCTTTGGCATTGACAGGATGGCAGCAAACCCCAGAGGGGGTAACCGTGAGAAGCAACTAAGAATCCTGGAGTCAAAGTATATCATACTCCTCGATACTAAGAGCCCGTTTGGGCTGAATGAAGACGAGGAACTGTTTATCCACATTGGATAAGTACCCCATTTGTTTAATTGACTTTTCCTGCTTTCATGGTGATCCAAGGTTTCTCTGTATATACTGTGTCTTGGGGAGGGCTCTCCACCTTGACGCAGTATCAGCAGGTTGGAAAACTTCACAGGAAGCATAGCCTGCTATAGCTTCTAATTCAGTGTGGTTCCACACTGTTTATTAGTTTCATTTTTTGGTCGTCCTTCATTTTGGGTATCTGAAAATATTTAGATATAATAATGTTTGATAGGGACCAACTAGGGTACCCTTAAAATCTAGAGATCATGAGAATGCTGAGGTCCAGTTAACCTGCTCCCCTTTGTTTTCTTTTTTGTCTTTTTAATTTAAATTTTCACCCTGACCTCCCCCGCCACTGTATCCATAGTTATCCCTCCCTGAAAGGATCCCCCCTTCACTTTTAAAAATATAATTTTTTTTGTATTATTTTGCAGATTAGGGTAGTTATTGTGGGTTGCACAGTGGTCACCTTAGTTTTACTAAGATAGACCTCTCTTATCACTTGTTCGAGGACCTAAATTGGTATTACTTTGTTTTCTAATTTTGCGTATATAAAGGAAAGAGGATTCACTCTACGTAACTCGGCCACTCGGTCTGTACTGATTGAACCACTGGGCTTTGATTTTAGAGAAGCAAGAGTTGAAAAATGCTTAATATGGAATGAGCGCGGACCTTAAAATACCGTCATTTAATCATGAACAGTGCTCCTTTGTGGGTAGTCTGATATGTATTTAGATTTACCTGTGACTTCACGAAAATTTATTTTAGAAAATGTATTCTGTATTAGTTGATTATTGAATGCCAAGTCAAATGCGATTAATTTGATAACACAAAGTGATTTTGGTTGCGCAAATAATACTGTAGCATTGAATCAAAGCACCGAAAGTAAGTCTTTCCTCTACATGCATATGTATGTGAACTACAAAAAACACTGTATAAGTCTGTTTTCAATGTTTATATGCCTAACCAGTAGTGTATGGTCCTTCTTTTATGTCTGTAATTACACTTTAAATGGTGGTTTCAAATGGTGAAACTTTGGCTTGTGACAAAGACCGTACCGGTCGAAACGCGTCGCCAATAACAACAATTTTGTTTACACTGACCCTGGTGTGCGAGTCTTCTTCATCGTGAGAGAAGTGCTCACGGGATTTCGCGGATATATATATATATATATATATATATATATATATATATGTCAAAACAATACCCTTTCATGCATAGAGTGCTGCATAAATTATGCAAAAAAGAAGCAGAGAGCTCTGGGTAGTTCCCAAGCTTAGGCTTAGGTGGAGAACCTGGAGCTAATGGAAGGGTGCTGAGTGGTAGGTAGGTAATAATTTATTGTACTGGATATTGGAGAATATCCAGGGAAGTGTACACAGGTAGTAAAGAAATGTTATGTACAGTAGTAACTGGTTGATTGGGAGATGGGGGCAGATAATTCGGTCAAATAGAACTATTGAGACTTTAGAACCAGGGCTGGTGGACAAACACCTTCCCAATGCTGTTTTATCACAATAGTTTAACCATTTTTAGTCAGCTTTGTGTGTCAAGTTACAGTAATTCAAAGCCAACAGTACATATTCTTTGAACCAATTTCCCTGTGATGAGCATTAAAACTGTAGAAAGTGTTTTTAAACAGATTCTAAAGTTGCTAGGATGCACACATACAGATCTATTACAATTACGTGCAATGGTTAATTTTTTAATTACTTAGACTTTTTTATTGCAAAATTATGTTTAAGAAGAATGTTTTCCTTTTTTCGGGTTTTATTTTGTGGCATATACTTCAAGTAAACAATGATTCAAAAGGATTAACTGTTGCAGCAGCTTTCCAAGGCCCGACATATTGGCTTTGTAAATGCTTGTTCTGGATTTGATTGAAAATAACACATGATTTTATCATCTTCAGCGAAAGCTGAATCTGATTCTAAAACTGGACAACATCCTCTATTAGAACATTGGAATGTGGAGCACTCCATTGAATACAATGGAGTGCTCCGAGCTTCTACGGGCCGGTAAAGGCCCGCAGAGCAACATTCCAATGTTGCGTTTGCTCACAGCTATTGCTGTGAACAAAGGCCTCTCGGAGCTTGAAGGGATTTAAACCCCCTCGGGCTCCAAGAGGCCTTTGTTTTATTTGTTAGAACATTCTGCCCTCTGGTGGTAGAATGTTCTAATAGCCTTATAGTCCTTCATAGCTGGGCTATACCGGCTATTAAAGTCCCGCTCCCTTGTTAAACGCTGGACCGGGCCTTTAATAGCCTGTATCGCCCGCTACGGCGGGCTATGAGGCTATATTAGAACATTCGAATGTTGGGAGCTCCATTGAAAACAACGGAGTAGCTCCGGGCTTATAATGGCTGGTATAAGCCCGGAGCTCCAACATTCCAATGTTTCTTCTTTGTTCACAGCTGTGGCTGTGAACAAAGGCTTCAGGGAGCCTGAGGGGATTTCAATCCCCTCGCGCTCCCTGAAGCCTTTGTTTTATTTGTTAGAACATTCTGCCCTCTAGTGGCAGAATGTTCTAATAGCCTTATAGCACTTTGTAGCTGGGCTATACCGGCTATTAAAGTCCTGCTCCCTTGTTAACGCTGGAGCGGGCCTTTAATAGCCGGTATAGCCCGCTACAGCGGGCTATAAGGCTATATTAAAACTGCTATTTGTAGTTATAGGAACCCACTCTTGCCTGCCTTCCGCCCTTACAATAAGGACATGTGCATATTCATTTTGTATTCTAGTTAAGCTACAGTTCTATTAATTGATAATGTTGCACTAACACAGATGCAATATTCAATATTTCTGAAACATACCACCTATTACACCTTTGCATTTAAATAAAGTGAGCACATGCACAGAGTTAAGAAAAGTGGGGCAGTTATTCAAGTGCACAACATGGAAGCCTTAAAGCATAGCTTTTGTACTGAAAGGGTCCCCTTCAAGACCGAAAGCAATTATTCAGAGAATGCCAACACACCTTGCATTATGGTGCAGGGGATTGTACGTTGGTGCATGGCTGCCAAAAATGTACCAGTGCAGGGGGAGACAAAATATGCACCATATCTTAGTAGATATGGCACGTTTTTCTCACTCCCTTTGATACAAGGCAGCACAGCAACTTTGATGCAGAATTCCCTTGCGTCAAAGAATAGTAAATCTGGGCCTCAGTTTTCAATGTGTGAATTGGAAGGTATCATCCCCATGTGCACCACATGAGATTCTTAGGCTGCCCTTGGGGCAGGATCAGGATTGAGGCCACATTTCTCCTGCTTTGTTTCGCTAATTGGAAATGGCCGTCATGAAGGCAAAGAGGTGCACTCTAGGTGGACGAGCAGGGTAGGTGAAGGGAGGCCTAATAATGGCACTTCCAGAGGGCATGAGGGGTGGCCTTGACCTCAATGCTGTGCACATAATAACCTACCTAGTCTCTTCCTTCCTTGAATGATGTTGTCCTCTCGCAAAGTTCTGTTGAAGTAATACCTGGCACAAAATCCAGAACCAAGTATTATTGCTTCTTCCACCATAAAACCTCCCTGCACCATAAAACCTCCCTGCAACATCACTCTTCCAAACATTGCAATACTGCTAAATAATCATGAAGAATCAAGAACAAGAAATATAATCAGTATAGCACCACATGCAAGATACATAAATTGGCTGCGATATGTGCAATGCAATGGACCCTCACAGTCACTCTGAAATCAAGCATGAGAAAATTGTAATCAATATAGTGCCACACACAAAAACAGGCAGTACTGTGTTACATACCTACTAACTTGCCTAGCACATAGCCCCCATCATCTTGTCGAGCATCAAATGGGATACCTAGGGAACATGCTTCAGATCCACATAAAAAAAGCTTTTGCACCGAGTTCATGGTGGCATTGGTGTTTGGCAAACCAGAATGAAAAGCAGTCCTACACTGAATGGTGTGCTCATTGGAGGGGGGACTATCTCCCTTGATTTCCCCGACATCAACCACTGACCTTTGCCCATTGGGTTTGGAGCAATGGCACTGCAAGACTGTATAGAGGACTCAGAATTGGGGCAATCAAGGAAGAGCGACTAGCCCGGGCCCCATCAGGGGAGAATAGGCAAAACGGTACCAAAGGAGACTGGAGCACAGAGGACAAGACCTTGACTGTGGTGTTCTGTGGCACCCACCCAAGTGAGCATGTGATGGGCACTCTTCTTAGCGCCACCTGTAGTGATGGCCAGTGTGGAGTGGAGAGAAGACACCAGTAGCCCCTGTTTCCCCTCCCGCTTTTCACCACCTCCTGCCTGATTGCAGATGCCAAGCGTGCTGGGGCCAGGCATGAAGATGTAAAATAGGAGAAGCTTGAAGTGGGTCTGTGAGGGTCCTGTCTGCTGATAAGGACACACGACCTACTGGAGTGTCTGTGTCAGCCCACAACTAAAGACTGTATGAAAAGACTTCTTACCTGGCCCAGGAATAGTGCACTACTGATATGTGATAGTGCTGCTGATGACTGGGACCAACAGTAGCATAGGAAGGATGCCATGAGCCCTGGTGCAAGCAAATAAAGTGGCACTGGTGATTGTTGTTGGGACAGCAAAACACAGCATTTATCAGGGTTCAATGGGCCCCTCAGGACTCTGGGCCCCAGTGCCCCTGAACCTGCTGCACCAATAGCAGCTACTCATCTGGGGACCAGTGGTGTAACAAGGCTACTGGCAGACCCATACTGAGATCCCTGGCCTTGCCCTGAACAAAAGAAAATAGTGCTGGAGGAGCACCTCTCCAATGAAATACAAACGTATCTCCTTGATCAACATTCTTTTGGCTGCAAAAATATTTGATTCTGCCCACTGGACTTGAACACTGCACATACATTCTCTGGTAAACATGTGGACGTATAGTCATTTTCTCCCTGCGGCCCTCTGCCCACATGGCTCGGAGACATATAAGTGGCCAATGCCCTGAAGCTTTGATGGACTATTACCACTCTCAAAATGTCTATTGTGATTTTGATGTGTTCATGGTCTCTTTCCATGACTACATTTTTCTGCATTACCACCCATGTTTGTCTGTTGAGCATTGAATTACCATAATTTTAGATTAAGGTGCAGCCATGGCAGGAACAGGGTGCTGAATTAACTGCCTGGATAAATATGCTTTCCACAGATCATCACAATGGACTAGCAACAAAGAGGCTCCTGGTAAACCCTTTAGAAAAAAAAAATATATATCTTTATTTGATTTTACAAAACCAACAAAATAATGAGGCATTATAGAGCACCCCAAAGAGTGCTTCCAAAGGATACATACTTGGAAACATCGCTTGTGCAATGTTCAAAACAGCAAAAGCATTAAAACATCCAGGGGGAGAAGAGATGGAGAAAACTCCCTGAGACAACCATACCATCAACAAACCACAACACAGAGTGCCCAACAACAAGGAAAACAGAGCACCACGCAGTACTCAATTTGGGAGTGCATCTCTACACAGACACCCCCGATGCAACATCCATAATTCCTGGTCCCATACTACCAGACCCATCCGTCTCAGACCCCAGATCATAATAATGTAGCCAGGGTCCCGATACCTTGGTAAACGTATGGGGACACCCAATGCTCTTATAAGTAACTCACTCTGCAGTCATATACATGTCCATACTTGCCTTCCATTCGCGCAATGTGGAGTCCTCCTGTACTCCCCAGTATTTGACCACATCTCTTTTCGCCACAATCAAACCCAAATTAAAGAAAAGGAGTTGAGCCCTCGGGACATCCATCTCTGTCGGTATCCCCAGAAGGATGAATTTCAGGTCGAGTAGGACAACCACCTGTAGGATAGCCTGAAGTTCTTGGACAACCTTAGCCCAGTAAGGTTGCATGATGGGACAGCCCCATAGTGTGTGAAGAAAGTCACCTCTAGCCCCCACACAATGTAGACAATCCGGGGAGGCCACCCTCCCCATCCTATGTAGCCTGGCCCAGTCATAGTAAACCCTGTGGAGTACCTTAAACTGTATGAGCCAGAGCCTTGACTTTATTGCAACTTCCCGTGGATCCATCAAAGCCATCTCCAATCCATGTTGGCAATCTCCCCAAAGTCTGTCATCCATCACTCTCATTTACCTAGCATGTCCGGGATATTGTTGTTATGGTTTTGTAGGTTTAAGAGAAAGACTTACTCTCAAGCTCCCCCATAAGCAACCGACCCTGAAGTGGGGCATATTCAGGTATGTCCACAGTGTCTAGCCCTTCGGCCAACCAGGCATAGTAGAGCTGTGCAAACTTTAAATACTGATTCTGATCAAGGAGGTATTCCTGCCTCACAGAGGGGAAGGCAATTAATTTCCCATCTTTGACTATATCACCTATTTTGGAGATGCCAATCAAGTCCAAGGGCTCAAAGCCTCGTAGTTTCCCCAATTCATTGAGCATGCCCCCTTCCCACAGCAGCATTTCCCTGGTTACCTTAGACGCCCAACCTATAGGTTTGGTGGCCTTCTTCCATGCTCCCAACGTTACCTGCGTACCCAGCAGTAGCCTGCCCACACTGGCCCCATCATAGATATAGTGTAGAGGGGAGTGCTGCAGTAGCCGGGCCCTCTCCAACATGTAAGTTGAGGGATCTTGTGGTGCAAAGATCCAATCATTGATGAGTATCAGGTGCGCTGCCCAATAGTAAGCTCTCACATCCGGAAGAGATATTTCCCAATTGTAAGAGTTATGTTGTAGCATCTGTAACACTACCCTAGGGTGTCTCTTATTCCACAGTAGCATCCTCACCTCCCTATAAAATGTGTTAAATATCTCCTCTGGATAGTATAATATGTATTTTGGAGACTATAAAGCAGCTTGGGGAGTGTAATCATCTTAAAGAGGCGGCCCTTCCCAGAATGGTCAAGGGCTGCCCACGCCAGTGCTCTGCATCTCCCAAAGAGGCAGTGAACACCATCCCAAGGTTAGCTGCTAGGCACAAGTCTCTGTCTGATGTAACATGGATGCCCAAGTATTTAAAACCTGATGTTTCAATCTGCAGTCCACCCGGCAAGGCAGTGGTGTCAGAGGGGCCCTGAGGTTGAAATAGCACAGTTTCCCAGTTTATTGTTTACACCCAGTGTAGTGTAGTTCCTATTTCCCTAATAGGCTCTGCGCATTGGAATAATATACCCTATAGGTTTGACATAGGACTGAGCTCGGTATGTCCCTATCGAGGCCACTAGAAACTCCTTGTAAACAAGAAGGGAGTAGTTTCTGGCAACCGCATAAACATGATAACTTTGTTTCCCTTTAGAATCGGAACACTTCTTAGAATCGTGGAAACAATAGATAACAGTTTCACTCAGCTATTCGTGCATGCTTAGTTTCCTCAGAGTTACACAGAAAGAATAGACGGGCGTTTCAATAAAAAGGTTTTATTGAACAGTCTTGTTTCTCGTGTAAGAGATATGAGCTGTTATGATCACAAGACAGTATGCAAGATATATAATGTACAGCGTAAGCAGTAGAAATAAATAATACTGCGCTAGCATTATCTTTTAGCATATATTCACATACATAAATAACATGAGCTAAAAATGCGAGTACTCATACGATGCTTCTCTAAGCTAGTTCTACCCCAATGTACCTAACCTAGTCTAAGTGTAGGGAAAGGTAAGAAGTAGGTGAAGTATTCTCTAGTATAGTATACTAAGAGTATGATAAGTCTAGTATGCCAAGAGTCCCTCTAGGTTCTAGTCAGCTCCATACCTTGAGAATGAGAGAGGTGGGAATCTCCTGCTGGATCTCAAACTCTAACACCCCGCGAAGGGAGTCAGAACACTGGAAGCTGGATTCTTTTGCGAGCAGGAATGACAGCGTCTTCTCAGTGCGTCAGGCCGGGATACTGGCTCCTCTGAAGTCGAGGTCTCCTCTAACTTGCTTGGGCAAGGGAAGGTATATTTATACCTGGTAGGTGCCTTGGAATGTTAGCATTGACGTGAAGTTGGACAGAGGAAGACGTCAGGAATGAACCCTTAAGGTATAGCGGTTCATGCATAATAGATGAGTTCTTGGAGAAATCAATAGTCCTGTGCTAGGGGAACTTCCCAAAAGCTTAAGGGTCTGGTTTCTAAGAACTCGTTGTGACGTTAGGGTGGACGGATGTCAGTGACCATGCCTGTATTTGGAGTGCACGGCTAATTCCTAAATAAGGACTGGGATTCTATGCCTATATAAGGGCAATGCGAATTGTGCCTATATAAGGGCATGTTTCAGGAAAACCTATATACGGACACCTAAAGCGGAATACAACACCCACTCCACTTTCGAATGAACGATAATACTAAATGCTAAACATTAAACTTGAGTACCACATATTGCTAAAAACATTTCTAAAAGCATAGTAAAAGAAGTTTTTAAAAGAACTGTTGCTAAAACATGTAATGCAATAGGTACTGTACATTTTAAAGCATTTTTTCATTCTAAGCATATATCGGAAATAAATGCAACATGAATGAATAAACAGAAATATATACATATGATGAAATGGTTGACAAGTTTTCAATAATCAAAGCCATTGCATATTATGGTATTAAATGAAATTTTAGACAAATAAGGTGACAATGTGTCACTGGAAGTAGTCAAAGAAGTCCGTTTTATAAGAATACTTCTACTGTAAGCAGATTGTTTTGCCATGTATTTTCAAAAAAAGAAAAAAGAAAAAGTTCAATTTTAGGAAGAGTTCCAAGTTTTTGTTCTGTTTTGAAAATATGGAGGCCAAATTTCATTGCGTCCCTGGTACACTGAGAGCCGAATCAAAGTTAGTGTATGGGTCTGGTGTAAACATGAAATCAGCTATTTCTGTAGACAAAATATCGTCTACCGAAGTTGGTGACATTTGGAACACCTCGTTCAGAAGGTTAATTGCACAGAGATGAGAAACATCGCCTTCAGCAGAAGATGCTGCAGCAATGTTCGCGTCCGTTGTTACCTGTGTGCCTGTTGATCCATCTCGTACCTCAGCAGCAGCAGGAAGCGTCTGTGAGATCTCAATGAATGCCGTCATCAGGATTGGTAGCCTCTGGGGACAACACAGAGCATGGGCCGTTACTGGGTCCAGCAGAGTATCGATATCCGTTGGCATGACTGATGGGAGTGTTAGACAGGTGTCTAGCACGCATTCTTCACCGCAAAGCAGGCAGCGTAGGACAGGTAAGATGCAATCTTGCCAGATTGGTCTGAATGACAGAAACCATGTTGTATTAAGTTCCCGCAGACGAGGTATGCCCAAAAGTTGCACTATGCGCTCACGGCACTTCCGTTCTAGGAGAGCTTTCTCCACAGCGCTCGGAGTGATGTCGGTGGATAGGCTTGCCATAGTGTAATAGTAGGAATAGAAATAGGATTCCTGCAACAAGTGCCAGAATTAATGGCACACCACCAAACACCGAATGTGCGAAGTTTGGGATGATTCCGAGGACTGCCTGGAAGGGTGCTAACAGTCCTGAACAGATGGTCTTAAATACATGCACAATACCGCTCGTATCAGACATGTTAAAGATACGTCCCATCATTTCTGCGAAATGTATAGGGCAGTTTGTACGAATTAAAGCCTGTATCTCAGCCGAAGTCCTTGCAATTTGTAAATCATAGATTTCTTTTGCCGAGGTCAGAGGCACGGTCTGTTGCAAAAGCATGGCTTTCATTCTGCTTAAAGTATCAAAACGTATAAAAGAAACATTCAATGAAGGCCATAAAGGCGACTCCCTGACTGTGTCTATTGGGGGGAACAATTCTTGCATACAGCAAGTGACCCTGGAGTCGACCGTTACCAGATATGGGATGCCTGGCAACATGCGACAACAACTCTGATCATTCAACATGAGGTAACTCCCGTTAGAAAGTTGGCCAAACGTTGGATTAATCACAGTAGCTGGTGTACCCTGCTGGTGGCAGGACAAATTTGCCACAGAACCATTACAAGCCCCGTGTAAAGAAATGTCCTGACATATGAGTGAACCGCTTAGTGCATTTTCACAGTGTGTACCGCTTAGAAACACTTCACGATCCCCACTTCAACATCTGTATTCGTAAGGTAAATCCCAGGATGTCTTAATGTATTCTTTACCCAACCTTTCATATTTGCCTGCTTGCATTTGTTTGAGACAATACTGAAACTGAAAAGTAGTGACAGGCACAGTGATATTGGCATGAATAAGCCATTCTGTAGCTGGTTTTTCTGCCACTGTGAATGGTAATTTTTCCAGTTTTTCAATGCTCAGCACTGTATACTTTGCTCCCCTTTGTGCCAGTTCGATCTGTTTATCAGTCAGATTGTATTCTGCAAACAGAGCCGACGTGTTGATAAAACGCCAAGGCACATAGCCCGCACGCAAAGATTGCAGCGTCCAGCTTAATAACATAATAGAACGTAACTGACATTGGCCTTGTTGTAACATGGCTAAATCTTGTTCCAGTATGTCAATAGCAGAGGATACAATGTTGTCCAATGAATAAATTCTGGATGTCAAAGTTGTTAACCCATTGTCAACCACAGAGAGAGTTTTCTCTAAGTTAATACGATCAAGTTAACGTATTCGTTCTGCGGCCTCTGCCTGTGAAATCTTCCATACTTCATTATAAGCAGCAAAGCTGCAGGCATATATGAAACGTTTTTGACGCGGTTTTCTTGGTCCTCGCAAGAATTCCCTAAGGTCTGCGTCTTCTTTAAGTAAAGATAAGTGTTGTTTCACATCCTCAAGTGTAGATTTTTGTAGCCAGTCGAGGCACAATTTACCTACACTGTATGTTGTTACTACCCCCGGATGTTGTCTTTGAACGTATCGTGGGTCTGGCCTATGGATAGTAAAGTCCTGTCTTCTATTCAGGAATCTTTCTTGACAGATGTTTGTGTCTGTAGGCCAGAGTAACCAGTTTTTCCAATCAGGATCTGTTCTGTTGGTTTGTAGTATTGTGTCAACTGTAACCGCTGCCTGTGTAGTGTCATTACTTGCAGGTGTTGGTACAGAAGGTGTTTTCATGTCTTTGATCTTGGCTAAGCCAAGGCAAGACGTTTGTTGCACAGTGTCATTCAAAAACATTATTTGCTGAGGGATGATACATGCTCTAAACAAAGCTTCTATCCCCTGTACTTGCCAATCTTTAGAACCCCAGACAGATTTTGTGTCTATTGTGTCTTTCCAAAATTCAAATCCATGTCTAGACAATTGGGTAATAAATGCTGCAGAGTAAATCTGTTTTGTATTAGTTAACATAATATTCTGTCCTGTTTTGTTTACATTTTTATAGTAAAATGTTTCTGGATCAGATGTATTGTACCCTGAAAAATAGGGAATCTTTTTAGCAAACGTTTTTGAACTACCTTTTGGTGGTGTAGGACAATGCTCCCATTGGTTAAACATAAACACATTTCTAGGTGTTGCAGATTTATGCAAGAAATGATGACCATAGTGGTATAGCAATAAAGCTGGTCGTAGTCTGATGAACCCTCTAAGTATTCATTGTTAGAGAATGCAGCAGACTTTTCTAGATCAGACATCATATCATTTACAGTCTCAAAGTCCCAATCATCAGAATAGGTACTGGAGGAAATAAAATCACTTAGTGAAATTTTAAATAAATGTGGAATGTTCAAAAGTTCCATAGGGCCGAAGATATCGAAATCTGTTTTGTCCCACACTATACCATCCTGTATATGAACGGCTGTGATGTTCACTGCTGACAAGTCTCTTGCTTCACGATGGGATGATTTGTGTGGTTTCAACAGTAAGTTCACATTTTTACTATCAGTGTCCAAATGGATGTATCTGCCATTTATAAGCACGCTGATAGTCATAACCAAAGCTAGCCAAAGCAGAAAGAAAAATATTCCAGAAATAATCCACAGTTCAATCCATGGTGAAACCAGATAAGTTTTTTTCAGAAAATGAAAAAAGTCTTGTACTTGCTGTGTGAAAGTTTTTGATGCTGGCGTCGTTCAGGTTCACTCGGATCCTCAGAAAATGTATCAAAGTTAATGAAGTAGCCAGAAGCAGTTCTGTCAATTGTTGGAATTGCATCAGGATTTGTTGAAATCACTGGAACCAGTTGATCCCTTGTTACGTTAGTGTAGACAGGTGTATTTGGACGAACTGTTACTTGAGTTTCAAGAGGGATGAGTTCCATAGCATTGTTGCTTAGTCCTTCATCTGTTACTGCTGAATTCTCGATGGTTATCAGTCTTTCAGTCTGAACCTCTTGGATAGTAGCGAGAGGAGTGCGTCTGCTACTAGGTCGGAGTCCACGAGGCCTACTATTTAGTATTGGCCACATACTGTGGTTTGATGAGGTCGATTGACACAAATCTTTTCTCCTTTTTTCCAGCAAGGGGCGGCAGAAGTACTGTTCTTGTTCCGTGAATGGCTAGGACAGGTACTGGTTGTCTGTAAGAAGGTCCAAATTCCTTCTTGTCTGCAATCTTCTCTCTGACTAGATCCCCAACTTTTGGGATCCAGACAGGCCTTGCTGGGACTGCCGGTTTTTCCCCAGTGGTGGTTGGCTTCAGGAACACATTGCTTTGTTTTGATCTTAGTTCGTTTAGATCCTGTAAAACAGCCAAACGATCTTTGATATCAAAGGGTTTATTTTCCACCACTGTGCCTTTACATTCGAGATCAGGAACCCATATTCTTGTCCCAAATAGGACCTCATATGGAGTGACCCCCCCTAGAGAACTTCTTGGTAAATTATTTAATGAGCGTTGGACCCCATAAAGATGTTTGACCCACCCATCACCCGAACCTAATACTCTAGCTGTTATAGACTGCTTTATGTCCCGGTTTTTCCTTTCCACAACAGAATTTCCCTCAAGATGAAACGGAGAGGAGTACCGCAATGCAACGCCCAAACTGGCCATGGCTTCTTTGTAAGCCCGAGAGCTAAACGCAGGGCCCTGGTCAGAATGTAGTGTGCCAATTGCGTATGTGCCGATAAAGACTCGCAAATCTTTTATAACAGTTCGAGCGTCAGCCGAGCGCTGAGGCCATATCCATAGGAACCTTGACTTAGTATTTGTGGAATTGCATTTGTCCATAAGGACGCCTGCGCGTAGATAGTCTAATGCTGTCTAACAATGGTGTCTGTACTGGGCAGGCTACATCGTAGCATGGTGTCTGGTGGCGTTCTGCATCACGCTGTTTATTGCAGTCTATGCAGTCATCGATGAAGATGTGAATCTGCGTATTCATTCCAGGCCACCAGTACATCTCTTTTAATGTTAATATTGTTTTAGAGATCCCTTGATGTGACAGACCCTCCCCCAGATGCGCTTCATAAATCAAAGCTGCTCTACGTTCCATGTTTGGAATTACCCTATCCCCCACTCCAGGGATTCAAGCAAAAGGAACGTTGTTCGCATCAATTACATAAAAGTACTTGAGTGGAAATTTTTTTGGTAACGCTGCACCACTGCCTTTGCTTGAAGCATTGACAGCCAACAATATCTCACTGTCTATTCTCGTTTTTGAACGAGTGATCGCAGCTACAGAAGCCGTCTGAACAGCCCCCTTTGCGGCTTCATCAGCCAATGAATTCCCTGCAACGTGAACGCCATCATGTTGATGACTCAGCGGGTGTATCACGTGAGCTTTTGGTAGTTCGTTTTTTAACTGAACTACTTGTTCCCAAAGCATTTTATGCTTTATTGTGCCACCTTTTGCATCTTTGAACCCATTTTCAAGCCAATATTGTATATATTCATTATACGACTGAACACAGTAGAAAGAATCGCACACTATTAGTGTGGGGAATTCGCAATCTGTACTTTCAAGTGCCAGTTTGAATGCTTGTAGTTCAGCTCGCTGAGCTGTGCAATCTTCTAGAGATTGAGTTTTAGTGACCATTGGTCTGAAGTTACCATTGCGCATGCGACATTTAACGATTGCGCACGCTGCACTGTAAGCTTGCTTACTCCCTGGAGCGGGTTGTGCGGATCCGTCAGTGTAAATTATAAATTCATACTGATCTAGAGGCAGAATTTCAGTGGGCAGAGGACATTCATGTTCATATTGCAGGAACGCTTGTGTTTTTAAATCAGGATCAAAAACATATTCAACATCTGTTGCAGCAAGAGAATTAACCCATTGTATCCATCTAGGATGTAAAGCTTTAGCATTTGGAATGCTCGCTTTTGTAACCGCCTCTAAGGCTGGTACTGGAGTTACGACAATAATGCGTTTCCCTTGGGCTAGAGCTCTTTCTTTTGCTACAGCGGTTTGAACTGCTGTCAGTATTTTGTCAGTTGAAGTGAAGCACATTTCTGCTTGTGTATACAAATGTGATTTGTATGCTATTGGTACTTTTTCGCCCTCATTAAATGTTAAGTAGGTGAATCCGCATTGACCCGAAATTATTCGGATCACTAAATTGCGTTGACTTACGCATGTTTGTAAGTGATTTGTTGCTAACATGTTAGCTTGGAGTGAACGCAAGATTTCTGTGTGTTCCTGTGTCCAATGTTTGATTGAAAAATCAGGTTTGATTAATTCGTAGAGAGGTTTAACCCTTTCTGCGTAATTTAGAATGTAAGTTCTTCCAAAATTTAGGAAACCCAAGATGGATTGTAAATTTTTCAGCGTTTTTGGAGGTTGGAGCAGCGCGCACTTTTCTAAAAAGTTAGCTGCCAGACTCTTGCCTTCACTTGAAAGCTCATATCCTAGGAAAAGGACATTGAGATGGGCAATTCTGGATTTTTTAAAGTTGAATTTATAGCCCTCAGAGGCGAAGCCCAATATAATGGTACTCACCCTGTTCAAGTGCCTATCCAGGTCATCGTCTGTCCGATAGATATCATCGACATATGACAATGCCTCATTATCATAAATTTCTAGTAACTCTGTTACCCTCGCTGAGAATAACCCCGGGCTGTTCTTGAACCCTTGTGGGAGTCTACAAAATTGACGCTGGGTCCCCATTATTGAGAAAGCTGTTAAGTACCTGCTTTCAGGTGCTATGTTTTGACAAAAGAAACCATTTGAAATGTCTAATGTGGTTTTATATTTTTTGCGCCCAATGTTATTCATTAATGCTGTACTATGTGCATTTTGCACTGCAAATGTTTTAGAACAAGTGTTCAAGTGTCTGTAATCCAAAACTAGACGATATGTAATGTCTGGTTTGGAGACAGGAAACAAAGGATTGTTCATTGAGGAGGTGCATGTTTCAATCACCCCTTGGTATTCAAGTTGATCTAAGATCTCCCTGACCTGTTTTTTAGCTTCTTGCTTTATTGGGTACTGCCTTTGTGCAGTAGGTTCATTTTTTAGATGTATTTTATGGTGAGGTGAGTCCTCATCCCATCCTACGTGATTTTTGTATAATGCTGGGGCCTGGGCAACTGCCCATTTCCTGGCATAAGTATATTTTAGGTGAATTGGAATATGGTTGGAGAAGGCAGGCATAATAATGTCCTCACCATGTGGGCACTCCCTGACAAATTGTGGTGGCCAGTCTTTTTCTGCTAGAAGTATATCATAACCCCTTGAAAGTTTTTCCCAAAAGAGTGTTTTCACCTTTCTTGGTATGTCTCCCTCCATTCGCAGTGTTATTTCATATAACTTTTGTGGAGTACTAACCCTGGTGTCTACAGTCTCTACTGTGATGTACTCATTCAAGTCCACTGTCTCCAGAAGTCCCTTCCAGTTCTGGCGAGCTATTGTGACTTCTGCTGCACTGTCCAGCATTGTCTGAGCCCATTCTCCGTTCTTGAGCTGTGTTCTCAGTATTCTCGGCATGTCTGATCTTCAGACCTGCTACCTTCTTTTTTGTGAATTGAGGTTTTGATTCATTTTTCTGAACGTGTTTGTCGTCTTTGGATTTCACGCGTTCTTCTCTATGTTCTGACCGTCCTCTTCTTTCCGATGTCTGTGACGATATCTGAAAGGTACGAGAGGAATGTGTATCAGTATCTTGATACCTGTCAGGTTTTCTTAATTTATCCCTATTCCTGAGGTTATACCTCCTTTCAGAGGGCTCCTTTTGAGGAGACCTACCTCGGGATTGAGAACGTTTCTCGTTTGAATTTTGTTTATTAGTTTCCCACTTCTTTTTAGAAGATGTAGGAGTTTGTTTAATAGAGTCCTTTTCAGGACTTTCAGATAGCTTTGGCTTCAAAGGTTTTCCACCCAAACTATCTCTGCCTAATTCTGCATAAGATTGTTCTATTATTCTGGGTAGTTCAGTTTGATGTTCTGTAACATCAAATTCCCTTAATCGTTGGCGGATCGCCACTGATGCTGCCTTCCCTTTAATATTAGATAATATTATTGTTGAGACCTGGTCGAAGTTTTTTAGTAATTTCATACCTAAATTTAGAGCAGGTTCTGCCCCGTATTCGTTTTGAATTTGTTTCAGGACATCTGGTATTACTGCGATTGACGGAACACCATGTGTTTTAGTATAGATGGCAGCAAAGACTGCGCCCCAAGAGGTGCAATCTTCTAGTTGTGGTGTGATCCCCATTGGTAAACAGATTGTTGGGATTCTGTGTTTCTCATAAGGGCTAGTATTTGGAAATACTGCTTCGATTTGAGTAATTTTTTGAGCTATCCAGAATGGAATTTGCTCACGTTTTGTGGCCATTTTACCCATGACTGCGTATAAAGTCTGTGTTGTAATTTTTTGTGTATTCCCCTGTTGAGGGGTTTGATTTGGAATAGTCAATGGTGGTTGGACTGTGAAAGTCTGCATGACATATTGGACTAATGTTATGTTATGTTATAAATTTTTATAGAGCGCACGGCTGCCCCAGCAAAGGGGCGTCCCGGCGCTGAGCGCAGAAAACTACAAAGCAAATCACAAGACGAGACAGCTTATAGCGGAGGGAAGAGGTATGTTTTCACAGCTTTCCGGAAAGGCAGGTAGGACTTTAAACTGCAAATGGAGATGGGGAGCGCATTCCAGAGCTTCGAGGCCAGCACACGAAAGGAGCGCCCACCAACGCGCGTCCTCCTGACCCTAGGGACAGCCACAAGATTCTGTCCCATAGAACGAAGTTGGCGGGAGGGGATATAGAAGGTATGAAGATTAGTCAAGATGCAAGGAGATGAAGAATTAAGAATTTTAAAAGTATGGCCACAGGCAGCCAATGGAGGCGGCGAATGGTATTAGAGGTAGAACACCTCCTCGGCAAACCAAGGAGGGCACGAGCCGCTGCATTCTGAACCCTTTGTAATCTGACAATCTCAGACTGGTTGACCCCCAAGTAGAGGGAACTGGCGTAGTCCAGTCTTGACAGAATCAAGGCCTGAATGATAACCTGCCTGATAGGGGGATCAAAAAAGCCCAACAGGGGTTTGAGCCCTCGCAATAGCCCAAAACAAGTCCCTGCCACCTTCATGGTTTGGGTTCGAAAACAGAGGGCGGTGTCTATCCAAAACCCTAGGTTTTTTACAACCTGTTTGGGAACAGGCGCTGACCCCATCGTGGCAGGCCACCAGTGCTCACTCCACAGCTCTGCATCTCTCCCCACCAGCAGTACTTCAGACTTGCTGGCGTTGAGCTGGAGACAGTTGGCAGTCATCCACTCTGAAATGGCCTCAAGATCGCTACGAAACTTACAAGCGTTCCGGGTAATGTCATCGGAGAGTGTGACCACCAACTGAGTGTCGTCTGCATACGACACTATCGTAAGCCCTCTGTTCTTGGCCACTCTTGCCAGCGGTTGAACGTACAAAGGGTAGGGCTCAAAGCAGAGCCCTGCGGTACACCCTGCTTGATAGCAATAACTCTAGAGGTAAAAGGGGGAGCGGTGACCTGGAAGGTCCTTCTAGAGAGAAAGGAAGCAAACCAATCCAGGGCGGAGCTCGTTATCCCCGCCTCTTCCAAACGCCCCAACAGGATCTGATGGGAGACCGTATCAAACGCAGCACTGAGATCGAGCAAAATCAGTGCCGACGTGCGGCCCTCATCTAAGGCCCATCTCAGATGTTCGGTAACAGCAAGAAGAGCAGATTCCGTACTATGACCCGCACGGAAACCATTCTGAGAGGGGTCTAGTATGTTATTTTCCTCCAGATACCCAGTCAAGATGGAATTGACATAGACCTCAGAAAGTTTAGAGACCCAGGGCAGGAGGGAGATGGGGCGGAAGCTCTCCAGTTTGGCCGCATCCATGTTAGGCTTTTTAGCAGGGGAACCACTTTAGCGTGTTTCCAAGTACTCGGTACGACAGCCGTAGAGAGAGATAAATTGATCACATGGCTCAAAGGAGAAATGAGCACAGGTAAGATTTTCAACGCATCGGCCGGCTTGAGAGGATCGGATGGGGAGCCAGACTTGACTTTGCTGCATAACTCAGACAGAATCTCATGAGAGATAGCAGGAAGAGTAGTCAGAGTGTAAGGAGTGGGGGAACGAGGCACAAGATCTGAAACAGACGCAATCTGGGGGAAGGAATTATAAATCTTCTCAACCTTCTCCACAAAGAAGGAAGCCAGAGCGTCACATTGCTCATCAGATGAAATCGGAGTGGCGGCCAGGGCAGTGGATGATTTCAGCTCCTTCAGTATCGCAAATATACTTTTAGAGGGATTCGCACTGCTCTTGATCACCTCCGCATAGTAGGTGGTAATTGTCTGTACATTTTTATTAACTCTGTAAGTTGAGTAAGTAATTCCTCGTCTGACATTATATCGAGGTCAGGATGAGGAGTGTAGCCGGCTAGAATCGGCCATGTTGCTCCTGGTCTACCTAGTGGACCGAGCCTGGTAATGTTTCTGTGATGTTTTAGGGCGCCTTTAAACCAGAGATGATGCTCCTGGTATGTTAGTGGAATTTCAATATCCTCGAAAGGAATATATTCCTATGGTGGTTCATCTTCTTTGTAGAAGTGAAACAGTCTTGTTACTGGATTTGATTCTGGGAATACTATCCATGAATAGAATACCTCTGTCTGAAAGGATTCGTGTGCCTCTATCACGAAAACTGCTCTACCTCCTCTTGGTGGTAGGCCGTATTTATAAGTTTTAGAGTGATGGCTCTTCTTAAGTTTGGAGCGATGTCTATAACACCCTCCTCGGTTTCATTTAAACCGATTAAGTTAAAAGCTGTTACGACTGGTTGAGCCGCAGCTACACCGTTCCCGGTGTCATTGTCCCTGTGATTGGACATTTGTTTTTTGAAAAATGTAGTACAAGTTTCAAGGAAGCAAAAGATAAGGTGCACAATATTTTGGAACACTGTATCCTTCAACGTTGATTAAACCAAAATAGCTAATCTATAGGTTTTTTGTCCTATTTAGCTTTGGCGAATATTTAACCCTACCCACTCCAGATGTCTTATGGAGTATGTGAGTAGGGGTCTCTGAGAGAAAAGCACGACTGAGTTATTCAGTATCTAGCGTTAAATTAGTGCCTTACCAAACCGTTGGGCGCCATGTAGTGTAGTTCCTATTTCCCTAATAGGCTCTGCGCATTGGAATAATATACCCTATAGCTTTGACATAGGACTGAGGTCGGTATGTCCCTATCGAGTATATTAAACTTAATTACTTTGTGTCAGCTAACTCAGAGGCCACTAGAAACTCCTTGTAAACAAGAAGGGAGTAGTTTCTGGCAACCGCATAAACATGACAACTTTGTTTCCCTTTAGAATCGGAACACTTCTCAGAATCGTGGAAACAATAGATAACAGTTTCACTCAGCTATTCGTGCATGCTTTGTTTCCTCAGAGTTACACAGAAAGAATAGACGGGCGTTTCAATAAAAAGGTTTTATTGAAAAGTCTTGTTTCTCGTGTAAGAGATATGAGCTGTTATGATCACAAGACAGTATGCAAGATATATAATGTACAGCGTAAGCAGTAGAAATAAATAATACTGCGCTAGCATTATCTTTTAGCATATATTCATGTACATAAATAGCATGAGCTAAAAATGCGAGTACTCATACGATGCTTCTCTAAGCTGGTTCTACCCCAATGTACCTAACCTAGTCTAGGTGTAGGGAAAGGTAAGAAGTAGGTGAAGTATTCTCTAGTATAGTATACTAAGAGTATGTTAAGTCTAGTATGCCAAGAGTCCCTCTAGGTTCTAGTCAGCTCCATACCTTGAGAATGAGAGAGGTGGGAATCTCCTGCCGGATCTCAAACTCTAACACCCCGCGAAGGGAGTCAGAACACTGGAAGCTGGATTCTTCTGCGAGCAGGAATGACAGCGTCTTCTCAGTGCGTCAGGCCGGGATACGGGCTCCTCTGAAGTCGAGGTCTCCTCTAACTTGCTTGGGCAAGGGAAGGTATATTTATACCTGGTAGGTGCCTTGGAATGTTAGCATTGACGTGAAGTCGGACAGAGGAAGACGTCAGGAATGAACCCTTAAGGTATAGCGGTTCATGTATAATAGATGAGTTCTTGGAGAAATCAATAGTCCTGTGCTAGGGGAACTTCCCAAAAGCTTAAGGGTCTGGTTTCTAAGAACTCGTTGTGACGTTAGGGTGGACGGATGTCGGTGACCATGCCTGTATTTGGAGTGCACGGCTAATGCCTAAATAAGGACTGGGATTCTATGCCTATATAAGGGCAATGCGAATTGTGCCTATATAAGGGCATGTTTCAGGAAAACCTATATACGGACACCTAAAGCGGAATACAACACCAGTAGCTATGGAATGACTCAATGGTCTGGAAGGCAGCAGGGATCGTGACATGAGGCTCCGTGACATAAAGGAGGATATCATCTGTATATAACGAGATTTTCTCCTCCAGTGGACTGGACTCCGAATACCGGACCCTGAATATCATGCACGCATCATGCACGCAAGAGGTTCTATCATGAGAGCGAACAGGAGGGGACAAGGAGCATCCCTGCTGCATCCCCCACTCAATCGAGAACATCATCGAGAGTACTCCATTCACTCACACTGTGGCCGTCGGGGCTGGGGAAAACAGTGCTTCCCACTGTCTAAAGTTGGGGCCAAACTTTACCAGTGTTTGATGTAAATAGGGCAAATGAATGGCATCAAGTGTTTTCTCCATTTCCAACGAAAAAAAGACATGAGATGTCTCCCTACCGCTAACCTCCGCCAGCCAATTGTGCAATCTTCGTAGATTGAGCCTGGTGGATCTGCTTGTCATGAAGCCTGAATGGTCTCCATGGATCAGCGGAACAATAACTTTTAACAGCTAGTTACCAGGATCGTGGCCAGCACTTTAGCCTGAACATTCAAAAGCAAAATCGGGTGGTAGGAGTCAAAGCTAGTTCAGGGTTTGCCCTCTTTGTGTATCGCAGTGATAGTCGCACACTGAAGATTTAGAGGCAGCGCCCCCTTATCCCTCGCTTCATGATATAGGTTCAGGAGATGAAGTCCCAGTATGTTGGCATATTTTTCAAAAACATTTGTCTGGGAGACCGTAGGGGGTCCTTCCTAGGTTTAGACCTCACAATGGCAGCTTGCATCTCTGAGAGGTCTATTTCCCCCTCAAGATCCATACGATCCTCTGCAGGGAGCACCGGGGTTGTCACCATTGCTAGAAAATCCCTAATTCCGTCAGCCCCCGGCAGCGGACGCACCCCATAGAACTCCGCATAGTGTCGGGAGAATTCTCACACTATTTGGGCGTCAGTCTCACCGTCGAAGCCATGACAGTTCCCACCCTACGTGTCTCTGCATCTTTCTTGCTTAGCCACACTAGCAACTTGCCTGCCTTATCGCCAGTATCATAGAGACAGTGTTGGGTAGCCAATTGACTCTGTCTCGCCTCTCCCTGGGCATTTCGCGGTACTCCATTCAGAGTTCTTCAATCTGCTGGAGAATCTGCGGAGTAGGCTGACCTTGGTGTGTGGTCTCCATTGACTGCAAGCGGCAGTCAAGGACTTCAATCTTTTCTAACTCATGCCTCTTTTTCTGCACGAGTATATTTTAAGCACGGTCCAGGAGGACCATTTTATATGCCTCTCACAGCGTCAGTGCAGACTCCACAGAACCCTCATTCTCAGAGAAGTGCAGTTCTGTGTCTATTTGTATTTCTTGGGCCATATATACATCGTACATGTCCCAGGCATTCATCTTCTAACCCACTATCTCCACTTGCCTCCTCTTTCCCCCCTGAGACTCAGAGCGAGCTGTCTGACAGCCCCCGTGCTAAGTAGTCTGCGTGGGTTACCACCCCACTTCACCCACCGGGGCGACGACATAATCGAGCCTGGAGAATACCCCATGAACCCCAGAGAAGTAAGAATAATCCCTCTCACTAGGGTGACATCACTGCCAAAGGTATGAGAGCCCCAAAGTAGCCACAAAGCGTACCAAATTTGTATTGCGGGTTCACACTGTCACCTGCCTAGAGCCATCAGAGTCAGGTGCCATGACATCATTGAAGTCCCCCCATTATGTACATTGAGGAGGATGCCTCCATGAGTATGGAGGCCACCTTTTCTAATGTGGAAGCCTGTAGTCAGGGAGGTGAATAGACAATAACCAAGGTAATATCCGTCCTTCCCCACATCCCCTGAACCCCAACATAAGTGCCATTTGGATCTATGCATGTTTGGGTGACCTGGAACGGAGGGGTCTTCTTGATCAATTCAGTTACTTCTCTGGATCCTGAGGTGAATCCCACATGTGCCAGAGTGGTGTATGCACCCCTACTAAGGAATGGGAAGTGCATCCCATGCAGATGAGTTTCTTAGAGCAGGACCACCTCAGGGCGCAGTCTATGTATATATTGAGTCACTAACAACCGCTTCACCCTGTTGCCTAGACCATTTACGTTCCAGAACAATACAGAAAATTGTGTGTCACCCAGGGGCCTACCCTGCAATGTGGATATCATTGTTCTCACAGCTTGATGGATGTCTCACCCTAGAATTGCACACCTCGATACATAGTCTACCTCTCCCAACTAACAATACAATGGAAAAAAAATTAACCCCGTCAGATAAACCCCCTACTCCCTCCCCGCCTCCCACCAATCATCGCGAGCATCTACTCTTTGCAAACCAAACATAACTACCTGCATAAAAAATCTGAGAGGTCTGTCGCCCACTCACCCACCCACCATCGAACACTACACAATGAAAATATAAATTCCACAGTCATTCTCCAGTCACTCCCACTGCACACCCAACTCAAACAAAACAGGGGGGGGCGCACCACAAAGCAAACAAATTGTCTTCATTGTCCCAAAGGTGTTGCTCCTCAGGGCCCTACCAGTCCCCTTCAGAATTAAGAATCCACAGGACCAGCAATGTCTCTGTGCACCAGTTGAGGGTTAGATGCTACACCATCTGAACCACGGCCTTGATTGTCTTCTGTCAACTGTCGGATAGCAGTGTCATTGCTGCTTAGCAAAGAAGGCTGGCTCCTCTATGAAGCCCCTCGCTTTCTGAGTCTGTTGACCCCTCACCTTCAACACGGCCACTAGCACCCCGTGAGAAACTACCCCTAGCTCTCCCAGCCCTGGCTCTTCTCTTCCTTATCGAGCACCAAAGTTTTGGCCTGGCTCCCACTCCCCCATGACCAGCAGCCTCTCTTGGTAGTCCCTGCGATGACCGAAGCTGGGGCCTTTCCTCGAGCCAGTACCAGGCGTCCTCAGGTGTTAGGAAGATATGGGCTTTGTTCTGAAATAGTACTTTCAATTTGGCTGGGAAAAGCAAGATATATTGCAGTTGCATGGAACGCAGCTTGGCCTTCACTGAGTCAACGTCGTCCTCAGCTTTTGGACTCCCAAGAGTAGTCCGTGAACAGCATAATGGTGGAGTCATCGTATTTGATTACTCCTTTTCGGTGTGCCTCATGAAGAATCACGCCTGTTCCTGGAAGTTCAGGAAACCTGCAATTATTGGACGTGGGGGTGCACCAGGTGGCGGTCGACCCATGAGTGCTCTGTGCACTCGCTCAATGATGAAACACATGGAAATGTTATCAGTCGTAAAGGTGAAGCGGAGCCACAGTCCAGGGAGGTCAACCATATTGTTCCCATCAATCTCTTCTGGGAATCCCACCAGTCTTAAATTATTTTGCCGTGCCCGGTTTTCAGCATCATCTACCTTCCATACAAGGTTCTTAGTGATTGCCTTAATCTCAGCTAGGTACTTTCCAAGGGAATGCGTCGCATCCTCAAGCTCAGACACCCTAACTTCTGCTGCTGTCACGCAGTCAGTGATATTGCAGGAGATCCTGTCTCAGGAGTGACACTTCGATCTGGACTTCACCAATCCTGGATTTGGAGGCCCTCATAGAGGTTTGAATCACCACAAGCAGAAATGCATTGTCGGGCAATAAAGAGGCCGAAGAGTCGTCCGGGAGGAGGTTTCAACTGTCTTGGTATATCTATCAACTTTGCCTTGGCGAGGTGGTTTAGGGTTTTCGGGCCAGATGTACGACCCACCAATTTGCGAGTCGCAAATTCCGTTGCATTTGCGACTCGCAATTTGCGACTCGCAAATTGGGATGTACAACAGTGTCTCAGACATTGTTTGCGATTCCTAATGGGGTCTCAAATTGCATGCCTCATTAATATTAATGTGGCAGGCGCAATTTGCGACCCCATTAGGAATTGCTAGCACTCACAGGGATGGGAGCCTGCTGGGGTCAGCAGACCACCATGTCTGTGACTGCTTTTAAATAAAGCAGTTTTTTAAAAAATGTAGCCCGTTTTACTTAAAGGAAAAGGGGATGCATTTAAAAAAAAGAAAAATGAAACTTTTCAGTTTCATTTTTTAAGGGCAGGCAGTGGTCCTTGGGACCACTGCCTGCCCATAAAAAATATTTTTTGACCCATTCACAAACGGGAAGGGGTCCCCTGGGGACCCCTTCCCGTTTGCGAATGGTTTACCACCTACTTGAAGTAGGTGGTAAATTGCGAGTGTTTTGCGACCGCAATTGCAGTCACAAAACATTCATACATACAAATGCGAGTCGCTATTAGGAAGGGACGCCCTTGGCACGCCCGTCCTAATAGTGAGTCACAAACCTCATTTTGCAAATTGGCAAAATTTACCGATTCGCAAAATGAGGTTTGTACATGGCCATGCCCTAAATTGTGGTCGCAAATGGGCCGATTGCCCGTTTGCGACCTCAATTTAGGTTCATACATATGGCCCCATATCTTTTTCCATTGTGAAATAGGAGCAAAGTCACTCACAAGAACTTTCGTTGCCACACCTGATATGAAGGCATGGGGGACAGGGGGGGGTGAGGGGAGAGTAGTCCGCAACTAATCTCTACTCTGAAGCAACAGTGTCCAGTACTCACCCCTCTGCTGCAATCTCCAAGGTCTCCACCCAGACAGAGAGCTAGAGGGCCAGAGGAGAAGACCCATGTTGATCAAAGGTCCGCACTGCAGTTCACAGTATCACCAGGTTCGCCTTTTTGGCAAGCACTACAAGTGCAGGGAAGTAGAGCAGGCTGGGACCCCCGCCTCCGTGCATCCACCCCCAAGCAGGGCACTGTCCAGGGTCCCGCTGTCAATGTTCACGCTGCGGAGGGAGAGAAGGAAAGGGAGGGGGGGCTGATGAAACCAATCAAAGGCCAACCCTCCAATTCACAGGGGGAAAGGTGGGGGAATCAGCAAAAAGGGGCCCCTTACCACCACCGCCCAGATGTCAGGAGCTCAGTCAGGTGTCTCAGTGCTAGGAGCTCCCAGGGCCCAGGCCCCTCACAGGCACGCCTAGGCATGCTGTGACCGGCAAGGCCTGTGCCTCCTGGCCATTAACTTCAAGCACGACTTCGACGCTGCAGCTCCCACATCACGCTGGAGCAGGCCCCACATAGCTCCTTGTAGCTGTAGAAATGCTCTGCTCCACGACCACCTCAGGAGCTAAAGCAGCTCCCCCAGGGGCCCAGCCCCATGCAGCCTCTTCAGGGGCCGCCGAATCGTGCAGGGATCACTTTACTAGCCGGCTACAACCCAGCCCTCAGATCCCCCCGCACTTGGTGCCCCACTTACACACAGGCCATCGTTGTCACCAGCAGCTGGGGGGAGCAAATGAGGAGGGGGCACAAAGCAGGTGCAAGACCTCTTGCACCCCAGGGTGCACACCAGGAAGGTAGGAGGGGGCCTCATTGCTTGTCTCGGCTGGGCTGGATAGAGTCAGCCTCGCTCTTGGGATCGAATACGTCACTTCCTGTCAGAAGTAGCAGGTCAATAAACAGCCACCGTGATCATTCCAGGACTGCAACAATCATCCTAGGGTGCACCCCCATCATCTCCAGGCACAGTCCATGCCATTTGAGGGACCGAAGGGTCCAGTGCAACAAGATTCATACTGGATTTTCTGGGGCCAGACGGAGCTCTGCGAGGAAGCGTCTAGCCTGCCATCTTGCTGGCCACTGTTTGGTAAACCCATTGTTGATTGTTCTGGCGACTGATACCATGAGCCTTCCTCAAGGTAGTCCTCATATCTATCATTAGTTTCAGAATTGCACTGGAGCTCAAGATATATACCATGCAAACTGATGTTAACCTACTGTCCACAGACATATAAACATACAAGAAAGAGTTGGTACAGTAAAAATGGAGCTGCATGAGGTCAAGAGCAAGGTGAAACAACATAGAGCATGAACAGTGTTACTGAGGATTACTATCCTTTTAAGTATCTTTAAAAAGGTTGAAGTCCCCAAAATTGACTTTTCACTGAGTGAATGTAGATTGTTGAAACCCTTGGCTCAGCTTTCTTTTCATTTGGAGGGTATGAAGGGTTTTGGGCCCACCTTTTCAGCTAAAGGCCCAGACAGGTGCAATGACATCCAGCATCCTCAACTATTGTGACTGGGATACCATTTTTGCAGGCAGTGAGGGCTTGATTTCATATGATTTTGCATTAGCTGTTCAGAAACAAGGAAAGAGCTTTGACAGTGCTGAAAAAAGAACTGGGAGATCTGGTTCTAAAATATTTTGATGCTTATTATTCCTAACTTTAAAGTCAGGGAAGTTCTGGCATTTTCTATCAACAGAAGACATCTGGGAATGGCTGAATTGATGGAAGGCCTATGACCAAGGAGGACCAACTGCAAGGATGAGGCATCAAATGTGTTGCCTGAAGCCAGGTCCTGATGGAAGGGTGCTGAGTGTGGATCTTAGAGAAGATTCAGGGAAATGGGCACACATACCGAAGAAACAAATGCACTGTTATGAGCAGTGGTGAATGAGTGATTGAGACTAGAGGCCAGACATCCATCCAAGAAGATTCCCGGCATTGATTCTAAACAATGTGGGCCCTATTGCCAAACTGCACTTTGTAGAACATTTAGTAGTACTACAAAAGTACTATTCACATACTACAACATTCTAATCACACTCCCACAGGTGTAAACATATTCACCCCAACTTAGCCTATATTTCTATGGGAAGATTTAGTATTTAGGGCCTGATTATGATGTTGATCGGAAAGCCTCCAACTGACAGTTGGATTCTCCTAGACCGTGTTGGGACCCATCCGCCCGACTCGGTCGGAAACATTTCCGACCGACCAATTACGATGCTGGCAGTTGGAAGGGGAACCGTTCAGTCATTCCGAATCGGTTCTGACCAGCATTCAGAGAATCTGAGTCGGTCCGAGCCGATTCATACAGCTCAATGGACAGCGTTTCTGACCGACTGATTACGATGTCGGATTCCGACAGCCTTTCCGACTCGGTCTGTCCGACACGAAACGGCTGTCGGAAACTGACTTTGGGGGCCCCTAGTAGGCCCCCCTTCATCTTGAGGCTTCCGGTTTGGGGTCGAAGGGGTACCCAAGGGACCCCCCTGTAAAACCATGCACAGGGTGGCAGGCACCATCGGGTGCCTGCGACAGGGTGAAAGGTTTTCCGCAGACACCCATTTTCCCCATAGGAGCCTGTGTTGTCAGTCGGAACACAGGCTCTCATTGAAGTCAATCGGAGTCCTTCCGAACGGTGTTCGGAAGTATCATAATCAGTCGGGAGGAACTGCCGACCGCGAGTCGGTCTGAACCGAATCCGACAAGGAGTAGGGTGGTTTAGTTTTTGACCAACATCGTAATGAGCCCCTTCGTAGTAAATGTGGGGGAGACCAGGGTGAGTGGTGGGTAATGGGAATATCGCCTACAAAATGGGAGGGGTAAGGAGGGGTTTTGGAAGGGACATGCAAATACAAATACTCACCCTCCCACAAAAGAACAAGTCAATTGCTATTCAGAAACTACACATCTAAAGTAACAAAAGGCCACAAACCAGTTGTAAATGTACTCCAGCCCAGCCTTTGAGTAAGTCTAGCATCACACATGGCCACTCACAAGTACAGCAACACAATGCTATAGAAAAAGGCATGGGTTAAAACAGAACCCTTTAGGAAATAATATTAAATTAAATTAATTTATTTAAAGTATTTAAGCATTTACATAAATGTACTTTAATGTTAAAAAGTTATATAGAAATAAACAGTTTTTAATTTAGAAATGAATGAAATTTTATTGTTTAAAACATAGATTAATTATAATGAACTCTATACAGTACGTTTATTACATTGATGTAATTTTATTGCAATAAATAAATATAAGAATCTCACTTTAGGTGAGATTTTTTTAAATCATTAAATATATAGTTAGATTCATTAAATATTTAAGTCAAAATTAAGGTGCAGTTGGTGGAGACATGTAAGTGTACATTTTGTGGCAATCTTACACTCAGAAATGATGACTAACCAAAAGTAGTAAATTTAGTAGAAAGCATAACAGTACATTCACATGTATAGATTTGCTCATGTGCGCATTTGCCTTGGTGAATAGGTCCCTACATGTTTACCTGCTGAGTACTCTGGGTAGAGCTATGCCTCTCTAATCTTTTTAACAGCTACTACCACAGTTTACAGGATTATCTAGGCATTCTGTTCTCTCAATTTAGTTGTTTTGATCGGTGGGAGATCAAGATGAAATGGCAGGATGTTGTGGGCACTGCCATTGCTAGCACATTGGAAACTGATGAGCGGGAAGGAAATGGTGGCATGATGAAGAAGGTGGAATGAGTCAATGGGTAGCAGAATTTTAAAAAGACCGGGCGCTCAACTTCGACACTGACAAAATTGAGTGTCTTATTGTAGGATGTTAACAAATTATGAAATAGGTTTAACCTGGATTGCTCACTCAATTTTTGCATAGTCAAAACTTGTCATAGTTCTTTTCTAGGAAATCAAGTTATCGAAAATTAGTGCCAGTTTGTGGCAAGGCGGAGGTATTATTTACTGGCTCATGCAAGCTGTACCAGAAGATCGGGAGTATGTGTGTGTAAAGCCTTCCCTTTAATTGTGTCTCAATAAGTTTTAGACCATTCTTAGTTAATGTGCCGATTTGTCTGGTTAATTCCAATAGCGAACAAAACTCCTCCACGCCAACTAGTTATACGACCCCCAGCAAATGTCAGCTTTAGAGAAGTTGCCATCCTCTGATTTTTCTTTGCATATTATAGCACTTTAAAATGCAGTTTTGCACTTTGTCTTGTATGGTGACGAGCAACAAGTAATCTCTTTTTTGCACTGATTGTCACCATTGGATTAATTTGGGAGTGAATAAGCAGAGATAATAATGATAGAGAGTATCTTGAGTCACCAAATATTTGATTTTGTTAGTGCACTTTGACTCGTTTGTTTTCTACAGGACTTACTGTCTGTTATGTGTTATTGTCGGGTACCAGACTCACTTGCAGATAACTGGTCTGTCTGTTTATACACCTCGTACACTCCAGAGTCTAGGAGGTGCATAGACAGAGTTCAGCCTTGACTAAACTAGGAACTTTGCTAGCTAATTCTCCTGATTCTATCCATATCAAAGGGGGCTTTAATTGATGACCTGTGATGGTACAGACAAAAATTTCTGGAGGTGAATTCTCTATTGCGTTTTACTAATGTTTATTCCATTTCAAAGAGTCTGGTGGATGTGTTGTGGTTAAAACATGAGAATGATAGGCAAAACTCCTTTAGCTCAAGTGGGGCCACAGCCAATTCTCAAGAATAGACTATGTTTTCGTTACTTATAGTGATGAGCCCCCATTTCAATTGGCGGAGTTTCTGGCTAGAGGGATAGTGGACCACTCGCCACTAAACACATTGGAACTGTAAGGCCTATGAAATACCTATGTAAGGTGATTGTAGACTTTACCAAGAATATGAGGGATGGCTAGAATTCCAGGTCACCTTGTGAAAACTTTTAAGTTAGTTCTTTGGAGACCAGCAGCATGTTGATATTGGAACTAGAAGATTAAGAAATGCAATCAGATATTTCAAGACTTTTTCTGGTGCAAAGTCATACAAAGTGACACAAACCAGTGCAAAGTCTTGGTACAGTGTTTACTTTCCAGCACCATTTTTTGATGTGAAATGTAGCCCTTAAAGTAATGCAAATAGCACTTTGTGGTGCTTTAAGCTACTTTGCGTCAAGGGGGTGTCCCATGGTTGGTACATGGGTGTTCTCACGCTGCCCCCCTTAGTTTTTGATACAAATAACTTTTTACTAAAACTGTTAGCCAGGGATTTGTGCCAAAAATAATGCCTTCTTGAGGCATGCTCTAGGTAGGAGAAATCTTTTTTTTTTACAATCAAGATTTTATTGTTTTTAAACACAATCCACAGCATTACATGAAATACAGTACTGTCACATGGGATGAGTGTCCAGTCAATCCTACATTTCAACTTGGTAAAATAAAACATTAGCTTAGCCCATGGTATGGCATCCACCTCTCCCACACCTTTTTATGTTTCTGGGAACACCCCTTTGAAACATAAATGGGATCTTCTTGTTTGGCACACCAGTCCATCGCTGTGTTCCAGCTGGCTTGAGGAGGAGGGTATGAGAAGTCCAAAACTTAGCAATGTTTCTCTTGGCCAATATTGTGCAGATCCCAATAAGGGTGCAGTTTCCCTTGGCTCCCTCCACATCTTCCATAATACCCAACAATGGCACCTGCAGAGAAGGTTCTAATGATATCCCCAACACTTTTGATAGAGAATCAAACCCAGCCCTCCAATAATGCTTTGTTGTGGAACATTACCACACCACATGGAAAAAATGAGGGCATGGCTTCAGACAGTGAAAACAAGTCTGTGCCTCTAGGTTACCCGCCCGCCACAATCTCAACAGGGTGAGGTATGCAGTATGGAGATATTTAATTTGGATAAGTCAGAGACTCAAGAGAATAAGAAGTATCCTGGTAGACATACAAGATCTCTCCAGTCTGAGTCGTCCAGTGGTCCTAGCCAACCCTCCCACCGGGCCCGTAATACCGGAAATGATCCAGAGAGTTGTTCACGAAGGGTTTGTATAATTAGGCTATCCCCCCTGCACTAATGGGGCCCATGAGAGTCGCCACCAATACAACAACTTGCCCGACTTCTCCTCTCATTCAAACACCCTCCCCGTCAACGCCATCCGGCATTGACGGGCCTCATCAAGGGAGCGCTGTCTCAGAGACTCTCTTTCAAGCACAAGGTGGTACCGCTCCTAGGAGAAATCTTTTAATTTCTTCAAGCTTTTCACATATTGTCTATGTATAGTATTTTGTACTGGAAGTGAACTCTTCAGGAAAAAACTTGTGCTAGACATCACACCCTTCTTCAAACAATGCAATACTATAAAAAGTCATGTTTAAGTTGGGTGAGCAGTGAGTTATACCTTTTTCGTAATATCTTAACAACTGGTGCCTGAGCTTATGTCACACAACAAACAATATCTCTACCGTCCCCCAGACATTGCAATGCTCTGTCAAATTCTTGGCAAAAATGAAATGTGTGCAAAATGTAGTGCATAGTGAAAAATGTGTAATCAGTAAACCACATTCTGCATAATTTAGCAGTATGATGTTGGAAAATCCGTGATTGAAAATGTGCATACAATTGTGTTGAAAGAAAACATCTCCTGGCTGATCCTTGCTTCGAAAACTGGATTCCCTTTACTGTTGTTATCCTTCGTTCTAAAACGCATGATAATCAAATAACTATGGTACCTCGTTACCTCAGAATAATCTAAAAAGCTTGAACCGTCCCCCTCCTCCCAGCACGGCTTAGAAGTAGCATAAGTGATCTTTGGTAGCCTGACGGATCAGTGTACCTGACCTTCATTGTTGTTAAGAGTTTGCTTAGCTCTGCCATCCCGAATAGTACGAAATTGAAGTAGTTCGGAGTTTGATTGGACAGATTTACCCAGGATAGATGGATTTTCTATAGCAGGGACATTTCAAATGTGGCCATAGTAGAATCTGGTATTCTTAAGCTTGTACGTGCTACACGTAAGGACGTAATTAAAGTTTTCCTACTAAGGTAGCTGTCTTTGGCACAGGAAAAATGCTAACATTACTTATACAGTAAATGGATTACAGCACTGTGATTTTGCAGGGTTTTTTAACCGCTTGACGAAAAGGAGTGCAAATGGGGCACATTTTTCATAAGTTAATTTAGAGGTTTTTGGCACTCTTCATCTGCTAACGCATATGCTGTTTCGCTGGCAGTTTCTCTAACAAACATATTTCACACACTTATTGCTACTTCACACATTTGGGATTTTGGTTAGTTATGAATTTTCTTTTTGTAATAAACTGCTAGCGTCTCTCATGATCTATGGTGATCTGCTTTTCTAAGCAAGTGTCGCCAGGAGAGTAGATCACTTTGTTTATGTTCTCATAGCGCCACCAGCCCTGCATAGCGTGGCCTTTCATTTGGAGAACCTGTTGTAAAAGTCAGTTACTTTGTTACTTCTTAAATATGAAAATAAGGCATCAACTTATTACTTTCTGAAATTAGTTGTAGATTATACGTTGTGCAAAACTGAAAAATGGGTAATGCAATCATCATATAAACATTGTAATAAATAATTAATAATGTAGAATACAGATTGAACACAAGTTAAATACAAATTTTGCCTGCTTGGAAGATTGAAGTTAACATTCATTTAATTCCAATTCACTATCAAGTTCATAATAATAGGCCACTGCATCAAAACTTTTCTAGAAATACTACCCTAAAAAGATGGAAGAAAAACATTTAGGGGCTGATTATGAGTTTGGCGGTCCATTGGACTGCCAAACCTGTGGTGGCGATCCTTGGACCTCCAGACTCACAGTCCACTCGTTGTATTATGATTACGGCAGTGGGACCTCCACAGGCCTGCCGCAACCGTCAGTGATCATGTATCCCGCGGCAGTGGCGCAGCAGTAAGAGGCCCTAATATGCTGGCGGCGCCCCTGAGCATATAAACATTTTCCTCACTGCCACAGTTTTCATGGCGGTGAGGCTGCCATGAAAACTGTGCCAGAAGAGGAAACAATGGGGGCCCTACAGGGTCCCCTGTTTCCTCCCGCCATAGGGTGCTTGCAGGGGGACACATGTTGTGACCCCTGTGTGCATTCACCCCCTTTCCTGCATGGCATGGGCTGCACGGCCTTTCACCCTCCCATTGCGGTGCCTTTTCAATGTGCACCGCTGTGGGACTGCCAAAGCACCGCCTGCTAGATATCAGGAAACACCCTAATCTGGCGGGCAGTGTCAGTACGGCTTTGGTGATATGGGAGCGGGGCACTGGCGTGGTGGCCCACTCCCACACCGCCAAAGTCATAATTAGGCTCTTAGTCAAGGACAAGGGGGAGACAATCAAGATGAGACTATAGATAAAATCAAGTTCTTTTGAAGATGTAAGTCTTTGTGACTCTGTCAGGCCCTAGAAATTATTCTAAAAAGTCCTGTTTGCCTGATACCATCTAGACTAGGACAAGCTGGACCAAAACTCTGGATAGAGGCTGCCACAAAAGACCCTTGCAGTTAACTGCCCAGTATGGCCGAGCTCAGCCTCTGGGTGTCAGCACTGGTGACTGCAAGACTGCAGCCACCTCGCACCTTTTGAAGGTGGAAGAACACTGAAATTAAACCCCAGCAGTGACCAGAGACGCCTTGCCAGGGAGCACTGGAGCAGTGAGATTGGAGGAGGGACACCGACAGGGGCAGGAGAGGCCACCGACGAGGAATGAGACTCAGAAGAGGGAAAATGGCCAAGGCGTGGCTCTGGTTGGAATGTCATGGGGCCCACTGTCGTACCTGTGAACAATCCTTGCTTTGCTCCCAAGAGGTTGCAGGGGCTACAGATTACAAAGAAGGAGGCTGCTGTGGGGCGAATTCAGCAGCTTGAGGACAGCCGTGGTGTTTCCCCACATGTGGTGGCCTGATACCGAGGACTTGGCAAAGCAAGGGGAGAGGCAAAAGCCACAAGAGACTAGTGACAAGAAGGCTGCAGAGATTGCAAGCTGTTGTCCTGAAGATGTATGTGGCGCTGCCCTGCCAACGATTAGCCTGATATTAGGAATCAAGCTGAAAAGCAAACTGCCCCTACTGGAAAGATTGATCTGATGCGTTGGGGGGGAGGGGTACCACTGCTAGTCCTGAAATATGAGGTAGCTGGAGCAGAGCAGGAGTCCCACCATTGCTTAATTTGAGCCGGTGGTTTCAAGTGCTTGGCACCAGCACTTACATCTCAACACCTGCACTAATGACAGTCTACCACAACGTGGTACTGTCTGTCTAGTTTTGAGAAGAGCTCAACAACAGTGTTTATTATTTCAATATACATTAAAAATGAATAATACTTGCCATAACACTTGCTGTACAGGTAATACTTGTAGCTTTGGGTGGCCTGGAATAGTCTGAATGATCACACTTAAAGGAGTGTAATGGTTAGTTACGTTGGTATCGTCATTGGCAGCGCTGGCAGCGGCAATGAGTGGTGCAAGCTGCAGTGGTCTCATGAGAAGGGCCCTGGCAGTGACTTTGTTTACAAATTAAGCACTGACCACTGAAGCTGCACAAAAGGATGTTGCTAAGTGATGAGGAGAGTGGAGAACACTGACCAGCCAAAGCAGATCACAAATGCGGCCTAGAAAGGTGAGATGTGTCTGACTCGCTCCCTGACTCTGGTTCTATAGAGATTGAACTGAGGGTGTGAAGAGGAGGTGGGAACTCCCATCGGACGTAGACAACTGAATATACCCTGACTGGCAGCATGGATCCCATTGCTGTGTGACGCTCGTGGGGTGGATAATTGAACTGCTACATAGGCTGGAATTGAGCTGTGATGTGACCTATGGCATTGGTACTCGCTTTGATGTGTTGCCACCACCCATGGGTGACAGGGCCTTAAGATCGATATTCGCCCCTGTGAGAATCGCACCCAGTGCAGAGAGGCCACAGGACTGGGTTGCTAAGGACAGTAAGATTCAACAATAGATGGTGCTGACCAGCTGCCTGGGACCTGCAAAACATCAGCAAACATGGTAATGTTCAAGACGGGGAAGACTTCCCAAGCAAACAAAATAGTCCAATACGCATCAAACAAGGCAAACACAGATGAACGTTCCCCTCCTGCCTAGGCTGAGAGAGAAGCATAGGAACCTCTTACGTCAGACTTAATAAAATCCATAAGAGATTCACATCAGGTGCTGGAACATACAATAGATGCTGTATAAACAGAAATTGCATTGATAAGAGTGGATCTCAGGAAATTCGCCAACCGACCTAAGGAATAAGAGAATGAGATACAGTCATTCACAACTGATGTCTCTGAGCTACGCGCCACAATGATTAAGCTCTAGGAGACTGGGTGGATCCAGGAGACGAGAGTTGAAGAAAGGGTGGAGAGCCTGATGGCTGAGCTCTTCATAGGGCTGGATCTTGGGCACCACGAAACCAAATTAGTTCTCAAAGGTCTTGTCTATGAAGAGGGCATGTAGAGCATTAAAGTTACTGCTGAGATCTGGTGCATCATAAACAGCCATAGTGGCCAGATTCTTGAATTATTGCAATATAATCACCATCCATCAGGGGGCCAGGCAAAGTGGAACAGTACAATATGAGGGCCTGACAATCCAAATCTACCCAAATTATACATGTCTGGGGCACTGCGACAGCAAATCTTTTGAGGCAGTGAAGAGGAGACTTCATGACGAGGAACTGGAATACATAGTGCTCTTACCAATCAAGCTGAAAGTGAATCAAAGACAAAACAACAAATTTTTCAGCTCTGCATAGTGCGTCTTGGATTGGCTGGATGGACAACTGCAACACCACTCACAGGAAGGTCTGGGGTCGCTCATGCTAGAAAAGGGGTCACAAAAGGCTAGGTCAACAGCAACCTCTCCAGAGTCATTATATATCCCAATGGGACGCTGTGGATTGAACCCTGTAAGTTAACATTTTTTTTTTAACTTTATTTATCATTTTCACAAACAGTAGTCTTTAACACATTGTCACTTTACAGTTGCAACTAGGTCACATAGTAAAAACAAAATGCTGATAGATTCACTTACTACAATCGTCGTAATTGTATAGCATGCATAACTGTCAAGAGTAAAAGGTACATTGCCATGTCCGGGTTGCACATGCCAGTTGCCTCTAGACTATCTTACAACAGGTGGGTAATTCCGTTCCACTCCCCCGCTAACCATTTGGTGGCAGATTAGGCTACAACTGTGGTTGGGTATGTGGTGTAGAGTGGGGGATATTGGAATGTAGATTGTGAGCCTACAAACGCAGTATGATGCGCGGACCAGTTAAGTGGGGACTTGAGATCGTGTATGTCTGGTCTCTAGAGATGTAGGAGTAGCTCCTTCATTCCAAGCATTGGCCCAAGTCACAAACGCGGCCCATATGTCCCTGGGCCTAGATGTCGTAGGCATCAGGTCCCAATATGCGGTGAGCATCTCCTGGCAGTAGGTAATGTCGTGTAACCATGTGTCCACTTTGGGTGCTCTTGGCGATCCCCAATGTATTGGAATGCAGCGTTTGGCTAGGAGGAGCATCATGGCGGAAATACGACCAGTGCCTGGAGGTGCCCCAGCCACATGCCCTAGTAGTGCCGTCAGTGGAGTGCAGTCCAAACGGAAGCCGGTAACCTCATGGATGATATCGAATGCCTCGACCCAGAATTGTGAGACGGGACAGCATAACCATGCTAGGTGCAGAAAGGACGCTTGTATGTCGGCGCACCTCCAGCACTGAGTATCTGGTTTTAGGCCCATTTTATGTAACTGCACAGGTGTACGGTATAGTCTGTGTAAGTACTTAAAATGGATTAGCCTCAGTTTGTAATTGGGAGATAGATATTTAAGTTGGGAGCAGCAGTTGTTCCTCAGTGGGAGGTGGGTCTAGGTCCGCAGTCCAAAGCTCCTGAGCGCTTGGTGTAATGATCGGTGAAGTGCGTTGTGTAGTATTGTAGATGCGCGTGACCAGTTTCTTGGGTGATGGATTTACTAACATGCCCTCCAACGTTGCTAGCGGTGGTGGTGCGGAAGGGAAGGAGGCGTGTACGTGCCTACAGTTGGCCCTAAGTTGATAGTAAAGGAATAGTTCTAGGATAGGGGAGCGTGCGCCTTCTGGGTGCTGTGGACTGGCAAGAAACACATTATCTGGATAGAGGTCGGCAAAGGAGGTTAGTCCCATCTGACGGGCACGATGAATAGAGCCAGCGTCTTGTAGTGGGGGTAAGCTGGGGTGGAATGCCAGCGGCACTGACGGGCCGTATAGTAATGGGACCTTCGCACGTCTTCTGAGACCCTCCCAAGCCCAGCACAGCGTCTCCACTGTATTTATCTCTGCATTTGGTCGTTTGTAGGTGTGGTATATGGCAGCTGTCAGCGGGGCAGGGAAGGCGACATCCTTCTTGACCGCAACATGGGGCTGAAAGGGAGTGGGGTGGAACCAGTAATGGAGGTATTGAGCTTGTGCACTCAGAGCATAGAGCTTGAAGTCTGGCGCTCCAAGGCCTCCCTGAGCTAATGGTAGCGTCAAAACCTCCCATGCAATACGCGGTTGTTTCCCCGCCCAGACGAGGGACACGAGAAGAGAGCGCAAACGCTTGAAAAAGGCCTGTGTACGAGGGAGAGGGATATTGACGAACAAGTAGAGGCGTTTGGGCAGAATTATCATTTTAGCAATTGCTATCCTGCCAGCCAGAGACAGCGGCAGTTTAACCCATATGGCCAATTTACTTTCTAGCCAGGTAATGAGCCGACCATAGTTCAAACTCCAGATCTCCTGCATCTCCCTGCAGAGCCATATCCCCAAGTATTTGACCGCTCCATTCGCCCAGGTGAGGGGAAAACTCCAAATTCAGCGCGATTGGGGCCGGTGTTAGAGCAAGGAGCATAGATTTGGTCCAGTTAACCTGTATTCCCGACATGCCTCTGAATAAAAGGATTTCGCATAGCACTGGGTTAAGATTGGTCTCGGGTTCGCGTATGTATAGCGTGATATCATCTGCATATGTTGAAATAATCAGTCCCCTATCCGAGAGGCCAAGTCCTCTATCAGAGTGATGTTGGCGCATTCTGGCAGCGAGGGGCTCCATAGCTATCGCAAATAGCAGGGGGGAAAGGGGGCACCCCTGCCTGGTGCCACGTGAAATGGGAAACGGGTCTGATATCAGGCCATTAACCTTGAGCCTGGCAGTCGGGCGGCTGTAGAGTAGTTGAATAAGCTTCAAGAAATTGGCACTTATGCCAATCCTGGGAAGTAGGGTAAATAGGAACGGCCATTCAAGGGAGTCGAATGCTTTGGTTGCGTCTAAGAATGCAGAGAGGGCAGGCAGACTTGGGTCAAGATGATGAAGGATTGCGAAGAAAGTACGCAAGTTATGCGAAGTGGATCTGCCCGGGATGAAGCCGGATTGGTCCGGTCTGGCGACAATAGGGAGCAGTGGTTGCAATCTGTTGGCAAGCAATTTGGCCAATATCTTAGCGTCTGTGTTGATGAGTGAGAGGGGGCGGTAGGAGTCGCACTTGTTTGCCGGACTGTCCGGCTTTACGATTGTGATTATTATAGCTTTGCGCATCGTTGGAGGAAGACAGACGCACTCAAGGGATTCCTGATATATGGCCAGCAAATAGGGAGCAAGTTCCGCAGCGTACGTTTTATAGAATGACGCCGGTAGTCCGTCCAACCCAGGCGCCTTGTCCCTTGGCAGGCCGTTGATTACTTGGGTGATATCTTCTGCTGTGAATGGCTTGTCTAGGTATTGGCGGTGGGAATCGCTGAGCCAGACCAACGCAATAGAATCTAGGTAGGCTTGCAGCTCAGGGTGGGGGCTGGTTTGTGTCGCTGTGTAAAGGGAAGTGTAAAATTGTCTCAATCTGTCTAGTGTGGCCGTCTGCCCCCGAACTGGATTGGAATCCTTATCTATAAGCTCAGCGATACAGGAGGAATTGCGGTGTTGTTTCAGTGTTTGGGCTAAAGCTCTGCCCGGACAATCTCCCTCCCCATATCTGCGAACTCCAGCATTTTTACCCAGGAACTTTATTTCACAAGTTGCTTCCTCATCATATTCGGAGATTTTAGCAGGGATAGTAGCTAAGTGGGCTGGTAGACCAGTGCGATGATATAGTGACTCCGCTAGATGTATCTCGCTCTCTATCCTTACTAAAGTTGACTTGATAGATTTTAATACCCCGGATTGTGTGGCTATGCAAGTGCCACGGATGACCGACTTAAAGGCTACCCACAGTGTGGAGGGGGAGTCTACCGACTTTTCATTCATGGCAAAATATTGCAGGAGTTCTTCTCGTACCGCTTCCTTGAATACTGTGTCGTGTAATGCATGCGGTGGCAGGCGCCAGCTAAAAGCGCGTGTTGCAGTTAGTGGTATGGTCCAGGTGAGCAGCACCGGAGCGTGGTCAGACAGGGTACGTGGCATGTGTTTGGTGCTAATGGTCCAGGAGGCTATGTCCCGTGAAATTAACCAGTAGTCGAGTCTAGACCATGCGTTGCGACAAAAAGAACTGCACGTTTCCTCTCTGGTGTCCGGGTGCCAGGAGCGCCAGATGTCCACCAATCAATATTCCTGCCCAATGGAATTAAGCATGTGCGAGGTCTTAGGGTTTAGTTGTCGGGAAGTCCCTACTCTGTCCAGGGAGTCCTGCATGACTGCATTGAAATCACCGCCCCAGGCTACCGTGTCTGCACCCAGGAACGTGATCTTGGACCAAAGGTTTCAAATAAAGTTGGGTCGTCTACATTGGGCCCGTATACAGCAGCTAGAGTCATTGGAGTCGTGTGCAGAGTGCCTTGTAGGAGGACAAAACGGCCTTCAGGGTCGAGGACCGAGGTGGTGGTAGTCCAGCCAACATTTCGTCGGATCAGGATAGCAGTTCCGCGGGCATAATTAGAATAAACTGCTGAGTGAACCTCCCCCTAGTATCTGTTGTGTAGCTTAGTATCGGTCGCGCATTGAAGGTGGGTCTCTTGCAGGAAGCATATGTCAATTTTATGTCTGATCAGATAGGCGTGAACAAGTCTTGCCTTTCTGTAATTGTTTAATCCGCGAATGTTCCATGTTAAGAACGTTACATTTGTCATTTGTAGTGATCGGAGGAGAGATACATGAGCCCCAGGTACGCTACCGGCCGTGTGCTTATGGACAGGCGTGTGATATCGTTAACCAAACTGGACAGACGTGTAGAGCAGAGCGAATAATTGCTTCGAGTGTGTGGTAAAGTGAATAGGCTTAGCGGCGTGATAGTGACCATAAGAACGTGAGTTAACAGAAGTGATACCCCACCCCCCCTCCACCCACACCAACCCCCCAACTAGGTTGAGAATCCCTCCCCCCCACCCCAACAGACCCGTGAAAGAAACAAACATTGAGAACCGTGGGAGATCTCTCTGTGGTGGCGTGGGTTACAGGCGAACTGCCCTGCACAAGTGACAGGGTGGCCGGGTTGACTAGAATCAACACAGGAAGCATACTTTGATAGGTGACAAAGGAGCCATAAGTGTGGCGCTGAACAGAGCCGTATTGCAACTACATTGTGAGCCATTAACAGTGGTACAACTCAGTGCAGAAGAAGCATCATAAGACAGCCAAACATAATCTCGTTGTTAGTCATTGTCGCTGTGTCTGTCCGTTGCTTCAGCTTGTTGGGATGCACGGAGCGGCTGCTTTCTAGAGCAAATGTGTTTTGCAAACTTAAGAGTAGATTTGGAGTCTGTGATAAAGTGTGCTTGGCCATCATACGAGATTTTCAATTTCGCTGGGTAGAGCATGGCGTATGGAATTTCAGCACGCTGTAAAAGGTGCTTGGTGGGGAGGAATTCTTTGCGCGCGGCCTGGACCAGAGGGGTGAAGTTCAGGAAGATAGATATGTTATTGCCTTGGTGGTGAATAGGTCCGTGTTCTCTGGCCGTTTTTATTATCAAGTCTCTGTCGCAGTAGTTTAATAGCTGCGCTATTATGGGTCTAGGCGTGCCTCCGACCCATAATGTGGCTTAGGTCCAAGTGATCTGTGGCTTAGGTCCAAGTGATCTGTGCGCACGCTCCACCACAAAAATCGTAGAGAGCCCAGTCGGAAAAAGGTCTCACAGCAGGTCTTCTACATAGGGCTCCATTCTTGATATGGCGGTGGTCTCTGGTATTCCGGCTATGCGAAGGTTGTTGCGCCGGGAGCGCGCCTCTAAGTCCTAATTTTTGGCCTTGATCAGTGTGAGGACTCGTTCCATGTTGAGGAGGTGTTCTTTAGAGTCAACCTGGTATTCGTGTTCCTCCGTCGCGCGGTTCTCCAGGGCCTGGTCTCATGTAAATCGACTTGACTCTTTACCGTGTCCAACCTGGAGGTAAGCACGTCTAGTTTGGTGTCCATGGATCTTAGACTAGACCGGACCCCCAGCATAATGGTGCGCAAATCGTCATCCTGCTTATCATTACCTTGAGTTGGTTCATTCTCTGGTTCCGAACTGGTGTCTCGTGTTCTGGTGTGGCGCTTGTTTTCAAATGGCAATTTGGACTGCTTGGGGTCGTTTTTCCCCATGGTGAGGGTAGAGCGTGTTGTCTGAGCCCAGAGCCAAGCTGACCCTCCGCTCCGCCGCGTCGTCGCAGTCTCAAGGTATCTGGCTGATTACAGAATGCACGTGATCCACTTCAATTTGAGCGCAGCTGTGAGTGTGCCTGGATTGCGAATGCACCAGGGGGGACGAGAGCCGGCAACCGAGGTCCAACCAGGAAGGGTAACGGTCGCGCTGCGGCTCCAGCAACAGCTGAGGGCCAAGCTGCCGGGGACCGCCACACCCCCCTCACCGTCCCAGCCAGCACTCAGCAACCGCTCCCCCCCTCTGTGCTATGCCCCTGGGCCCACGGAGTCGCGCGCCAGCGCGCAGCGAGCAGCGAGCAGGAGTCCCCACCAGCAGGGAAAGCAGTAGTTCTATACCCCAGTGCAAGGGGAGGCCCCACCCGCCCACTCAGCAACAAGCATCTCCCTGGGCACAAGGCCTACTCACGTGGTCGCAGGACATTAGTGTCTGGTCCGCCAAGCAGGTCCGCCGGTCCGGGCAGGCACAGATGGAAGCGTGCGCGTCTTCACACCGGTCTCCTCTGTAGGTACTTGCCACTCCCGCCGTGGCCTCATGTGCGGGCCCTGCCTCACCACTGCAGGTGCTGTTGTGGTCAGAAAGACGTGTGCGGACTCGTCCGCTGGGGCATCCGCTTCTTGGTTCCCGCGAAATCTCCCGGCCTCGGCTCCCAGTTTGTATCGTTGGGCAGCGCGCCAATCGCGGCACGCCTCCGCAGTGCGCCGGCCAGGTAATTACCGCATGTCCTGCGGTGCGCAGCGCCGTTGGGCAGCGAGGGCTTCCCCTGCACCGTCTCGAGGAGCACCAATAGGTAGGGGTAGCCAGGGGATGGCAGCAATGCAATGCGGCCCAGGGGTACGGTGAGTGTTGAGCCGCGAGGCGCCGTCCCGGGCTCCGCAGCGGTGACTCAGCCACACCTCTGACCGCGATGCCGTAACTTCGATCGGAACATCCGCCCTGGGTCTCGGATCAATACAAGAAAGGGATGAGCGTGTCCCTCGCAGTTTGTGGAGTCCGACTCTCAGAGTTAGGATGCACGATTACCCTATGGTGGCAAGGATTTTTGTTTTGAAGGATACTGAGCCCGGCCGGCAGAGCCCCTTCAGCAGGCGGCCATCTTGCTGCACGGCCAGCCACGTCCCCTGTAAGTTAACATTTGATAACCCGGGGCTGATGCTGCTGAGGACAGACTGGTGATCACTAGACAGACGAGCCAGGTGTCCACCATGTAGATTAATTACATTTTGGGTGGCAGCTGGACAACACAAGGGCTGGTAATGAGGGATACTGCTGGAGTGCTTCTCCTCTAGTCTCAAATTTGAGACAAGGCTGGATTCTGTACCAACCTTTGAGGTGCTCTCTCGGAGGTGGGTGCAGTCAAAGCCATGGACTGGAAGCATACTGCACCACATATACGTTTTTCAGAGTTTACTGGGATATAGGATTGGACCATGGAGCAAAAAATGAATGTACTTGAAGTTGAAAAAAATGACAAAAATTAGATCCCTATACATGCAAGAATAACTGGAGCTAGATGTGAAGATGTGTATGCTCAGAGTAATATTAGGAAACACTGTTTACCAATGAGACCAAGGGTGGGGTTTTTGTTGGAGACAGTTTGGTTATGGATGCGTACGTGGTGAGAGAGAATACATGATGATCAGATGGGGCTGTGGAGTAATACTGTGTGTTCCATGTTGAGCATGTAGGTCCTGAGCTAAAGAAAGAGGCTAACTGTGAGATACTGGGCCCTGAACGACCCTTAGTAGAAGCTCTGTAAAGACGATCACAGGGAATGTCAGAGGGCTAAAAACCTACACAAAACAACATTCAGTATTGTCCTTTATACGAAAACAAAATGTTAGAATTGCGTTTTTGCAGGAGAATTTTACTTCGCCGCTTACTCGTCCTAGTAGAGGGAAGTGTCAGCATGGATCAATAGTAGGGTCCCATTTGAAGTTCTGATGGTTCAGAGTGACCCAGAGGGTGGTACATTATGCTGCAAGCTAAATTCGAATAAAGGTGTGCTTATAAAATGGCTATGCCCAACATACCCAACATAACCTAATTTCCCAAAGTATTACATTTGCTGATGCCCCACTTTGAAACTCAGATGGTGTGGAGAAACTGAGACCAAAGAGCAGATGTACACTACATCTGGTAAGCACTGTGAACCAACAAGACACGGTGGATGCTTGGCAGTCAAGATATCTGGATGATGTAGTATATTCATTTTACTCACCTGGCCCACGGCTCCTAAAGAAGGCAAGAGTTATACTCAAGCTGCACTGGAAGAGATTATATGGAAAGAATTCTCTCACATAACTCCCCATTGATCTTAACATACACCCAAGTCAGCAACAACCTTGAATCCCATATGGCGGATGAGACAAGAGTCACTATGAGACAAAGTATTTGCCACAACAATAAATACCAACACACTCCCCAAAATGGTTATAATTGTAGTGGGAATAATTATATTTTACCCTTTTAGTGTCAAGCAGCTTCACCAAAATGGTTTGTAGTATGTATTTTTGTATATAGTATTGTTTTGTGGAATAATAATCAATGCATATCAAGGTTTTTACATATTTTCATGTATATTTTTTATTTATTTAGTTTCCATTTTTAGATTTCCTTTTTTAAACATACATTTTTGCAAAGAAAAAAATACATCATTTTCACATGTTACAGTGGTACAACATATATATATAGTTTGTAGTATGATATCACATGTACTGTATTTTTAACACCCTTTTTAGGCATGTATATTTTTAAACATTTCTGCACAATGATACAATATTATTTTTCCACACATGTATTTTTTATACATAGTAGATTGTATTTTTACTTGTTTAAAGTGCATTTTTAAGGTATAATAATTAGCACTATTTAATATAGAGTTATAATCGTATAGTACTATTTAATTTATATTTTACAGATACATTTGCATTTGCTCAATAAATTGTTTAACATTTAGTACATATTTTAACAAATTTGTAAAATACATTTTAAGACTTTTTAATAACTTTAAGTAACATTTCTTTTGATTTCTATAGGAAGACAGTCTTTTCTTTACTTTCATTTTGATTACCGCCACCTGTAGTTTGTACTCTATTAGAGTCATTTGAGGTGTATTTTGTTTGTGTTGGTTACGGTTCCCTGATGCTGTTTGATGGACAAAGTAAGAACGTTATTACTTTTTTATTTTGGGTTTTAAGGGTGGAGGGATGTGTGTAGGTCTAGTTAGTATAGGTTTAGCTTTTTTGGCTGGGGTTTCTTGGTTTTTATTTTTTACTTTTTGTGGGTTGCATTTTCAGGAGGTGGAGGTGGAACACATTTTTTAAAATTTATTTTTGAATGTGAAATGTCATATTTTAATATATATAGGTATTTTGGAATTTGGATTGGCGTCTGTGCCCAGATCAGTGCAGTCTGCCGACCCAAGTGTCTTTGAAGTAGTCCATATGTTCATTTCTCAGTAACATAAGGATTCTGTTTGCATGTTGTAGTGGTTAGCTACGTGTGTTATGGGTACATATGCCAGAGCTATTAACTTTTAAGCATTGCCTGTTCAAAGTCTTTTATGATTTTGTGTGGAGAGTAATTGTTAGTTTTTACTTTGATGTGGGGTAAAAGTTCATATTGAGTTGCACTTTGTTAGGCAACAGTGCATACATGAGGGTTACGTTAGTGTTATAATATTCACCATGTATGGTGTATATCTGTGAAAATGGTGGAGGGCCAATTATTAAAAGTTTGGTTCATCATATACATTTTACATTGGCTTAATCTTAGGAGGTTATTTTCAATTGCAAAAATGATTATTCTTCTGTCATTATTGTAGTTGTCGTATAGGAAGAATAGTTCTTTATAATGTGTAGTTGTTAGGTGTTCTCGAATCACTATGTGTTGGTATTGTTTAGGGGGAGCAGGGGTTAAGCTTGTGCTTTTTAAGTATGTGATATTTACAGCTGATTTTATTTTACTTACTTTGAATGTGCCTTTGCCCAGTGTTACGAGAGTGTAGTTGGAATTTTCAGTCTGCAGTGCCTTGTTTTTGCTGAAGTGCTTCTTTACTATCTAAGGATTAAAATACATTAAATAAGAGAAAGATTAGTAATTTATTTATATTATATGTTTGCATTTTAAAATTATGTCAGGTTACATTGTAGTTAATTTAAATTTTAAACTTACTTGTGAAAGTGCTTTGTTATTTTGTTGAAGGCCTTCTATTGACTTTTCTTCATGTCATTTTGTGTCGGTTTCTTGCAGTTATTAAAAAAGAGAGGTTTTGTACTCTTTGTATAGTGTGCACTCAATAATGTTTATATTTTTATTAGTTAGTTTGTTTTACAGTAACTTTTATTGGCTACTTTGTGTGTAGTTTGCATTTTTTTCAGTTCTTACCTTTTTTGGTGGATGCTAATTTTTGTTTCTGTTTTAATGTTAAATATGTACGTTTGTTTCAGTGTTGTATTATTAATATTTTTCAAATAGTACATTCATTTTAGTTATTTCAAATGTGTGTTGTAATATATATTTTCTGCTAATAATGTTTGTTATTTTTAAATACATCAATTTGTAATAGTGAATACATTATGAATAGATGTTGTTTTATATATATATATATATATATATATATATATATATATATATATATATATATATACATATATATATATATTATCTACTGGCGGTCGCCAGTAGATAGTTATAGTTACAACCTATTATCCATAGGAAATCCGCGACATTCTATTTGAAATAACTCTCTTGCCGGTTGACGTATCTTCGCGAAATTTTCAAACTTCGTGGGGCGCTCCGGTCCGCTCCTACCCTGAAAGTCTCGGGGTGATACGTCAAGCGGGGGCCGAGAAAAAGGGGGGTCCCAAAACGCGTTTTCCCCATGCATTTTTCCATAGGAAACTTTAGACACGGCTACAGCCTGAACTGCTGAACGGAATTACACCAAATTTGGCAAAGAGGTAGTTCTTGGTTCAGAAAGAACCCTTTTGTTAAATGGTGTAAATCCGTTCAGTAGTTGCTGAGAAAATCAAAAGTAAAAGTACATATATATCTATGGGCACGGAGGATTCGCGCACCCTGAGCGCACCCTGCGCGCACCGTCCCGATCACGAGCTGCATGTTAATTGGCTGTCAGCTGGCTGTCAACATTCCGATTCAGGAAATGTTGGCAGCCATTTTGTCCCTCGGTAGAACCGAGGGACAGAAACAAGTGCGCAAAGCGCACAAAGGGAGCAGGGTAGAAACACCCTGACCCCTAGGTTTGCTCAGGGGTCCCACAAGGACCCCCTGGGCAAAAAAAAAAAATAAATTTTTAAAAAAATCGGCAGGATGCGCTCAGGGTGCGCGAATCCTGCCGAAAAAAAAAAAATCGAAGCGCGGTCTCCCGCGCTTCTATTGTATTTTGCCCCCGGGTGGCCCAAGTCCCGGGGGCATGGTGGGGGTTTAATTTTATGTGTGGGGGCCTCAAGGGGCCCCCAAGCCCCGGGGACCGCCACCCCCGGGGCTTTCTTTTAAAAATGGTGCGGGAGGGCTCTGAGCCCTCCCGCAGCCCCGAGGACCACCACCTCCCGGGGCTTTTTAAAAAAAATTAAACAACCTGTGTGGGGGGCTCCAGCCCCCACACGCCCGGGGACCGCCACCTCCCCGGGGCACTAACAAATTAAAATGGGGGTCCGTTTTGGACCCCGAAGCCCGGGGACCACCACCTCCCCGGGGCTGTGCTGATGTAGGGAGGGGGCCGCGCGGCCCCTCTCCTGGAGCCTGTGGTGGCCCTGGGGACCGCCACCCCCAGGGCCGGCTCCTGCAGTGTCCCGGGGTGCCTACCCCCGGGACACTGCTGTTTGCAATGACAGGACGGGAGCCTCGCGGCTCCCGTCCTGTCATTGCAAACTGCTTTGGATATTGGAAGAGAGCAGGAAACCTGCTCTCTCTTCCAATATCCAAAGCGATTGCTTTTCCACATGGGGAGCAGCATGTCAGCTGCTCCCCATGTGGAACAGCAATGCCGGCTCCCAAGGGACTGGGAGCCGGCGGGACTGTGGGGGGATTGGGGACCCCCACAGTCCCCAACGGAGAGGGGCAGCCCCGGGGGATGGGGTCCCCGGGGCAAGTAGTGGCCCAGGAGGGGGGCCACGCGGCCCCCTCCCCAAAAAAGAAAAAAAAAAGCAAAAAAAAAAATGGAAAGGCCGGCACCGGGGGATGGGGTCCCCGGGGCCTTAAATGGCCTGAGGAGGGGGGCCACGCAGCCCCCCTCCCAAGAAAATAAAGAAAAGGCCATGCCCCGGGGGATGGGGTCCCCGGGGCCAATACAGGCCCAGGGAAGGGGGCCACGCGGCCCCCTTCCCGTTTTTTTTTTTAAATTAAATTTAAAAAAGGGGTAAGGCCCTGGGGGACGGGGTCCCCAGGGCCCAAAAACAGGAAAAAGGAAGGGGGCCACACAGCCCCCTTCAGGGGACAAAAAAATAAAAAAATTTTAAATGATCGGGCCCGCAGGCCCCGCCCCTTCCTTCACCACTCTGCAAACGCGCCCCTGGCGCGTTTGCAGAGGGGAACGAATTCCCCTTGAATACTGGGGGTCCCTGGGGCCAACTAGCCCACTAGGAACCTCCAATATGCGCCAGGGGCTGCGTTGCAGAGACGTGTAGAGAGGCCACACCCCTTTTACACCTCTCTGCAACGCAGCTCTGTGGCGCTTTTGGAGGTATATGGTGGACTAGTTGGACTCCGGGGACCCTCAGGATTCAAGGGACTTAATCCCCAACTCAAAACGCGCCACGGGGCGCGTTTGCACAGTGGTGAAGGGAGGGCGGGGCTTCAGGTGACATGTGTGCAAACAGGCCCCGTGGCGCGTTTTAAGATGGGGAATTAAATCCCCTTCAATCCTGAGGGTCCCTGGGGGCCAACTAGCCCAACAGGTACATCCAGAAAGCGCCACAGAGCTGCGTTGCAGAGAGGTGTAAAAGGGGTGTGGCCTCTCTACACGTCTCTGCAACGCAGCCCCTGGCGCATATTGGAGGTTCCTGGTGGGCTAGTTGGCCCCTAGGGACCCTCAGGATTCAAGGGGACTTAATCCCCCAACTTAAAACGCGCCACGGGGCGCGTTTGCACAGATGTCACCTCAGGCCCCGCCCCTCCCTTCACCATTGTGCAAATATTCTTCTAAAATCATCCGAAATACGAATTCCGATTTACTCACCTGTTATCAGGAGAGACCTCAGTGCTGTATCTTTCAGCCCAGTACTGGTCCTGAAAAGTAATTTTAACCGTACTTACCAGTAACTTGAATTTCCTTCCATAGGCTAACATTGACTGGTTTCACTTGGAAATTCTTCTAAGTGTGGAGTTTTGGAACTTTAAAATATTCCTCTAAAATCAGCCGAAATACGAATTCCGATTTACTCACCTGTTATCAGGAGAGACCTCAGTGCTGCATCTTTCAGCCCAGTACTGGTCCTGAAAAGTAATTTTAACCGTACTTACCGGTAACTTGAATTTCCTTCATAGGCTAACATTGACTGGTTTCAGTTGGAAATTCTTCTAAGTGTGGAGTTTTGGAACTTTAAAATATTCCTCTAAAATCAGCCGAAATACGAATTCCGATTTACTCACCTGTTATCAGGAGAGACCTCAGTGCTGCATCTTTCAGCCCAGTACTGATCCTCAAAAGTAATTTTAACCGTACTTACCAGTAACTTGAATTTCCTTCCATAGGATATCATTGCCTGCTTTTTGCTGAAAAAGTTTCTAAGTGTTGATTTTTGAAACATACAAATATTCCTCTAAAATCAGCCGAAATACGAATTCCGATTTACTCACCTGTTATAAGGAGAGACCTCAGTGCTGTATCTTTCAGCCCAGTACTGGTCCTGAAAAGTAATTTTAACCGTACTTACCAGTAACTTGAATTTCCTTCCATAGGCTAACATTGACTGGTTTCACTTGGAAATTCTTCTAAGTGTGGAGTTTTGGAACTTTAAAATATTCCTCTAAAATCAGCCGAAATACGAATTCCAATTTACTCACCTGTTATCAGGAGAGACCTCAGTGCTGCATCTTTCAGCCCAGTACTGATCCTCAAAAGTAATTTTAACCGTACTTACCAGTAACTTGAATTTCCTTCCATAGGATATCATTGCCTGCTTTTTGCTGAAAAAGTTTCTGTGTTGATTTTTGAAACATACAAATATTCCTCTAAAATCAGCCGAAATACGAATTCTTATTTACTCACCTGTTATCAGGAGAGACCTCAGTGCTGCATCTTTCAGCCCAGTACTGGTCCTGAAAAGTAATTTTAACCGTACTTACCGGTAACTTGAATTACCTTCATAGGCTAACATTGACTGGTTTCACTTGGAAATTCTTCTAAGTGTGGAGTTTTTGAACTTTATAACATTCCTCTAAAATCAACCAAAGTACGAATACCAATTTACTCACCTGTTATCAGGAGAGAATCCAGTGCTGCATCTTTTAGCCCAGCACTGACCCTGAAAAGTAATTTTAACCGTACTTACCAGTAACTTATATTTTCTTCCATAGGAATCCATTGTCTGGTTTTCAGCAAAAAAGTTTCAAAGTGTTGATTTTTACAAACTACAAATATTCCTTAAAAATCACCTGTATGACTTAAACGCATTCTTTCAACTGTTTACAGGAGATGCACCAGTGCTGGATCCAGGATCCAACACTGAGTAAGAAAAAGTAACGATAACAGTTTTTACCTGCTAAGTGAATTTCCTTCCATAGGATAACATTGGTGATTCTATGAGAAAAAGTTTCTAAGTGTCAACTTTTAAAATACAATAATATTCCTTAAAAATCACGACTGTAACCAAAACGCTTTTACTCAACTGTTTACAGGAGATGTACCAGGACTGAATCTAGGATCCAGTCCTGTGGTTAGAAAAGTAATCCATAAAGTAACTAATTGCATTTAACTAGAAATTCACATTGAGCTGAATGTTGCATTGTGTTTGAAAATGTGTTGCCCATTGCAACAACTGTAACTACTGTACTTAAAAGTCTATTGCCTATGTGCAAAGTATTTAAACTAAAGTAATTCATTCTGAGAAAGTATTTTTGTAATGTAATGTATAATGTAATTACAATGTAATTTAAAAAATAAAATATGTAAAAAAAAATTGTTTCTAAAAATGTAGTAAATCAGTATGAAAAAAATTAATATAACAATTAATACATTTAAAAATTGTCATTTACAAAACCTTTGAAATTCACTGAAAAAACCGTAGGTATCAGGCACGTTATAGTTAGAAATTAGCATTTAAAAACCTTTGAAATTCACTGAAAAAACCATAGGTTTCAGACACGTTATAGTTACAAATTAGCATTTAAAAAACCTTTGAAATTCACTGAAAAAACCATAGGTTTCAGACACGTTATAGTTACAAATTAGCATTTAAAAAACCTTTGAAATTCACTGAAAAAACCATAGGTTTTAGGGACAGTTATAGTTACTTGGACATTGCACTCGTACAAAACCCGTGAAATTCCCCCGTTATAGTTAGTTCAGCTAACTATAACTCGCGCTCCGCAATGCACTGCTGATGACGTCACATATTACATCACTCATGACATGGTCAGTGACATCACTCATGACATCACTGATGACATCTCAAATGACATCACTGATGACATCATCCACGTGATAATCTGATGCACCTCCTCACACCCTAATATAATCTTTGATACACCCACTCTAAATTACAGACTGCCATTCGCAAAACCATAGACACTCCAACACCAATAACCACATACCCACTCACTGATTCTTAGGTCTACACACACACACATCCACTCACTCACCCGTACAGTCACTCATACTTACGGTCACTCAGTACAGGACTATCATATGCACTCTTACTCCTATATAGACACTCAAACAACGCCACTCATCCATAGAGATACTCAGACACCTAGTCAGTCATGCAAATAATTAAACACACTGCCATTTACTCACCTATACAGTTATACACACACCAGCTCACTTACTCATACAAATAGTAGCACATTGTTACGCTCTTATACAATCACTGATACAAGCACACACTCATCCATACAGCCACTATCACAATCACTCACTCTTGCTTATAGCTATTTATATACTCCAACACACATATATACTGCCTTTCACATATGTAGTTACTCACACATGTACCACTGGGACATACATTCACTCACTAACACACTCTTACACACACTTACCCACCCATACAGTCTATCACAGATGCACTCTTGAAACCATCCACCCAGTGAATCACCCACTCACACATCTATGCACAGAGTTGCACACACCCCTCCCACACAAACACTCAGGCACCCATACAGATACTCAGACAAGCATTCAATAACTCATATAGACACTCATTTAGCTATTCACAAACACATGCAGCCACTTACACAGCAACAGACAGACGGATACAGACATTCACCCAGTTTAGTCACTAACCCATGCATTCAGTAAGATACGTTAAATCACTCACTTATAGAGTCAGTCACGCACCTACTAAATCATCCATACAGACACTTACACACCCACTCATTCTTCAATACGTCTTTTCCTATATATATTAAAAATATTTAAACTTTACAGAAACACACAGTCACTGGATGATGTCATCAGTGATGTCATTTGAGATGTCATCAGTGATGTCATCAGTGATGTCACTGACCATGTCATGAGTGATGTAATATGTGACGTCATCAGCAGTGCATTGCGGGGCGCGAGTTATAGTTAGCTGAACTAACTATAACGGGGGAATTTCACGGGTTTTGTACGAGTGCAATGTCCAAGTAACTATAACTGTCCCTAAAACCTATGGTTTTTTCAGTGAATATATATATATATATATATATATATATATATGTATATATATGTATATATATGTATATATATATGTATATATATATATATATTCAGAAACAATTGGATCCTCTCTGCAGCGCGCTCAACGACGGGTGCATCGCAGTGGGCTGAATCCAAGCCCATAGACTTAAATTTTATAGAACAAGATTGCTCTGCACTCTGAAAACCTGATTTTTCAAGGTTTTATTTCAGCAAGATCGGTCCACACCAACGCGTTTCAGCCTTCCAAGGCCTTAATCACGGTAGGTGAGTCTTTTTACCATTGCACTTATATACAGTTCACATTAGCCTTCTATGCGGCATTGTGGGAGATGTAGTGCATGTACTTTTAAGCATTTGAACTATATTACAATATTTACATAATGTGTTCTGACCATTTTCACAATGCAAGTTGTATCTTGTCTAACATGTTTCAAAGAATTAATAGTTTGAATTTAAGTACAATTATTTTCAATTTGTATTAGTCACATCACGTTCAAAAAGTCTTTCTTTTATGTCCATTAGTATGGCTAAATTATCCAGCTACAGCCATGGAGTCTTTTTATTCTTAACCATCTGTATGGTATGAATTTTTTTTAACTCTATTTTTTGACGGGATTAGTGCCCCACGTGATTTATGTATACAACAGCAGTTCATTCCATTTCGTTCTTTTCCTTTCACATTTTATTTTCATTCTTTCTTTATCATTCCAGATGTACATATAATTCCTCATCGTTGTTAATTCCATGAGGGGTCTTAGTTTTCAGTTTGATTATATATTTGGATTCCATCTGTCGTAATTTTCGGATTCTATCACCTCCTCTCTCATTGTCTTTTATTGTGTGGATTCCAAAGAAAGTCATAGCTCTCCAATCACCATTCTGACATGCCATCATATGCTTGGCAGTGGCATATGTTTGATCTCTGTTTTTCACTGCTCGTATATGTTCGAGGATTCTCTTTTTAAGCATGCAAATAGTGCTTCCAATGTATTGCATGCCACATTTGCATTTAATTATATATTTCACAAATATATATATTAATATATATTTCAAAACGGACTCCACACCATTCGCAGCAGGGATCCCACAGCACTGGAGAAAAGACGAACTGCAGGTAATTTTTTATCAAAAAAGTGCATTTATTCAGTACACCATTAGTGCAAGCGTGGACGGTCAAAGCGTTTCGGCTCCTGCCTTCAACTGGACCCTCTCCTCCGTGCTTAAGTTACAGCCGCCGCTGCTCCAAAACAGAGGGTGCGTCGTCGTGAACGGACCACCCAAGCAAGGTCCGGTAATATATACAAATGCCTCGTAAACCAAGGAATGACGACGCCATGTTCTGGCCAAATTTCATTTATTTAGACAGCTGATAGGACGCGTTTCGCATGTCCAGCAGGCTTGATCCCCAACAACTTTTCCAGTGGAGAGGTGTGGTGCAGCGGCCAGGGCAGCTGACTTCGGAACACAGGGCTCACGGTTCGATCCCCAGCTCCGGCGGCAGCTCAGCTCAGCACCATGTGACTCTGGGCAATAGCTCACTTAATTTCCACGACGGCCCCCAGCGCCTTGAGACCCGTAAGGGTGAGTAGTTCGCGCTTTACAAATACGGATTTACATTCCAATTCAACTGTTTTAAATAGACGTGCTCGTGACATGTCACATGACATGACTACCAAAGAAGTGTATTGAAAGAAAGACTGGTAGTTTTTACATACTTTCATATCAAAAACGCACTCATCGTTGCATCTCCAAATTTCTTATACATTATTTTACAGTGCATATTCGTGCTACAAGCGTTCCTTACATATAAATAACCATTTTCCCAGCACCGCTTTCTGAATTAATTTTGTCCTGGAAGACGCAAATCAAACGCAGAGTACCCAACACGCTACTATATTGCTGCGTGTCGCGGCTTAAAAGATAGAAATATACATAAATACCTAAATACAGTGTATTTACATTTCAAGTTTAACATTGAAACGGTGTTACAATTTATCCCTTCACTCTATTACTGCGATAATGAGAACCAAGTTCAACTACATGTCGGGAAAACTTTAAGGAACTGAATGTGAATCTTACCCAAGTGGGTCTATTTATTCTGTTCAAATATATGCACAAAGCTTGTGCAATCATTAGTGCTATAATAGATGTTATCACGCCCAAGTGGGCAACTGCCATTTTTTTGCAATAAGTACCAGTTTTCAAATTAACGTGCTAAAACCCAGTGACAAAAATTAATAAACAAGAAAAACAAAAACGGTTAAAAAAACAGTTAAAAAACAGATTCGGAGAGGCTGCCTTCTGTTCCTCCATAATAGGATCAATAAAACACCTATAGAGAATATTATAAATGTGTAATCAAATCTTCTTCAATATTTAATCCTATCGGGGTACGTGTGTTCAATTCCAAAATGTAACATGTCTCAAGTTTCCTGAGCTTTTTTTCTCAGTTACCAACTCGAACATTCGGTGGAATACAGTCAATTACAAAGTACGATAAACCTTGTATATTTTTCTCATGATATGACTCAAAATGGCGTGCCACTGGGTAAGCCCTGTCCCCGTTACGTATTGCCCTAAGGTGCTGCAGCACCCTTTTGTGCACGGGATGGATTGTGCTGCCCACGTACCTCAAGCCACAAGGGCATTGGAGGACGTAGACTGCATAATCTGTTTTACAGGAGAAATACTCTTTGATCTTTTTCTCTCTTTTGGAAAGGCCCAATACATATGACAAAGTGTTTTTCCCATACCCACAGGCCTTACATTTGGTACATTTGATAAAACCTTCTTTTCGTTTTAGCCATGTTGATGCATGGCTAACTTGTTGTTTCTTAGATACCATGTTGCTAAATAACATTTGTTTGAAAGAACGTGCACTTCTGAAAGTTATTGCAGGTCTTTTCTGAACTAGTTTACCTAATAGCGGATCATTGCGTATTAAGTGCCAATGTTTAGATAGAATATTCCTCACCTTCCCATGTTGGCGATTAAAGGAGGTGATCATTCTAACTTCATTCCCTTGGGCTTTTTCTAGTTTGATCTTGCTCTGACTTTTGTTGAAGAGAATATCCTCTCTGGATCTCTTCTTTGCTTTATAGATGGCAGCTTGTACATTATCCTCTGTGTAACCTCTTGCTCTGAAATGGGTTCTCAAGCAGTTTAATTCACTGTCCAAGACATCCTGTTCACTACAATTGCTTATTGTCCTCAAGCACTCTCCATATGGAATGCTTCTTATCAAATTATAAGGGTGGAAACTAGTTGCATGTAGCAACGTGTTTCCTCCTGTTGGTTTCCTATAAAGCATAGTGTGCAGCTTGGAGTCTTTGACATAAATAGTTAGATCCAGAAAATTAACAGAGGTATTACTGATAGTACTTGTAAATTTCAGATTTAAATCATTCACCTGCAACTTTTTAATGAAGTTTTTTGCTGATTCCTCAGTCCCTTTCCATACGACGAAAAGGTCGTCAATGAAACGGCTCCAATGTAGCACACTTTCCTCCCATTCTACCTGATAGACGACCCGGACCACCTGCTCCTCCCACCAGCCCATATGCAAATTCGCATAGCTGGGGGCGAAGCAGGTGCCCATTGCCGCCCCGCAGATCTGGTGAAACAGCTCATCATTGAAGAGGAAATATTTACTTTTCAAACAAACAGAGACCATGGATAACAGCATTTGTGTGTGCGCCCATAGTTTGATTGGTCGATTGCTCAGGAAATGCTTGATGGCCTTTAGACCATCTTCATGCCTGATGCTGGTATATAATGTAGTGACATCAATTGTTACCAGCAGCAGGTCTTGTTCCCAGGGAAGGTCATAGATTTTCTTCAAAAAGTCCCCCGTATCCTGAATATAGGAAGGGAGCATTTTAACCAAAGGGCATAAAAATGAATCTATGAACTTAGAGGTGTTTTCTAAAGCACCCCCAATGGCGGAGATAATGGGACGTCCTGGGGGGTTCTCAAGGCTTTTATGAACCTTCGGTATTAGATAAAACACTGGTACCACAGGTTTATCAACTTTCAAAAATAAAAGTTCTTCATGTGTGATTAGGCATTGATTATACCATTCATGTAGTTGCTCATTATACATCCTAAAACTAGTATGCATAGTTGTTTCAGTAATTTTAGCATAATTACTTCGATTGTTCAGTTGCTTGTATGCTTCATTAAGATAGCTGGCCTTGTCCCACAGGACGACATTCCCACCCTTGTCATCATTACGCACAATGCAATTACCATTCGATGTCAATTTAGTAACCAAAGCAGAATACTCTTTTTCATGCTGTGAGAAAATTTTATGCTTAACACTTGTGCATTTTTCCAAATTTTTTAGATCATTAATTACTAACTCATTGAACACATCAACTGAGTCTCTGGTGGTCATTGGTATGAATCTGGAAGCTGGTCTAAAGTTCGTAGGTGTGTTGCCGCTAATATCCACTTCTTGCTCCCTAGCAACTTCAAGCACTTGACTGGCAGACATTTGAGTATCCACATTAAGACTAGATGAATCCATTTCGATTGTATTGTCCATATTTAAACTAAGTGGACTTGTCTCACTTAAATTTTCCGTTCGCCTTAAATCTAATAGAAGATCCATATCGGCCACTGACAGATTTCCTGATTGACTAGCAATCATAGGTGTATTTGTTGATTCAAGTGTTCTTCGTTGCTGATTCAAAGCAAAATGTTTTTTTAACTTTAAAGTTCTTACAAACTTGAAAACGTCCACTCGTGTCTTCACATAATCAAATTCCGCTGTCAGGCAATACGATAAGCCAAGTTGGAGGATATTTTTTTCTTTGTCCGGTAGTGTCATGTCAGTCAAATTGATTATTGGTGCTTCACTTTCTGTTGCTGTATCCATACTTATTTGTTCTTTTTCATGCTTGTTGCGTTGGCATTGTTTAGACCCCTTGCACCTCTGTTGCCTTTGCCTCTTCCTCTTTGTGCTCCTTCGTAGGTCACTGGTGGTCTTGGACGGAGATTGAATCTCCTCTCCTGCTGTAAAAAACCAAACTCTTCGATAACGGAGGGTGTTGCTGGGACGCCTTGTCGATTTTGCCCCTCCTCTAGGTCGGTATCGACCTCAGAGCTCTGGATACTGCTCAATTCAGATTGCGCATCCGATCTCGCTTATCCTTTCGGGTTCATTCTCTGTCTTCTTAAATTTTCGAATTTTTTAGCAAAGGTGTAAATTTCCCCACGTTCATAGTCGTTTTTGTCCCGTAAAAACTTTTGCGCCTTCCTTGCCCTAATCGTTGTTTCCAATTTTATAAGGCGCTCTTTCATATCGTTCATGAACTTCTCAAGTGGTTCTTGATTGGTTTCTTTATCAAGCATCTCCATGATTTGGGCAATTTCTTCCAAAATTTTCTGTCGGTCAATATCTGCATATTTTACCAATATTGCAAGCATCCTGCGGGATGACTCCTGGTTGTTCTCTGCCCACTCGCAGAGCATGTTGGGGTTAGGGTCTTCATATGTGGGTGCCACCATGATGCGGAGTCCTCGTGGTATCCGTTTCACCTCCAGGTATCGTTGGAGGGATTTTGACTCCCACCATTTGGATAGTTCGCTACGCTTTAATTTTTCTAGGCGCCTTAATCGCGCTGTAACATCCGAGATTGTTCCATCGCTCGCAACTATTCCTGTCTTCTTTACAAAGACATTAGTGTCATTGAAAATGGAAAGTGCAGCCTCCTCTCTTTCTTTAACTTCAGCAGCCGACATTATTAAATCAAATTATGGCTTGTTGCCACAGCCAGAAACCGCCAGTCTCTACACTGCACACTGCTTGTAGAATTTTGAATTTTCGTGACTGGCTTCCCCTCTTCCCGCACTTGCATCCAAGGTGTCTCCTACCTGGATAGCTCTGGCGTGCTCCGTGGGTCCTCTGACTCCTCGGGGTGCGCCGCGAGTTTCAAGTGTGCCTCCTTCGTCAGAGGAATGCAGTCCTGCTTCTTCCTCAATTCGCACTGCGGGGGGCGGCAGTCTTAAACCTCTCTCCTCCGTGCTTAAGTTACAGCCGCCGCTGCTCCAAAACAGAGGGTGCGTCATCGTGAACGGACCACCCAAGCAAGGTCCGGTAATATATACAAATGCCTTGTAAACCAAGGAATGACGACGCCGTATTCTGGCCAAATTTCATTTATTTAGACAGCTGATAGGACGCGTTTCGCCTGTCCAGCAGGCGTGATCACCAACAACTTTTCCATTCCAATTCAACCATTTTAAATAGACGTGCTCGTGACATGTCACATGACATGACTACCAAAGAAGTGTATTGAAAGAAAGACTGGTAGTTTTTACATACTTTCATATCAAAAACGCACTCATCGTTGCATCTCCAAATTTCTTATACATTATTTTACAGTGCATATTCGCGCTACAAGCGTTCCTTACATATAAATAACCATTTTCCCAGCACCGCTTCCTGAATTAATTTTGTCCTGGAAGACACAAATCAAACGCAGAGTACCCAACACGCTACTATATTGCTGCGTGTCGCGGCTTAAAAGATAGAAATATACATAAATACCTAAATACAGTGTATTTACATTGCAAGTTTAACATTGAAACGGTGTTACAATTTATCCCTTCACTCTATTACTGCGTTAATGAGAACCAAGTTCAACTACATGTCGGGAAAACTTTAAGGAACTGAATGTGAATCTTACCCAAGTGGGTCTATTTATTCTGTTCAAATATATGCACAAAGCTCGTGCAATCATTAGTGCTATAATAGATGTTATCACGCCCAAGTGGGCAACTGCCATTTTTTTGCAATAAGTACCAGTTTTCAAATTAACATGCTAAAACCCAGTGACAAAAATTAATAAACAAGAAAAACAAAAACGGTTAAAAACCAGTTAAAAAACAGATTCGGAGAGGCTGCCTTCTGTTCCTCCATAATAGGATCAATAAAACACCTATAGAGAATATTATAAATGTGTAATCAAATCTTCTTCAATATTTAATCCTATCGGGGTACATGTGTTCAATTCCAAAATGTAACATGACTCAAGTTTCCTGAGCTTTTTTTCTCGGTTACCACCTCGAACATTCGGTGGAATACAGTCAATTACAAAGTACGATAAACCTTGTATATTTTTCTCATGATGTGACTCAAAATGGCGCGGCACTGGGTAAGCCCTGTCCCCGTTACGTATTGCCCTAAGGTGCTGCAGCACCCTTTTGTGCACAGGATGGATTGTGCTGCCCACGTACCTCAAGGCACAATGGCATTGGAGGACTTAGATTGCATATTCTGTTTTACAGGAGAAATACCCTTTGATCTTTTTCTCACTTTTGGAAAGTCCCAATACATATGACGAAGTGTTTTTCCCATACCCACAGGCCTTACATTTGGTACATTTGATAAAACCTTCTTTTCGTTTTAGCCATGTTGATGCATGGCTAACTTGTTGTTTCTTAGATACCATGTTGCTAACTAACATTTGTTTGAAAGAACGTGCTCTTCTGAAAGTTATTGCAGGTCTTTTCTGAACTAGTTTACCTAATAGCGGATCATTGCGTATTAAGTGCCAATGTTTAGATAGAATATTCCTCACCTTCCCATGTTGGCGATTAAAGGAGGTGATCATTCTAACTTCATTCCCTTGAGCTTTTTCTAGTTTGATCTTGCTCTGACTTTTGTTGAAGAGAATATCCTCTCTGGATCTCTTCTTTGCTTTATAGATGGCAGCTTGTACATTATCCTCTGTGTAACCTCTTGCTCTGAAACGGGTTCTCAAGCAGTTTAATTCACTGTCCAAGACATCCTGTTCACTACAATTGCGTATTGTCCTCAAGCACTCTCCATATGGAATGCTTCTTATCAAATTATAAGGGTGGAAACTAGTTGCATGTAGCAACGTGTTTCCTGCTGTTGGTTTCCTATAAAGCATAGTGTGCAGCTTGGAGTCTTTGACATAAATAGTTAGATCCAGAAAATTAACAGAGGTATTACTGATAGTACTTGTAAATTTCAGATTTAAATCATTCACCTGCAACTTTTTAATGAAGTTTTTTGCTGATTCCTCAGTCCCTTTCCATACGACGAAAAGGTCGTCGATGAAACGGCTCCAATGTAGCACACTTTCCTCCCATTCTAGCTGATAGACGACTCGGACCACCTGCTCCTCCCACCAGCCCATATGCAAATTCGCATAGCTGGGGGCGAAGCAGGTGTCCATTGCCGTCCCGCAGATCTGGTGAAACAGCTCATCATTGAAGAGGAAATATTTACTTTTCAAACAAACAGAGACCATGGATAACAGCATTTGTGTGTGCGCCCATAGTTTGATTGGTCGATTGCTCAGGAAATACTTGATGGCCTTTAGACCATCTTCATGCCTGATGCTGGTATATAATGTAGTGACATCAATTGTTACCAGCAGCAGGTCTTGTTCCCAGGGAAGGTCATAGATTTTCTTCAAAAAGTCCCCCGTATCCTGAATATAGGAAGGGAGCATTTTAACCAAAGGGCATAAAAATGAATCTATGAACTTAGAGGTGTTTTCTAAAGCACCCCCAATGGCGGAGATAATGGGACGTCCTGGGGGTTCTCAAGGCTTTTATGAACCTTCGGTATTAGATAAAACACTGGTACCACAGGTTTATCAACTTTCAAAAATAAAAGTTCTTCATGTGTGATTAGGCATTGATTATACCATTCATGTAGTTGCTCATTATACATCCTAAAACTAGTATGCATAGTTGTTTCAGTAATTTTAGCATAATTACTTCGATTGTTCAGTTGCTTGTATGCTTCATTAAGATAGCTGGCCTTGTCCCACAGGACGACATTCTCACCCTTGTCAGCATTACGCACAATGCAATTACCATTCGATGTCAATTTAGTAACCAAAGCAGAATACTTTTTTCATGCTGTGAGAAAATGTTATGCTTAACACTTGTGCATTTTTCCAAATTCTTTAGATCATTAATTACTAACTCATTGAACACATCAACTGAGTCTCTGGTGGTCATTGGTATGAATCTGGAAGCTGCTCTAAAGTTCGTTGGTGCGTTGCCGCTAATATCCACTTCTTGCTCCCTAGCAACTTCAAGCACTTAACTGGCAGACATTTGAGTATCCACATTAAGACTAGATGGATCCATTTCGATTGTATTGTCCATATTTAAACTAAGTGGACTTGTCTCACTTAAATTTTCAGAAGAGCACGTTCTTTCAAACAAATGTTAGTTAGCAACATGGTATCTAAGAAACAACAAGTTAGCCATGCATCAACATGGCTAAAACGAAAAGAAGGTTTTATCAAATGTACCAAATGTAAGGCCTGTGGGTATGGGAAAAACACTTCGTCATATGTATTGGGCCTTTCCAAAAGAGAGAAAAAGATCAAAGGGTATTTCTCCTGTAAAACAGATTATGCAGTCTACGTCCTCCAATGCCCTTGTGGCTTGAGGTACGTGGGCAGCACAATCCATCCCGTGCACAAAAGGGTGCTGCAGCACCTTAGGGCAATACGTAACGGGGACAGGGCTTACCCAGTGGCGTGCCATTTTGAGTCACATCATGAGAAAAATATACAAGGTTTATCGTACTTTCTAATTGACTGTATTCCACCAAATATTCGAGGTGGTAACTGAGAAAAAAGCTCAGGAAACTTGAGTCATGTTACATTTTGGAATTGAACACACGTACCCCGATAGGATTAAATATTGAAGAAGATTTGATTACACATTTATAATATTCTCTATAGGTGTTTTATTGATCCTATTATGGAGGAACAGAAGGCAGCCTCTCCGAATCTGTTTTTAACTGTTTTTTAACCGTTTTTGTTTTTCTTGTTTATTAATATTTGTCACTGGGTTTTAGCACGTTAATTTGAAAACTGGTACTTATTGCAAAAAAATGGCAGTTGCCCACTTGGGTGTGATAACATCTATTATAGCACTAATGATTGCACGAGCTTTGTGCATATATTTGAACAGAATAAATAGACCCACTTGGGTAAGATTCACATTCAGTTCCTTAAAGTTTTCCCGACATGTAGTTGAACTTGGTTCTCATTATCGCAGTAATAGAGTGAAGGGATAAATTGTAACACCGTTTCAATGTTAAACTTGCAATGTAAATACACTGTATTTAGGTATTTATGTATATTTCTATCTTTTAAGCCGCGACACGCAGCAATATAGTAGCATGTTGGGTACTCTGCGTTTGATTTGTGTCTTCCAGGAAAAAATTAATTCAGGAAGCGGTGCTGGGAAAATAGTTATTTATATGTAAGGAACGCTTGTAGCGCGAATATGCACTGTAAAATAATGTATAAGAAATTTGGAGATGCAACGATGAGTGCGTTTTTTATATGAAAGTATGTAAAAACTACCAGTCTTTCTTTCAATACACTTCTTTGGTAGTCATGTCATGTGACATGTCACGAGCACGTCTATTTAAAATGGTTGAATTGGAATGGAAAAGTTGTTGGTGATCAAGCCTGCTGGACAGGCGAAACGCATCCTATCAGCTGTCTAAATAAATTAAATTTGGCCAGAACACGGCGTCGTCATTCCTTGGTTTACGAGGCATTTGTATATATATTACCTACTGGCGGTCGCCAGTAGGTAGTTATAGTTAGAACCTAGTTTCCATAGGAAAAGCATTTTTTGATTTGCTAATAACTTTGGCGTCGTTTGACGAATGTTCCTGAAATTCTCCAAAACAAAAGTCTATCCAGGGCAGCTCCTATCCTGAAAGTTTGGAGTGATTCGTCAAGCGGGGGCTGAGAAAAAAGGGGGGTCCCAAAACTCGTTTTCTCCATGTTAATTTCCATAGGAAATTTTGCGACGAGCTACAGCCCGAACTGCTGAACGGAATTACCCCATATTTGGCAAAAGGTAGAGCTTGGTTCAGAAAGCGACCTTTTTTTAAATGGTGTAAATCCGTTCAATAGTTTTTGAGAAATTCAAAAAATAAGAGTCAAAAAATCAATTTCCCATAGGAAACTTTGTGCAAGGCTACAGCCGAAACTACTGATCGGAATTACTCCACATTTGGCAGAAAGGTAGGGCTTGGGTCAGAAAGCGACCTTTGTAAAAATGGTGTAAATCCGTTCAGTAGTTGCTGAGAAATTAGAAAAATAAAAGTTTCGATATCTGGGCGGAGCCTAAGTCGCGTGCGCGAGCTTCACTGTGATTGGCTGCTAGTAGTCCAAACCAGGAAGTGTTGTCAGTCATCTTGTGGCTCGGTAGAAGCGAATCACCCGAAAACAGAGAAACAAAGGTATAAAACAAGAGAAGGGGGCAGGGTAGAAAAACCCTGACCCCCTAGGCCTGCTCAGGGGGTCCCAGAAGGACCCCCAGGGCCCAAAAAATCATTAAAAAAATAAATAAAAAATCGGCAAAAATTCGCGCTGGGGTTGTGGGTTTTCGCGTTTCATTTTAATGAGGCCCTTGGCTGGGCTAGGTTCCGGGGGTATTTCTGCAGGGGTTGCGGGGGTGCGCTGGGGTCCGCGCTGCCCCAGGGGCTTCACTCATGTTGGGAGGGGGGTTGTGCGGCCCCCTTCTGGAGCCTTCTATGTGATTGTAACTTTGGCATTGTTTGACGAATCTTTATGAAATTATCCAAAAGTTTCTCTTTTTTGATTAGCTCTTATATTGAAAGTTTGGGGGTGAATGGTGTAGGAGGGGCTGAGAAAAAGAGGGTCCTAAAACGTGTTTTCTCCATGCAATTTCCATACGAAACTTTACAGAAGACTACAGGTGAAACTGCTGAACGGAATTACGCCAAATTTGGCAGGGAGAAAGGTGATGGTCCAGAAAGCACGCTTTTGTTTAAATGGTGTAAATCCGTTCAGTAGTTTTTGAGAAATATCAAATTTTACAGATATTGATATTTGAGAATTCTGACATGTGATTGGCTGAGGGGTTACAAGCACCAGCTTGCGGCTTATTGGCTGTGAATGGTTGAAACCAGGAAGTGTTGGCAGCCATTTTGTGATTTACTCCGTCAGCTCGCATCTCTCCGTGTAGAAGCCATCGGGTTTGTAGTTTTACCTCTGCGAGGCAACACTGGCATCTGTGTCTGTGTGAGATATGCCTTTCACGCTGCCTCTCTTCATATCACCAGGTCGCGGCTATGCCTTTAGAAGCCCGTCCGTCGGCTCGGAGCTCTGTGAGTCAGTCTGTCGGTACGATCCCCTACACTACCCAAAGACTACCCAAACACCACTGCACTGTCGTAAACTCTAAAACACTACCCCCAGCACGATCCCCTACACTACCCAAACACCACTGCACTACCCTAAACCCTAAATCTACCCCCACCACGACCCCCTACCCAAACACCACTGCACTACCCTAAACCCTAAAATACTATCCCCAGCACAACCCCCTACACTACCCAAACACCACTGCATTGTCGTAAACCCTAAAACACTACCCCTAGCAGGACCCCCTACACTACGCAAACACCACTGCAGTACCCTAAATCCTAAAACACTATCCCCAGCACGACCCCCTACACTACCCAAACACCACTAGGCTACCCTAAACCCTAAAACACTACTCCCAACATGATCCCCTACACTAGACAAACACCACTGCACTACCCTAAACCCTAAAACACTACCCCCAGCACGACCCCCTACACTACCCAAACACCACTGTTCTACCCTAAACCCTAAAAGACTACCCCAGCACGACCCCTACAGTACACAAACACCACTGCAGTACCATAAACACTAAAACACTACTCCGAGGACGACCCCCTACACTACACAAACACCACTGCACTACCCTAAACCCTAAAACACTACTCCCAGCATGACCCCTTACACTACCCAAACACCACTGCATTCTCATAAACTCTAAAACACTACCTCCAGCACAATTCTTACACTACCCAAACACCACTGCACTACCTTAAACCCTAAAATGTTACCCCCAGCATGAACCCCCAAACAGTACACAAACACCACTGCACTACTCTAAATCCTAAAACAGTACTCGCTGCATGACTTCCCACACTACACAAACACCACTGTGCTACCCTAAATCCTAAAACACTACTCTCAGCACGACCCCCTACACTACACAAACACCACTGCACTGCCGTAAACCCTAAAACACTACTCCCAGCATGACCCCCTACACTACCCAAACACCACTGCACTGCCGTAAACCCTAAAACACTACTCCCAGCATGACCCCCTACACTACACAAACACTACTGCACTACCCTAAACCCCAAAACAGTACTCCCAGCATGACCCCTTACACTACCCAAACATTACTGCATTGTCATAAACTCTAAAACACTACCTCCAGCACAATTCTTACACTACCCAAACACCACTGCACTACCTTAAACCCTAAAACGCTACCTCCAGCACGAACCCCCTACAGTACACAAACACCACTGTACTACCCTAAAGCATAAAACAGTACCAGTCCGTCGGTTCGCAGGTCTGCGTCTGCGAGCCGTCGTGTCCCTAGCGGTACATGTGCGAGCCAGTCCGTTAGGTGATAGGTGTGTCTCTGCTAGCAGGGCCATTGGCCCGTTGGTGTCCCCTTGCGAGTTAGACCCGAGCTCTCCCTCTGCGAGCCAGCACGCTGGTGTGCGTTTGCGAGCCGACGGCCCATAGCTCTCCTTGTGCGAGCCGACGGGCCGCAGCTCTCCCTCTGCAAGCCTGCCCGACGGTGCACAGGTCTCCCTGTGCTAGCCGGATCGCAGATGTCACTATGCGAACCGATATTGGGATTATAAGGTGGCTCTAAAAAGAGCCCTTGTGTTTATTAGTTGGAGCTACATATAAGTGCGGATGCACAGCTTCAGGTTATTCAGAAAAACTCGATTTCCCTGATCTGTGAAGTGTACTCCATCACTTCTGTAGATATCAGCCATATCAAAACGTATGTTGTTGTTGTAGATCAACCCCATTCTATGGTCTCTGAGGTATGCAGACACAGCTTTGTTGACATTCTTCCTAGATTTTTCAATCTGAGGACACAATTGGTTTGACCATTTCCACTTCTGTCTTTGGCATATATTGGAATATACAAAGACAGTTTGAGGCAAAAGCAACATCAATTGTCGAAAGGTGTCTTTCATTAGCATTTCCAAACCTACACCAGTCAATGTGCCTAGGTCGTTTCCACCACAGTGCACAATCATGAGGTCAGGGTGTTGGAGATGCAAACAGGTTTTAACCAAAGGCAACAATTGGTGCCACTTCAATCCTCTCTGCCCAAACCATTTAATGTCCACATTTTGTAAACCTAGGTCTAAGTCAATATGTCTCTGTTCTGCATACCTCTTGCACCAGAAAACATAGCTATGTCCTACGATCCACACTAGCATTTTGAAGGTATGGCTGGGAAGTATGGATAGATGTCTGTAGCTCATGCAGTCCGTTCGTCCGTTCGTAGAATAAGAGATATGTTTAAAGGTGGGGAACTACTTTTTTTTCTCATTCAAAACAATAACTGATTGGGAGATGAAAAGACTTTTTTTTTTAAAAGTAGGGTGCACATTCGTTTTGTGGAAAAGCATCTTTGTGATTGGTTAAGAAAAAGCAGTTTAAACGTGGAGTACATATGATAGGATAACATTTGGTCAACTCAACCACACCTGCTACTTGCATTTGGAAGGCACTGTTCGAACTTAAAACAATCGTGAACTTTTAACCTGCACGTTAAATGTTCGAGAAAATGTTGCAAAAAAATATAGTTAGGTTTAAAAAAATGTATGAACTTTTAACCTGCACGTGTTGTAGAATGTTCTAGAAAGTGTGTTGATAGAATACGTTGCACTTCTGACCTCTATGTGTCCTTGAATATTAAAAAAACTGTTTATATGGAAAATTAAAAAATAACCAATAGAGAGAAGTTTTGCAATCTAAAAGAATCAAGGAACTATTCTAATTTGTTCTTTACATGTATTTATGTGTGGAGTAACAAAATTACAGACACAACAGCACCAGGAAGAGGAAGAGGAACAAGCAGGGAGTGGGGGTCGGGGGGAGATGGGCACAATGGCACACATGCACAATTAAGTACAGCACAACTACAGACAAACCATGGCTAAAATGAAACACACCAACATCACACCACTGAACAAGCACAGAAGTGAAAACCACATTGCCTGAAAGGGAGAAGGGTGAACAAAACCTCACATGAAGGGACATCTCACACAGAATGCAGCACACACACATAGGAAGCAGAGCACACCAACATCCAACACAATGTTGTCGAAACACAAACATTCGCACAATCGAACACAGGACACAAATGCACCTCGCCTGTGGCGGATAAACGTCCAAAAGCGTCAGTACGAAACAGGCACATGAGAACGCATAAGTACAAACCCACAGTCAGGATGGGGTAGCAATTCACGTATGGCAGGCAGCCAGAGAGTCCGTGACACACACATTGGCATACAAATGAAGACACAACACATTTGGAGACAAGTAAAAATGTGGAAACTTTATAAAAAAAAGTGCGTGTCAGTACGGCCAAGAGTAGTGCCACGTATGCAGACAAATGCAGCAGCATGCCTGAATAAGGAACGTAGGAAAACGTCCATGTTCACCTCAGGGTAGTCCATCACCAACACACGTCAGTGTCAAGCAGCGTTGGTTGTCCTCGCCTCGGACATGAGTCGACACCAATGCAGCCATGTCCACTGTCGTCTTGGGACATGTGACCAGATGCACAACGTGCAATGATGCGGCGGCACACGTGCAATGTGGCACATCGAGTCGTGGTTGCAGGTACCTTGTCACTCGTCCATGAACGCGAGTGCAGCTGCGTAAGCCACTATCTCTAATGAGTGATGGTTGGCCACAATATTTGACATGTCGTCGACGTAATCCATCAGCTGACCGGGACAGATGTGCTGACTCCAACCACTGTACCCAATGTGCACCAAAGCAGAATCGGGAAGTGGGTCAATTTGCTCACTGCATACTACGACACGTGCAATCTCCCAGGCCCAGTTCCCAACATGCATGCCAAACATCCATGCATGCCATAAACGGGCATCACCATGACACTCCTGGTCGTGGGCCAACAGGGGCGCACACACCCGTCGTAATCCATGTCAGCTACGCACACGTTGGAGAGGCACACGTCCATGCACCACTCGGATAGGCACGTGCGACATTGCAATAGAGGTTGAACGCAGGTGACGTCCGCAATGCGGAAGCTCAGCCGGTAAGTGATCCGCAGCACTGCCATAGGCAGTGCACCCAGGACATGCAGCAGACGTGCAAGGTATAGGTGGACGTGAATGGAGTCGACCATGTGTTCGGGATGCCCTGCCATTGCATCAGTGACTCTGCTTGCAGCTGCACTGGCTTGCCGTGTGCCAGTCTTGTGGATGAAATGGAACAGCTTGGTGTAATGAGCCGGGTCTGTGTGCAATGGGTGCAGGGCAGGGGTGTGGTGGGAGTATGTGTGAAGGCCATTTCACGCACGCTAACTACGACGAAGGACTTTTGAGCGTGGGATGTGTACTCGTTGTTCTCAAATTGGGCAGTGCGTAGTGTGGGAGACGGATGCAAATATTATCGTAGCTGTCAGGGGGGGCTGGCCACTTGCAAGTTCCTTCTCGGAGCAGCAGATGTGTTAGCGCAAGATAGCTCAGACAAAGAACCTTTCATCCCTACAGTAACTTCTCCAGCTGCATTCATACAGGATGTGTACAAAGGCCGGTCGTGGGTGTGGGATGTCTGCGACCCTGGTCATCATGGATGAGATGCCCAGCACGTGGCACATGGGCGGGTTCACTGTGTGTTACGTTGCCAAACAGCTGCTCCTCCCTCCCACGAGTCCCCACACTTTTGTGCGCTGCGCTGTTGTATCCCGTGCACTCCTACGGCACACCATTGTAATGCCTATTCGCGCATGTCCTGCGGCATTCCAATCACACCGTGACACTGCCGTTTGGAGGTGGTGCATGCCACTTTACAACATCGACTGCTGCGGCCCTTGTGGCGGCCACACCAGAACACAGAGACACACTTACCGCACTTCTTGCACACAGACATGTCCGAGACACCCCGTTCCCCTTGCCGGATAGGCACACCCCTGCGCTGACCTGTCTACCCCGGACCAGCACACGCCGCTTGTGCATGCAGGAGGATGCGTGCGTAGCTACATGTCCAGGCTCACTGCCAACGCTGAGGTGACATGGTAACGTCCGCTGAAGACAGCACACTGTGATGTTGCAGGGCCCGTGCCCATCATGCTAACACAATGACCACACGGACACACTTGCTCAGATGTGGGTTCGGGGGGCGTTTGCGGTCCTGGGGTTGTTGCGATGAGTGTTGTGGCCCTCATGGGTATCCGTGTATCATGCTCATTGACTCTATGGCACCTGTGGGTGTTCCGGTGTGGTTCTTGGCTGTGTTCCCTTTCATGCAGCAGGTAGTCGTCCTGCTTAACACCAGCAGAAAGCAGGTGTAAAATCCCTTGTGCTAACGTGGCTTATCACCGGAATTTGTTTCGCATCGCAGTTTTTGCCTTTCGTTGTGAAAGTTGTGATGTGGTTTTTTCGTGTACAGAAAAATAAACGAACTGGGCAGTGTATCCCGTCAAGATTCAGCACCTGACCCACTATTCCCAATCAATATAAATACAATGAGATTTCTTCATTGATTTTGTGTGTACACTGTAAATGCACCCACTACCACAGTGCAATTCAATACAGGATTTTAGTATTTAGAATAAATCGCAAAGGTGCACCTCGTGTGCTTTTGCACGGGAACGCCTACTCTGCATCTCATTATCAGCACTTTAATGCAACTAAAATTGAGATAAATCTAACACACTATTCAGAAGCTGGTGCAAACTGCAGACATCACCAGTATTCCCGCGATAACTGCCCCAAAATTTAACACCATGGTGGAGACCACCAAATAACAGTAATAAGAACGAGAAAGAGTCACACAGCACTTAAGTAACAACCAAAAACGTTATTGATTTTTTTTCCAAACTTTATTTTTCGGTTTACGTACATATAGAGGATAAACTAAATTTAACAAACTCAACACAAAACAACAAGGTGGAAAACTCCTGTCAGGTCCATCAATGTCGACGACACAGCCTGGAAAATAAAGCACAAAATAAGGACGTGTGTAATGCGCATATCAAAGGAGTGAGACACAGAGAGAAGGAAAAAAAAGCCAGAGAGAAAAAGAGAGGGAAGGAAAGAAAGGGAGTGAGAAAGGGAGAAGGGAGAGAGAGTGAGAGAGATAGAAGGAAAGGAAGGAAGAGAGTGAGAGAGAGAGTGAAGAGAGGGAAGTGAGAGAGAGAGAGACACTGCCGCCCATGCGCATCCATGACCAAATAATTACCTGCTGCCACCGGAGTGTCTACCAGTGGGCACTCCACGTGCCCGTGAAAGCTCCAGGGCCCCGTCCCGCCACCATGGCTTGGTGCACATTATGTGGACCCGCTCCGCGGCCCAGCAGATCCCACACATGTCGCTGAGTCCTGAGTCATCAATGGCAGAGACCACATCAGCTTTTGGTGCCGCTAACCCTGTGCAACGCAAGTCAGCGCCACGTGGTGGTAGGCCGCTGATGGCCATACAACTTAGGGTGCGACTAACCCTGTGCAACTCAAGTCCGCGCCACGTGGTGGTATGCCCCTGACGGCCACATCAGCTTTGGGTGGCACTAACCCTGTGCAACTCAAGTCCGCGCCATGTGGTAGTAGGCCCCTGACGGCCACATCATCTTCGGGTGGCACTAACCCTGTGCAACTCAAGTCCGCGCCACGTGGTGGTAGGCCCCTGACGGCCACATCAGCTTCGGGTGGCACTAACCCTGTGCAACTCAAGTCCACGCCATGTGGTAGTAGGCCCCTGATGGCCATACAGCTCAGGGTGCGACTAACCCTCTGCGCAACTTTTCATGGACTCTTTATGTTTGAGACCCGTGGAGCGTCCGCCATCCAGTCACCACCGGCAATAAAGGATGTGATGTTGTCGATCCATTATATTTGCGTGGTCACATGGCCTGTGACGCATGTGCCGGATGAGTGTGGTGTGTGTGCAAACCTGCCCTCAGGAGTGGCCGTGACATGTTGACAACTAGACCACTGACCTGCACACCAACAGCGAGTACGCCTGCGACAGGTAGCTATGTGGGGGGTGTGAAAACGTGTTTTCTCAATGGATTTTCCATAGGAAACTTTAGACAAGGCTACAGGTCAAACTGCTGAACGGAATTACGCCAAATTTGGTAGGGAGAAAGGTCTTGGTCCAGAAAGCGCGCTTTCTCACATCGAGTGAAAATATAAAAGAAAGGTCCCGGGGGCAATATAATATACCGGAGCTCTGTCTGTGCGAGATAACCCTTTCACGCTCTCTCTGCCCAACATCACCACTTCGCAGCTATGCCGTTAGAAGCCAGTCCGTCGGCTCGCAGCTCTCTACCTTTGCGAGCTAGTACGCTGCTGTGCCTGTACCTCTGCGAGCTACTATGCTGCTGTTCCTTTGGGAGCGGACGGCTCGTAGTACTGTGTCTGTGAGTCGAGCGGACGGGCCGCAGTTGTCCCTCTGCGAGCCTGGGTGCGAACTGTTCATAAGTCACACTACATAAGCATTGAAAAGCCATTTTGTGATTCAGTCCGTCAGCTGGCATCTGTCCAAGGCATTTCTGAAAAAATACCGGAGTTCTTTCTGTGAGAGATACCCCTTTCACGCTGCCTCTCCCCACATCAGCAGGTAACGCACCCTCTTCCCACATTACCAACATACCCCCAACAACCTTCTTGAGCCCGGTATTGTCCCTGTGCGGTTGGACAAACAAGAATCTTAGTCATGTATAGATTTACATATAAAACATTTTATTTAAACAAAACAACAACAAATAAAACTGAAGGGAGTCTGGTGCTGTGGTCGCTGCCACGAAGTTGGAGTCACTGCCATTCAGGACTCAGGACACAGTTCCACATGTGGGATCGGCTTGTATTGAACAGGTAGGCACCACGTGTCGCGCCTTGTGTTGTACAGGGTTAGTGGCACCACGTGTCGCCGGCCTTGCATATGGAAATATGCCTCACTGATCGAAGGGAGTCTGGTGCTGTGGTCGCTGCCACGGACTTGGGGTCACTGCCATTCAGGACTCAGGACACAGTTCCACATGTGGGATCGGCTTGTGTTGAACAGGGCTAGTGGCACCACGTGTCGCCGGCTTGTGTTGAACAGGGTTAGTGGCACCACGTGTCGCGGCTTGTGTTGAACAGGGTTAGTGGCACCACGTGTCCAAAATTCGAATTGCGAGCTCTGCTGCCCGCAGTGTAGACTGCTAATGAGTGTTCATTTGCACTTGAAGATGAATTTGGTGATTGTACTAAAGCTATAACTGATATAAAAAAAGTTCTTGAAGCAAGGATACTAAAAGGATATTATGTAGGTTTTAGGCCTGTGATAGTTACTTGCCTACTGGACTCTGTAATTAATGAATCAAGACTTAATTTTAATTGTGAGCCTTGATGACCGCAGTGTAGGCCAGAGGTAGCGGTCAGCAAGGGCCCATAGCCACGTGGCGTTGAGTTGAGGTGCCCAGTTAGTGGCACCAGCAGCATTAAGAATGTATGAGCCTGTGATGCTGCTTGGTGCGGACGGGCTGCACTGGGAGCAATGTCTCTTGCCTACTGGACTGCGTCATCTGCAATCGCGACTGTATCTGAATTGTGAGCCCTGCTGACCACAGTGTAGGCCAGAGGTAGCGGTGAGCAAGGGCCCACAGCCACGTGCATAGGTTGGTGGCCCCACCGGCCTGCGTAGTTCAGGTTCAGTGGCACCACGTGTCGCCGGCCTTCCATATGCAAATACGCCTCACTAATCAAAGGGAGTCTGGTGCTGTGGTCGCTGCCACGGAGTTGGGGTCACTGCCATTCAGGACTCAGGACACAGTTCCACATGTGGGATCGGCTTGTGTTGAACAGGGTTAGTGGCACCATGTGTCGCCGGCTTGTGTTGAACATTGTTAGTGGCACCACGTGTCGCGGCTTGTGTTGAACAGGGTTAGTGGCACCACGTGTCGCCGGCTTGTGTTGAACAGGGTTAGTGGCACCACGTGTCGCGGCTTGTGTTGAACAGGGTTAGTGGCACCACGTGTCGCCGGCTTGTGTTGAACAGGGTTAGTGGCACCACGTGTCGCCGGTCTTCCACAGTGTAGGCCGGAGGCAGCGGTCAGCAAAGCCCCACAGCCACGTGACGTTGACTTGAGCTGCACAGATTGGGAGCATACAGTCTTCTTAACCAATTATACTCTCTTTCACAATTTGCATCAGCACTAATCTTGAATTGTTAGCCCTGCTAACCGCATTGTAGGCCGGAGGCAGCGGTCATCAAGGGCCCACAGCCACGTGGCGTTGACTTGAGCTGCACAGAGTTAGTGGTACTTGAAGCACTTAGCGTGTGCGCAGTCAGCGATGATGCGTGGTCCGGGCTGGCCGCACTGGTAGCAATATCTCTTGCCTACTTGCCTGCGTCATCTGCAATCGTGAGTCGCTCTGAAATGTGAGCCCTATCCACCGCAGTGGAGGCAGCGGTGAGGAAGGGCCCACAGGCACGTGTTGTTGACTTGAGCAATGTCTATTGCCTACTGGACTTCGTCATCTGCAATCTCGACTCCATCTGAATTGTGAATCCTACTGACCGCAGTGTAGGCCGGAGGCAGCGGTCAGGAAGGGCCCACAGCCACGTGTTGTTGACTTGAGCAATGTCTCTTGCCTACTGGACTGCGTCATCTGCAATCGCAACTCGATCTGAATTGTGAGCCTTGCTGTCCGCAGTGTATATCTAAGGCAGTAGTTTGTACAGACATAAGTCCGCGGTGCTGTGCCGCTGGGGGCCTGTGTGGCGGAAGCCAGCGATCGGCTGAGGAGGCTGGCGGTCACGTCGGCGGCCTCGTGGCAGGGTGAGTGGCGCCGCCCTGGCAGACGCTTTGGCCTTCCCACAAGTGAACCATGCCCAGAGCTCTGGCCAATTTATTCACACTCCTACGCTGAAGTGGCGTACGTCGGACAAGCCCACTCTGGTAACGCTTATGCTTACAGGGGGGGGGGACACAGCTACATGACTGAGATCTTCCCTAGTGTTTGACGTAACATGGTTGGGTCCACTGTCCACAACACTACAAGCACCAGTAGTATTTGTGCACATGGAGAGGTGTGTGTTCTGCATACTGAGATGTGTCCAGCACATCACCGCTACACTTTGCATTGTGTGCATTGTTAAACATGGCTGAATTGCTTCCTTCACATATTGTTTGTTCACACCTGTCCCACTATTCAGCTATTGTGTGGCTGAGGGGCCATGCCGTTTTCGAAAAGTTTGCTGTCTTATTCTGCACTGCCTCGGTGGTAGGGGGGGGTCCTGGGGGTGGTGGTGGGTGTTGTGGCGTTCTTGGGTGTCGGAGCTGCTTGATCAGTAGGTCTATGACATGTGTTGGTCTTCAGATGTGGCTCTGGGCTGGGCTCCCTTTCATACTGTATGTAGTTGTTTAATATTTAAAAAACAAGAAGACATTATATAGTTTAAATAACAAATAAAAAAAATTACAGTAGGGAGAGGGGTGGTACGGGGGAAGGTCCTGAGGGTTGTGGCAGTGGGTGCTGTGTCCTTCTTGGGTGTCGGAAAAAACTATAGGTTAAATGAACATTATAATTTGAAGTTAGCATTAAAAAAAACATTGAAATTCACTGAAAAAACCATAGGTTTCAGGGACGTTATAGATAGAAATTAGTATTTAAAAAACCTTTGAAATTCACTGAAAAAAACATAGGTTTCAGGCACGTTATAGTAAGAAATTGGCATTTAAAAAAACCTTTGAAATTCACTGAAAAAACCATAGGTTTCAGGCACGTTATAGTTAGAAATTAGCATTTAAAAACCTTAGAAATTTACTGAAAAAACCATAGGTTTCAGGGTTCGTTATAGTTAGTTGGACATTTCACTCATACAAAACCATAGAAATTCCACGTTATAGTTAGTTCAGCTAACTATAACTCGCGCCCCCGCAATGCACTGCTGATGACGTCACATATTACATCATTCATGACATGGTCAGTGACATCACTGATGACATCTCAAATGACATCACTGATGACATCACTGATGACATCATCCATGTGACAATCTGATGCACCTCCTCACACAATAATATAACCTTTGATACACTCACTGTAAAATACAGACTACAATTTTCGATACCATTGACACACTAATACCAGTTACTATATGCCCACTCAGTGATTCCTAGGTCTACACACACATCTACCCATTCACCCATACAATCACTCATACATGCAGTCACTGCTCAATAGAACACTATCAAATGCACTCATACACCTATATAGACATTGACACACCAGCACTCATCCTAGTTAGTTATGTACTCATCCTAGTCACTCATGCAAAGAATCAATCACAGTTCCATTTACTCACCTACACAGTTATACACACACCACCTCATTTATTCATACAGATAGTAACGCATACCTAGTCTCTTATATAATCACTAATACAAGTATACACTCATACATACAGCCACTCTCACAATCACTGACTATCACCTATAGTCATTTCTATACACCAACTCTCACATACACTGCCTTTTATATATGTACTTAGCTGGACATGTGCACTGAGACATCGATTCACTCACCAAGACGCCCATACACACACTTACCCACCCATACAACTGTTTCCACATGCACTCTTAAACTCATACACCCTGTCAATCAACCACTCACACATCTATGCACAGAGTCACACTCCCCCACCCAACCACACACACACTCAGTCTCCTATACAAATACGCAGGCAACTAATCAATAACCCATATAGACATTCATGTAGCTACTGACCAACCGATGCAGCAGCTTACACAACAACAGACAGAGTGATACAGACATTCACACACTTTAGACACTAACCCATGTATTCAGTAAGATACATTTAATCATTCACTTAAACAGTCAGTCACACACCTACTAAATCCTCCATCCAGACACTTATACATCCATTCATTCTTCAATACAGCTTGGTATATATATATAAAACATATTTAAACTTTAAAGGAACACACAGTCACGTGGATGATGTCATCAGTGATGTCATCAGTAATGTCATTTGAGATGTCATCAGTGATGTCACTGACCATGTCATGAATGATGTAATATGTGATGTCATCAGCAGTGCATTGCGGGGGCGCGAGTTATAGTTAGCTGAATTAACTATAACGGTGGAATTTCTATGGTTTTGTATGAGTGAAATGTCCAGCTAACTATAACGTCTAATGCTAAATGCTAATTTCTAACTATAACGTGCCTGAAACCTATGGTTTTTTCAGTGAATATATATATATATATATATATATATATATATATATAAAAATATATCCCTCTGCTCCTTTGTGAGAAAAGAGAACGGCACTCGAAGTCATGGAAGCAAATAGCCTGTTTAATGGATCAGATCTCCCCAGGCACGAGGATACATCAGAGACGCGTTTTGGCAGTTGCAACTGCCTTTTCAATCTGACTCACACCATATTGGTGCTCCATTTAAATTAAAAATTAGTAGACATAAAAAATGTACTACCCACTTGCAGCAGTATAATTGAATTATGCAACGTGTAACACATAGGGAGATGTAAAGTATAAAACATCTTAAAAATGGATTGATGGTTTCTCAGTAGTATTTGTCATGTAACTCTTAAATGAGTGGTTATAAATTACGCCTGACCAGTGCCCTTGAGCGTTCGTCCCTAAATACACGGATTCAAGAAAGACCCATCTCCCATCACGATGGCAATTAGAAAACCCGGACAGGAATGTAGTTCAAGTCCTTTGCTGCCGGGAGAAAAATGTCAATGAAAACATGCACAGCTGCAATAATAAAATCCCTTTATGAAGAAAGCACTCAAATGGCTGCTTGCACTGCCTAAATATATATATCTATATAAATAGTTTTATCCTTGTTTTTAATGTATTATTTATTTTATGTAGTTTTATATTTATTGTTATTTTTTATAATTATACAATCTACAAAAGGAGTTTATGATTTAAAATATAATTTTTTCCTTGGTAGCAATTTTATTGTAATCGATGCATTTTGATATTTTTGATATTGTTTATATATTTAAATAGTCAATCATATTTTGTGCTTCGATATTTGCGTGCTTGATATTGTTAAATTTAAATATTTTTGACGGAGATACTTTTGTCATTGATAGTTATGTTTTTCTTGGTTAAGTATAGGATGGCAATATTTTCGTAATAAATATTATTTTGATGATATTTTCATGAGTTGATATTGCTTTTCACGATATTTTGTCTTGGAACCGATCAGACTGCCCCTGTGTTTTATAGATTGGCTCCCAACCTACTCATGGGTAAACTACTGAAAGTCAGGGAGGGTGCCCATCAGCTCGGCTTTCGGCACAATGAGGAAGGCCTTAATCATGGTGGTTTCTTGAAAGGATCCCATGGTTGAGGGGTCTTACCACCTCTTATCAATGATTAACACAGATGTTAAAATCCTTAGTAAAGTTATAACCTCAAGAATAATGAAAGTAATCCCTACATTGGTGCATGCTGACTAATCTTGGTTTATAAAATATAGGAGGCTTTCCGACCAAGATCGTAATCAGCCCCTAGGCTGATAGGGGCATCCAGGTGGGTGATATGATACACATGGTGTCACTTTACACATAGTGTGGTGCCGTACATGCTTATAAAGTTGGAGCACTTCTGAAAGTTGTGAGGGTTCTGGACCAATTGGACCAAATCATGCTTATTTCCCATGGGGGCCATGGCCTGCCAAGGGGAGAAACACCTATCCAATTTGGGATTAATTAGGCAGTCCAAGTCCCTAGAATCCTGGGGGATGCATGTAACACACTCACAAGAAGATGAAATTGAATTAAATATTGTCAGGGTCCTTAAAGAGGTAGATCATTAATTCGCTTTTGGATGTGACTTTTACTGTCTCTATTAGGGTTTCTAGCGCTCACAAAAATGATCTTGCTCCCCAGATGCTTATACGCATTCCAAGAGGGTGAATTGCATGCAACTCAGCTCAGTAGTTCAGATATTCAATTGCATGCTGACCACTCTGATGTGGGTTAGAGCCCAGACCAGAATAAATCTATCCACACTAAACTACAATATGAGCAGTGTGGCTTAGCCCTCCCAGATTTTGGGTACTATTATTTAGCATCCCAGTTGCAACATTTACCAATGTGGCTAAATAGGATGTCTAATATAGTCTGGCCACTGCTACTGAGATGCTACCCAGAAACAAAAATTTGTATCTGGCTCCAAGGCGGGTTGGCCAAGGGGTCTCCCAATGGGGTTGTTGCTGTCATTAATATGGGGTGAAGTAGTTAAGAGAATTATGATGAGGAGAGAGATCTGTGGATTTTCACGTGGTGCTTGGTGCATATTCAGTCATCTGCGGCACGGGCTCCACTGTGGCTTTATCAACCGTCGTCCAACTATTGTCCAACGCCATGGAACAATGAAAAGTATGGAAGTAAATGACGCTTTTGGATTGCTGCATCAATGACACGTTTTCTGGGTGAGCACTTTATTATATTCCAATATAACTCCTTATATTTACCTTGTTTCCCCTGTTTCCCACATTGCTGTTGCTCCCTGTGCCTGTGTCCGAGGCCTTGCTTCCTCCTTACAGTTTCACATTCCTGCCCCACTGTGTCCTGGCCTTACTACTATGGCTCGTTTATTGGGCACCGATTGAGTCGGGCTATGTAAAACAAGGGCAGAATACAGCTTACAGAAATCAGTTGAAGTACAGCGAAAGTACAGTGAGTGGTGGGCTGCTGTAAACTGTTATATCAGCGGGTACCAGTTTGTAGCTGTTATAGTGTGGGATAACAGACTACAGAGCTGTATGGTACAGGCAGTGTGCTCACATTGAAAAAAATAACAAGAGACGATCTGATGATGAAAACTAGATCAGCAAAAACCTTGGCCCAGAAGAAGCAAAGTACAAGCAGCAGAACCCAAAGGAAAGTGAGGCACCCCAAAGAGGGCATGACCAAGGGGCCCGTATTGGGGGAGGTGCAAGTCCAATTACTTTGAATACACCGATCCTTCAAGGTAGACACAGTGGTGTCAGAGCAAAAAAGAGAAATGTGGAAAGGAGTTCTGCCCGTGATACACTACTAAAAACCCGATCAAGAGACACATCAAGTAAGTTATCATACGATTTAACGGTTTCAACAGATTCGCCAGCTTTGAAACAGCAGTCAATCAAGGAATGCTTTGGGAGAAAAGAGAATACGGCCAGTTTAGGCCCTAGAGATAATGTCAAAGAAATGAGATTGGCATTAATAAATCCAAGGTACAAGTTGCGCCTCCACCGACGATTCAAGCCAAGGAAACCTCATTACCTACACAATCCACACCAGTCGTACAGAGCACCCAAGGAGGCAATAACAGTAGAGGAGATCTTTCAATTACATCAGAAAGTTCGCTCCTGTCTTCCTTGCTCAGAGTGGTGGAAAAGGAGAATGAGAAATCAATGATACATGATAAAATAGATGTAGCAAGCAATGTAGGAAGTAATGAAGCAATAAACTCGGAAACGGATTCGATATACGGACGTGAAGATCCAAATATATCAGGGGATGAGAATACTATCGATGATTCAGAATCCGAGCAAGTTGAAGTCTCATACGATTCATTCAATGCTTCAATGTCGTCCGGTCAACTGCTGGAGCTGGATTATTTAGTTAATTCACTAAAATCAAAATCAAACTTTAACTCAGTTACATCGAGGGCACAGTATAATACCACACAAAATGTCTCAGGTACAGGACGGTGTAGTAAACAAGATCAGGATCTGGAAACAAAAAGACGGGAAATGGAAAAAAATGAAGTCAAATCAACAGGAGATGAAGATACGCCTCCAAAATTCCCGGTACTGTCCGCAATGGGGGCAATAAGTAGTACACTGTCACAAATGTCGGATATTTTAACAACACAATCAAACCTATTGACAGAACAGGTCGACTATCTTAAACAAATTGCAGCAGAAATGGTATCTATAAAGGCAAATTCTGCAACATTGTCATCGATAAAACAGGACATGAGCGAATTAACTAAAGCCTTAAAACATTTGAAGCGTATGGATGATATTGTCGACCTACTACAATTATTACCAAGAAAAATCTGGAATCCCGGTTTGAATTGTATTAATAAAAATGCACTTCCGGGTATTGGAGAGAAGATTACGGAAACAAACAATGAAATAAGCAATGTAATTCAAGACAGCTTCGAACATAGAAAAGATGTTGTGAATATAGTGGCAGAGGCAAAAATAAACAAGACAATCATCTGTAGTGGAATACAAGTTGATGGACATCAAGAGGGCTTCGCACCATATTTGAGTAAGAGGCGACTTAAAAAAGTAAGAAAACTCAAGAGAAAAAATTACATCAAACAAACACTCCCTGATGCTCTAGTCCCAAAGGAAAGTGATAACTTCCCAATATTCAATAAGTCAACAAAAAAGGCAAAAGATATAACGATAATAACATTGATGGGATTCATAAGTCTGACGTAAATAGGCCAAGTCGTGAAGAATCTTGTCTTTTAGTAAATCAAGATAAAGTTACAATATCAGAAGACAAAACATCAGAACAGGAGCAGAAAATCGCACCAAGAGTGATAAATAGGGCTGTATCAACGTCACTTAATTCACCTAAAATCAAGGCACCAACAAATACTTGCCTTGTAACAACAGTACCACAACTAAGGTATAGTGAAGTAGTACAGCATGGAACACAAAATACTAGTACATCTATGGTCAACGCAAATATTCAAAATGAGGATAGAATTGCGCCTTGCCCTAGCAACAACAAAGTTCTATTGAAACAGATTATGGATGGCATATTAGGGATAACTGAAAAGTTAGAAGACACGGGATTTAAGACGTCCAGCATATACAATGAATCTAGGGAAAACTGAGGAAGTGAAAAATTGCTCGGAGTCGGAAAATGCACAAAATGACAGTCCTGTGGGTATTCAACAGACAAATAGGGGGGAAACCCTAAGAGCAAATAAAGGGAAGTTAATTCAAGAGAACAAACCATTATATAAAGAAAGCTCATTTAGTGAAGAAAATTGTATAATTGACTTTATACCTATATATACATCCGAAGGTCTCCACGACATACTAAATCGGCAAAATATACAAAAGTTATTAAATTGCTTTGAAAGTCTGAAAGAACTTAACTCAAAATCACTTGTTTCTGTCCGCTTTATCTTGGATAATAAAGTTAATTCTGCTTACGAAATCACTAGAACAACATGGGCATCCCAGAATGTGGCTTCAAGGATTCTGGATATAAAAGAATTTTTAACCGATTGGGGAATTACAATCAGACAGCCGGAGAAATGTAAATACCCACATATTCTGAGAACAGCCAATAGATGAGCAGAATATGAAAAATTGCCACTAAGTACCAGACCATCGTATAAAGGTGCTGAAGATAACATTAAATTTGAAAATTTTCAAATCACTGCAGGGAAAATACATGTTAATGGTCAATCAGTTGCAGATGCTCCGTATTCAGGATTGATGCAGTACCCACATGTAGCAAAGAAGTATTCCTAATAGAATTGATGTAAGGGAAGCCCAACACAATGAGTTCTCCATTTTATCATGGAATATAGCCGGCTTTGAGCGACAACTAAAAAGGCCGGGGACAAAATGATGAGCTTTCTACAAGATCAGTGTGTAATATGTTTACAGGAAACCTGGCAATCAGTTAATCTAAATATTCACATCTATACAACACATGAAATTAAAGCAAAGAAGAATGCCTTCGGAAGACCAAGTGGAGGATTGACAACATTAATAAGCACTAAACTATGCGTGTCAAGCAAAAACATAAAAACATCATCGATATATATATTGCCAGTTCTTTTAATACAGCAAATCTCTACAAAGTGTTTGATTATCAACATATACTTCCCTCCTCATTTGGTGAAAAATAAGTGCAGATATCGTACAACATTAGACGAATTGGAGCAAATAATGGCAGCGAATGAACAAATGTTGGTTATAATAACGGGGGATTTTAATCAAACTTTACTGCCTTTGGTGACCAACCCTTCAAGTAGAGACGAACCAGACATGGGTTATAATGTCCAGCAAGTTATATTTCCTTCACAGAATAAGCCTAAAAAGATCAGTACCTCAATTAAGTCCACATATGATTTATTGACTAACTTAGGATACAGAATTCTTAATGGAAGACTAGTAGAAGATTAACCAGCCTCTTTAACCTTCCGCAGGCCGACAGGGTCTTCCATCATAGATTTTACATTTGTGCATTACGCTTATTTTCATCTGTGTAAAAAGTACACTATTATACCAAGATCCGAGAGTGATCACGATCCTCAAAGGCTAGTCATCAACATTAAGCATGATTATTGGGAAACCCATGCAACGGCCAATAGTTGCAGATTGACCGCTGTGAATGGGAAAAGACTTATTTGGAACAATATGCTAAAAGTGAAGGCATCCAATCTTGAAGAAATCATGACATTGAGTACCGAAAAAGATATTGTACTACTAAAGTCTGGGGATGGCTGGTTAGATGCCTGGCAATCTATACTAAAAAATATATTATCTAGTCTTGTGGCAAGCATACAGGAGTCGCAACCAAACATTAATGCACCGAAGAGTTCAGAATTAATTGAATCTAAGAGAATTTATCACAAGAAGATGCGACATATCTTAAAACTCCTGATATCTAATGAGCGTAACTTGAGAATACAAGACATAAAGAAAGAATTCAAGAACAGGAATTGACAGATAAAGCAGGATAGCGTGAATAATGCCTATGCAAAATTATATCATGCTATATCAACTAGGAATGAACAAGCATACTGGTCCCTGGTGGGACATGGCACAAATTCATATAAACAGCCAGACGACCTATTTATCCCAAGCAATAAGTGGGAAAATTACATCAAAGTTCTATATAAATCAATTGTAACCTGTAATTATACGTTATAAAAAGTTGATGGAACATTTGCAGATATAACAGAAGAAGAAATAGTTGAACTAATAATGAGCGCACGCTCATCCAAGGCAGCAGGACCAAATGGTATCCCTATAGACTTGATAAAGCTAAACTTAACCTTTTGGAGTGCGATGCTAAAACAGCTGTTTTCGCAGGTAATCAAATATGGAAGGATACCACCTTCCTGTAAAGGAGCGATTGTCCATCCAATTTATAAACATGGCCCAAAAGAGGATCCGTCCAGCTACAGATTAATAGCATTGTTGGACTTTGAAGGGAAATTGTTTGCAAAACACCTTCAAAATAAATTAAGGTCATAGGCAGAGGAAAAGTCATTAATATCAATAACACAAACCGGATTTTGCTCAGGGTGTTCGACACTCGATAACATCATTTCATTGGCCCTGTTAGGAAAAAAAGCAAGCATACGGAAAATAACGCTATACACCTGTTGTGTGGATTATTCCACAGCGTTTGATAAGGTTAACCGACAAAGGCTGTGGAGTAAATTAACAGCATGGGAAATTGATTCGAATCTTTAGAATGTTATTATTGGCCTGCATTCGGAAACATGGCTTCAGGTGAAATTGGCTCATGACAATACACTATCGCCAAAAATGGATACCACAAATGGTCTTAAGCAAGGTTGTGTCCTTGCACCGCTGTTATTTTCTCTCTATATTGCAGACATAGATTTGGCACTAAGTTCCGATATGGGTGTGGCACCTAAACTAGGAGGCAAAAAAATACCATACCTAGCATATGCGGATGAAATAGTAATCTTGTCCCTAACTCCGAAAGGACTCCAGTACCAACTGAATCATCTACATACCTATAATACAGTGAACGGTTTGACAAAAACAAAAATTGTGACGTTTGGACAGTCTATAAAACCTGAAAAGAGAACATTAGGAGAAAATGTAATTGAGGTAGTGGAATAATATATCTATCTCGGAGTAATCTTCGACAATAAGTTATCATGGTCAAGCCATAAAGTCAGTAAAAATGCAAAATCAACAGCTATTACTAAATCAATTTCGAGATTCATGAAAATGTTTGGAGGAAATGCTATTAATCCATCACTTAAAGCATTACAAATGAAAATGATTCCGTACTTATTATATGCATCTCCAGTAATGAATAAAAAGTCATTCTTGAACTTGAGAAATGCTTTATGAAATGTGTACGTGCCATACTTCATCTACGACAGGCAACTCCACATTGTATCATAAGATTGGAATTCGGTCTAAAATCTCTGGAACTGTTGCATAAGAGAAGTTGTGTGAACTACATTATTGATTGTGCCAAGGCTGATCCATGCACATTGAAAGTGACACCTAATATTTGAAGAGCTCCGGAGCAAAAAAGTCAGAGATTTACAACTATATAGTATAATGATGGAAATAGGATCTTATGATCTGCCTGATATACAGGAGATGGGGTGAATGACCAGAGTTGTGCGGAAAAATCTAATATGTAATAAGCCAACTACAAAGCAGTGGAATTCAGATCTTCTACAAGCTGGGAAACATAAACATATGGACCTAGTAATCGACACATATACCATACAGGCTCAAGAATACTTGGGATGCAATCTACCCAGTTACATAAAATGGAAATACTTAAGGTTTAGAAAATTTTATATACCGATTGGGGAGTTTGAAGGGACTTGGAACCAGGCACTTAAAGATATACAAGCATGTCGGCTTTGTGGAACTGGTAAGGAAACTCTTGAACATTTAATATGCATCTGCCCGAAGCTGTTGCCCATACGGAGGACATATTTACGCCCCTTGTTTAATAATGCTAAAATAAGAATGACTGATAAGGACGTACGATACTGTTTCAGGCTCAAAGAGGGCAGTGCAATAATAAGGACGGTACTGTTCTTAGAGCATGCCTATAAAGCATTAATTGTTTAGACGGCTTTTTATTATATATATATATATATATATATATATATATATATATATATATATATATATATATATATATATATGTATAAAGATATATATATATATATTTATATATATATATATAAACGTGTAAATAAGGTAATATGAAATGTGTATGTCCTATTCATAGGAAGTTTTAATCACTGAAACTATTTTATCTTCTAAATGCTCGCATTTTTTTTTATTGTAATCAAATGATTAATACAATAAAGTATTTTATTACACTTACACGTTTTCATACACTGACGTGTGAAGCACAGGCTGCTGACTGGAGGGAGAATTTTGAGTGCTTGGAGACTTATAGGAGGGAGACACTTTTATAATGTTTGAAGAAGCTAGATGTAGATTCGCAAGTGGAGTTGTACAATTTCTGACATTTGCAAGTGGCAAGGGCTCCACTCACATGGGGAGGATTCACAAGCATTGACAACAGGCCCGGTTCCAGGATTTTTTATCTGGGTGGGACAAGGGTGCATTTGGGCGGGCCAATGCGGGCCCAATTTAAAACAATTCTGAAGGTAGACTACAAACCCTAGAGTTACACATGGACATTGATTCACCAAAATGCCAGGGATAGCGTAAATTACATCACACATCCTTGACCTTAATGACATCACAAGAAGTGACTTCATATGACCTTTGACCCTCAATCTTCCTACGAAGTGATGTCACATGACCTTAACCCTTATAACATCACAATAATTGACATCGCTGAAGTTATAATAAAAGCCATAATAAAACATGACTAATACAATAACTGAACGTTGAAAAATGTCTTTTTTAGATACCACTTGTATTAGGGTGCTGACATCATATGAAAGGAGATCATTAATCATTTTTCTCAGTTTTACATGAAAAATTATGTGTTCATCTGAAGAGGATAATTCCACATTTATTCTTAGATAATGGTCGGACATTTATGATTCCCTAGTGGCTGCTTATGCAATGTGGCATGCACTGTCACTATGGGAATATTATAATGTATGCCACATCCTACAGTATATTACTGTGTGCATCATACACAGACTAAAATACATAAACACCTTCAAAATCCACACACTGAAACAGCCGCGTCTTGTGGACTAATGCGTCCACTGCAGGGGCCTGTGTTCGACCTCATGGTCACAGGTTCAAGTCCTGGAGGGCCCACTCAGCCTTTCATCCTTCTGAAGTCAATAAAGTGAGTACCATTGAGTTGGGTAACAATAAACATCTGTTATTCAGTGCCAAGATACCCTGAGGTGAACGTGAATTTTACAAATACACATGTTATGTTAGATAATTGAGGTGCAAAAGGATGCTCACACCTCTTGGCTCCAGTGTCTCTGCACCTGCTGCATCATCGGCAGGTAACACCCTGTCCCCACTCCCCCATACACACCACCTAACTGCAGCTTGCCTCTGACATGAGGTACGGTTGCCATATTGCCGTTCTCTTCTGACATGAATATTTTAATGTCTCAGCCAGTGTAAAAATAGAGAAAATCACCCAAAGTCAGCATTTTCCCCTTTACAGTGCATACTTAAAACAGTATTTATAAAAACAATGCACTTTAAAATGTGTTCTAGCGGTTCCTTAATTACACCTGACTAGGGTTGCCACCTGGCTGATTTTTTACTGGCACCACCGGTATTTTAATGTCCCAGCTGGTACAAAAAGTAGCAAAACCACTTAAATTCAAACAGCAAATATAAATGGAAAACACTTTTAAATGGATTCTAGAGCTGCAAAGATTCCCGACTATTAAATATAGTAAAAACAGATGGAAAAGTTATGGTACAAATGTATACATACAATTTTATTCATAGTTCTATTTAGTATCATGTCCATGCCAGTGCACACTCTTAAAACTACAACAAATAGCCAGTATTTTCTTTTGGAAAGGTGACAATGCTACCCCAGATTGATAATTAATGTAAACAAAGTGAAAACAAAATCACATGTTTGGCCACCCTCATGGCCTCTTCTGCCGACTGGGAGGGCCAAAGGTCATGTTTGTGTGGGCCTGGCCCACCTGGCCTACCCGCTAGAACCGGACCTGATTCACACTGTCAGTTATCACTTATTTACACAGTGAGGAAGACCCATCTAAAGGTCACTTATCCAGGACCTATCACTAACCCCCGTAGTTATCTGAATAAAAAGGGGAAAAGACAATGTGACACTGTTTAAAGACATGGAATGGAATGGGATACTGACATCACAAAACAGTGACCAATAATGCAAGATTTCACTTTACTCAGTTTAAAATTCTACACCATGCCTATGGTATATTGAACAAAATATACTCAATCTGATCACAAGAATTCCCAAGGTGCCACCATGACTGTGTTGATTTTCCATATGATATGGACATATCTAGTTGGGGGGGGATTTTGAAAACAGGTGATGGCTTCCCTGAGAGGAGTGTTGGAAAAGGAAAAAAATCGTCCCTAATGCATTACATACTGGGCTGCACCCGAAACCTAAAAAGACTAAAATCGCTATAGATTTGAGGCCCTGGGTTTACTGCTAGCAAAAAGGAGAATAATGATTCATTGGTTGAAACCATCAGTCCCCTCCCTGAACATGTGGGAAAAGATAAAAAAGAATGGCTGGTGGCTGAGGAGGATCACAAGTCTATAGTGAGAAATTATGAGAGGCTTCCTGAAGAAATCTGGGAGTAGTGAAAATGACAGATAGCTAAACACGGAAGAGGAGAGATCCATTTCACAGCTCCATCTATTGACACAGGCTATTACGCAGAAGGAAAATGGGAAAATGGGATGCATATATTGAGTGTATAAGAGAGAATTTTTTTGAGACCTCTGTACGACTATGATATCCAATCTATGGAAAAATCTACCATGAATGTGATATTCAAGTGCATTATATTGCTGATACTCTCTCGCCTATACATACTAAGATACGTTTGTTCATATTGAGCAAACCCCATATATAACAGTTTGCTACCTCAACAACAAACTGATAAAGCATTCGCCATATTTAATGTTATGAGCAACCATAAGAAAATCCATCGCCTCCACTTTAACTTGAAGATAGTAGTAGTGGTCAATGAATAAGCACTGTCAAATCCCTCACCTGAAGGCCATGCGAAGAGTGTCCTGTTACTATTATTACCATTAATCTCAATCTGGGATTTTACAGTAGTGGGATCAAAAAAGCCATATGCTGCTGGTAATCTATTTGTTTATTACAGGGACACCTCAATATAAATTATGTGTTAATGTGTATTAACCCCCTGGTGCTTGCAATTCCCATTTGCTGAAAATGGCAATAAATGCTCCATTTGTCATAGAGAGGTTGGTTAGCTGATAAACTAAGAAAATGCATTAAATTGTTTGAAAATCTTTCCAAGGGTGCCTTACAACTGTTAAATGTGGGTACATTTAGTAAGGGACATATTCTAGAGATGGAGAAGGGCCACATCAATAGACAAACTTCTGATTAATGGAGTTAAACAAGGTTAAGAATAAACTTAAATTAGCTTCTGTAGCTGAGGTTTCTGACCAGAATGTACATTTAGAAAGCATAAAGAGATATATTTCTCAGATCCAAAATGAGAGAAAAAAACAGGTTAGAAAATGGGCTTTCGTTTCTGGTGCATTAGTAAAGCAACATCTGTAGATCTTCTGGAGTGTGGCTAGGGATCTTGGAAAATAGGTTCCCCACCCCAAAATGCTGTTCCTCTGCTAAAAAAGGAGCAATATCCAACTTTGTTGTGTGTAATTTGTGAAGATGGTATGGAATATAAAAAATTTAAACATGTTACTTTATTCTTAAATGATTGCTTACATATTCTAAAAGTATGCCACATTACGTTGATGATTAACCATGTTAAGCCTTTCAGGACTTAGGAACTGTATAGGCTTATTGTAATAATTTGTAAGACTGAAGGGAAATCTTGGATCATTATTTACAGCAATTATCTGCTCTTTGTATTCAGGCTATACAGATGTGTTAAAAAAAAGAACAGACTGGCAGGTTTTTGAACAATTGAATGATTAATCTGGGTAAACTCTTTACCAAATATATCCTGAGAATATGAAAGCTTGGGCAGAAATGAAAGCTCTCATACCAGTTTCCTTGAATCATGTTTAACCATAGATAATTCGTTGGTCCTACAAATTATGGCAGGAAAGTATATAAAAGAAAAGAACAAGATGATGGATGTGGCGCTTTTACATATTTACATATTTAGTATATTTAAATATATATATATATATATATATATATATATTGTGTAATGTTAAAAATTTATATATCATTAACAAATAATTATATCATTATATTGTTTATTAAAACGTTTAAATATTTCAACTAAATTATGATTTTAAAATTTCACTAAAAATAAAAAATGATTTCAATTAATTCTATACATACATTTTAATAAATTTTAATACATGTTAAATAACAATATATATTGTACGGTAGATGTGATTTTAAAAATATATTCTTTGGGAAATATTATTTTTAAATGTAATAAATATATTTTAAATAAATACTCAATTACTATACAGCTAAGTTAATATTTTGTCACATTTTATTTTATCAGTTCTAGCTTTTAAATAAATATTTAAAATTGTTTTACGTTAATATTTTACATAAAAATATATTAAATACTTTTTTATTGTTTAATAAACATTCAAAATGTTCCCTAAACTTTTCCAAAGTGAGATCCTACGTGTGAAAAGTTACAAGTAATAAAAAGCAGTAGTAGTGCATAGTTATGTTATGTTATGTTATATGCATTTATAACGCGCTCGGCTACTCCAAGGAGTGTCCCGGCGCGGTCACCTGAGCGAATCAAGATTCTGAGCTTAAAACAGGAAGGTTTTCAACTTTTTTTTGAAGATACGAGAATCTGAGATGCAGCGAAGAGCCAGAGGCAGTGTATTCCAGCTAAGGGCCGCCTTACGAACAAGAGAGCAGCCACCCAGCCTTTGCCGAGCAAAACGAGGAACCTGGATCAATAGTTGCGAAGAGGAACGCAACTGTCTTGTCGGCACATAAAAAGAAAACCTCTTTTGCAGATAGGTGGGTCCCCGGCGATAAAGGGCATTATGGGCAATTGATAGGACCTTAAATTTGATCCGCGCCTCCACAGGAAGCCAGTGCAAGGAGCGCAGATGGAGGCGAACGCTACTCCTCCTGGGAAGATCAAGCAAGAGGCGGGCCGCCGCATTCTGCACCACCTGAAGCTTGTTCAGCAGATAGCCAGGGGACCCTACATACAAAGCATTGGCGTAGTCCAGGCGAGACAAAATCAGGGCCCGGACCACGGTTTCCCTTGCTGCCCTAGGGAGCAGAGGGAGAAATTTCCTCAAAGACTTTAGAATCCCAAAGCAGGACCCCGCCAGCTTCTTTATATACTACAAAATGCAGTTAGTGAATAGTCCCCAGTCTATTTTAAGAAAATTAAGGCCCTCATTATAAATTAGATGGAATAGGTGAGGTATTTACCACATGTGATAAATATCATTATTCAAAGTGAGGTATTTACCACGTGTGGTAAATACTTCTTTATCCTGACTTTTTAACTTGCAAATGAGGCATAACAAGCAGAATTGGTATTTAACACACAGAATTCCACGTTTTGCCTTTTTTATGGGTTTTTTCGGCTGATAGATTTCAGCAGGTTTGACCTGATGGAATTTATCACGTGAATACTGCGCGGGTGTGCTAATTATCACACAACTCATAATTCCGATCTATTTGCACATTTAGCCCTGCACTTGTAATGAGGGTCTATATGGGAAATGGGCTAAGACAGGCATGTGTTTTGGCACTAGTCCTGTTTCAACTTTGCATCTCAAATCTCTCAATGTTTCTGACTAATTAAAATATATGGTTTGTCCACAAGGTTGAAGCACCTTGCGACCCCAATTTTGATGTTCACTGATGGTCTTATCTTATTAGATCTGATGCTGGTAGCTCTGCACCCTAAACTCAAGACATTTGAGAATTATGTGATCCACCATAAATGTAAAAATTTCAAATAAGCCATATTCCTGTCAGTGATAGTGGAATCACAACACAGACTGGTTCCAGATACTTTGTTGCTGGGCTGCAGCTCTTTTGTCTGAGAATGACACAGGGCAAAACTTCTCTCTTCCCTCTGTGATCCGATGCCAATACATTGGGTGCCCATTGTGCAGTGCAATCTTCCTACAGGAAACAGACTTAGGGGCCGATTCCGATCTCGGTCGGAGGCGCACCCAATACCATTCGGTCGGGAAAAAAGCCATGCGAATGCCTGTTTCCCGACCGATCCGTACATCATTCCGAACGAGTAAGTACGATGCGCACAACAGCATAGAATCCGGCCGAGTCGTACTCACCCAATCCAGGTCCTGTTCTCCGACCGAGGCGAATCCGGAAACGCAGAATCGAGTCGCATGGAAGGGAAAATGCAGCCCCGTCCGGCCGAACAAGTACGATGCGCTTTCCGTACGCGCCGAACCCGTCGCTACGCACGGCACGTCAAAGCATCCGGGAGAGGCGCACATAAGCTCCGATTCGCGCCACAACACGATCCACGGCTACGAGGCGAACACGCCAGCGACGAGGACGACGCGAAGTGACGAGAAAGACGAACGACACGAACCAACCATGAATCCCTTCGTCCCGATCATACCAATATTCTACATTTACTACCGGAACAGGCACGGACGCGTACGGCGCAGAAGGTAAGTCAGACACCAATCACAAAACACATACAACACGTACACGACACATCACACACACACACAGAGGGATGCAGAATTTACTTACACCAGCAACAGCAGCACCATAGGGGCGGGATGCCCATCACCAATGCCACATATGCACACAGGGGCCTGAATGCGCACCACCACCCCTACCCAGGGGGGGCTGGATGCCAACCACCACTACCACCCTTAGCCAGGGGGTGCCAGATGCCCACCACCACTACCACCCTTACCCAGGGGGCTGGATGCCTACCACTACTACCACCCTTAGCCAGGGGGTGCCAGATGCCCACCACCACCACCACCCCTACCCAGGGGGCCGGATGCCTACCACAACTACCACCCTTACCCAGGGGGGCTGGATGCCTACCACAACTACCACCCTTAGCCAGGGGGCTGGATGCCTACCACTACTACCACCCTTAGCCAGGGGGTGCCAGATGCCTACCACTACTACCACCCTTACCCAGGGGGGCTGGATGCCTACCACTACTACCACCCTTAGCCAGGGGGCTGGATGCCTACCACTACTACCACCCTTAGACAGGGGGTGCCAGATGCCTACCACTACTACCACCCTTAGCCAGGGGGTGCCAGATGCCTACCACTACTACCACCCTTAGCCAGGGGGTGCCGGATGCCCACCACCACTACCACCCTCACCCAGGGGGCTGGATGCCTACCACTACTACCACCCTTAGCCAGGGGGTGCCGGATGCCCACCACCACTACCACCCTCACCCAGGGGGCTGGATGCCTACCACTACTACCACCCTTAGCCAGGGGGTGCCAGATGCCTACCACTACTACCACCCTTAGCCAGGGGGTGCCAGATGCCTACCACCACTACCACCCTTACCCAGGGGGATGGATGCCTACCACTACTACCATCCTTAGCCAGGGGGCTGGATGCCTACCACTACTACCACCCTTAGCCAGGGGGTGCCGGATGCCCACCACCACTACCACCCTCACCCAGGGGGCTGGATGCCTACCACTACTACCACCCTTAGCCAGGGGGTGCCGGATGCCCACCACCACTACCACCCTCACCCAGGGGGCTGGATGCCTACCACTACTACCACCCTTAGCCAGCGGGGTGCCAGATGCCTACCACCACTACCACCCTTACCCAGGGGGGGCTGGATGCCTACCACTACTACCACCCTTAGCCATGGGGGTGCCAGATGCCTACCACTACTACCACCCTTACCCAGGGGGCTGGATGCCTGTCACAACTACCACCTCTACCCATGGGGGCTGGATGCCTACCACCAACACCACCCCCACTCATAGGATGGACAATGCATGACACAACCAGCACACCACAACCTAGGGAATGCAAGAAAAAGACATCCCCCAACACCATGACAAGCGTGTGTAGACTGTGTCAAATGCCTACAACACTGAACATGACTTTGAACATACAATGTGACCCCCTATCACATGTGCCACACATATATGTGTGTGGCCCCCACAATGCAAGCAGGCCATGACCATTGTGGCAATGGGGTCCAAACCCCCATCATCACAGTGACCAGAATGTAAGTGTGGGGTCCATAGCTGAAGCACATTTTGAACAGTGTGGCAATGGGGTACAAACCCCCATCATCACAGTGACCAAAAGGTAAGGGTGGGGTCCATAGCTGAAGCACATTTTGAACAGTGTGGCAATGGGGTCCAAACCCCCATCATCACAGTGACCAAAAGGTAAGTGTGGGGTCCATAGCTGAAGCACATTTTGAACAGTGTGGCAATGGGGTCCAAACCCCCATCATCACAGTGACCAAAATGTAAGTGTGGGGTCCATAGCTGAAGCACATTTTGAACATTGTGGCAATGGGGTCCAAACCCCCATCATCACAGTGACCAAAATGTAAGGGTGGGGTCCATAGCTGAAGCACATTTTGAACAGTGTGGCAATGGGGTCCAAACCCCCATCATCACAGTGACCAAAATGTAAGTGTGGGGTCCATAGCTGAAGCACATTTTGAACATTGTGGCAATGGGGTCCAAACCCCCATCATCACAGTGACCAAAATGTAAGGGTGGGGTCCATAGCTGAAGCACATTTTGAACAGTGTGGCAATGGGGTCCAAACCCCCATCATCACAGTGACCAAAAGGTAAGTGTGGGGTCCATAGCTGAAGCACATTTTGAACAGTGTGGCAATGGGGTCCAAACCCCCATCATCACAGTGACCAAAATGTAAGTGTTGACAAAGAAAAAGCTGCAACTGCCAAACTGCATGGATGATTCCTGGTCACAGAACATAAAACACATCAGTGGCAAAGTAGTGCATGTGTCCCATTGCAACATAAATTGGGGGATGCAAATAATGCAGTGCAAATAAGACATACCTTTGGCCATGTGCAGACAAACAACACCCATGGGGGCTGACACTGTCAACATTCATCAATGACACAATGACAGAAGTGACCATCAGAATGCAGACCCACATATTTGCACCAATGGGCACACAAATGCAGATACCCTGTGGAGACTGTAGATGTGAGGGGAACAGATACCATACCATGGCAGCAATGGCAACAAACCATGATCATTGTGCTGACCGATGACCTAGGAGTCCCAGGGACAGCAGGGGAAACCCACCAAACTACATACAGCCAATGGCACACCCAAGATATGCCAATGCAGTGGTGCAGATGCACAAACACAAACAGGCAGACCCACACTGCACATCATACACAACAGGTGAGGGGGGTGCCAGTGTCCCCAGGCAACCACACAACACATGAGGAGGCCTGAATACCAATCATACAGATGTGCATACAGTGCCACACAAAGGTAACTCATGGATCCAAATCCCCTATGTGGGCAAGCAGGCATTGTCAGATGAGAGGGAGCACAAATCACACATGTCACACAGGCACGTAGGAACAGCAACTGACACAGCAAGACACAGACACACCACAGCACTACCCCCAGGGCCCCCACAATGTGGTGACCCTGGGCTGCATTACAATCCCACTGTGATGACAAAGCTAAATGTCGTTCACACTGTGAACCACAGTCATGTGTCCTGAGCAACAAACTACCATCACACCTACACAAGCACAAATCAATCAGCACGGCCAGTAAGCCAAGGCCAACATGGAGGCAGGGGCCTAGCCGGGCAACAACTCTCATCTGCACACACTCAACACCACACACCTCGACCTCCAACAATGTGCAGCAGTGAAGCACACATGCACTGGTGACATTGCACATGCACCCATGACTATTCCAGGGTGGTGGGTGGGAACCAAGGTGCAGAAACACATCACACATGGCCACTCAACAAGACTCCTGAATGTCTGACACACTGCACACTACGCTGTACATGGACATGACGGCAATACCACACCAACCAATGGGATCCCAGCCACAGTCACACACCAATGAAGAAGCCAAGGTCACCCACAAAGAACACACATAGACAACAACCAACATTGCAGCCCGGACCCTGAGGAGTGCCAGCAGTCACACACACAATGTGTCACAATCACTGAAAGATAACACAAACTGGAAATCACATGACAGGGGCAAACAACAAGTGCCAAGGGGAAACCTGACTGTGACCCATCTGCGTCTGCACACAAACTCAGCCCTGACAGCAAACACACCTATGGGTGACACCCTGATGACCAGTAATGTGCCATGCACCCACATCACAGAGAACCCAGGGAGAAGACTTTGGGGGAACATAGGTCAACTCAGCAAGCATCACAAACAGGTACAACACTAGGGATCACAGCATGCACAGCTAAACGGAAGTGAACACACAGACATGCTCATACAACACACACCTTGGGCGCAGGCAATGTCACAGGAGTACACACTGCCATGAGGGGACTCCACTCCTGTGTGAGGAAAGCTGTGCCATATGTTGCCTCAGTAGGGCCCCATCATGTCAGCTGAGCACTTGGTCACACAATCAACAATTAGCACCAAATGAAGGCTCCTGTCACATCAGCCTGGTCATGGAAGTGCCAACGAAATCATCAGCACAGATCCAACACACTTGTATAGCAAGGTTGCACTGACAACACAGATGAGTCCTTCCCCATTGATGCCCAAACCTGCATGTCCAGTGGAGATGGCCACACGGTCAGGGAAGTAGACGAATTGAACAATGGCAGGCACAACAGATGTGCAGGGGTGGAAGCCACAGATGTGAAATTGCTAATGTAAGTAGGAAATCCCATTGCCAAATACTGAACACATGACACCCTCAGATGCTGCTATGGATGACATGGATACACCACAGGATAGGACACATTCCCCTGGACCACATGGGTTCCTGCACAGTAACACTTCATTATCATGAGACCAAATATCACCATCACTGCAGCAAGGGTATGGTTAGCATCATCAACAACATGTACATCAGAAGCATAAGCACTAGAGAACAGAAAGTTGCTTTATTCAGCATATGTGTGTATTGAAAAGTGAAAGTCCAGAAAAACACAAAGGCCAATGGCCAGTCCATTGTCAAAGTCCAAACAGGGTGACAGTGGCAGATGTCACCCTACGCATGCCTGCACTGCACAAAACCAGGGACAATCCACTAGGAGGGGCAACCGGGGGCAGGCCAGGCACCGCAGGGACAGGATCAGGGCTCACCAGGAGGAAGCAGGGAAGGGGTGGTGGGTGCTGGCGAGCCACTGACAACTGCAGTGGAGGTGTCTGACATGGTGTGTGCCGGCACAACTGGGGGGCATGACTCAGATGTTGTGGGTGCCGGCACGACTGCAGTGGACCCTGCAGATGGAGTGGACAGGTCCGCCACTGCAGTGTCCAAGTCAGACAGGGTGGTAGTGGACTCCACTGCAGTGCCTACCACCAGGGGAGGAGAATGGGGAACAGGCAAGGTGGGCTGGACAGAGGGGGAGGACACCCTCACCACATCAGTGGCACAGACAAGCGCAGCAGGGGGGTGTGGTGCCGGGAGAGCAAGTGGCAGGGGGAGAAGGCCGGATCCTCTTGGGGATGGTATATCTGTGGGTGGGAGAACCTGGGGCAGGGTGTGGTGGGGGCACCTGTGGAGTGGGGGCCTGAGGGATGGAGGAAGGAGACCTGGTGCCTGAGCTGCAGGGCGGCGGCGGGGTCTTGCTCTTACGACTCCGGGGGACTTGCGGGTGGGGGCCTCAGTCTGTCTGCGCCTGGGGGAGGGTGTCCGGGGGCGAGGGGCACTCTGCTCCGTGTGGGTGGGCTTCCTCTTCCCCCTGAATGCTGTATCAGCTAGATCGGAGGGGAAGAGGCCGAGGTCACTGAGGAAGAGCCGCTGGGTCTTTGGGGTTGCAGGTGAGGCAAGGGAGGGTGCTTTGGAGGGAGAGGCAACTGAGGACTGCGCAGTGCTCGTGGATGCGTGTGTGTGTTCCAGGGCCCCATCCCCTGTGAGTCTGGTTTCAGTCCCCTGACTGTGCGTGCGTGTGCGTTTTGTTTGTGGCGTGTGTGTCTGTATGCTGGACGTGTGTGTGCTGGTGTGTGCCTGTGCCGGTGTGTGTGTGCTTGGGACGGGTAAGGTACTGGGGAGTGTGGATGGAGCAGAGGCAGGAGGGGTGAGGGACTGTCTGAGGAGGGACACTGCTGCCGTCAGGGAGGAGTCCATGGACCTATTGCCCCTCTGTAGGTCAGACATGCCCGATGAGATGCCCTCCATGAACGACACCAGCTGAGTCAACAGAGCGGTGTGCGCATGGAGGACACTCAGCATGGCTGTCTGCCCTACATGGAGCTGGCGAAGGAGGTACACAGACTCCTCACTCAGGGCAGCAGGGGACACAGGGGCAGGGGTGCGGTGCCTGGCCCAAAGGAGACACGCTCCCGAACATGGGAGCCTCCACGGACCTGGGGAATGGGAGCCGATGGGAGGGCGGTGGTGGTGCTGGTGGTGGCGGGGACAGCAACACTAGCTGGGGTGTGGTGGCTGCTGACACCCGCCTCCATAAGGGAGTCATCGTCCGAGTTGCTCTGGTCCTCAGCTGAGGTGGATGGTGCTGAGGACTCCTCGGTGTGGCTCCCCTCGCCCTCCGTGCCACTGGGTCCCTCCGACCACTCCTCGGCTGCTGACCCAGTCTGGCTCTCCGGCTCCTCCTGGTCCGTGGAGCTGTCCCCTTCCGTGGCCGTGGATGTATCTGCAAACAATGGGGAAACAGACAGACATCAGTCACCTGCACCAAACGCACACACCACTGTGAGCACAGCACATTACAGAGCAAGCCCTGGCATCATTAGTTGAACATTGCTAAAAGTGCCCTAACTGAACAGGAGAAGCCAATTGTCAGTCTGATGCCAACCATGGCACTCACATCCCACATGGCCTTGCACCCATCTGTCTGGTGTCTGTTGGATAGCAACACCCCAGTGTGGACACATGCACCACCTACACAGTAGTTGGACAGTGCAGAGGACACGGTGTAGCATGTGGACATGCACACATCACAACTCTTGCCACTGAGTCAGTACAGGTTTCCGGATGAAAGGGATGCCCAGAGTCAAATAGGAAATGCATGTGATGCATACCAGCGACAGACACCATGATGCACCCATGTCCTGATAGCCATCGCCACAATGGTGTGCATGTAGCACATGTCACTCCCCTGCAGGATCACCAATAAGTAGACACATGCCATGGCGGAGGCATGACTGCTAAGTCATACATCACTGTCTCAGTGATGTATGACTTGGCAGCCAGACAACAACACTCTGCACTGTGTCACAATAGTAGGTCATGGGGAATGCAAGTCCTGGAGCTGCACAAGTGCACATGTACATCCCCCACACAACACATCATCTTGACCCTCATCTGTCCAGGTCATACCGATTGGACATATGGGAGACCTGTGACACTACCCTCTGAACCTGAGCCCCTCACAATCTGCTGTGAATGGGAAACAGCTGCCTGAACTTCACATTCGCATACCCCAGTCTGCACGGGCAGCTGATCAAACACCTATGTGACACACAAGTATCGTCTCCTATGGTCACATCTCCAGTGGCATGCTGAGCCCCTACAGAGAAACACCCCAGCAGTCCTGGCAACAAATCCACAGCACACTGACACAGAGGCAGACACCTGAGGGGTCAAATCACTGCGCACAATGTGTCAGCTGATACACGGGAGTGGGAGTACAGAGTGCATTGCATGACCTGGAGTAGGCATGACTGTCCTGCCCCACATGAATGAGGGATGAGCCCTGGACAGTGGATAGCTGGCTATGTATGTGTGACACACGTAATCTGCACACTCCTGGGGCCCAAACATTGTTCCCACCCGCTGCATGGGTGTGTGCCAGATACCCCAGGCACATGTGGTGGCTCAGCTCTGCAAGTGGACCGCATATCAAAGCAACACGCAGATTACATGTCCGAAACACAGGCGTTGTGTGAACAATGGACCCACCCATGATGCCCACAACAGAGTTAGGGAAACAGATGCTGTCCCCCACCTTTAGTGAAGCAAACTGCAAGGACACAGTCCCAAGTGACACAATTCCCTGAATGTAAGGGCCACACCTGGGTATCAGATGAGGAGTGGGCAGTGCACAATAGAGGGACATGGCTCCTGGACAACATGACTGCTGTACTGTGGCAGTTTAACCAGGCCAGAGGAGGGCACATAGCATGTAATACAGAGTTCACAGTGCAGTCTTTGACTCACCCCCTCCTTGCTGCTGTCTGGCCTTCAGCTGCCCATCCAGGTCTGGAAACACCACCGCCAGGATCTGGAGCATGTGGGGGTCAGGGTCCGTGTTCCGCCCCTCCTGCGAGGAGGCGACAGCTTCAGCTGGACCCGTGCAATCCTCCGGGTCCAGCCCCGAAGGTCCTGCCACCTCTTCTGGCAGTTGCGGCTCCGGCGCTTGTAGACCCCCACGGACCGGACAGCCCGGACGATGTCCTTCCAGATCTCCTGCTTCCGATGGGCATTAACCTGTGAGGATGACAAAGTGAAAAGGCCATTACTACACATGCAACATATCCGTGCATGACACAGTTGTATATACATGTCTCAATCACAGGGGCACATGATGTACACAGGCAGTGCAACGCTGCCCATGGACAGTTTGCCAGAAGTCACTACATGGTATCATTGCATGGGAAGTAAAACCTTGTTCAAATGCACTGTCACTGCACCATACCTGTCCAGTGCATGTCACTACACACTATGGGGGGTGACAACTACTCAGTGAGCCTGCTAGCCAGTGGCGTGCAGACTTTCAGCCTTGCTAGTCAGACAAAATGCACATTCAGAAAGGCAGTGCACAGAACACTCACCTGCTCCCCTGGTGTCCCATACAGCTTGCTGTACTGTGGAAGTAGGCTGTCCAGCAGGGCCTGGTTCTCCTCAAGGCTGAAGGCTGGGGCTCTCTCCACAGTACGTGCCATTGCAGGGTCCCGAGGGGGCAGAGACAGCAGCAGTGCATTGGCAGATGTCGTCCTGGAGCATGTAGTGCAGGCAAGTGGGCTCTCAGGGGAACAGCCAGCAATATATATGTGCTGGAGAGGCAGATACTGTCCCATGTGTCCAAAGTGATAGGTCCAAGTCGTTTGCATCTTCTGAATCTGGCCAATCCATGGAATAGCAGCACCAATACACGCCCACAGCATCCTTCAAATCTTCAACTTCATGACATACAAGATTTTGCAACATTGTTGTGGGTGACCAACTGAATTTCCAGCAACCGACTCGTTCGAATTTCGAAAACGCGTCCGTTGCCAGGCTAGGCCATTGTCAATGGTTGCGCACCGATCGGTCCATTGCTGTTCAACGCGTACAGGGGTACAACGCGTACCCGCACACATTGAATGCAAAGGGCCGGCCGGGGGCACCGATCGGTCCATTGCGGTACAACGCGTACAGGGGTACAACGCGTACCCGCACACATTGAATGCAATGGGCCGGCCGGAGGCACCGATCGGTCCATTGCGGTACAACGCGTACAGGGGTACAACGCGTACCCGACACATTGAATGCAATGGGCCGGCCGGGGCACCGATCGGTCCATTGCGGTACAACGCGAACAGGGGTACAACGCGCGTACCGCACACATTGAATGCAATGGGCCGGCCGGGGGCACCGATCGGTCCATTGTGGTACAACGCGTACAGGGGTACAACGCGTACTTCGCACACATTGAATGCAATGGGCCGGCCGGGGGCACCGATCGGTCCATTGCGGTACAACGCGTACAGGGGTACAACGCGTACCCGCACACATTGAATGCAATGGGCCGTCCGGGGGCACCGATCGGTCCATTGCTGATCAACGCGTACAGGGGTACAATGCGTACCCGCACACATTGAATGCAATGGGCCGGCCGGGGGCACCGATCGGTCCATTGCTGATCAACGCGTACAGGGGTACAACGCGTACCCGCACACATTGAATGCAATGGGCCGGCCGGGGGTACCGATCGGTCCATTGCTGTTCAACGCATCCCTGTACAAGTGACTGGCATATGTCACCATGCCTGTCTCAGATGAACATATGCCAGCCACAGATAGCTCCCAGGGAGTGAGGGGCACACCTACAACACGACAGCCTGTCCAAACTGTATCATAAGGCATGTAAGGCTGCATTTCCTATTGTGTGTATGTTGGTGTACATGTTGTCCTGTGGGTGTCACCTGGGGGCAGCCACCCCCAGGCTGTGCACGTGTTCATGGGGACAGTATCCTGGGTGTTACGTGTACATGACCACTGTGATGTGCAACTGTTCATATCTGTGCATGTGCCATGGTCACATTTCACGGTGGTGTATGTGTATGTCATGTCACATACCCCGTGAGTCCCATGTGGGACGGTATGTTTGAGCCAGGGTGTCCCAGTGGCACAATAGTGATGGTCCTCCACAGTCTGTGTGCATGTAGTGTTTACAATGTCTCTGATTTCATGTGCACAATGGGAGACAGTCTCCACATCCACGTTGTGTGTGCATGGACTTTGATGTTGTGCGTGTGTGTGTCACGGACGTCCATGTCTGTCCTGCAGTGGCAAGTGGGACCACTACCTGTGGGGGTCATGGTTGTTTTGCTGTGGTGTATACATGATACTCCATGTAATGCCAGTGTCCATGTGGCAATACAGGGTCCCTGGGAATGTACCTGTCATTGAGCTGTGATGCCTGGGGCACATCTGTCCTCACATGTCACTGTGGGGGTGATTGTGACACGGCAGCAGGAGATGGGAACTGTGACACGGCCTCATGATATCCAATGGGCCAACCTGGGACTTATTGATGCCACTTGTTGAACCGTGATGACAGATGTTGGCCATGTATGTACCATACATGTCCTTACGGAACTGCACACTTCATGTAGTTGTGCCTCATAATGATGTATGTTGTGATATTGAGTGTGTTCAATGCCGCATATGTGGGGTGACTGACAATCTTGCTTTCTTCTCCTCTGCACTGCAGGGCTCCTGCTGTCCATAGACCATTCCCAGACCTGGCAACGATGGTGGAACGGGACAGCATCCAACGGTACCGCTTCACCAGGCAGCTGATTGAGGATTTGGCAGTGCAGTTGGCCCCACATTTGCAGCCTGGCCGGCCGTATCCTACAGCGCTGACCCCCAAGGTGAAGGTGATGGCAGCCCTACACTTCTTTGCCACCAGTACCTTCCAACATACTGTGGCGACTGCTGGTGGGATGTCACAGACCATGTTGAGCCGTGTGCTCCGCGATGTTTTGGAGGCAATGTTGCTATTCCTGAACCGGTACATCTATTTCCCTAGACTGCAACGACTCACTGATGTGAAGAGTGACTTCTATGCCCTGGGGAGGATGCCGCATGTCATTGGCTCCATTGATGGGACACATGTGGCTTTGGTACCACCACAGGCCCAGGAGCAGGCCTACCGTAACCGCAAGAACTACCACTCGGTCAATGCACTGGTGGTGTGTCTTGCAGATATGACCATCACACAATTGTGTGCCCGTTTCCCTGGTTCAGCACACGATGCCTTTGTGATGAGGAGTAGTCGCATCCCCAGGATGATGGCACAGATGCAGAACCAGCGTGCCTGGCTTGTCGGTGTGTACTGACTTTGTGCCATTGTGTGTGATCTGATCTGTAGTATTCCGCCCACTTTTCCGAGTCAGCTAATGTGCACTTGTCTGTCCGTAGGTGACTCGGGATACCCCAACATGCAGTGGTTGCTGACACCCCTCAGGTACCCTGTGACACCAGCCTAGATGCGCTACAATGAGGCACATGGTCGGACCAGGAGAGTGATTGAGCGGACATTTGGTCTCCTGAAGAGCCGCTTCTGCTGCCTCGACAAGACAGGAGGGTCCCTCCCATATGCCCCAGCGAAGGTTTGCAAGATTATCATCGTCTGCTGCATGCTCCACAACCTGGCAGTGCGGAAGGAGTTGCCTCTCATCCAGGTTGACAATGACCAACATCCGCCACCTGTGGAGGATCCTGGCCTGGACCACGATGCCAGTGATTATGATGATGATGAGGGTGATGTCCGCACACAGCTCATCACCAACTTCTTTAGCTGAATGTGAGTATCCTGAGGTGTCATGTCAATGATGTGAGTTGGCATGATATGTGTAGGTGGTGCTCTGGTGCTGTTGGAGTGTGTCCATGGGCTACTTGACTGGATGTGTGTAGCGATGTGTGCTTACAGGTGGTCTGTACTCCCCAACAGTGTTGACATGCTAACTTGGTTCTGGGTGGGTATCTTGTAACATGTATTGTGCATGAGTTTTGCTGTTCTGTCCTGTTCTCCATTGCTTTTGACTGTGTGTCATTTCTGTCCTTCACAGGGTACTTTCAGATTCGTTTGGTCAACTGTGTCCACCGACGACGTGATTGTACTTCCAGGGTGGTAGCTGTTGTGTCCCTACAGGTGATGTGCGCCACACCCATGGACTTCCTTCCTTCTACAGTTGTTGACTGTGTGCCCGCTGCCAGGTGGGATTACCTTGCATCTGTAGTGGTTACGACGTGTTGCAACTGTGTAATAAACCTGTGCTTCACTTTGTGATGTGCGTTGTCTGTGGTCACACATTTGACTGCCATTTGCTTACTGCACCTGTGGGCTACCTGACTACAACTGGGAATAGGTGTGGTGTCTGTGCATTGCACCGTCTTCCCTGGCAACATCAGTGTAGGCAATGAGTCAGATGGCCTAGGTGTGTATGTGTTGTGTAGCCCTGGTGGTGTGTCTCCCTCATATGTGTCACGTTGCCTTTACTCACATGCCTGTGTTGTACTTGCTGTTGCAGTTCGCATACACAGTGCAATTTTGCAGTTCATCATCCCCATGACAGCACCCACGTTGGAATCACAACAGAGGCAAGTATGGTGTATTAGTGTGTTTATTGTGATACATTTGTGTGAATAGTGCATAGGATGGTTAGTGCTGTACATATATATTGCAATCAGAAGTTCCTAGGTGAATTGAAAGTCCTGGTAGACAAAATCCCCAGTATCGGGGCCACAGTTGTCTGAGACATTGGTCCAACTTGTACTCCCCATGTCATGTGTGGGAGTTGTGTTGCCGTCAACAGGGTGAACAGTTTGTGCACAAAGGTGAACATCCAGAACAGGTTCAGGCTTCCTGGGGGTTGCACTTGGCCATCGGCCTCTCACTTGCCCCTCCTCGGACGACCCCTCTTCTTTGGGGGGCCCTCAAGTACAGGCTGCTGCGGTGCAGGGGACTCTCCGCCAGAGTCATCCTCCCTCCCTGTGGCAGTTGCAGTTTGTTCAGCACCAGATGTTTTTGGCACACAGGGAGGTGTGGACTGGTTGCTGTTCATCTGGCGGAGGCATTGTAATATGTCCCTGTGCACCGCCGTCATCTCTTGCAGTGCGTCCCACTTGGACTCCACGCGGGACATGTGTGAGTCCAAGCGGGCATGATGGGCAGCCTGCTGCTGTTTCATGTCTCTGAGGAGCCCCACTACCTGGCTGAGATCTCCGGTGCTGGACTGGTACGCATCGGCTATGCGTACCAGTTGTGGGTCATCATGCACACCAGCAACCTCTGCAAGCAGCGACCTCTGTCTCCCACCCCTCCCACCACCCCTGCCGACATGTGCAGTGCGTGCAGTGGCACGCACAGATGACCCTGGTCCCCCTTGGGGGTTGGTGGTGGTGTCCATGGCCCCACGTTGGTCCAGGGTCCCTGTGCTGGTGGTGCTCCTTGTTCTGTCCATGTCGGCAGGGATGGTATTTGTGGTGACAGTCGTTGGAGGGGTGGGTGCAGGGGTGCAGCTGGTGGTCCTGCTGGTGCTGCAGCTGGTGGTCCTGCTGGTGCTGCATGTTGACTTGCACCGGATGTGCCAGGTTGGTCTTCTTCGTCCGAGGAGGGCAGAGGCTGTACGACACCAGTGAGCTCCGCATCCTCTTGAGCCTGGGACTGGGACTCCTCAGCGTCTCCTGCTGTGTCCCCATCATCACCTGTTTTTGGGAGACACACACAATGTATGTTATGTTTCTGCAGGCATCAATGGTTGACACACCTGACAGTTGTGACTGTGCCTCTGGGTGCGGGCCTGTACATTGCATTGTCCTAAGTTGTCACAGTCAGGGGTTGATATTGGTGTAGCACATTGTCCTGCATTATTTGGGCATTTCTATGTATTTGTTGGGGTGTGAACATGGTCTGCATTGGTTGTATTTGGTTGACAGCCGGCCCTCCTTCCCACCCAGCCAGTCAGTTATCCCACCATGGACTGTGCTTGCATTGCAGGGAGTGCAAGTTGTCTTTCAGGATGTCAGTCAGTGGTGTCCTGCTGTTGGTTGTTGCACAGTTGCCAGCAGGGCCTTGTGCTCCCCACAGCAGTAGCCAGTGTCAGCCATCTTGTCAGTCCTTATCCACTCCCTGTGATGTGAGCATGGTTCAGGGTGGTGTTGATGGGACAGTTGTGGGGGTGAGCTATGTCTGTGACTATGACTCCCATCATGCTATTGCCTCCACCCCACTTCCCAGCATTCCCATACTTACTTGCTTTTGTGGGGAGTTCAGTGTGTGTGGATGTGAGAGCAATGGCAAGATGGCTGACAGTGGTGTCCTGCTGTTGGTTGGTGTGCAGTTCCCAGCATGCCCTTGTGCTCCCCACGACACGGCAACAGTGTCAGACATCTTTGATGGGCCTTTCCACTCTCTGTGGGATGTGCATGCGTGAGTGTGAGCTTGCTGGGCCATGTGGTGGGGGATGTAGAGCTGTGCCTACGACTCCCATCATGCTATTGCCTCCACCCCCTTCCCAGCATGCCCATGCTTCCTTCCTTTTGACTCTGCTTCCCTGTGGGGTGGGCTGCCTGTGCTGACAGGATGGCTGGGAGTGTTGTCCTGGCAGATGTTTGGCTAAAAGTCCAAAGAGTGTCCCTGTGCTTCACACAACATAACCCAGGGTGGAGGTTCTTTGTGGGATCTTGAGTTAGGATGTGAGGCATTGCATTCTCCCAGGTGGGTTATGTGGAGTATGTGTTGAGGGGGTGTGTGAGGGGAGGTGCTTGTGACTATGGTCAGTGCTGCAAGTCCTCCTTCCCACCCAGCCAGATATCCCACCATGGAACGTGCTTGCATTGCAGAGAGTGCAAGTTGGCTTTCAGGATGTCAGGCAGTGGTGTTGTGCTGTTTGTTGGTTCACAGTTGCCAGCAGGACCTTGTGCTCCACACAGCAGTAGCCAGTGTCAGCCATCTTGTCAGTCCTTATCCACTCCCTGTGATGTGAGCATGGTTCAGGGTGGTGTTGATGGGACAGTTGTGGGGGTGAGCTATGTCTGTGACTATGACTCCCATCATGCTATTGCCTCCACCCCACTTCCCAGCATTCCCATACTTACTTGCTTTTGTGGGGAGTTCAGTGTGTGTGGGTGTGAGAGCAATGGCAAGATGGCTGACAGTGGTGTCCTGCTGTTGGTTGGTGTGCAGTTCCCAGCATGCCCTTGTGCTCCCCACGACACAGCAACAGTGTCAGACATCTTTGATGGGCCTTTCCACTCTCTGTGGGATGTGCATGCGTGAGTGTGAGCTTGCTGGGCCACGTGGTGGGGGATGTAGAGCTGTGCCTACGACTCCCATCATGCTATTGCCTCCACCCCCTTCCCAGCATGCCCATGCTTCCTTCCTTTTGACTCTGCTTCCCTGTGGGGTGGGCTGCCTGTGCTGACAGGATGGCTGGGAGTGTTGTCCTGGCAGTTGTTTGGCTAAAAGTCCCAAGAGTGTCCCTGTGCTTCACACAACATTACCCAGGGTGGAGGTTCTTTGTGGGATCTTGAGTTAGGATGTGAGACATTGCATTCTCCCAGGTGGGTTCTGTGGAGTTTGTGTTGAGGGGGTGTGTGAGGGGAGGTGCTTGTGACTATGGTCAGTGCTGCGAGTCCTCCTTCCCACCCAGCCAGATATCCCACCATGGAACGTGCTTCCATTGCAGGGAGTGGAAGTTGTCTCTCAGGATGTCAGTCAGTGGTGTCCTGCTGTTGGTTGTTGCACAGTTGCCAGCAGGGCCTTGTGCTCCCCACAGCAGTAGCCAGTGTCAGCCATCTTGTGAGTCCTTTTCCACTCCCTGTGATGCGCGCATGGTTCATGGTGGTGTTGATGGGACAGTTGTGGGGGTGAGCAATATGTGTGACTACGACTCCCATGATGCTATTGGCTACACTGACTTGCCCAGCATACACAGAATTCCTTCCTTTCAGTGGTCTTCACTGTGTGTTGGTGTTGTAGTGGTGGCTACATGTCTGGATGTGTTTGTTAGTTCTATTTGTGCCACTGCCTAGCTGTAGTTGTAGTTGTGTTTGTACATGTGATGACACGGTTAAATGTAACTTTGAGATGGCATGTGTTGTGTTTATCTGACTGACATACACATTTTGGGATGATTCTGTTCTGGTTGCTGTGTAATTGCTATGAATGCATGGTTTGACTCTCCCCTTGACAGTGATGTGTGTGTGTATTGTGGCAGAATATTGTGTACATTTGTTGTGTACTCACCAGGCTCTGGGATGTTCTCTAGTCCATAGACACTCACTGGCGGAAGGATGGCCCGCACCTTCTCCTCCAAGGGCCTGAGGTATACTGGCTTGGCAGGAGGGCCACTGCCGGTGTATTGGCTCAGGAGGTAGTCCTTCTTGAGCAGCTCCCGTACCCTCCTGCGCACGTCATACCACCTGTTCTGGATGTCAGTCTTTGTGCACAGACATGGTGATTGTGCGTTCACCCTGTTGATGATCCTCTCCCACATCTTGGTTTTCTGGGAGATGGGTGTCTGTTGGACCAGTGTGCCAAACAGCTGTGGCTCTACCCTGAGGATCTCGTCTACCAGGACTTCCAATTCACAATCTAGGAACTTGTGATTCTTCTTGGGGGCATGGTGATGGGTGGTGATGGTGAGTGATGTGTGTGTTGGTGTGCAGGTGAGGGTGTGTGAGTGTGTGTTTTGCTGGGTGTATGTGAGGTAGCTATTTGTTGGTGTGCTGATGGTGTGTGGCTTGTGTGAGGGATGAGCTGTGGGTGTGTGGTTGCTGTCTGTTGAGTGCTGGCAGTAGAATGGCATTTGCAAAGGATCATGGTTGGGATTTGTGTCCTTTATATGGGTGGAGTTGTGGGTGTGTCTTTGTTCTCTGTCCCCAGCCCCCCCCAGTATTTATTGGCTTTGTAATTGCTTGTTTGGCCTTTTTTGTGTATTTTTCCTTAGTACTTTCTGTGCATGTTGGAAACGTTCTTGTGACCGAGTCGGACCCTGCATTTGTCTCGTACGGTCTTCTCCGTTTCGTTCACGCTGTGTTTGTGCAGTTTTCTATGCTGCGTACGCGTTGGTCGCGGTGTTTTGTGTTACTTCGGCTCGGTTTTGTATGCGTGTCGGTCGTACGGCTTGTCCTCCGTTCGACTCGGTCGTGGTTTTCGCGCCTTGCATCGTACTTAGCGGTTTGGAGTTCGCGTGTACGTTTCGGTTGGATTTGTTCCGGGTGCGTGTCGGTCGGTTCGGTTCGCGTGTTTTTCCGGCCGGATTGCTGTTTTCCGTGCGGCTCGGTCGTTCGACTTGGGTTCAGTACGTGTCGGTCGGATTTTGCACGCCTTGCATCGTACTTGGCTTGTCGGGCGCCACAGGTACGTGTCGGTCGGAATAAATTCCGGCTCCGAGTCGGTCGGTGCTTTTTCCGGCCCGAATCGGAATCGACCCCTTACTTGCTAGCTGAGGTTATGTGTGTAACACAAATATCTATCTATGCTGTTTCACATCTCTTGTAGATCCCGCTCTGACAAAAAACACCATAGGTTACCTGGGTCTATGCAATGATGAGTATTTGGGCAACAGCAACAGTATGCAGGTGGAGAGAGAAAGGACAGTTGCCAGTCAGATCAAAGGGAACCCACCATTTAGGGCTACATAAAAACACAGGGACTACCAGACCTGGGGTAACTATCTCTCTCTCACACAGACACACACACACGATAGAAACATTCAAAATCACATTTGGGGAAGGATGGGTTCAAGCTTGCCTGTCCGTACGGATAGTAGCCGGGAGGGCTATTAGGCCCCATTCCAATCTGTTTCTGCTACCACATTTACAATCAGAAGCCACCAACCACCAGCCGTGTCATAGTCCGTGTCAGGGCACTAGTGGGGTGCGCCTGTTTCCCTAGTGGAGTCATACACTCTGACATGGAAGCAAAATACAATATCATGTGGAGCATCATTCAGGGGCGTAAGGACAAGAGCCTTGCTCAACAAGAAAACATACCAGGAGTGACAGAAATGAGAAAATCAGCAGCCGGAGGGTACAGAATGACTGTATCATGGAATTCTAAATACGTACACTAAGATATTTGCCATACAGTAGCTGCTAAATTACAGTGGCCCTATACGTGTAGTGCTCCCATGCTATTGGCTGTTCCGTGACATACCCTATGATCTGCATTATTCACTGACCACGCCCTACTTGTGTGCCACTAGCTAACACCCTTATAGTGTCCTAACTATATACTGCACATTGTACCTGCATGCAGTTATTTCTGTTCTTGACATCCATTCACATCATTTCTGTGGACCTCTGCTGTCACACTTTCCTCTGCTGTGAGGCCTGCAGTATGTTCCTCTCCCGGGTCTATGCAAATCCTTTCCAACCTCAGGTAAAGTTCCTATACATGGGTTTAACCATCCTTCAGCCCAAAGGTGCTACTGGTTATCTTGTGCTTCCGGGCGTGACAGGTTAAAATACATGCAATAAGCCTGTGTAGACAAAAAATGGCTTCTTAAGAGTAGCCGCATGCATTTTTTGCTTCGCCCCACCCCTTTCAAATTGTCAGTTATTCACCAGTGTCCAGACATAGGCACATGATTACCTGTATGTCGCATTAAAGTCTCTACTGCCCTCTGGTGGTACAACCTGGAGGATGATGATGACCTTCTCTAGTTCTCACCTCTCTGTCTTCTCAGTGGAAGCTCCTGTCCAGGACAATCACAAAAGACAACGCAACTGGAACAAAAACACAATCGATATTTAATTGAAAGATTTAAATAAACACAGTTCATTTGTCTGTTCTTTGGTAATTAATTATTATTTCTGAAGGAGTGTGATTCTTTTCTGACTAACAATATTTATATCTGCCTAGAAATAAATTGAATTGTTTCTTTGGAGAGAAATGGCATCACAAACTGTTTTCTGCGTGTTAAAACAGCATAAAATGTAAAACGGGGTTTTCTCCAAAACTTTCCTAATGTGGACAGTCACTTTACATATTAAGATGAAAGATATTCATGAGTAGACATTTCCTTTGTGTGCATTTTTTCAACAAAGCCTCATTTGGTATTGAAATGCAATTAGCATTCATTCTCACACAATCTGCTTTCCAGAAAGAGAAATTAAAATGCTCTTTTTGCCCATCCAAGTAATATAATACATCGTTGTTTGTTAATTATGTTTCTCTTTATATAATCAATTCATCTCTGATGAGCAACACCACACTCCTCCGGAAGCTACCTAGAACATAACAGTATGATGCAACAGAGATCAATGCCACAAAATAACCAAGGCTACAGCAAAAATGAAATGTTATTATCAATGATTAACTTCATTAATTTGATAAGGCCAAGTTCAAGCGTGTGATATTGATCAGCGCCCATCCGCGCTCATATCCTTAACAACCAGCCAATTGTTTCACTTGATAATTCATTTGTGTACTCAGAGCTTTGGGTTCCTGATCTACAATTTAAATCTTGTTTGACTAAAAGCTATTTTTAGCCCTTGATATAGGGAACTTGATTATGATTCCCTGAAGGGTGAGTAATAGGCGATGCCGACAGGGGAAGTGAGATATGAGCATTAGAAAGATTTTTTTATTTTAAATGGATTTTTTTTTTAGCAATTATGAATTTTTTGTACACATGGTTTTAAAAGCGTCTTGGCACACTTCACAAGTTATGCACCAAAAATATTTTTCACTTTTACGTTGCACAACCTTAAAAACAGAGTTAAAACTCAAGTTTCGGTAACAATAATATACGATGCATCTTGGAACTAATAACATGATAACAGTAAATAAAAACAGTTATATTGGTTTATTATCAATTACTTTTACACAGTGCTTTAAATGTCCATTCTGTTGGTGTTCATTGGTTTTGTTTACCAATGCATGCCTACTGTTGCTTGCGTTATGTCACTTTCAGCCACAGATTACTAATGAGCGAAAGTGAGACACAAGTTAGGTTAGTGCCATGCAGCCCTATGTTCAGAAATGATCATTGCCTTTAGGAAATATTGCTCCTGTTATGTGAAAAATAAACCCTAACTTTTCCCTTTATTACTGTTTGAAGTGCTGCATAAACACTTTACACATTGCCTCTTTGTTAAGTCTGACTGCTCCGTGCCAAGCTACAGAAGATTGAGCACAGGTTAATTTGAGGTTTGTTTGTGACTTCACCCTGACAAGGATTGTGGTTTCACCCTTCTCAACCACTAATCCAATTTCTTAAAAAATGACATTGATTAATCGTGTGTGACTTAAAAATGTGAAATAGCAAGGAAACAATAAAAAGTTACTCTTACACCTGGTTTAAAAGTCCACTTAATTTTTATAACATGGTAATGAGATATCGCGATTGATATCTTGGTCTGCATCACCCTTTGTTGACCATTGGGGTAGATTAATGAGGTCTCTTCGGGAGAAGGTCTAAAATGCTTAATTCTGAGCCTAAAGTATATTTTCTCAACTTCACAAACTTAGCTCACACCTACTAAACTGTTCTGCCATCCTGCCACAACATAGTGGGCTGGGCGGCATTGGGTAGCTTTGCCAAAAGTGTTCCTACTTGGCCAAAAGCACGTTTTGGCAAAAATTCCCTACAATATGGGCAGAGAACTCAAAATATGGCAGACTGGTATGCTGCAATGCGGTGGCAGACCTAACTTCTTGATCACCTTGCAGTTCGACTCTGAGGGCCTTATTCTGAGTACGGCGGTCCTAAGACTGCCGTACTCACGGTGGTGGCCTGACCACCGCCACCACTGCGGGGTCACCCGGCGTATTTCTAGTGTGGCAGTCGGACCGCCACAGGACCGCCGCCCCCGCTGGGATCCCGCTGGGATCCCGCTGTGGTAGTGCAGCATAAAGGGTCAGGATTATGCTGGCGGTGCCACTGCGGCACCGCCGAGCATATTCCGACTCTCCGAGTTTTATGACCACTGCCCATTTCATGGCGTTGAGCCCGCCATGAAAAGGGTGGGGGAGATGCAACTAAGGGGGCCCCAACAGGGCCCCAGGCTGATTCTGGGCCTGGAGGTGCATGTGGGGAGGCACATGTTGTGCCCCCTGGAAGTGCACCCCTGTTCCTGCATGGTGTGGCATACACCATGCAAGAACGTAGTGCAGGCACAGTCACTGCGGTGGTCTGCTGTTAAGGCTTTCTTATGAGCCTAGCACAGCTGCCGCCTTGAGATCACTGCAGCACCGCCTGCCAGTCCTGGATTCAATTCAGAATCTGGTGGGCAGGCGCACCACAGGCTTGGCAGTCCTCCTGCCAACGCAGCGGTGGCGATGCTGCAGGAGGACCACGAAACTCGTAATCAGCCGCTAAATGTACCCTTAGTTTGTGTGCATGGACAATACATTTCTGTCAACCCTTATTGGCTGATCAACTGCGATTTCAACTACTGACATTGACAACTGCACAAGCACAAGGACAAACAGTGGACAGCTTGAGGGGTCACTTGCAGTATGAACATGGATCACTGACACAATATCGAGGTAAACAATATCGTTTAACACAAATATTATGTCAAAAATATTGTTTACCAAAATATCGCGTCCCTATACTTATAGTGGTAAGTACATATAAAATAGCGTTTAACTCTAATATCATCCAAAATATTGTTTTTTTAGTATATATTTATATATATATATATATATACACACATTTATTTATAGTTTAAAGTAGTCATTCTTAAATATTTTATAATATAGTATCAGTATAATGTAAATTACATAACTTCCTCTTATACTTAATTCTACATATAAATATATGCTTCCATAAACACACACACACATACCTATATATGTATGTTTGGCTTGGGCTGTGATTCATTATGGCAGAATAGAATGTTGTTTATATACTCATTGCCATTTATTTGCCATTGGTTTTCTATTTCAGAGACCCTATTGCGCCTTAACAATTGCTTTCCCGTCCAGGTCTTATTTGGCCCCAACTTTAGGGCCCCCGATGGAGGATTAACTCCATTTGGGTATTATGCTATGCCCACTGGGGCTGGACACTGGTTATATGCATTACACATTCAGCAGGTGCAACCCAGTATTTGGGTATACACACAATGTTTTCAGGGTTCCCTTAATTGGGGCTCAGATATGGGCTACTATGATATAATTTCAGTTGTCCAGCCATCAATTGCCCTGTTCCTTAATATTGGTTTATTACAACTGAGTACAGCCTTCCGATAGGAAATTTGACATTTCAGATGGCCTTCGCAGTCACAAGCACTGTATTGTCCTTTGTTTGTATTCATGCACTAATGATGCTATATATGTCTTTTGGCACTTCCGCTTTTCTTTTCACTTGTGTGTTGAAACGCGTTGAGTGTGCTGCTCACATAAACCGCAATAGCAATTACTTGCTTGGAGTACACATGCCTTTTCTCCTGAAGCCTTGTGGATTTGATATATATATAGATACATAGACAGATATATATACTAGTGGTTGCCAGCAGTGGCGGGCGGCACAGATCAACCGTGGGCGGGGCGGGAGAGGCAAATAAAAAATTAAATTTTACTTACCTTCTTGCTGCATCCTCCGCGCTGCGTCCTCCTTCTTGCATCTCTTCTCCTCAGCCGGAAACACCGAACAGGAAGCACCCAGGCTCCCCTGATCCAATCACAAAGCTGCAATGCAGCATTGTGATTGGTTGGAGAGCCGTGGTTCGGCGCTCAGACGGGGAATGGGAGCCTGAGCATGTTCTCCACCTAGGCTGTAATACAGCCTGGGTGGAGAACATGCTAAGTGCGCATGAATGTTTGGCTCACCCGAGACGACCGGCCAAACATTCATGTGCACTTAGGGAGTTAAAACCATTCCTCCCCTCCCCTGCTCTGTTAGCAGAGCAGACCCGCCGCGCCTGGCAAAGCTGCCGTGCTTGCAACAGGAATTTTTCTTATTTATCCTGACACTGTTGAAAAGCTCCTTAGCTGAGGAGCCGCCAGGGACTCGGCTTCAGCCGCGTCCCACAAAAAATGTTAAAAATATAGAAAAGGGGGCAGGGTAGGAATACCCTGACCCCCTAGGTGTGGTGGAATACCCCGACGCCCTAGGTATGGTGGTGGGGTCCCACAGGGACCCGCTGGGGGTTAGAAGCATTTTGTTGTTCAATGTTGCCGCAAAATTGTGAATTTGCGGAAAAATTGAAAAAAAAACAAGCGTGGTCTCCCGACATCAGAGATGTCATCAGTGATGTCACTTACCATGTCCTGAGTGGTGTAATATGTGAGGTCATAAGCAGTGCATTGTGGGGGTGTAAGTTATAATTAGCTCAGGTAACTATAACTGCTGAATTTCTATGGTTTTGTGCAAATGTAATCTGAGCCTAACTATAGAGTCCTGGTAACCTTCGGTTTTTTCAGTGAATAAATATATATATTTAAATAATGCTTAAAAAATATGAACAATACAATTACATAATATTAAATAAATTACCAAATAAATAAATAATAAACATTTGAAAACAGAAAAAGCACAATTACAAAATGTGTTATACATTTTTTTAAAATAGAATATAAAATTAAGAAATAAACACATAATAATATAAAAATATATGTGACTAATATTAGAAAAAGTGTTGGAGTCTGGAATTATTAGATATACTATTACCACTTCAGTTTATGCAACAGTAGGGAACTTGTAGGACTTCAGAGGAGTTGCATTTACTATTTCCACTCCAAACAGGCCACCAGTAGGCAAAGTGTTGGACTTCAGAGGGGTTAGATTAACTATTCACACTCCAAACAACGCAACAGGAGGGAAAGTGTTATAGTTCGGAAGGGTTAGATTTACTCTTCCCACTCCAGTCTGTGCAATGGTAGGGAAAGTGCTGTACTTCGGAGGAGTAATATTTACTACTCCCACCCAGTCTCTGCAACAGTAGGGACAGCATTGGACTTCAGAGGGGTTAATTTACTATTCCCTCTCCACCGCCCCCAGGGTCATCACCTTCCTGGCAATGGCCTCCCATATGTCACGCTTCTGATGGGCGTTGACCTGTATGGATACGAGAAATTATAGAAAAACAATGGTTTTGTGACTTTTTGTTTGTCTGTATTGATGTAACACAATTTTGCTACATCTATCCCTAGCATAACTCATAAGTTAGCATACAACATGTGTATTGTTGTCACATGCTGTCCAAAACCAATATCTTCACACACACTTTTGTAGTGACCTGTTGCCTACCCTAAACCCATGTCATGGTCTACACTCACCAATCCAGGCCTGTGACATCATCTAGCTTAACGGGCTCCTATATTCGTGAAGTGACCTGCTCCTGATCAGTGCAATAGATAGTGAACTACTGAAGGCTAACCATAAATACTTATGGCACAGTGAATACTGGCCACTGGGAGTAAGGGGCCTGCAGTTTGGACATGACACACTTTGAAATGGTAGTCCAATGACATGAAGTGTTAGCTCAAGAATTCAGGTAACTCTCCCTTTCAACTGTTGTCCATTTAAAAACATTCAGGGGCATATTTTTAAGTACACCTTAAATTTTGCCCTGGCAAGGATATATGTTTATGACAGATGTGCCTCAGGCCTTCAGTTGTTTGTCACTGTGACTCAGCCCCAGCCTGGCCCATAATTCTGATTGAGCACTGCTCCTTGTCAGGCCTTGTTATCTGCAGCCTGATTAGCTGGATGTGACATCAACATAGGCTTCTCTTAACTTTTCAATGCAAAAAGGACATTGTGCCAATCTAATAAAAGGCCTCAAAGCTGTGTGCTACTCTGAAGGGGTCTGAGAGCTATTGGTAGCTCCCATACAACTGTTTGGAGAGGCCAGATATAGGCTGAATGAGTTGTTGGGCGATACACATAGCTAACATAATTTCCATTTAGTTTGTACAGAAAACATTTTATGTGCAGTTGTAAAGAGATTATAATGTGTTCTCAAATTGCCATGATGTGCATTTAGAACATAGCATATGTCAGTCAAACATACACATAGCTATTTCTCTCAATACACACCAATTACACTCTAAGGATTTAAACATGCAACACATACTTAAATTACTTTGTTGTTTTTTTTACATGGTAAACTGCTTAGAAATCCACACCATCATTGTCCTCTGTAAGAAGCAATATATACGACAGTTCACATCACTAACTACACTTCACTCAGGGTACTCAAAGGGACATTGTAGCCTGTGTCAATGGAAAAAACAAACTGCTAGACAGTTTGCCATACACATTTCAGACATGTACCTGTTCCTCTGGTGAGCCATAGAGCTGGCCATACAGGGAGAGGGCCTACTGTGCCAGCAAATCCAGCTCCTCTGGCAAGAAGGCAGTGGCCTTCTCACCTGTTCACCCCAGCATCATTGCTCCCAGAGGCAAAAAACAGCAGCAAAAGTGAAGGAGGTCTTGATGGCAGCAGTGATAGGAGACAAGTGAGCTTTTTTCCAACCAGCATATACATGTACGCGACATACACAATAGTCAGCATAGACGGTCACAGCCATTGGTCTTCTTACGTTATTTTCAACAACCTTAGCCTATGGCTGTGTCTGTCGTGGAGTTCACTGCCCAGTACGCAGTCAACAACCGCCAAGCCCATCTGATTCCAAATGTCCTATGTGCGGGGTAAGGCAGCCATCATTTCAGAAGTTCAAAATAGTGTATTTTTAACTGTAAAGTGTATCACCAACACTCACAGTGGGGAATAGCTTGTTCACATATTCAAACTTTGATGGACATTCATTCTTTTGGAAAAATCCCCAATTCTTTCTAGTGAGTTAGTGCGCTGAAAAGCAATATTAGCGAGCCATCAGAGATAGATTGGTACAGACTGGGCTAGAGAATCTCTGGTCCTCCCCAGAAAATGCCATTTTAGTTACCAAGCCAGCACTAAAGCATGCATATTGGCGCTAGATGGATCACCAAATTATAGGTTCCCTTCGGGCTGGATCCATCACTGCATCTTTTCTGGAGTTTAAAGTTGAATATTGCCTAGAGGTGTTTTTGGATGAATTCAGCCCCCCGCGAGGACCCTATATGTTAAATTCCGCATGGGTATTTTACCAATTCATTCTTTTACAGTTATATGGATATGGGATGCCCCCAATTCCAATAGGTACTGTCCCTTTCGCCCTGAAGTGGTGGAAAGCCCAATGTATGTTTTTCTTCTTTCCAACTTCTCATGGTTTTAGAAAAAAGTGGAATTTAACAGTCTGTCGTAATTTGGGTTTCAGAAATTATAGATCTGCATTTAGAGGTTTAAGAAATGACACCAGCCGATATATTTTGCATATGCTGTCTCTTGATTTTTGATGTTCATGTGGAGGGTTAGACAAAAAAGGCTGCTTAGTTAAATGGCCCTGGTTCTACTGCTACTGCATTTTTAATTTCTTAAAAATGTTTTAAACAGTGTTTTTATCTTGCCATTGTTTTTTAGTACTCTCTGATTTTGTATTTCACATTTTTTGCCAGAAATGTAGGTCCGTATGAACCGATTACCATATTGAAGTTGTATTTAACCAATATCATGCTTTATATATTGTAATGCACTGTGTTTTATATGCATTTGTATGGCCACTCAGCTGAAATAAAGACATTGACTGACTGATATTATTGCGGTGTTGTTTACATCTTCGTTGATGGAATTTTGTGATGAACTAATTTAAAAAAAAAAAAAATGTGTAAATACATTTAAAATTAATTATTTACATCGTTTTCAAATTTCCCAATCATTTTAGGCAATGAATGTAATTTGTGAAGAATGAAGGACAAAAAGCAAATGTTGGATTAAAATATGTAGGCAAACCATATATATATTGTAGGAGTACATGACTTCACTGGTATTTATCAAATAGGTTGCTGTTGAAAATGTAACAAAAGTTCAAATGTTTCTCCAATGCAGACATATGAACCCTGGGACAGAGAGGAGACTACAGCCTCAGGTGTACTGCCCATTTCCAGACCTTGCCACCCTGGAAGAAAAGGAAATAATCAAGAAGTTCAGGTTAAATAGGCAAACTATACTGGGTTTATATTGGAGCCAGATCTTCAGCCTCACAACAGATATCCCACATCTATTACACCAATTTGTCAAACTCATGGCAGTACTTCATTTTGTGGCCACAGGATCCTTCCTATACACTGGGGAAGTATCTGGTGGTATGTCAGATCCAACTTTCAGTGGTGTGCTACAAGAAGTTCTATCTTCAGTGATGAGACACATCAACAGCTTCATCCAGTTTCCAAGGCAGCAGGAGTTAGCCAATGTGAAGGTTGACTTTTATGGTTTTGGTCGCCTACCACATGTGGTTGGAGCAATTGATGGCACATATATTGCCTTAGTGCCAACATATGCCAGACAACAGGTCTACCGGAATCGGAAACTCTTCCATTCACTCAACATGCACGTTGTCTTCTTACGGGATTTGTACATCACAAGCATCTGTGTGCACATCCCGGCTCTGCCCATGATTCCTTTGCACTACGGAACAGCTCCATACCCCTGCAAATGTCTCAATTTAGAACTGAGACACAGTAGTCAATGTGTCCATACTTTGATCAACAAACTGGGTGAGGATCCTCATATGCCAAATGAAGATGATAGTGGTGAAAAGGAAGGAGTTGACGTACGCCAAGATGAAATTGAGAACTTCTTCTCATTAGTGTAACTATATCTTTACATTTTATCTATATTCACATTTACACCAACTATTAATGTGGTGATGAGAAACGTATGAGGTGGTACTTTGTTGGGAAGGGCAAATTCTGGGAAAATCAGGCCAAAGGTGTTTGTTGATCAATGATGAGACACATCAACAGCTTCACCCAGTTTCCACTGCAGCAGGATTTAGCCAATGTGAAGGGGAACTTTTACGGTTGGAGTCACCTACCAAATGTGGTTGGAGCAACTGATTGCCTTAGTGCCACATATTGCCTTAGTGCCACCACACGCCAGAGAACAGGTCTACCAGAATCGGAAACACTTTCATCCAATCAACATGCAAGTTGTCTGCTTACCGGATTTGTACAACACAAGTGTCTGTGCACGTTTCCCATGATTGCCCATGATTCCTTTGTACTACGGAACAGCTCCATACCCCTGCAAATGTCACAACTTGGACCTGAGAGGGCCTGTCTTGTTGGTCAGTACAATCTTTCATAATATTGTTTGGGGAATTTCTTGTTGAATAATCTGAAATTGTGCTACATTTTTTGGCACTTTTTTTGTCTTCCATCCAGGCGACTCAGCTTATCCCAACCGATCATGGTCGTTGGCACCACTAAGGAATCCAACAATGCCAGGGGAAGTCCACTACAATGAGGCCCATGGAAAAACATGGCAGCCAGTGGAGGGACCTCTCAGGCTCCTAAAGGCAAGACTTTGATGTCTGGACAAAACTGGTGGAGCCCTCCCCTACCCACCACATAAGGTGTGCAAAACCACCATGGCCTACTGCATGCTCTACAACATCGCCCTGCGATGGAACATCCCTTACATCGCAGAGGATGGAGACCATGAAGAGCCACTGGGTGAGGATCCTCATATGCCAAATGAAGATGATAGTGGTGAAGAGGAAGGAGTTGACGTATGCCAAGATGAAATTGAGAACTTCTTCTCATTAGTGTAACTATATCTTTACATTTTATCTATATTCACATTTACACCAACTATTAATGTGGTGATGAGAAACGTATGAGGTGGTACTTTGTTGGGAAGGGCAAGTTCTGGGAAAATCAGGCCAAAGGTGTTTGTTGATCAAAGTATGGACACATTGACTACTGTGTTCAGTTACATTGTTCATCTTAGATTGTTTTGTGAATCTTTGTCCTCCAAAAGTTGAGTTTGTAATGTGGCCATCATGTACAATGTGATTGGTAATCTTTTTTCTTTTGATCTGTTTTAGGTTCCTTGACTATGTCATCTCCATTTTGACATTTCAGAGTTCTGACATTTGCTGGTATATGGTGCTGTTTAGAAGAACAAAGGGAACCTGGGTTGATACTGGGAAAGACAAACACAGACTTTGGGTGTTCAAATCTTGTACCAAGGCAACTTGCACTGTGAGTGAATGGAAGATTTGAAGATTACATTGGACTTGTTCTCTGTCATGTGTTTGCACTAAAGCAATATGTGTGCCATCATTTGCTCAACACACATGTGGTAGTCTAGCCAAATCATGCTCATCTCCCTTCACATTGGCAAAATCCTCATTGTGTGTAAGGTGTATGTAGCAGTTGATGTGTCACACCATTGTGGGACATACTTCTTGTGGCACACTACTGAAAATTGGTTGTTCATTCCACCAGATACTGGAACAGTGGTTTGGAATGATCCAGTGTCTACAAAATTTAGTGCTGCCCAGGTTTTGTCTGTTGATGTTATTGATGTGGGATTCCATATGTGAGCCATAAGATCTGGCTCAAGCTGATGACATGCGTCAATGATAATTTGCCTATGCTATCTTATTGTTTTGGACATATCCCTTTCTGTCATGTTGGCAAGGTCTTGAACTGGAAATGTGCAAACTGGCACTCAGTATTAGTGTAATGTATGGATTGCTATGTTAGAGCAAATGTTGGCAGACAAGTATTGGTCAAATGGAATAAACATAATAGTAGATGATTGAATGGTCTGACATTTTTGGGAATTATGTTTGGGATCTTGAGATAAACATTATCTATTTGCAAATCCTCTATGTTCACACAATCTTTCAATGTTTGGCATTGTAAATTTATGATGGAAGAAAACAAATGCATTGATAGAGATGAGATATACAACACCAGTCTATGAGTGTTTGACTTGTAAATTCATTGTACTAAACATGATAAAATTGAAGAGGGTAAACATAACAAAAGCAACCTAAAAAGTGAAGAAGCCTGTCATGGTGAATGAAACCATAGTTGCAGAGCAATATTGTTTGAAGTCCAATGTCCAAAATACTACTGGCATCAGAAAGGCAAATGTGTCCAGAAATAGTTCACAGAGTGAATGTTAGGTACACACTCAAAGAAATTAGTGTTGGGGTTTCTTGGTGGTGGTGGCAGAGATCTTGCCATCACCTCCTCCTGGAAATATGCGTGGATGTCCCCCCCTTTGGGTGGAGGGGGGACCCACAGTTGCAGCGGCTGGGGGGCTGCAGGTGGTTCTGCCGGTTGCAGGGCCTCCCTTCCTGTCTGTGGCTGTGGCAGATGTAGATGACCCGATGTTGTAAGACTGCAGGAAGGGGTAGATGGTGCTGGAAAAGCCCTGCACATATGGGTGTAAATGTCCTACAGCACCCCAATCAGGGAGCCCATATTTGAGTTGTGGGCCTCCACCTGATTATTGAGCTCCCTCTGCAACTGCTTCATCTCCCAGAGCTCGGTGAGTACCTGGCCCATCATGTCTTGGGACTGCTGGTAGGCTCCCAAGACTTGGTCAATGTTGGTCTGGGTGACTGTGACCCCAGTGGCCTCACTATGTTGACCCACTTTATTCCTCCCACGACCCCTAACCCCACTACCATGTCCCCTTGGCCCAGTGTGCCCCATCCGACTGGTTCCTGGGTGAGCTGGAGCTGGTGGTGGTGTGGTCTCAACATCACCTGGGACTGGGGGGCACACGATCGGTGTCACAGTGGTAGGAACACAGGAAGTGGAGTCTTTGGTTTGCTGAGGTGTTAAAGCTGGGGTGGGAGATGTCGGTGTGGGCGCAGTCAGTGCCACTGGAGCCATCTGCCCTTATTGACCAGATGGGCCAGCCTAGGGGCAGGAGGAGTATCGCTGGTGGCTTTTTTAGTTTGTGCAATTAAACGTTTTAAAGTGGGCATAGGTTGTAGTTGACCTGTGATGTGCTTGAGGACTTTAGGCAGTATATCATTTGGGTTTTTGGTTGTGGACTCCTGGGAGCTAGTGCGTGCCTCTCTTATATTCTGGAATACCTCCCTTACTTCTATTTCTGTCACATTTGTGTGGTGGTTGTCTTCCCTTACATTAATTACATCATCTTTTGTAGTGGCCCTCTCAAAGCATGCATTAGAGTAATATTTGGTACATTTCCAATTCACATTTTCCATCGATGTACTTTCTTGGTTGTAGGTGTAGTCCATGTGACTTAGTATTTGGTTTCCTTTCTGGAATGTTATCTGTATTGCTCTTTCTGTCACTGTGTCTGAAAGTAGTGTAATAGTAAAAATAATTACAATTTTAAAACGTTTGATTTTATTGGTCAGTTTAGTTTTAGTCTGAATTTTCTTTTTATCAGTTATGTCCATCTATGGTAAACAATAATTTAGGATTTATTTATAATGTTTAATATGTAGCTCAATAGTTTTGAATCTTATTTTATTTCAATATATAATTATTAATATTTAGATTGTTGTATAATGTTTGTAGTGTATGTACATTTTTTGTATTCTTATGTATTTTGTTATATACTTTATTGGGGTGAATTAAAATTATTTTGGTGATGTAATATACTTTTTTAAATCACAAATGTGTATATATTGTTTAATGTTATTATTTGTTTAACATAATAAGTAGTTTTTAATTTCTAATAATGATAATGGAATTCTTTTGGTGATAGCATTGTAATCGATATTGTGTGAGGCGATATGGTTGACATATCTTAGGTTTATTTAACGGCAATGATATTTTTGTTTCCGAAATTTGTTTTTTTTATTTAAGTAAAAATCATTATTTTTAACAACGATATTTGTGTTCTCGATATTTATGGTTTTATTAGTTAAGTATAATAAGGCGATATTTTTGTTAATGCTATTCACTTTCCAATATTTTTGTGTTTCAACAAAGTGTGCATCAATATTATGTCTGTAATCCATTCAATCTCAACTGGCTGAGATTAAATCAAGCATTCTTTTCATCACTTTGCTATCCGTTGCAAACATACTAAGAGAGAGAGAGCAATTTAAGTCTCAAAGATTTTAGGACTTGAAGTCAGTCTTAGTTTAAAATGTCACACATTTATAATTCCTTAATTCCTAGTCATGGGAGTTGATTTCTCACCTGGAACAGTGTAATAGATAGAAATTCTTAAGAGTAATGTAGGTGATAAACTGGATGTTAACCAATTGGGTGGCCCAGCAGAAGATTGTTTTCAGAAGCTATTACACCCTCATGCATATGAAGGACAGCAGAATACCTTATTAGGATATCTGTTGGGGTATATTAAATACAATGGGACCTTCATGCACATGATTTAAATAATCAAATGAAAGGGCCATTAACAGTTAGGATAAGGTGTTTGCAAGAACTGCATTGTTAACTAACTGACATTCAAGATGTAATGTCATGGGTTTGATATATCAACACTATATAAAAATAGGATATTCACAATTTTGTGTCAGTCAATTCTTCAACTGTGTAAAATCAAGTGCATGCTCAAGCTTTCACTGAGTCTTGAGACCCAGGTTAAATATGCATTCCTAGAAAAGACAAGGCACCAATGTATATACACTCACTACAAATAATTTCAGAAGGAGCTGTTTAGGGCACTTTTAGCCTGGTGACGTTTTACATATACAATTACACTACTGTAGAAATGTTATCATTTTGCATAGTTCCAACAGTATTTTTGGGTTGGAAAGCTGGCATTTAGCCCCCAGGCAGTTAGGGGATCTTAAATAGCACCCACCTCCCTGTGCCTTTCCTTAAACATTGAAACCGTTTTGGTAATTAAATTGGTTTAACTTTTTGTATGTCAGCTGTAATGTGCATGTTGGGTTAAAGTCAAACTTTAAAAGTACGTTTGCAGACAAAACTTTCCCCCCTCACATTTGGAGAAACATATTCAGCATCGGCCTGAGAACAGCCACGTGTCAAACAGAATTGGCCTGTGTTTCAAAACAAAACCAATTTTTGCACGTTAGTTGCCAGATTTAGCACTTTCTAAGTCTGATGTAATTGTTTATTTAAATGTTAGGCACGGCTACTCTAATCTCTGTAAACTCAAATGGTTGTTCTATTTGCACCAACTTGGTACATGAGCCATATTTATGCAATTAATCGTTAAAAAGTGATACTTTTGTTTTTTTACTATTCTGCTAAATTCTGCTTGGAAATAGATAGGCCTGGGTAAATTTTCAATTACACAGGAGTAATTTGTGTACTTTCCATCATTTTATAATAGCATTCTACATGAAATGTTTCAAAAGTATGCCATTATGCCACCTGGCATAATTGGGGGTCACTTGAGTAAAAAATCTTATCACAGGAGCACCAGAAAAACACCAACAGAGAGCACACTACCATTTCTTGTTCATGGCACTTGTTTTCTTGCTCTATTTTTCTAGCATGAAGTATGTCCTCGCGTTCGTCCTGAAATTTGCATTTTGCATCATTTCAAATTTGTTTCCCAAATTTGGGATATTTACCCAAAAAGAAAATTATGAGCACTTTGCATACCAAGCAATTTTTCTGAAATTTTGTGTAACTATGCAAAAGGCAATTATGCAAATTTTGCAGTAACATGATTGCGGTATTTAAGGAATAAAGGAAAATAAAAGTCAATGCATTACATTTTTATGAACTCTGCATACAAAATGACTTTGTAGGGTAGTTATATTTATGTGTTTTCCAAGTCTGAACTGGTAGCTTAATCTGTTCAGTCTAGCTGGTCCACTAAAATCTCATTGCTAATGACAGATTTCCACACCTCATGGTCTATGTGAAGAGGTAGCCACTTAACCACTTGACACCACCTCTGACGTGCACCTTCCTGTCACATCAAACTCTCTCCCACATGAGATCTGATGGTCAGTAGATTCTTCAAACATTTTTCTTTGAGAAGGAGGGCCATGGAAGGCATGTGGAAGCCTCTGGCCACAGGGGTTGACAGCAGATGTGTCCAGATCATGTGTTTTTGATCCTCTGAGAGCTCGAGTGAACTGGCTTGGAAGGAGATAGAAGCAAGACTTAGGGCTGCCACCTTGGAAAAAGATTTATGTAGTGCAGGAAGAGTGCCATGGTCCCTAATGCCAGCAAGAAAAGTGCAAGCCCCTCTGCACTAGTAAAAAAAGCTTATAATTGGACTTCAGTAGGTTCTTCAGGCAAGGCACCTCCTGTACTATTGCTAGCTATGCCTCAGATTGTTGTAACAGTAGGGCAGAAATGCTGTGGGACAAGAACTGAGGACAGGGCCGGACTGGCTACCGGGCGTTTTGGCATGCTGCCGAGCTGGGGGCTGATGTCACTGCGGTGGGGGCTAATTTCGTTGATGGAGACCTGCGTGTGCTTCGAAATAAACAAAGCAAAACGAATTTCGTTCAGCACACGCAGGGCCCCAGCAACGAAATCAGCCCCCAGCTCGGCAGCATGCCAAAACGCCCGGTAGCCAGTCCGGCCCTGACTGAGGACATGATTTAGATCTTAGCAGTCTGACCGCCAGCCCTCTGCGGCGGCGGGCTTCAGTACTCCGTCAGGTTGACGGAGTCCAGGCAGCTGTATTTAGATGTATACACAATACACAGAAGAAGCCACAGTGGCAGTCTTCTGTGCTAGTGACCAGCCCTCCATCGCTGTCCTGACGGCGGGATCCCGCAGAGCCAATTTGGATGTTACCATTGGGCTGGCGGTGTTCTGTTGGTGGAGTGAAGATGGGGGGCGACTGTGGTGGAGTGGAGACAGGTATGTTTATGTAGGTTATGTGTAGTGACCCCATGTAGTACATTCTGCACTGCTCCCTCCCAACATACACACACCATGCACTGTATCCCGCACACACCACGCATACTTACGGTCAAGTTCATCAAAATGAGGTGTGCTGGTCTGTCACGATCAAGGTGCTCCAGGACAGGGGGGACATAGATGAAGGTGAAGAGGAGGAAACCACAGCATGTACCCTGAAAAAAGGTGAGTTTTCCCCCCTTTTCGTCTGTTTATGCCAACTCGAAGTAGGAGGGATTTCTGTTGGAATTCCCTTCGAAACAAGCAGAACCAAATACCGATGGCAGGAATCCTGGCTGGAGTCCCACTGCTGCCTGCTGCAGCCCCTCCCGCCGTAGGGGCGGGGATCAAAGTCCTACCCGAGTCAGCAAGACTGAGGTGGTCTTCTTGCCCATTGAACTCCAGCATCTAAATTGGGTGGGCGGATCACCAGGTAGGTGGGCACGAAGACCGCCAAAAAAGCCCACTCTGTCGCAATCTTGTCAAGATCTAAATCAGGCCCTGAGTCACAGTATGGTAAAATATAGGATGAAAATGTGCAGTCAACGCTGAGCTCTCAAGGTAAAAAAGCTAAACCAGGCTGGCAAGAGAGCAGACCACCTGCTTGGAAGAATACCCATCTGCTTGTGCAGGATTGTGGAGAGGAGACTACTAGTTTGCCCACAATCTCTATACCTGGATGCTGCTGTGAGGGCTAGGACAGCCAGCCTCCCACTGACCTATAAAGACAAAGGTACCTAGCTGCTGTTGGGACTTCTTTCTTGACTCTGGGGAAGTGTGCAAGGTTTTGAGAATAGATATATCTGCATCACCTGGAAGAAATCAGCAAAACAAGGGCATATAGGTAGTTGACCCTAGACTGGAAATGGGGAAAAGCATTCCCTGACAGTCTGAAGACTTTTGGAGCACCTGTGAAGACCTTTTGCTAAATGGATGAGCTTTGAAAATGTTTATCTCTGGTTCAACTGGTCAAGGTGCCAAGATTACCTGAAAAAGAAGCCACCTTGGCAGCTATATTTTCTTAACCCTGCTAGGATCTTTTGACTACAAAGTTCAAGGCTACCTTGGGACCAAGAGAAAATCGAATCCTCCTTTTGTAGGTTCTTATGCCCATAACTCCAAGCCTAGCTCAGCTGAAAAATTCTCACTTCTAGAGTAGTTTGAAAGTCAAATGTTTTGAAGGTAACAGCTTTGACTGAGATGAGCATTAAATGATTCCTCACCTTGCTTCTTTGCCGGTCTGCATAGGATTATCTAAGTGCCAGTCCATAAATCTTGACTGGGGAGAACCAGCAGCTTGTATTTGCCCTTGCTCAATACACTCATTACATTCTATTCCTAATAATTGAAATGGTTTGAGATTTTTAAAATTTCAATATCCTTAGTGTAATATTGTGTTGGTGTTGCTATTCATGTACCTTGAGATATTTTCTCTGAGCAGAGGAAAACCTTGCGCCCTGTGCCAGGTTTCAAATGATAAGCTAGGGCTTCCTCCCAGACACCTTTTTATTAGGGATTGAATTGTTTTCACTTAGTGAGTACCCCAGTCACAGCCTATATAAAGAATGAGGGGTGCCTACAACTACCTAACTGGATTAGTTTCACCGGTCATTTCTGAGGATGTATGTTTATGTGTGCGTTTATCTTAGAACTGTGTAGGATGTAATTCGGGGTGGATGGTAAGGTTTATTCAGGTATTGTTGCTTCTCATGTTGGTTTATAGGGACTTTAATTCGCATGATATTTTGTTTAGTAACATTTGTACGACAGTGGTTATGAATCCATCTCTTGGACTGAGATTTGCAGTTGTACATTTGATTTTCATAGAATAAAGTATTAAAAACTAACAAGGTACATCAATTTCCCACTCCTGTTGTGTCAAAGTAAATAGTGCAAAAAAGCTAGACATTATATTAATGCCTAAAAACAACTATAACAAACACTCTTCCTCTTCTTTCTCAATTATTGTTCCTCGATATGAGACAGCCCCTTACTTTATTACTCTCAAATTAATTTAATTCTCCTCTTCAACCTCCACTTCAGATTTATCACACTCCTCCTATTGTTCATTGTTTCCGCTCACCCCAGGTGGATCCCGAGTTTCAATATTACTTGCGAACATTATGCACATTGTGCTTATCATGTGCTTGTTCCTTCCTTCAAAAATCTCTGATATCTTTACACCCTATGGTTCCTGGCTGCATGACTTGGCTTTCTCTGAGTCCTCCCACTTTCATGTACGTTGTCTACATTGAGACACTTTCCATGCTTGCTTCAAACTTTGAAAAGTCCTTCCCATTGTTTTTCTTCTTTATACCATACAATCCATTTAAAATCACTTTTTTTCCGTGGTATTTTATATCTTTTCAAAAATAATAACTATTTCTGTTTCTCTGGTGAATGTTTGGAATTAGTATCTTTTGCATTATGTATTTTGTGATAATTTGTGATGATTTTAGAATATTTATATAAAATGTTATGTTTTTATGTTGTTTAAAGACCTGTGGTCTAAATAAAACATTACTTTGACTGACTGATTATATATTTGTAATAAATTCATTTTACATATATTTACACTACTATGTAAAGTACACTCAGTGCTATGGATACAGAAATAGAAATGTTAAATACGTTTGTCAAGTCTTAAACCCTTGCTACCAATGTTAGCTATGGCTGATGACGTGATTCACTACAATGCAATGATATTTAATCACCCATGTAGCGTTTCTGTGAGTTTTGATATATTTTTTATGCTGATGTGCATCAGTCAAGCAAAGAAGAGTTAGACATATCCCACAGTATCTTTGAGTCTGAAGCCCTAAAAGACAACATCACATCTTGACTATCATAGGTTTTTTTTCTGTAGCAGGCTGCAAATGACAAGGGTTCTTAGCTGTCAACTCTGTTCTTCCTATTTTAAGTTTCGATTTCGATTTCAAAGGCAGCTGGAACATTTTACACATCAAACAAGCACTCTGAAGTATCTTCTAAAGCCCAAATCGAACACCCATCATATCTGAAATGACTCTAAGCAGCACTAATTGCACTTAGGCAGCGTAAAAATAAATGCTTCTAGGGGATAAAAGAACTCTGAAAAACAGTAATTGGTTTATGCGCTGCTCCAAAAATACAGTGTTTACTAATTTATGATTTCTACGGCATATTTTGTGACCTCATTATCAGTGTTTAAACTGAGAGAGTGATCTTATTTTTTTTCATGATCCCCGTTGAGCTGGTGCTGGGATTTTATTTCGTTTCTTATTCTTGGCACAATTTGGGCATCTTGTTAAGCCTGTTAAAATGCGCTGCACAACTGCCTTCGAGGCAAACAGTATACATTTACCTGATACTAGAAAATCTCTTCGGTGTCTAGTAGTCCTTCCTCCATGACTACAGGTCACTAGCTACAAATACTAATGCTCTCTTCGCACAAAATATTAATATACATAAAGCCATGCAGACATCATAAAGTACTGTAAATAGCAACTATGCATGTAGACTTTCACTGCTGCATTCCTGCACCCAAGAAGCACAATAAATTATAGGTTCTACTAATACTGAATTCAGATGTGCTCTTTATGCCAACCTCATTTGCAAGTGCTCTTGTCATACCTTCAGGATTAGATGCCACCTTTTCATGTATTAATGTTGAAAACATTTGCCACACGCCAACAATAAACTAGAATACTGGAATGTTGACATCTCCATTGGTTGACAATGGAGTTTCAAGGTGACAATGATGGCTTGTACAGAACATCCCGATGCTTGTCTTTCTGTTCAGTATAGAGCATTCTCCATCAGGGGCTTTAAAGTTCTAATAGCATTATTGTTCTTCTGCTTTGGGCTATACCTGTCATTAAAGGCGTTCTTCCTCCTATAAGCTCATGTCTGCAACATAGGCCTAAAACTCAGGTCGAAGGACATTACTGACCTCTATAACTGAACAACTGGCTTAATGCTGAGTCGGCGATCTGGCGAGCACAAGATAAGTGGTTTTATTTATTTTATATTCCCTATCCCGGTCGTTTGTCACTTTCACTCCCCCATCCCTCGCCCCGCCTCACCGTGTTTACCTGAACGGGCCGCCACTGTAAATGAGACTACTGTGCACTAGCAAAACGCTGCATTTTGATTGGATTCTAGCCAAGAAATTAATAGCTGGTACCTATGACAAGCCTAATGACAATAGTTCTCATCTCTGCTGTTATAAGTTCCTCCTATTAACTTTCTGGCACAATAACCACACTAATAATTTGACATTTCTATGACAAAATGAAACTGCCCTTTTTTCATGCACTGCAGCCCCCTCCACATGGTATGCTTCAATTCTACAGCTCCTATTCCAGTAGATTGTTAATAATGTAGTTGTTCATGAGAACTCTGTGGTGAATCCATGGTAGAATACTGGAGTGAACTGCCAACCTGCTGTTGGAAGTATATGTTTTAATCAGCATGTCATACTTTTTTCCTCACATAAATGAGGATAATTTTTGTGAATTATAGAAAATGTGTCCTCATTTTAGCTCTGGAACATTAACCATAATTTCCACAAGAAAATGAAGAGAGAAAACAGTTTTCTGAGATGATGCATCAAATGCCAGCAGAGGATCAACATTTTTCACAGGGTAAATGTACCTTACTACTCACCAAAATCTTCAAGTTTAGTATTACTACACCATTAAAAGATTTATATTGTGACTAAAATCCGTCATTACTCCTTCTCTGCGGTATTTTGTAACCTCCTAAAACCAGGCATTTTATACAATGCATTAAAAAAATAGCTGATACGCTTCTTGTAATATTCCACCTAAATAGTACCATGGAAAACACCACATCATGGATCCTCTGACACAACCCAGGTCAATAACTACCTGGGAGTGACTTCCCTCTTCGATAGTATTGCTTAAGTAAACATTTAGAATGTGCATAGGCAAATGCCTCCTGGCAATTACTGGTAAGGTCGATGTATTTATTTATGAATACAAAAGGTCAGGTTCTTGATTTTAAAACGTTATTTAGTGTATTCAAGCCACTTTCATTGTCAATGACGATTGAATTCTATGTAACTTCCCAAATAATTCATGCATTTTCTGAAAAGCTGAGGGAATGTCAGATGGGAGGTTGACTGTCATACCCGATGAGTTGAAAAAGATTCAGCAGTGTGGTGAAGTTATCGAAGACCTATATTACAAAACGTTATATTTATTTGTAATGATAGACAGAAATGTGATGTGTTATTATACACTCACATTTTTGTCATGATAAAGTGATAGCTTCTCAGCAAACATTTTTCTTTCATGTTCAACTTTTGTATAGACATAAAACAGGCAACATATTTGTTCATAAACGCCTACCCTTAACAAGAAAGCCACCTAGATATACTGTGTTCGAGAAGAAAAAATAGCATGAGAGGCAGCCGCTTTGGCTCAAATGTAAAGAAACCTCTGAATGGACAAATGGTCCAAAACTTCTAATATTCATTGTGTGCTGCACAGAATTAATAAATATTAATAACTGTGATTAACACACTATAGCAGATTGTTGATTGCCATGCCCACAGATTTAATGTGAGCTATGATTGATGGTGAAATAATAAATCATATTAAATCTCCCACATTTTCAGATTTTTTTGCTATAGTCAAACTTCATATGAATTTGCAATGCTTTTACATTTTATTTTCAACAATAAAGATATAACTGATAGAGATTGGTGAATTGCAACCAAAAACATACAAAAGTCATATTATAACCCTTGCCTTTCCACCTTTACCTAATCCGAGCAAGAACAAGACTTCTGCAATTAATGTCAACTCTTATATGTGTAACATTGCAATCATGGTACCAATGGTTCCTTTGATGAACACGATGCACTACTGCCAGATCTGTCCCAATATTACCAATTATGATCGTTTTCTTCACAAGCTATTCCTTCCAAAGCATGTTTAAGAAGACGGTAAGCAACATATAGCACTTATAAAATGCTGTAAGTGCATAGGTATAAGCCAAAAAGAGTTCATGAAACGCCAATTATTTATTTGGAATGATATGCAACGTTCCTACAGTACAGAATGATAATAAACTATAGACTATAGTATATCTGAATTCAACTGTGCTTTATAGCCATCTCATTTAAAAGTGTTATCCTTGTTATCCTGTATGTATGCTGAAGACATACATCACCCTTCAACAGTAGGTTACTAGAATGGAGAGAAGAAAATACTTCCTGGTAGGTAATAGCAAGATTGGCTTATGAATTTGTCTAATGTCCCTACTTTTTAAGAGAGATTGCTAAGATTACATTAGACCATGGAATATTGTGAAAACAATTAGCTTTCAAAATTCCGTTCAATACAAATAATCTGTTAGAGCTTATTAATGACATTCATTGACGTGGTCCGACCTCCGGATTACGGTCTGGTGGTCGGAGGCATCTGGGGAGGGACCGACTGCTGCTGCTTCGATGGGCTCAAAGAGCCAGTTGGAGCAGCGGTGGGACCGTAATCCCTACAAAAGGGGCGGTGCCTGCTCAGGTACAGCCATAGGGATTACGATGTCCCTTTCCATCTGCCCGTCTTTGGCTGTCCGACCGCATAGAAAAGCAGACGGAAAGTGAGTGTGGGGGCCCCTAGCAGGGCCCCCGTTGCCCCAGGGCCTCCACTATTGGGACCACCTGTGGTGCCCCCCCGAACATCCATGAACTCTGTGGCAGGCACCGCATGATGCCTGCCACACGGTGCACGGATGTTTGAAAACATCCACTTTTCTATTGCAGCTTGTGCTGCTGCCCTTTTCCGCCTGCCGCACAAGCTGCAAGGGAAAAATGTACTTTTCGACTGCCCATAGGGCGGTCGCACCCTAATTTGGCGGGTGGAACCACCGACTAATAGTCGGGTGGATTCCATCTGGCTACTGTGTCAGTCGGACGCTCATCTGACTGACATCGTAATAGGCCCTGATGTTTCAAAACAGAGCTACATGGCTTCTCTACATAAAGTGGACAATACAAATGCCTGAAAAGCTAGGCTTTCCCATCAAATTGAAGAAATCGTCCCTCATCCTTCCACAAGAAAGGGAAATCCAAGAATCCTCTGTGAACTACCAGGCTGCACTGAGATCTCTGAATCACATATTACATTATATTCAGGAGGAAGTACTAACACTTGTTTGCAAAACATGTTAACTTCTATAAAAGAGTTATGCAATGCTTCTAAAAAAGTAAACAAATTCTTTGGGATAATAATCCTTTTTAGCCTGCTGTGTCTGGAGGCTACTTCTACACTTTCATGTTTTAATAGTTGATTTTGCTGTGACAAGGACCATTTTTCACTGTTTAATTTTGAAAGATTCTCTTGATTTACAAGGGAATCAGTGCAAGCTTGATATTTTCCCAACCTTGCTTCGATGTGATTCGGTGTGACCCTGGCATGGCCAAGACAGACTGAAATACTTTCAGAGTGCACTTTGTCATTGTTGCTCTTACCGAGAGAAACAGCGGATTTACCTCCAAGCTTCTTTGTTTCTCACAGGTTCCCACACCATGTTTTTACATTCTTTAATAATTTCCTATGCTTGACAATGAGGCCCTTTTGTTTTATTGTAAAAAAGTCTTAAAGTATACACACTTTAGTACCTTTATATTCATTTGTAATGAAAGACAGAAATGTGATATGTTATTATCCACTCACATTTTTTTCATTATATAAGTGATAGCTTCTCAACTAACATTTTTGTTTCATGTTAAATTTTTGTGTGTTACTTTACATTGTGAAATACTGAACACATTTATGTTACTTCACAGTCACTCCAAGAAATGCGATTTCTCCAATTGCTTCACAACACCTTTGTGTGCTAATGTTTAATCAAAACTGTGTTTATGGCCACATAATTCACTACTCAAGATTCATTTGACTACAAAAACAATTGTGTTATTGTACGGTGCGGTACACAAAATATACATGTGCACTTCTATATTAGTGCACACAATTGTTCTGCTGCATACACACATGTAATTGTACACAAAAATGCACTGTCTTATTAAATAAAATCAATGTTCGTTAATCAAATTCAACTAGACAACAAATGAAGCTGCACAACAATAGGTTTGCACAGTAGGGCTTAAACTACAACAATTGCTATTGAAAAAGTTAAGACATAAAAAATAAGAGATAAAAAAGATTTTCTTTAAATACGGCTACAGAGGCCTCTTCAATACAGAACCTAGAAACATATTAGTCTCTACTGCTGGACCACAATCATAGAACAAGATGGTACATGCCTACTTTACAATTCGGTAAAATAATTTGTTGGTCAAACCACTTACGCAAAATGAAAATGCTTCTTTGCACGTTCTAATCGTATGTTCTATGAATGTAGGGTGCAAAAAGAGAATTCTACAAAATGCTATCCACAAACTTACATTCAGAGACTCCACCTCTCCTATTTCCTATGCGTAGATCTCCGCCCCGATTGCAGAGATCTCCCCACATGTACATCTATGTGTTTGTAGTAAATGTGGGAGGGTCAGATGGAGTTGCTAGAAAACAGGGAATACTACAAAACAGGGGGGGTTCGGTAGGGCTTCAGAGGGAATAAGAGAGGGTTAAGGAGGCATTTATGAGGGACAAACTCCCACCCACAAAGTAAGCCCATTGCTATTCACAAACTGCGCTTCTACAGTTACTGCAAACAAAAAAGTCTCAAAACCATTATTAATGTACTCCAGCTCAGACCTGGAGTAAGTCCAGTGTAGTGTAGCTCCTATTTCCCTAATAGGCTCTGCGCATTGAAATAATATATCCTATAGGTTTGACATAGGACTAAGGTCAGTATGTCCCTATCGAGTATATTAAACTTAATTACTTGTGCCAGCTAGCTCAGAGGCCACTAGAAACTCCTTGACAACAAGAAGGGAGTAGTTTCTGGCAGCCGCAAAACATGACCACTGTGTTTCCCTTTAGAATCAGAACGTGTCCCAGAGTCGTGGAAACAATAGATAACTATTTCACTCAGCTCAATTGTGCATGCTTAGTTTTCTCCAAGTTACACAGAAAGAACAGACGGGCGTTTCAATAAAAGGATTTATTGAACAGTCTTGTTTCTGGTGTAAGTAAAATGTGCTGTTACGATCACAAGACAGTATGCGAGATAAATAATGTACAGTGTAAGCAGTAGAAATAAATAATACTGCGATAGCATTATCTTTTAGTACATATGCCTTTACATAAATAACACAGACTAAAAATGCGAGTACTCATACGATGCGTTTCTAATCTAGTTCTACCCCAATGTACCTAACCTAACCTAGGTGTAGGGAGAGGTATGAAGTAGGTGAAGTATTCCTTACTATGGTATACTAAGAGTATGTTAAGCCTAGTATGCCTAGTATGCCAAGAGTCCTTCTAGGTTCTTGTCAGCTCCATACCTGAAGAATGAGAGAGGTAGGAATCTCTTTGCCAGACTCGAACTCCAACACCCCACAAGGGAAGTCAGATCACTGGAAGCTGGACTCTCTGCGTGCAGGGATGACAGCGTCTTCTCAGTGCGTCAGGCCGGGAAACGGGCTCCTCTGAAGTCGAGGTCTCCTCTGATTTACAGGGGCTAGGGAAGGTATATTTATACCTTAGAAGTACCTAAGAATGTTAGTATTGACGTGAGTCAGACAGCGGAAGACGTCATGAATGAACCCCTAAGGAATTATGAATGAACCCCTAAGGTGCATAATATATGAGTCCTTGAAGAAATCAATAGTCCTGGGCTAGGGAAACTCCCGCAGCCTAAGGGTCTGTTCTTCATGAACTCGTTGTGACGTTAGGGTGGACGGATGTCAGAGACCATGCCTGTATTTGGAGTGCACGGTTTAATGCCTAAATAAGGGCTGGGATTTTATGCCTATATAAGGGCAGGGCGAATTGTGCCTATATATGGACATGATACTGGAAAGCCCGTTTATGGACACCCTAAGAGGAATACAACACCCACTCCACTTACGTGTGTACGATAATACTAAAATGCTAAACATTTTATAATGCTAAACATTAAAATGGAGTACCGCATATTTTAAAAAATATTTCTTAAAAGCATTAAAAAACATAGTAAAAAATGCAAAAGGTACTGTACATCTGAAGCTTTTCATTTCAGGCATAAAGTTCGAAAATAAATGCAATTGGAATGAAACAAGCAGTAATATTTACATGTGACAGAAAATGATCGATAAGTTTCTCAAAAATCAAAGTCATTCCATGTCATGAAAATTAATGAACTGTTTTAGACACACAAGATGACTAAGTGTCCGTGGAAGTACCGTGAAGTCTGTACTATAAGGCTAGTTTTACTTTAAGCAGTTTGAAGTGCCATTTTCGTTCGAAAAATGGGAAAAAAGTTCAATTTTGGTAGAGTTCCAAGTTTTGTTTTCTTTTTTTTAAAATGAAGCCCAAATTGTCACTGCATCTCTGGAACACTGTGGGCTGAATCAGAGTCAGTTTACGGGTCTGGTGTAAACATAAGATCATCTATTTCTGTAGACAAAACATCATCCACTGAAGTTGGTGTCAGTTGGAACACCTCGTGTAGTAGATTAATTGCACAGAGATGTGAAGCATCGCTTTCAGCATAGGTTGCCGCAGCAATGTTCACGTCGGTTGTTACCTGTGTGCCTGTAGATCTTTCTCGTACCTCAGCAGCAGCCGGAAGCGTCTGTGAGATCTCAATGAATGCTGACATCAGGATTGGTAGCCTCTGGGGACAACACAGAGCATGGGCCGTTATCGGGACCAGCAGAGTATCGACATCCGTTGGCGTTGCTGATGGAAATGTGAGACAAGTGTCTAACACGCATTCTTCACCGCATAGCAGGCATCGTAGAACAGGTAAGATGCAATCTTGCCAGATTGGTCTGAATGACAGGAACCACGTGGTATTCAGGTCCCGTAGACGAGTCATGCCCAAAAGCTGTACTATTCGCTCACGACACTTTCGTTCAAGGAGAGCTTTCTCCATTTCGCTCGGAGTGATGTCTACGAATAGGCTGGCCATAGCGCAATAGCAGGAAGAGAAATAGAATTCCGGCAACAAGTGCTAGAATTAATGGTATGCCACCAAACACCGAATGTGCAAAGTTCGGGATGATTCCGAGTATTGCCTGGAAAGGTGCTAACAGACCGGAGCAGATGCTCTTAAATACATGTACAATTCCTGTTGTATCAGACATATTGAAGATACGTCCTATCATTTCTACGAAATGTATAGGGCAGTTTGTACGTATTAAAGTCTGTATCTCAGCCGAAGTCCTTGCTACTTGTAGATCATAGGTTTCTTTGGCCGAGGTCAAAGGCACTGTTTGCTGTAAAAGCATGGCTTTCATTCTGCTCAAAGTATCAAATCTTATAAAAGAGACGTTCAGCGAAGGCCATAGAGGCGACTCCCTGACTGTGTCTATTGGGGCAAACAATACTTGCATACAGCAAGTGACCCTGGAGTTGACCGTTACTAGATATGGGATGCCTGGCAGCATGCCACAACAACTTTGATCATTCAACATGAGGTAACTCCCATTAGAAAGTTGTCCAAACGCTGGATTAATCACAGCAGCTGGTGTACCCTGCTGATGGCAAGACAAATTTGCCACAGAACCATTACAAGCCCCGTGCAAGGAAATATCCTGACATATAAGAGAACCGCTCAAAAACACTTCACGATCCCCACTCCAACATCTATATGTATACGGTAAATCCCAAGATGTCTTAATGTATTCCTTACCCAACCTTTCATATTTGCCTGCTTGCATTTGTCTGAGGCAATACTGAAACTGAAAAGTAGTCACAGGTAATGTTATTTTGCCATGAATAAGCCATTCTGTAGCTGGTTTTTCTGCCACTGTGAATGGTAACTTTTCCAGTTTTTCAATGTTCAGCACTGTATACCTTGCTCCTCTTTGTGCCAATTCGATCTGTTTATCAGTCAGATTGCATTCTGCAAACAGAGCCGACGTGTTGATAAAACGCCAAGGCGCATAGCCCGCTCGCAAAGATTACAGCGTCCAGCTCAATAACACAATAGAACGTAATTGAGATTGGCCTTGCTGTAACATCGCCAAATCTTGCTCTAGTATGTCGATAGCAGAGGATACAATGCCATCCAATGAATATATTCTGGAGGACAAAGTTGTTAACCCATTGTCGACCACAGAGAGTGTTTTCTCTAAATTAATACCATCAAGTTCACATATTCGTTCTGCGGCCTCCATCTGTGATACTTTCCATGCTTCATTATAGGCAGCATAAATGCCGGCATATATGAAACGTTTTTGACGCGGTTTTCTTGGTCCAAGCAAGAATTCCCTAAGGTCTGCGTCCTTTTTAAGTAAGATTAAGGGGCCGATTCTGATGCGGGTTGGAAGGCCTCCTAACGGCATTTGCTCCTTCCAAATCGGATCGGGAACGTGTCTTCCCGACCGAGGGCCCAATTCTGATGCGGTTAGGAACAAATGTTCCCATTGAAGTCAATGGGAGTTCAACCAAATCGTATCTGGAAGCATCCGGATGCATCCTACTCCGCCGGTCGGACTTTCCCGATCCGAGTGGGTCGGACACCATTTCCCAACCGATTTGGTCGGGAAGCTTTTCCAACCCGCATCAGAATCGGCCCCTAAGTGTTGTTTCACATCCTGTAGTGTAGAGTTATGCAGCCAATCGAGGCATAATTTTCCAACACTGTATGTTGTTACTACCCCCGGATGTTGTCTTTGGACGTATCTTGGGTCTGGCCTATTAATAGTAAAGCCCTGAGTTTTATTCAGGAATCTTTCCTGACAGTTATTCGTGTCTATGGGCCAGATCAACCATTTTTTCCAATCAGGATTAGATCTGTTGAGTTGTAGTATATTGTCAACTGTCACCACTGCCTGTGTATTATTATCACTTGCAGGTGTTGGTACAGAAGGTGTGTTCATCTCCTTGATCTTGGCTAATCCAAGACAAGATGTTTGTTGGACAGTTTCATTCAAAAACATTATTTGTTCAGGGATGATGCAGGCTCTAAATAAAGCTTCCATCCCTTGCACTTGCCAATCTTTAGTACCCCAGACAGTTTTTGTGTCTATTGTGTCTTTCCAAAAGTTGAAACCCTGTCTAGACAGTTGGGCATTAAATAATGCAGAATAAATCTGTTTTGTATTTGTTAACATAATTTTCAGTCCTGTCTTGTTTACATTTTTATAGTAAAACATTTCTGGATTAGATGTGTTGTATCCTGAAAAATATGGAAACTTGTTAGCAAATGTTTTTGAACTACCATATGGTGGTGTAGGACAATGCTCCCATTGGTTAAACATAAACACATTTCTTGGATATGCAGATCTATGCAAATAATGATGACCATAGTGGTTATAACAATACAGTTGTTCATAGTCTGATGAAGCCTCTAAATATTCATTTTTAGAAAATGCAGCAGATTTTTCTAGGTCAAACATTATATCATTAACAGTCTCAAAGTCTCAATCATCAGAATAGGTACTGGACGAAATTAAATCACTTAGTGAAATTTTAAACAAATGTGGAATGTTCAATTGTTCCGTCGGGCCGAAGACGTCAAAATCTGTTTTGTCCCACACTATACCATCCTTTATAGGAACGGCTGTGATGTTCACTGATGACAAGTCTCTTGCTTCACGATGGGAAGATTTATGAGGTTTCAAAAGTACGTTCACTTCTTTTCTTTCAGTGTTCACATGGATGTATCTGCCACTTATAAGCACGCTCACAGTTGTAACCAAAGCTACCAGAGCAGGAAAACAAAAATTCCAGATGTAATCCAGAGTTCAATCCATGGAGAAACCAAATAAGTCTTTTTCAGAAAGTGAAGAAAGTCTTGTACTTGCTGCTTGAATTTGAATGTTGCTGGCGTCGTTTCAGGTTCACTGGGATCTTCTGAGAACGTATCAAAGTTAATGAAATAGCCAGAAACAGTTCTATCAATTGTTGGAATTGCATCAGGATTTGTAGAAATCACTGGAACCAGTTCATCACTTGCTACATTGGTGTAGACAGGTGTATTTGGACGAACTGTTACTTGGTGTTCAAGAGGGATGAGTTCCATAGCGTTATTGCTTAGTCCTCCATCTGTTACAGCTGAATTCTCGATTGTTATCAGTCTTTCAGTCTGAACCTCTTGGATAGTAGCGAGAGGAGTGCGTCTGCTACTAGGTCGGAGTCCACGAGGCCTACTATTTAGTATTGGCCACATACTGTGGTTTGATGAGGTCAATGGACACAAATCTTTTCTCCTTTCTTCCAGCAAGGGGCGGCAGAAGTACTGTTCTTGTTCCTTGAACTGCTAGGACAGGTACTGGTTGTCTGTAAGAAGGTCCAAATTCCTTCTTGTCCGCAACTTTTCTCTGACTAGATCCCCAATTTTTGGAATCCAGACAGGCCTTGCTGGGACCGCCGATTTTTCCCCAGTGGTGGTTGGCTGTAGGAATATGTTGCTTTGTTTCGTTCTTAACTTGTTCAGTTCCTGTAAAACAGCTAAACGATCTTTGATATCAAATGGTTTATTTTCCACCACTGTGCCTACGTGTTCAAGGTCTGGTACCCACATTGTTGTCCCAAATAGGACCTCATATGGAGTGACCCCCCGTAGAGAACTTCTTGGCAGATTGTTCAATGAGCGTTGGACCCCCTTAAGGTGTTTGACTCACCCATCACCCGAACCTAATACCCTAGCTGTTATAGACTGCTTTATGTCCCGGTTTTTCCTTTCCACAACCGAATTTCCCTCAGGATGGAATGGAGAGGAGTACCGCAATGCAACGCCCAGACTGGCCATGGCTTCTTTGTAAGCCCGAGAGCTAAACGCAGGACCGTGGTCAGAATGTAGCGTGCCTATTTCGTATGTGCCGATAAAGACTCGCAAATCTTTTATAACAGTTCGAGCGTCAGCCGAGCGCTGAGGCCATATCCATAGGAACCTAGATTCAGTATTTGTGGGAATGCCTTTGTCCGGTAGGACGCAGGCGCGTAGATAGTCTAATGCTGTCTAACAATGGTGTCTGTACTGGCTTGCTGCATTCGCAGCATGGTGTCTGGTGGCTCTCTCGCTGTAATTTACAGTCTAAGCAGTTGTTGATGAATATGTGAATTTCTGTATTCATCCCAGGCCACCAGTACATCTCTTTTAACATCAAAATTGTTTTAGAGATCCCTTGATGTGACAGACCCTCCTCCAAATGTGTTTCATAAATCAAGGCTGCTCTACGTTCCATATTTGGAATTACCCTATCCCCCACTCCAGGGATTCGAGCAAAAGGAACGTTGTTTGTATCAATTACATAAGAGTATTGAGTGGAAACTTTTTTGGTAACGCTGCACTGCTGCCTTTGCTTGAAGCATTGACAGCCAACATTATCTCACCGTCTATTTTTGTTTTTGAATGAGTGATCGCAGCTACGGAAGCCGTCTGCACAGCCCCCTTTGCGGCTTCATCAGCCAATGAATTCCCTGCAACGTGAACGCCATCACGTTGATGACTCAGTGTGTGAATCACGTGAGCCTTTGGTAGTTCGTTTTTCAACTGAACTACTTGTTTCCAAAGCGTTTTGTGCTTTATTGTGCCTCCTTTTGCATCTTTGAAACCATTGTCAAGCCAATTTTGTATATATTCATTATACGACTGAACACAGTAAAAGGAATCGCACACTATTAGTGTGGGGAATTCTCGATCTGTACTTTCAAGTGCCAGTTTGAATGCTTGTAGTTCAGCTCGCTGAGCTGTACAATCTCCTAGAGATTGAGTTTTTGTGACCATAGGTCTGAAGATGCCATCTCGCATGCAACCTTTAACGATTGCACACGCTGCACTGTAAGCTTGCTTACTCCCTATTGCGGGTTGTGCGGATCCGTCAGTGTAAATTATGAATTCGTACTGATCGAGTGGCAGAATTTCAGTAGGCAGAGGACATTCTTGTTCATATTGCAGGAATGCTTGTGTTTTTAAATATGGATCAAAAACATATTCAACATCTGTTGCAGCAAGAGAATTAACCCATTGTATCCATCTTGGATGTAATGCTTTAGCATTTGGAATGCTTGCTTTTGTGACCGCTTCTAAAGCCGGTACTGGGGTTACTACAATAATGCGTTTCTCTTGGGCTAAGGCTCTTTCTTTTGCTACAGCGGTTTGAACTGCTGTTAGAATTTTTTCAGTTGAACTGAAGCGCATTTCCGCTTGTGTGTACAATTGAGATTTGTACGCGATTGGTATTTTCTCACCCTCATTGAAGGTTAAGTAAGTGAATCCGCATTGACCCGAAATTATTCGGATCACCAAATTGCGTTGACTTACGCGTGTTTGTAAGTGTTTTGTTGCTAACATGTTAGCCTGGAGTGAACGCAAGATTTCTGTGTGTTCCTGTGTCCAGTTTCTGATCGAAAAATCAGGTTTGATTAATGCGTAGAGAGGTTTAACCCTTTGTGCATAATTTAGAATGTATGTTCTTCCAAAATTTAGGAAACCCAGGATGGATTGTAAGTTTTTTTGCGTTTTTGGAGGTTGGAGCAGCGCACATTTTTCTAAAAAGTTAGCTGCCAAGCTCTTGCCTTCACTTGAAAGCTCATATCCTAGAAATAGGACATTGAGATGGGCAATTCTGGACTTTTTAAAGTTGAACTTGTAGCCCTCAGAGGCGAAACCCAGTATAATGGTGCTCACCCTGTTCAAGTGTTTTTCCAGGTCATCGTCTGTTAGATAGATGTCATCGACATAGGACAATGCCTCATTGTCATAAATTTGTAGTAACTCCGTTACCCTCGCTGAGAATAAACCTGGGCTGTTCTTGAACCCTTGTGGGAGTCGACAAAAGTGACGCTGGGTCCCCATTATGGAGAATGCTGTTAAGTACCTGCTGTCAGGTGCTATGTTTTGACAAAAGAAACCATTTGAGATGTCTAATGTGGTTTTATATTTTTTACGCACAATGTTATTCATTAATGCTGTGCTATGTGCATTTTGCACTGCAAAACTTTTAGAACAAATGTTTAGGTGTCTGTAATCCAAAACTAGACGATATGTATTGTCTGGTTTGGAGACAGGAAACAAAGGATTGTTCATTGAGGAGGTACATGTTTCAATCATCCCTTGATATTCAAGTTGATCTAAGATCTCCCTGACCTGTTTTTTAGCTTCTTGCTTTATTGGGTACTGCCTTTGTGCAGTAGGTTCATGTTTCAGATGTATTTTATGGTGAGGTGAATCCTCATCCCATCCTACATGATTTTTATATAATGCTGGGGCCTGGGCCACTGCCCATTTCCTGGCATATGTATATTTTAGGTGAATTGGAATATGGTTGGAGAAGGCAGGCATAATAATGTCCTCGCCGTGTGGGCACTCCCTGACAAATTGTGGTGGCCAGTCCTTTTCCGCTAGAAGTATGTCATAGCCCTTTGATAGTCTTTCCCAAAAAAGTGCTTTCACCTGTCTAGGTTTGTCTCCCTCCATCCGGAGTGTTATTTCATGTAACTTTTGTGGAGTACTAACCCTGGTGTCTACAGTTTCTACTTTAATGTACTCATTCAAGTCCACTATCTCCAGAAGTTCCTTCAGGTTCTGGCGAGCTATTGTGACTTCTGCTGCACTGTCCAGCATTGTCTGAGCCCATTCTCCGTTCTTGAGTTGTGATCTCAGTATTCTCGGCATGTCTGATCTTTAGACCTGCTACTTTCTTTTTGGAGAATTGAGGTTTTGCTTTGGTTTTTGGAGCGTGTTTGTCGTCTTTCGATTTCACGCGTTCTTCTCTATGTTCCGATTGTCCTCTTCTTTCCGAAGTCTGTGATGAGATCTGAAAGGGACGAGAGGAACGTGTATCAGTATCTTGATACCTGTCAGGTTTTCTCAAATTATCCCTATTCCTGAGTTTATACCTCCTTTCAGAGGGCTCCTTTTGAGGAGACCTACCTCGGGATTGAGAACGTTTCTCATTTGAATTTTGTTTATTAGTCTCCCACTTCTTTTTAGAAGATGGAGGAGTTTGTTTAACAGAGTCCTTCTCAGGACTTTCAGATAGTTTTGGTTTCAGTGGTCTTCCACCCAAACTATCTCTGCCTAATTCTGCATAAGATTGTTCAATTATTCTTGGTAGCTCAATTTGATGTTCTGTAACATCAAATTCCCTTAATTTTTGGTGGATCGCCACTGCTGCTGCCTCCCCTTTAATATTAGATAATATTATTGTTGAGACCTGGTCGAAATTTTTCAGTAACTTCATACCTAAATTTAGAGCAGGCTCTGCCCCATATTCGTTTTGAATTTGTTTTAGGACATCAGGTATTACCGCAATTGACGGAATGCCATGTGTTTTAGTATAGATGGCAGCAAAGACTGAGCCCCAAGTGGTGCAGTCTTCCAGTTGTGGTGTGATCCCCATTGGTAAACTGATTGTCAGTATTCTGTGTTTCTCATACGGGCTAGTATTTGGAAATACTGCTTCGATTTGAGTAATTTTTTGAGCTATCCAGAATGGAATTTGCTAACGTTTTGTGGGCATTTTACCCATGACTGCGTATAGAGTCTGTGGTGTAATTTTTAGTGTATTCCCCTGTTGGGGAGTTGGATTTGGAATTGTTAATGGTTGCTGGACTGTAAAAGTCTGCATGACATATTGGACCAATTGTCTGTATATTTTTATTAACTCTGTGAGTTGAGTAAGTAATTCCTCGTGTGACATCTCTTCAATGTCAGGATGAGGTGTGTAGCCGGCTAGAATCGGCCATGTTGCTCCTGGTCTACCTAGTGGACCGAGCCTGGTAATGTTTTTGTGATGTTTTAGGGCGCCTTTAAACCAGAGTTGATGCTCTTGGTATGTTAATGGAATTTCTATATCCTCGAAAGGAATGTATTCCTCTGGTGGATCATCTTCTTTGTAGAAGTGAAACATGTGTGTTACTGAATTGGATTCAGGAAATATTACCCATGAATAGAATACCTCTGTCTGAAAGGATTCATGTGCCTCTATCACGAAAACTGCTCTACCTCCTCTTGGAGATAGGCCATGTTTTATAAGTTTTAAAGTGATGGCTCTTCTTAAGTTTGGATGGATGTCTATAACACCCTCCTCGGTTTCATTTAAACCTGTAATGTTAAAAGCTGTTACGACTGGGTCAGCCGCAGCTCCACCGTTTTTGCTGTTATTGTCCCCGTTTATGGACATTTTTGTTTTTTGAAAAATGTAGAACAAGTTTCAAGGAAACAAAGATAAGGTGCACAATATTTTGGAACACTGTATCCTTCAACGTTGAGCAAACCAAACAGCTAATATATAGGGTGCTTCCCTATGTAGCCTTGGTGGATACTTAACCCTGCCCACTCCAGACGTCTTTTGGACAATATGGGTAGGGGTCTCTGAGAGAAAAAAGCACGGCTGAGTTACTTAGTATCTAACGTTGAATTACCGCCTTACCAAACCGATGGGCGCCATGTAGTGTAGCTCCTATTTCCCTAATAGGCTCTGCGCATTGGAATAATATATCCTATAGGTTTGACATAGGACTAAGGTCAGTATGTCCCTATTGAGTATATTAAACTTAATTACTTGTGCCAGCTAGCTCAGAGGCCAGTAGAAACTCCTTGACAACAAGAAGGGAGTAGTTTCTGGCAGCCGCAAAACATGACCACTGTGTTTCCCTTTAGAATCAGAACGTGTCCCAGAGTCGTGGAAACAATAGATAACTATTTCACTCAGCTCAATCGTGCATGCTTAGTTTTCTCCAAGTTACACAGAAAGAACAGACGGGCGTTTCAATAAAAGGATTTATTGAACAGTCTTGTTTCTGGTGTAAGTAAAATGTGCTGTTACGATCACAAGACAGTATGCGAGATAAAGCAGTAGAAATAAATAATACTGCGATAGCATTATCTTTTAGTACATATGCCTTTACATAAATAACACAGACTAAAAAGCGAGTACTCATACGATGCGTTTCTAATCTAGTTCTACCCCAATGTACCTAACCTAACCTAGGTGTAGGGAGAGGTATGAAGTAGGTGAAGTATTCCTTACGATGGTATACTAAGAGTATGTTAAGCCTAGTATGCCTAGTATGCCAAGAGTCCCTCTAGGTTCTTGTCAGCTCCATACCTGAAGAATGAGAGAGGTAGGAATCTCTTTGCCAGACTCAAACTCCAACACCCCGCAAGGGAAGTCAGATCACTGGAAGCTGGACTCTCTGCGTGCAGGGATGACAGCGTCTTCTCAGTGCGTCAGGCCGGGAAACGGGCTCCTCTGAAGTCGAGGTCTCCTCTGATTTACAGGGGCTAGGGACCACTGCCTGCCCTTAAAAAAAGAAACGAAAACGTTTCATTTTTTTCTTTTTTAAATGCATCCTGTTTTCCTTTAAGGAAAACGGGCTGCATTAAAAAAAAAAACTGCTTTATTTAAAAGCAGTCCCAGACATGGTGGTCTGCTGAGCCCAGCAGGCAATAATACCTGGGAGGACCTGCCATTCCCAATCGGGGGGGTCGCAAATTGCGAGAGGCTCATTAATATTCATGAGCCTCTCGATTTTTGACCCCATTGGGAACCGCAAACAGTGTGATACACACTGTTGTACATCCCAAATAGCGCCTCGCAAATTGCGAGTCGCAAAAAACTCGCAATTTGCAAGGCGCTATTTTGCGCGTCGTACATCTGGCCCCAAATATTTTCTGACAATGTTGCCTACATGCATGAGCTTATGCTAATGTAGAACCAAAGTTTCAGAGCTTTGAAGTAGGTAAAATCTCTAAACTTGGGATCTTTGTAAGATCTTTGTGATCAAAGTTCATGATCAGTTCCGTTTGCACAGATTCAATACAATTATTGTTTATGTAATTTCAGCATCTCCTGGAGCAGGCGAAGGAGAAGTTGCCAACATAGGCGGGGAAGCAACTGGCCACTGTGGTTTGGATGTGGACACCACCGACACCGAGGGATCCTGTGACATGGAGGGTGATGGGAGTGCAATGGAGGTGTCCAGCGCCTCAACATCTTCTTCGAAGGCCTCCTGCGGTGAGCCCTCCCTAGTGGTGGCAGGCCCGACAAGAAGTCTAGCAACTGCATCCTTGTCTGCCATCCAGAGTACCATCTCTACCCTCTCTTTTGCTCCCCCCAGTTGGCCAAACCTGCCCCCTTAAAAGGGGTGACGTCTCCTTCGCTCGGCTGCACTGAGTGAGAAGGCTATTGACCATTTCCCCATAGAAGATGTCCTTTTTATTCTTGCCCAAACCCCTTCCAAACCCCAACTCATACCTAGCGAATGCAAATCTACCCCTTCCAAACCACAACCCATGCCTTCTACATCCCAACCCAGTCCTACCAAACAAAAATCTACCCCTTCCACACTGCAACCCACCCCTTCCACACCTCAACCCATCCATACCAAATGCCAGAGCACCCCTCCCAAAACCACAAACCCCCTCCCAAACCTAAGGGTACCCCTTCCAAACCAAAGGGCACCCTTCCCAAACCCCCCCTCCTGTGTAAGATCATTGAAGTGCCTGCTCTGCATACTAGAGGCCCCTTCCCGAGGAGGTTTCCCTTGGCAGTAAATTAGGAGGCAAGCTTTGTGCCACTGCACAACAGTGCACAATTTTGGACTTGATGGACTGCCATTTGGCATTAATATTATTTTGAGAGCCTTATCTCATTTTGTGGAAGAAAACCATACTTTTGATTTCACCAAATTAGTCCTGGATATTGATTTTCCTTGTTTGATTCCTAGCAATGTTTCTGAGTAAAATGTGAAGTACTTATTTTTCTTTACCATGATGGGAGGTAATACAATTTTTTTTTAATGTCTACTTTGTTAAGTGCATTAACTGGTTAACATAGTATGTGATGGGCATTTGAATTTTGGTGCAGGCATTCATCATAGTAATGGCCACCTGCACCAACTAATTGATGTTACATTTTTTTTTAAATATGTGTTACTACAGGTGAGCTTGTTTCACCTTGATTACTGATCAGTATGAAAAAACGTTGTGACTACTGAAATTGGATAGAGTACAGGACTTACACTAGACAAGGGGAAATGTTACATGAATGTATATGTTGAATACTTCTAATTTGTGACTGACCTTGATTTTACTGTTAATTTCTAAGGTAAAGGTTACATCTTGTCTAGGTCAATTTCTAGATCATGTTACATTACACTTATCCCTATGATGTGTGTGGGATATGTTTTTAATGTATGGAGATTTAGACATTTCTTTAAACACACCTGTATGGGGACTTTTGGGATTTTTTTTCCAATGTCCATTTTTTTGAAGACAGCTAGCACATACAATGTGATCATACAAATGTGTTTCTTTAAACGTCAACATTACAGACATATGCATTGCACACTGATATGCTATTGCTTGTAAAAGAGATTTATAAATACACGAGCCATGTGCAAATGTTAACAAAGAAGTCAATAGGTAACAGGTAAAAGTGGAGCTTAACGTTGATTGTGCCCACAACAGTATTGGTTTTGTTTGTCATCAAGCAGCAGGACTTGGAAGATCGGATCCATGGCAGAACAGGAAGTGTAAAAGTGAGAAAAGTTGAGTTTCTACCTTATATCCCTTCCATTCCACCAACTCAGGTGTGGAGGTTCTACCGCCACAGTCACGTTGGCGGAAAGGCACATCGTGATTGGACCGGCAGGGAAACTGGTGGTCCTCCCTCAAACAGCTGCTTTTGCCTACCCACCATCGACGTTGTCGAGATTTCCCGGCAGCGATGGTGGGACTGCAGTGATGTTCGTCTAAGGACCTGCTACCATTTAAATAGGGCGGGCAGACCGACAAGCTGCCGGGCGGGAAGAACACTGAAAAAGCCATGGCGGGACTCAATCTGCCAAGATCTAAATCAGGCCCTAAGTCAGCTGGGTTGTAGCATTAAGTAGGTTGTGGATTGCTCTGCTGGATAACGTAGGGTGGCTGTCCCTATATGTGGGCAGTGGTTGATGTGAGACACTATTTTAATGTTCATGGAAGTGGCAGTTTTATTTAGAGCTGCTGACTTCATGATAAATGAGAGTGAGATTGAGAATAGGAAAACTAGAGCTCGTTTGACTGAACAGACATTAATGTTTAAGCCCTTTAAGGAGAGAGTTCAGGTTCTTCCAGAGTGTTGTGAGACTGATATTTCGGTGATATGATCAAGACACATGGAGTTAAACAGGAAACAATACAGATTCACTGGCGGGAGGTGAAGAAGAGGTTGAGCATTTCTTAAACTCACATTTGAGAGATCAGCTTTGGTGGATGAGGGTGCCACCAAGGTGAGTTTGTAGCCATACGGAATTTTGGTTCTGCTGGCTATATACAGGGGGTTAAAAAACAATTCCTCATTTCAAGTTAATATATTTTCTGAGAAAAACTGTGGGTCAGTTTTTTGCCTTCCATTTCAGCTGCAAATTAATGAACTGTAACAATGGTCTCATCGTTTTTTGTTTAAGATTCCTCATGTCCATTTCTGAAAGGCTCGGGATGGATAATTTTGTGAGAGGGGGGCATGCTTTGGCCACAAGGCCACTCATTAGAGTGGAGAGACTTATGGTGGGTATGGTATGATAGGGGCCGATCTTCTTGCAAAAATTACAATCCTAACATGTATCCTCGGTGTTGTGCCTCCATGCTCATCAATGGAGAAAACAAATCTGATTTTGTTTCAGAATAAGCCTCTTTCTGGTTTCCAAATGTTGGCAGATATGCTGTGAAGATAAACTGGAGTACTTCATTAGAACCGAGAACCAATCAAGTAAGTGGATAGTGATTCCAGACTTTTACTAATGTGAATTAGTAAATCTGTGAACAGACTGTTGATGAACTGGAACAGGTTGTGGCATCTAAGGGAGCAATAGAATCAGGTGAGTAAAAACTGTTTCTCTTCACATTCAAAGGGACTTGCTGGGAGGGGCAGTGAGATTCTCCATCTCAGTGTGTGTCATTTGTAGTTCTACTTCAGTTTTCGTAGAGTCAGGCAAGGTGAAAACAGTCACATATAGAGTCAAGTGAAGTCTTGCTCTACGTTCTATCAGTATAAAACCGTAGCAAGGACAACCCAATATGCCCACGGGACATGGGTAAACATAAATCTATATATAGAGAAAGTCTTGGGGGACTTATTGTAAGCAAGAATATTCATTCAGCGGTATGAAGGCTCTGAAATCTACTTCTTCACTTAAAATATACACTTCATTCCAACCACAATCATTCTTCAGTGTCAATCACTCAATACTAATCAAGTGCTGGACAGGCAGAATTTCTGTCATATATGTATTCATACATATGAGAACAAATACAGGTATAGTTTAAAACTATACCCGACTCAGTGCTCGCATACTATAATAAATAGACAATATTTACAGCACGGACACACTGTACAATCTCCAATGGTTATATACACTTCCAAGGGTTTAAAGTATCTGAGGAAGTTTTTATGAAATTAGCCAGCCCCTTCTGTGCATTACAGCTCTCAACCATGCGGGGGGATTTTATTGATGTTTGACCGTAATATCTTTGAGAGGTATCCCCTCAGTACGCTGTCATCCAACTCTCACACCACAACGATGTTGAAGTATCCTATCTCCAATGTGTTCACAAATGAAGTTACGGGATTCAAACGACTTCCACCGGCCCGTATGAGTCACTGTCTCTATTTAGCAGTGGGAGACATCCATACTCCTCATTGCAAAGAAACCGATCACGTCTGGGATACGTCCCAGATACGAACAGGTGCATTGCAAGAAGGAGTGCATTGGAGGTAGGATACTTCAACACCATGGTGGTATGAGAGTAGGATAACGGCTCAGTGATCCTCTCATCAATGTCACCAAGAATAAGTGTTCCACCTTTGCAGCGGGTTGAAAACTAATCAAAACACCTCGAATGACTCCTGGACTCCGTTAATCTCTCCTTACAATAAATGTACCCACCATATTCAAGTAGATGGTTGCCTCGTTTGGCTTTCACATATTTAGATTCGCTTTGGTTTTCCATAATTTCAAATTCAGAAAAAAAGACAAAAATATGTTATGTTCAGTTGAAATATGTATTTAAAACATGTCTATCCCTTTCTGGTTAATCCTAATGAGAACAAGAAAAAGGATTAGACTTGCAAAAATCTGATGAAAGAAAAAACAATACTTAGGGGCCGATTCCGATCTCGGCCGGTAGTGCTCCGAATCGGATTCGGTTTTACCGGATCCGATCCGGAGCCCTATTTTCCGACCGAGTCGTACGCGCGTCCGGGCGAGCGAGTACGATGCGTATTCGCCGACCGACTCGTCCGGGCGACCCGACCGCTCCGACCGACTGGTTCCCGGATCGTACCGCTCCGACCGACTCGCTCGGACCCGATTCGCACCGCGCAATGGAGACGTTTTCCGGCCGGGTAAGTACGATGCGCACCTCGACCGCTCCGACCGACTCGCGCCGTCCGACTCGAACTCGCTGTCGGAGCCGTACTTTGGGGTCCGTGTCGGACCCCCCTGTACGCGTACCCGTGCGAGGCGCACACAGGGGGACCCTTGGGTCCCCCCTACCTGTGCGGGTCCGCCGCGACGCGCTTCGCGGCGTACTCGATGTAGGGGGCGCCCTTGTCCGCCTCGCACCCATTGAGGCAATGGGAGCCCGCATACGCGTTGTACGACCGGCTCCCATTGAGTTCAATGGGAGTCCGACCGACTCGTGTCCGGTGGCATACGAATGCATCGGACTCGTTCGGTCGGACTGCACGGGTCCGATTCGGTCGGAAATCTCTCCGAGGCCGGCTCGGTCGGAGAAATTACCGACACGAATCGGAATCGGCCCCTTAATGTATTGCATTCTGTTGAAAAAGACAAAGTAATGAAGGGTATTTCCCTGTTATGGAATTAAATTGCGTTTATTGATTTACTGCATGCAATTTGAAAATAGAGTTACCTTCCCATTGTCGTTTTGGAACTTTGTTGAAATTCTCTCACTTATGGAGATGTTGGTGATAGTTTTAAAAGGTTGTCTGGGAATGTTTGTCAGTTCTATTAGAACCCGGGTGAGAGAAATAAATTGTTGTAAAATTTTTAACCTTGTAATATGAAAAACACATGAGTTGATTTGTTGTGTTCTGCTGGAAGAAAAACATTGTTGGAGATTAATTAACTGTTAAGAATAAAAAACATTGATTATTAATTTGTTGGGAAAAAATGTAAATATAGTTATGATGTGATTATCACTTTGGGAGTTTGTAGAGATTTTTATTTCGCAATTTGTGGTGTTGTTAATGATTTTTTTATACAGTTGTGTTTGGCCTTTCCTAGAGATATTAAAAAGTGTATTTCATTTTGGAATGATTTCTCTGACTTCATTAGCCTATGTGTTTTGCAACTTACTTACTTTTTTGCAAAGTTTTTGGATTTGCTTTTCCAAAAGTACCTCTATATTAATATTCCAAAACGGAAGGAGCAAAAATGTAAACATTATACAAGAAATTTATATTTGATTAATTTGAAAACTATATTTTTAAATCTGTCTCTTTCAGTGTCTAGCACCTTCCACGTGGTGGCCCTCCCTAGAGTTAGAATAGTAAATCTGCCCCCTTCAGTGTCAAACGCCTTCCCTTGGGTTGGTCTTCTCTTGACTTAGAAAAGTAAATCTGCCCACGTCAGTGTCCAGCACCTTCTCTGGGGTGGCCTTCACTTAAGTTAGAATAGTAAATCTGCCCACTTTAATGTCCAGCACCTTCTACAATGTGGCCCTCACTGGACTTAGAATAGTAAATCTGCCCCCTTCAGGGGAGTTAGAATAATAAATCTGCCCCTTTCAGTGTACAGTCCCTGCCCCAAGTTGTCCCTCATTAGAGTTAGAATAGTAAATCTGCCCCCTTCAGTGTCAAGCGCCTTCCCTGGGGTAGCCTTCACTTGAGTTAGAATAGTAAATCTGCCCACTTCAGTGTCCAGCACCTTCTCTGGGGTGGCCTTCACTCGAGTTAGAATAGTAAATATGCCCACTTCAGTGTCCAGCACCTTCTACAAGGTGGCCCTCACTGGACTTAGAATAGTAAATCTGCCCCCTTCAGTATCCAGCACCTTCGCCGAGGTGGCCCTCACTGGAGTTAGAATAGTTAATCTGCTCCCTCAATGACCACCACCTTCACAACATAGCTCTCACTGGAGTTAGAATAGTAAATATGCCACTTCAGTGTCTAGCACCTTCCTCTAGGTGGTGTACATTTTCAGTTTTAAAACAAAAATACCATTAATTTACAAAAGAGTATTTATTATTTAAATTAACCTGATTTAACAAAAATCTTATGACTTCCAAAGTATTGAATGTTCATTAAAAACATGTACAGCCCTCTGTCACAATTTTTGGAAAGGTGTAAAAAAATCATCTTAGAATTAAAATAATGCTATGTCTTTGGAGATTAGGGACTAATTATAAGCATGGCGCTGTACTCGTGATGGCGGTCTGACAACCTCCACACTGCGGGTCCACCTGCAGTATTCAGAGTGTGGTGGTCGGACCGCCATGAGACTGACGGCTCCGATGGGATCAAGTATCCCCCTGGGCCTGTCGATTGCAACTGGTATGTATATGCTGACGGTGTCGCTGCCGGCACCACCAAGCATATTGCAAGTTGCTTTTTCACAACCCTTTTCGATGGCTGAGAGGCAACTAAGGGGCCATAACAGGGCCCACTGCTGGATTTGGGCCTGGGGGTGCATGCGGGAGGGGGGCATATGCGGTACGCTTGCTTTTAGGTCTTCCCAAATACCATTCCACCAGACAAGCGCTCCGCAAGGTCCATTGGCTCCCGATTCGCCAACAAATTTCCTTTAAGGCCCTTTGTATCACCCATACGGCTCTATACGGGAGAGGCCCAGAATACCTTCAGCAATGCTTCAAATGGTACTGCTCTTGGGGAGGGCAAGGCTTTGTATTCAATTCCGCTAAACTTTGGAACTCCCTTCCAGTTCACTTCAAAGCTATTCCTGAACACTGGCCTTTCAGGAAAGCATTATGAACTTGACTTTTCAACAACTAGCATCTTCAATTTCAATAACCAACCATCTTTCTTTAATGCTGTAACACTGCCAAGATACCTTCGGGTAAACGCTTTATGAATAATCCATAACATAACATGACTTGTTGTGCCCCCCAGTAATTGTACCCCCGTTCCTGCACAGTGTGGCATGCATGCTACAACGTGCAGGAACGGGCTGCTGGTGCTGTCACGGTGGTGGGCTGCATGTTAGGCTCTCCTATGAGTCTAACAGCCCACTGCCGTGAGACTGTCGCAGCATCGCCTGCCAGCACGCCATGGATTTCAGTTGTAATCCGGCGGGCGGGCACACCACTGCTGTGGTGATCCTCCTGTGGATGGAGCATGGCAGTGCCACAGGAGAACCACCAAAGTCATAAGAAGGCCATATGTATTTATTACATTTATGAGTAGATTAGTAATACTTACGTTTTCAGATAGGTGGCAGTGTCTATCTGTTGTAGCTCTTGTAGACTGTGCTCTTCACTCTTGTGCATGTGGTCACCTCAAAGGTCAGTATACCACTGATCATATAATGGTGGACTCCTGTTTTTATATTAACTTTGTGATGGAACCATAATTTTAAACAACATATGTGAGTGAATTCTTATAATGTTTACAAAAAATACATGACTGAACCTTTACTTTGAGCATATTTTAATTTTAGACGCTCTCATTGTGACCTTCTAGGGTACAGGAGTCTGCCATATTCGTTGGGGCACTTTTTAAAAATGTTATATATATATGACTTTACATTAAAGTTAGTTTACTATAAGCATTACTCAAGAATTGATTTCCTTTAACAAAGTAGTTTAAAAAGTAAAATGTTTATTAAAAACAAAACTTGGTATGTTAATGTAATTGGGTGGTAAAGGCATGTGTTGTAAGATAAAAATGTTAAAGTCATGCGTGGAAAAGGCATACATTGTAATGTCATATTGCCTGTTTATGGCATGCAGTCTGTGCACCTCGCAAAAGCTCTTTGCCTTTACATCCATGTCTATAATATAGAATGGGTGCAGAGGCAAAGTGTTTCCTTATCTGCATGGGGCTACACCCCCTTACAAATGAGAGAATGCATCTTGGGGAGCTTCTGATAATACAGCCCCAGGAATATAACTGCTGTCGTGAGTGGGATTGTTTCTCTGTACCTAGGTATAGGTCAACCCATGTTTGTGAAATTCAACTGGATTCTTTACGCGGTTTGCATCCAACCAATCTACTTGATATATTTCTCTATAAGAATAACAATTTAAAGCCACTAACATTTAAAATGAAAGAGCAATTTACCCTATGTTTGGTCATGCACTACTGTACCATTGATCCCTTGTAAAGTATAGAAGCACCTAGGAAATAGGATGGCCTACTCCACAATTAGATCAGAAGGACGTTTGTTGCCTACAATGCAGTGGAGCCTAGAGCTATGGCACTTATCTGCCCTAAAACCAAATACCAACACTGAAAATCAATGTCTTGTAGATGATTGTTGCCAGAGCCCATCAGATGAGAAGTATAAGATGATTTTCCATCAATTGGTGCGGTTTCATTTGGTGACTAGCAACAACACCCGAAGATGGCATTCGTTTTTTGCCTCAAGGTACTATAACAGAAGTTCGGTGGAGTGTTGTATTGACACCACCTGATGTGGGCGCTGCGGCAGTAATGGTGCACAAATTGGAGTGCCATTTGGCTGCACAGTCACCAAAAATATTTAAATTAAAAATGTTCAAGAACTGTGGAGGAAGACCCAAGAAAATTATCCAGATTAGTGGTGAAATACATGTCTTTGCGGGATAAATCCAGCATCAGCAACACATCAGTGGCTGGGAGCAAATATGGCATAAGCCTATAGGCCTTGCACCCTGCTTTCATAATCAGCAGGGTGCAGTACCTTCTAAGCATTCACAACATAACAGGAGTTCTTCACAATGAGCTATCATTGAGCCAATGCAAGGGTATGTAGACTCTATAAAGCACTCTTCAAAACATTGCAACTAAGAGACCATTGCTTGGTCAGCTATCATCACTGAATATTTACATCTGAGTATCATATCTCCTGCTTTTGGCTCTACTCTGGCACCACCTGCCTTGCCTTGAGCCTTTATTCAAACTCAAGATTTTCTTCACTACAAACAACCATCAAACCGATCAATGAATTGTTGAGACATCACTGAATACCAATATCAATCTGCTCCTCCTAGAGTGAACTAAACTCAAGAACATTTTGAACTATGAAGGCAACTTTCGACAGTACCCCACACTTTACCACAACACCTGCCAGCCCCCACCCATTACCAAGCCTGATTCCAGGCCTGCTAAAATAACATATACTTATAGTCAGCAGTACTTGACATTTTGCTAACACGTTATATTTTATGGCCTACTCTCAACTCCTATGAGATTGCTAAGCCTATTTGTATCCAGATTGTTCCTGTCTTCACATGCTAGCTTTTTGATATTTCTGTATTACGTTTGTGCTCATTGCATTCTTTATCCCGCAACTGCTTTGACTTGTACTCATTGCTTCCTGCAGTTGTAGTTTTACATTTGACACCACTTAAAGAACAACCTAGGCCACTAAAGAGGTCGTTGTGTTCACCTGTTTCTAGTGTTTGGGTTTTGTAGAAGCTTGGAGATAGTGCATTAGGTCTTTACATTCGCTTTCACTTTGATTCGCAAACTGAAGCCCTCACAGTCTGCGTACCTAGTCTGTGCATTGCGTTACTGTAACCTAAGAACATACAGTGTACAGCACTCACAGACACTGTCTATAATAAAATAAAATAACATTTTAATGTTATAAATAAGCATAAGAAATGAACAAACACAAACTATCTTACAAGTGAATCAAACACATTGACAGATAAGTAGAGAGTTAAGCTTCACAATGACAAGAAAACATCACACCATTAATGTAAACATACAACAAAACAATTACTTTCATGAGCATACACCTCCAGCAATATAGGATGAACAAAGTGGCAGGCCTTGTGTCTTTTCCATCAAAGCAATGTGATACCTTGATTAATTCAGAAACACATGAGTTGTCTTTTGATGCATCAAGTGAATGAGCTATCCCACGAGGGTAAATACATTAAAGATCGTGCTCAGCTAGGAGATTTCTTTATATGGTGTAGGTCACTAACAGTTAAAAACTGAAATCTTAGATAGACTTTCTTTCTCTTCTCTTCTCTTCTCTTCTCTTCAGACACTGGTAACCCAAAAAAGACAGTGTACAAAGATTAGGGGAGTGGTGGTGGTTGACCATTATGCCTTACATAACTTAATCTGTGCCAGAGGAGGAATAACTTAATCTGTGCCAGAGGAGGACATCTGGCCTTGCCTGCTCATCGCTTGAGCCTAGAAGTGACAGTTTTCACCTCGACTGACAATTACTTTCATGAGCATGCATCGCCAACAATATGGGTGGGGGGGGGGGGAAATCTGCATGTCTTCTCTCATTTCAGTAAAAGCAATATTATAATATGACTAATTATCACCCCTCAGGAGAAATACATTAAAGATCCTGCTCAGATAGTAGATATCTTTGAATGGTGTAGAAAAACAACAGTTTAAAAAATGAAATCTTAGATATTATATCTTTCTCATCTCTTCTATCAACAGCACTCAGTATACCCAAAGAGACAATATGCAAAGGCAGATTCTTTGAACACTTCCTCAGTTAATGATGTGATCTCTATTGACATAATTGAAAATGGATGAACATACAGTAACCATACAGTAACCACTCTGCCTCTGCAAACGAGTTAGAGGTTAGGGAAAATGTGCAACAAATCAAAGCACTTGAGTCCACCTACAATGAACAATATAGCTCAGTTTTGGGGGAGGTAGCTCAGAACATTTCCATAACTCAGAACATCCCCATCGGAGGTTCCTCCGCTATGACGGAGGACCGTCGCCCCCCCCTGCGAGTAGCAGCGGCAGCTGCAAAACTTGAAAAATAAAATGATAATAAAGCAAGTTTATTAACATTATATTTTTCTTCATGCTGTGGAGTGTTGGTGCGGGGCCAGGGGAATGACCGGCATAGGGGGAGTAGTAGGTGCACTGTTCTTAGTGCGCATGAAGGTTTGGCTGACTGTCTCAGTCCGGCCAAACCGTCAAACGCACTGAAGCTCTCTCCATCCCGAGCTGCAATGCCGGGTTGGCGAGAGCAGGCACAAGCTCCCAGTCTCCCTGGGAGCACAAATCGAGGGCACTCAGGCCAATCCTGACGCTGCTCTTATGCTGTGAGACCAGCGTCAGGATTGGGCGCAGGGCAGTCTGGGAGTAAGTAAGTAAGTCCGTTTTTATATAGCGCAGCTACTCACCCTTACGGGTCTCAAGGCGCTGGGGGCCGTCGTGGAAATTAAGTGAGCTATTGCCCAGAGTCACATGGTGCTGAGCTGAGCTGCCGCCGGAGATCGAACCGTGAACCCTGTGCTCCGAAGTCAGCTGCCCTGGCCGCTGCACCACACCTCTCCAGTGCAGCAAGAAGCGCGGCGATGCGGCAATGCAGCGGGATTCTGGTAAGTTTTCTTTATTTTGTTTTGTCCTCTCCCTCCCCCGCCCCGCTACTTTGCCCCGATATCAGCTGCGACTGAAAACCCCCATGCATGTTGCCAGTAGCATGACCACACTCCAAAATTTAAGAAGAATGATATGAAGTTTGAGGAGTCTCAAAACTCCTCAAACTTTTTGACATTAACATCCTTTCTGAATTAACTGAATCTTTTAATAGAAGTCCTGGGAAAATCATAATTGATTTTGAAATCCAGATGAATAACACTATTATTAAAATATACACAAATTCAAAGATATTTTTTCACTTTTCTCAGGCATGAAAATTTGAAAAACATTCTTTGTTGAGAATTATAAATAAAATAGTAAAATGCAATTTGATTAAAAAAAAGGTCCTGCTTTCTGTTTTGTACCTTGTGATTTTGTGGATGACCTCTAGAATGAGGAAACATTACCCCTACTTCTAAAATTACTCTCAAGAGAAATGGATAGGCCATCTGAACAGGTCAGGACGCAGAGGGAAACCACAATTTCCAATTGAGTAGTGGAACTGCTTAGAGGGAGGTGCAAAAACCAACAATGCCATTGAAAGTTGGTGTAATTTTTTTAACAGTTCAATTGGAAAATTACACCTCAACCTGTATTATTTTCTGGAAATTTTAAAGAAAGATTAAAGTTTCCAAGAAATGAGACCGGCACAATCTTCGACAGGCACCCTGCAGCGCTGAGTTTCTAAAAAAATAAACAAATGTTTGAAAGACTGTTGGCAAAAATCCAGCAGTTTCTAATGTTCGGAGTGGCAGACTACCTGGATAATATTGGGCCCGATTCACAGAACTAACTTAAGACAAAATCCTGAACTTACTACCATTTTGGTATTCACAGAAGGCACTCACTCATTTTGGTATTCACAGAAGGCACTTACTCATTGATGAGTAAGTGCCTTCTGTGAATACCAAAATGAGTAAGTGCCTTCTGTGAATACCAAAATGAGTAAGTGCCTTCTGTGAATACCAAAATGGTAGTAAGTTCAGGATTTTGTCTTAAGTTAGTTCTGTGGATCGGGCCCTATGTGTACATTCTACACAATTAACTTTGGATTACTCGTCTGTTTTTCTTTTTACTATACATTTAATTGGATATTTTTTACATTAAAATGTTTGTTTTATTACATTTTATTTTAACTATCCCTGCATGTTGAGTTTGATCTTCTTTCTTTTTCCGTACTCCATTGCGGTAGATTCCATTCTCCTATGAAGTTGAAGTTTAAAAAACAACTCAAAGGTTCTTATTTTTTTCTCCTTTATTTTTTCTCCTCATCTCTAAATACTGCTTAAAAACCGTTCTGAAAAAAGAAAGTTTTTTTTAAACTAATTAAAAAATGTAGTAATAAACCAATTCGAAACCCTCTTTATTTTTTTTTAACAAAGCAAGTGGCACAATGTGAGTTTACAAAAGCAAACTGTAAGGGATTTTTTTTTCAAATAATAAGCATTCGTTTATTAGTCAATAAAACCCATAAACATCATTAAAAGTTACAATTCAATACACAATAGATAAGATAAAAATTGCAAGAACAAATATCAATCATATGCAATCGATACATACAAATGCAATTTGGCTAAATTCTAGTCTTGCAAACGTGCAAGATAGTGCATAAAGGGCAACTGTGCACATCATCTTCCTTGTTTGGTCAGAGGGCCAGCAGAATAGCTCTAGTTTCATCTGGCATCCCATGATGGCCAGATGACAGGAACTTACACAATGTGCTAAATTATGCAGAAGAGCAATTTGGCTTGTTCTAATGTTGCTAGTATGTTCAAGATAGTGCGTCAAATGCAACTGTGGGAACCATCTTTCTTATTTGATTGGTGGCTACTAACACAGGAAAGGCAGGGATCTATACAATGAACACATTTTCACAGGAATGCTAATATTTGACATGTAAAACTGGTGGAGGCCTATCCAGTGTGCAAAATTACGCAAACATTAAAAAATTCTCATATTGATCATAAGAACATTAGAGAGAAGCTGAATGACTCTAGTTCTATCTGACACTCCATAACGGCCTGCACTAATACAAAAATGGCGGGAGCATACACAATGTGCAAAATTATGCAGAAAGAGCAAGTTGAATGGTTCAATTGTTACAAGCATGTGCAAAATAGTGCGTAAAGTGCACATGTGCAGATCTCCATTCTTATTTGGTCAGTGGCCACTGGTACAAAAATGGCAGGGGCCTGCAAAATAAGCAGAATAACGCTAAAAGTGCAGGAGAATACTAATATTTGATATGCAAAGCTGGCGCAACATGGGAAAATGCTAATATTTGATCATAAGAACATTTAGCGAAGTGTTGAGATGATACAAAGACTGGAGGGATAGGGAACAACAAGCTTACATGGTCCCTAGCAACCCACCAAGGTGTAAGTGTATTTCAAAAGTCCTTATCAGGGGCCTTCATCGCCGTCTGTCTTTACTCCCACCTGAGTCCATGAATCTGCCTTGGATATTGATTTAAAAATGTCCAAGAACTGGACCAATTAAAATGTTAATCATTGTATTCCTTGGATCTAATGACTCAATTAGAGCTGATCTATAGAATCTCATGCCTAGTACATTGAGTTGTTTCTTCAATATGCTTCTTCGTTGTGGGGCCAGAGCAGGGCAGATACAGATGACAATCGACAACGTTTCACCTTTTCACCGTTTCACCTTTTCACTGTTTCACGACTATGCCTAATGGCATAGTCGTAATTTCTAGTCTCTTCTTTGGCCATCTTCCCTCCTCTTTGGAAAAAAGGCTAAAGTTGGAATATCGCTGAATCTTAATGTCAATAATCTCTGTTTAAACTTCAGTGGATAAGGGGCTTCCAGGAAGGGAGACTCTCTTTGGGCATCGTAAGATTTCAGTACCAACCACTCATGTGACTGTTTGGACACCATATCTTTATCGTTCATCCAACTTTGCAATTTAATGCGTTTATTTACTGCTCTTCTGAATGCTTGGCCGGATACATTGAGGTTCCATAGTTCGCCCAACTCGAGCATTTTTTATGCTTTTTTCAAGGTGTTTTTATATTCACCGTTCCCCCTTTGGAGGTTGATTTCAGACCAGACTAGACTAGCTAGTGTACCCTTGGCGGCTAACCATATTTTGGGACAGCATTTAACAAATGCGGCAGGCCTGGCAAGTGATTGCTTTGTCAATGAGAACTCCAGCCTGACTTGGGCGGGCGATGCCAATCTGAGTAACCGGAATACTTGTTTATAAGATCTCATCATGATTTTGGCAAGGAGGCTGGCCTCTGCGCGTATCATTATTTCTGATCCATATGTGAGGGTGGGTAACAGGGTAGCCTTCATTACTGCTACCAATGGTTTGAGATTGTGCCTCCAAATGGGTCTTGCTATCATTGTAAAGGCATGGTTGCGTGCCTGTGCTTTTCCCTTAATCGCCTCTATTTGGGGTGCATACGTAGCTCTTGCATCTATCTTGACTTCTAGAGACACATATGCAGGTGTTTCATCAATTGTACCTCTGCTGAGGTGCCATTTGTATTAATTTAAAAAGCGGCGATTAAGTGAGATGACTTTCATCTTTTTACGATTTATTTCCAACTAATTGCCCTCTGCGTCTCATCCGAGGCAGTTCAGTAATCTCTGTAGGCCTACTCTGGTGCTGCTAAGCAGTAGCAGATCGTCCATGTACAGGATATTCAAGAGTTTCTGGCCACCAAGGCTCGGGCCTGAGATATCTGGCAATCTAATTCCATGGAGAGGTCTGCGATATATAAATTAAGGAGAACAGGTGCTAAAATGCAACCTTGTTTTAGTCTGGTTGATGTTTTCACTTACCTCGACAAGTGGGTACCATCCCTGATCTTAATCTTAACCCACATGTCTGAATATAGCAGCCTAATTGCTCTCAATGGGCCAAATGTATCAATATTGGAAATAGCAATTACAAAATTGCGATTTTCTGCAAATCGCAATTAGGTAATCGCTATTCCTAATGTATGAAACTCATAGAGTTTCATTTAGCAATTCCTAATGGGTCGCAAATCGACCTACCTTATGAATATTAATGAGGTAGGTCACAATTTGCCACCCATTGGGAATTGCAAAAATTACGGGGATGGTGGCCTGCTGGGGTGAGCAGACCACCATGTCCGTGATTGCTTTTAAATAAAGCAATCATTTTTTTTTTAAATGCAGCCCATTTTCCTTAAAGGAAAACGTGTGTGTTTAAAAAAGACCACTGCCTGCTCATTAAAACATCTTTGACCTCCCATTCACAAAAGGGAAGGGGTCCCTTAGGGACCCCCTCCCATTTGCGAAAGGGACCAACTTGAAGTTGGTGGTGAAATGCGAATGTTTTACGACTGCATTTTGGTCGCAAAACATTCCTATATACTGCTGTGATTCGGTATTAGGAAGGGATGCCCAAAATACGCCCCTTCCTAACACTGAATCTCAAATGCTATTTGCGATTTGGAAATAAGTTACTGAATCGCAAATACGGTTTGGTACATCAATGAATGCTTTTTTCTGGTCGCAAACGGAAATGGCCCGATTCTGCGAATAGGGCCGTTTGGGAGCAGAAAAAAGCTTCTTACATCTGTCCCACTATGTTGGGCGGGATTCCCCACTGTTTTGCCCATAACCTTCCACACGGGACACAATCGTACGCTGCCTTGAAGTCAATGAAGCACATATAAAGAGGGGGTGCCGGTGGCCTTAGCTCTACTGAAGATCAGTCCCACTGCCAAAAGATTTATTAAGGTGCCTTGGCTCTTTGTAAATCCTGTTTGGTTGGATGGGAGTCTGCTATTGTCTGATGCCTATACTTCCAAATCATAAAGTAGAAGTGTAGAGAAGTACTTAAGATCTGCATCCAAGAGTGCAATTAAACAATATTTGCGTGGCGAGTATGCAGCACCTCCCTTAAAGAGGGGGTTGATTATCGAACGTTTCCATTTTCTTGGGGTGGTACCTTTTGTCTAAATCGAATTAAATATTGCTGCCAGAAAGATTGCCCATCTCGAAATTGAATGTTTAGAGAGCGCTTGTGGTATCCCATATGGGCCTGGGGCACAATCATACTGAGATTTTTTAATGATCTTAGTTATCTCAGCAGGTGTATATGCTGGATATGCCAAAGGCTCGACAACGCAGTTGTCCCCCTGGGGCCGATCTAAACTTGTTACATCAAGTAATCTTCAAATGTTCAACCCAGTTGCCCTCACTTATATTTGCATTGTGAGCTGCTCTTGGGCCTTTTTCAATGTTGTTAATAATTTTCCAGAATGATTTTGAGTCATTTGACTTAGAGACATATAACAGTTGGGCCCACAGCACCTACTGTTTGATTTTTTGAAAGGCCTATATCTCCCTTTTTAGTAGTCTTCTCTCCTTACGCAGGCTTTTTAGTAGGTTTTCATCTTCAGGGCTTCATCGTAGTTGCCTAAGGAGTCTGCACACAATAGCTCTTCTCAGGCGCCCGGGATACACTTCCTTATTTGCTCCACTGGCAGGATATTTATAAAAGCTATTCTCAAACCTATGTGTGGAGTTTATACCTCCAACACTGCTATCTTTTTCTGTGCAGAGATCTACGCTCTGACTGAAGAGTAAATGTGGAAGGGACAGGAAAAAGTGACTGTAAAGAAGGGGAATACTTACTACTAAAGAGGAGGGGTTTAACCCCTTCGGTGCTTCGGACGGCTGGGGGCCGTCCAACGCACCAGTGCTCATGTGCATCAGACGGCCCCTGGCCGTCCTCGCACATGGCACAGGGAATCCCTCTGGTGCCCGCCAGAGGGATTCCCTTTCACCCCCAACAGCCTCGGGAGCTGGGGAAGAGCTTCCCCAGCTCCCGAGGCTGCAGCTTTGGTTTCCCTGAAATGCCGATCAGCGTGCACGCCGCACTGACGTAATTTCAGTGAAACCGAAACTGAAATGAGCCAAGAGTCTCATTTCAGTTTCGCTTTCTACGTGCTCAGGGGGCTATCTCAGCCCCCTGAGCACGTAGAAAGTCAGGAGAGGTATCGTTGGAAAGGGGAGAATCTCCCCTTTCTAATAGTACCCCTCCCTAGTGGATCGCTGCTTGGGGCAGTGGCCCCCAATCTGCCCCCCGGGGGGGCAGAAAGCCCACTAGATACCAGGGATTTTTTTAAATCTGAAATTAGGGGAGGGGGCTGCCCAAGATGGGCATGCCAATGCCCCCACCCACCCCCACAAAATTACAGTCTTTCTGCCCCTCCAGGGGGGCAGATGGGGGCAGTAGTCCCCAATCTGCCTCCCTGGGGGGTAGAAAGCCCACTAGACGCCAGGGATTTTTTTCCATTGAATTTAGGGGAGGGGGCTGCCCAAAATGGGCATGCCAATGCCCCCCCAAAATCCCACAGTCTTTCTGCCCCCCCCGGAGGCAGATGGGGCAATATCCCCTGATCTGCCCCGAGGCTGCAGAAAGCCCACTAGGCCCCAGGGATTGCTTTTTTTTTATATGTAGAGTTGGGGGCTGCCCAAAATGGGCATGCCAGTGCCTCCACCCCCCCAAAAAAATTGCCACAGCCTTTCTGCCTCCCCCGGAGGCAGATGGGGCAATAGTCCCTAATCTGCCTTCCCGGGAGGGCAGAAAGCCCACTAGCAGCCAGGGATTTTGTTGTTTTATTTATATGTAGGGGCACTTGGCTGGCGGTGTGAGTGGATGGCGCTTGGCTGGCAGTGTGCGTGGATGGCGCTTGGCTGGTGGTGTGTGTGGATGGTTGTGTGCATGTACTGACTCTTGGCTGGTGGTGTGGCTTGCATGGATCCACCAGCGTTTTCTATCCAGAATCCCCTGCAAACCTCAAATTTACTTACAAACTCACATTTTCCTCACATTTCTGTGTTGGTAAGTTGTAGGATCACCGTGCAGGCACAAATACCCTACTACCCAGCATTCCCCTTGGTCTCCCGAGAAAAATGATACCTCACGTGTGTGGATGCCCAAAGTTGCATCAGCCGAAAAACGTATAAACCAACTGCCCTTTTAGACTTGCTTTGGGCCCCCCTCAATTTCTACACGTTTTTGGCCCTTCCATGTCATAGACACTTGGCCCATCCACACAAGTAAGGTATCATTTTTATCGGGAGACTGAGGGGAATGCTGAGTAGTAGGAAATTTGTGCTGTGCGGTGATCCCACAACTTTCCCACACAGATATTAGAGGAAAATTTAACTTTTTAGCTAAATTTGAGGTTTGCAGCAAATTTTTGGAAGGAAAATGTTGAGGGATCAATGCAAGCTGCACCTCCCTGGACTCCCACAGGTGTCTAGGTTTCATAAGTGTCTGGGTTTTTTAGGTTCCCCTAGATGTCTGCAAACCCGGGACCAAAAACACAGGTGGCCACCTATCTATCACAAACCTACCTGGTTTTTCAAGGGGGTCACCTGTCTTTTTGGTCCCAGGCTCAGTGGCCATCTAAGGAAACCTACCAAACCCACACATTTCTGAAAACTAGACACCCGGAGGAGTCCAGGGAGGTATGGCTTGCGTGTACCCACCAACGTTTTCCTACCTAGAATCCCCTTAAACCTCAAATTTAGCTGAAACAAATCACATTTTTCTAAACTTTCTGTGTGGGATAGTTGTGGGATCAACAGGCTGACACAAATTTCCGACCACCCAACGTTCCACCAGGTCTCCCGATAAAAATGGTACCTCACTCGTGTGGGTGGCCCAAGTACCCGTGACAGGCAAGGGCCCAAAACATATTGAGGAGACATCAAAATGACCTATCACAAAACGACCTGGTTTTGCAAGAGGGGTCACATGGGTTTTTGGACCCGGACTCGGCGGCCATCTAGGGAAACCTACAAAACCCACACATTTCTGAAAACTAGACACCCGGGGGAATCCAGGGAGGTATGGCTTGCATGGACCCCCTAACGTTTTCCTACCCAGAATCCCCTGCAAACCTCAAATTTAGCTGAAAAAATCACTTTTTTCTAATATTTCTGTGTGGGATAGTTGTGGGATCAACAGGCTGACACAAATTTCCTACCACCCAACGTTCCCCCAGGTCTTCTGATACAAATGGTACCTCACTCGCGGGGTGGGCCAAGTACCCGCGACAGGCAAGGGCCCAAAACTTATTGAGGAGACATCAAAATTACCTATCACAAAACTACCTGGTTTTGCAAGGGGGTCACCTGGGTTTTTGGCCCCGGGCTCGGCGGCCAACTAGGGAAACCTACGAAACCCACACATTTCTGAAAACTAGACACCCAGGGGAGTCCAGGGAGGTATGGCTTGCATGGACCCCCCAACGTTTTCCTACCCAGAATCCCCTGCAAACCTCAAATTTAGTTGAAGAAATCACTTTTTTCTCAATATTCTGTGTGGGAAAGTTATGGGATCACCGGGCTGAAACAAATTTCCTACCACCCAACGTTCCCCCAGGTCTCTCGATAAAGATGATACCTCACTCGTGTGGGTGGCCCAAGTACCCGCGACAGGCAAGGGCCCAAAACGTATTGAGGAGACATCAAAATTACCTATCACAAAACAACCTGGTTTTGCAAGGGGGGGGTCACTTGGGTTTTTGGCCCCGGGCTCGGTGGCCATCTTGGGAAACTACAAAACCCACACATCTATGAAAACTAGACACCCGGGGGAGTCCAACGAGGTATGGCTTGCATGGATCCCCCAACATTTTCCTACCCAGAATCACCTGCAAACCTCAAATTTAGCTGAAAAACCCCACATTTTTCACATATTTTTGTGTGGAATCACCGTGCCGGCACAAATGTCCTATCCCACAGCGTTCCCCTCAGTCTCCCGAATAAAATGATACCTCACTTGTGTGGGTGTCCAATGCAGAATTGGCTAAAAACGTATTTTATTTAAAAATGTAGCGCTTAGAATTCGTGGGTCTATACCCTTAATCCCTATGTTTTTGGCTCTTCCCAGTCACAGGCCCTTGCCCCACTCACACAAGTTAGGTATCATTTTACTTGGGAGATGGAGGGGAACGCTGTGGGGGTAGGACATTTGTGCCGGCACAGTGATTCCACACAAAAATATGTGGAAAATGTGTTTTTTCAGCTAAATTTGAGGATTGCAGGGGATTCTGGGTAGGAAAACGTTGGGGGGGTCCATGCAAGCCATACCTCACTGGACTCCCCCGGGTGTCTAGTTTTCAGGAATGTGTGGGTTTGGTAGTTTCCCAAGATGGCCACCAAGCCCGGGGCCAAAAACCCAGGTGACCCCTCTTGCAAAATCAGGTTGTTTTGTGATAGGTCATTTTGATGTCACCTCAATACGTTTTGGGCCCTTGCCTGTCGCGGGTACTTGGGCCACCCACACGAGTGAGGTATCATTTTTATCGGGAGACCTGGAGGATCGCTGGGTGGTAGGAAATTTGTGTCAGCCCGGTCATCCCACAACTTTCCCACACAGAAATGGGAGAAAAAAGTGATTTTTTCAGCTAGATTTGAGGTTTGCAGGGGTTTCTGGGAAGGAAAACGTTGCGGGATCCATGCGAGCCATACCTCCCTGGACTCCCCCGGGTGTCTAGTTTTCAGAAATGTGTAGGTTTGGTAGGTTTCCCTAGATGGCCGCAGAGCCTAGTGCCAAAAACCCAGGTGACCCCCTTGCAAAACCAGGTCATTTTGTGATAGGTAATTTTGATGTCTCTTCAATACATTTTGGGCCCTTGCCTGTCACGGGTACTTGAGCCACCCACACGAGTGAGGTACAATTTTTATTGGGAAACCTGGGGGAATGCTGGGTGGTAGAAAATTTGTGTCAGCCTGGTGATCCCACAACTTTCCCACACAGAAATGGGAGAAAAAAGTGATTTTTGCAGCTAAATTTGAGGTTTGCAGGGGATTCTGGTTAGGAAAACATTGGGGGGTCCATGCAAGCCATACCTCCCTGGACTCCCCCAGGTGTCTAGTTTTCAAAAATGTGTGGGTTTGGTAGGTTTCCCTAGATGGCCACCGAGCCCGGGGCCAAAAACCCAGGTGACCCCTCTTGCAAAGCAGGTCGTTTTGTGATAAGTAATTTTGATGTCTCCTCAATACGTTTTGGGCCCTTGCCTGTTGCGGGTACTTGACCCACCCACGAGAGTGAGGTACCATTTTTATCGGAAGACCTGGAGGAATGCGGGGAGGGTGGAATTTTGTGGATCCACGCAGATTCCAGAACTTTCCATCACAGAAATGTGAGGAAAATGTTTATTTTTTTTTACAAAGTTTGATGTTTGCAGGGGATTCAGGACCTGGTGAGAGCCACACAAGTCACCCCCTCCTGGATTCCCCTGGGTGTCTAGTTTTTAAAAATGTATAAGTTTGCTATGTTTCCTTAGGTGCCGGCAGAGCTAGGGTTCAAAATCTTCAGCTAGGCAGTTTGCCAAAAAAGGGTCTGTTTTCACTGTAAAAATGTGGTGTGTCCACGTTGCGTTTTGGGCCGTTTCCTGTCGCGGGCACTAAGCCTACCCACACAAGTGATGTGCCATTTTTATCGGAAGACTTTGGGGAATGCGGGGTGAGTGGAATTTTGTGGATCCACACAGATTATAGATCTTTCCATCACAGAAATGTGAGGAAAATATGTGTTTTTGTTTTACAAAGTTTGAGGTTTGCAAGGGATTCTGGGTAACAGAACCTGGTGAGAGCCACACAAGTCACCCCTCCCTGGATTCCTCTGGGTGTCTAGTTTTCAAAAATGTATAGGTTTGCTAGGTTTCCCTAGGTGCCGGCAGAGCTAGGGTTAAAAATCCACAGCTAGGCACTTTGTGAAAAAAGGGTCAGTTTTCACTGTAAAAATGTGGTGTGTCTACGTTGCGTTTTGGGACGTTTCCTGTCGCGGGCACTAGGCCTACTCACACAAGTGAGGTACCGTTTTTATCGGAAGACTTTGGGGAATGCGGGGTGGGTGGAATTTTGTGGATCAACGCAGATTCCTGAACTTTCCATCACAGAAATGTGAGGAAAATGTGGTTGTTTTGACAAAGTTGGAGGTTTGCAAGGGATTCTGGGTAACAATAGGATGATAATGTAAGGTATTACATGTGTGTGTAACTTGTTAATCCCACTCTGAGGATTAGTGGACATGTCTGTTACACATTTGGACATCAGACTGCGTTTATATGTGTTACTGTTGGGAAAAACAGATTTCATGCAATACACCATATGCCATAAGTGCCAGTGAGAAGTGGACGACATCAACATACAATTGTACAACAATCGTGATGTCGCAGTACCACACAGCATGTGATGCACTTATGAACAGTACTGCAGATGTTACCAGCTATCTGCTGGTGACATATTTGACATGATAACTATGCGCATACAATGTAAGCATCACTCATATGACAGTCTGACTGCAAACAGGTATGATTAAGGTGCCTTTCCTTAGACAATCATACAGATAGACAAAATGAGTCCATGGATGGACAGGATTCCAGGGTCTGGGCCTCACATCATGTACTTGTACCTATATTTCAACACTAAGAGCATATATGCAAATCCATAGTCCTGTGAAACTTGACAAGGCCACAACGGAGGATATGTAGATCAACAGAGGGACTACTCTGTACATCAGTACCATTGGCCAAATAAGTGTGCTACAGCCGGGGTAACGGACCATATAGGGTACAAATCATTGCCTGGGTTTAGTCTCTGCATGCTAGGCCTATCATCCAGACATGACCATTATATGGCCACACTTCTCATAACAACCTATACATCTGGTGGTTATCCAATATCTGACATGACAGTTGCTGATCACTGTGAATGGATCTGTGAGATGTTGTTATATCCCTGACGTCACGCTAATGTGCCCTTATGTGTGTTGAGTGATTGGTGTGGTGCGGTCTTCTGTATAGGCGGTCAAAAAGATTGGTCCACGTCGGTCACATTTTCCGACTTCATCCAATGGCTGTGAATGCCGTGTGACAATCCACCCACTGAGCGGTTCAAAATAGCCGGCGGTCCGCTATGCAGCATGCTCCATTGGCAAGTGTAGTTTACTGCGGCAGTCTCCACTGTGGCGGACACATCCAATGAGCTGCGACCATCATTATAACAAATAACAGCCTATGGATGTGTGTGCCTGGGGTCGAAACCGCTTTCCGCCACTTTTAAAATAGGCTGTGTGCGGCGCACCTGCATTTGCGATTGGTGTGGGTTAGGCCTCCAGCATGTCTGGATTCCCATTACTATGTGTAAAAGGAGCATATAAGTGAATCTCCCACACTCCCTTAACACGGTCACCTTGAGAGGGGCCTAAAACACATGGCCACAGGTGAAACAAGCTGGCAAGCACTGCCTACAGTGTTTTTTCACCTGATTTACGTAGGCTGTAAGCAGCCCATGTCCATTAAGAGGTCTGAATACACCACAGGACATTGGTGAAAGCCTCTGTCACCCAATGTTAATTCTAGATGATGCTCAGAGGGAGAGGGGGGTGTGCTTGATGATGTACAGATTGCCTACTTGCCAGAGGCCCCGAACCCTCAAAGTCCTCACAACCTCCTCACACAGTGGCATTAACTTGTACAATGGCAGTGATATATATTTTTCATAGTTAAGAGTGCATGTGCACACTTTTACAAATGTACAGTGTATACCAGAAGTGACTGTCATTGTATGTGCAATGCAGACTTCACAACATGACAGTGTCCACCATACCACATTTGTAGGTATAATGTGCTTAGTGCAATTACCAGCATATTTGGATTACAGAATGGTGGTCATAGCTGGAATTTCCTGTGATTACAATTGACCTTTGTCAGCTTGTAAACATCTGTATATCATATGTCATTTGCTGGAACCATTTGGACTGTCTACCGCCTGGATTGGCCTGTCCTAAGCCTGTTGTCACTGGTAAAATATTAGTCTATTTTCATTTTATTCGAGGCATGTATATAAATTGCCTAATACATGTAAATGGTATGTATGCAGTTTTATATCATGTATACAAGATTTGAAATGCTGATTACCTCTAACATATACTGGTGTGTGTGGTCACATGGCCTTTTGTGTGGGTTTAAATACATTTTACTGTGGACAATGTGTTGTAACTCCTGATGTGTATACACTCCACACATAGGTACCGTGGCAGGGGAGTAAGACAGCCTCCTATCTATCGACCCTTTCCAGACCTTCAAACATTGGAAGAAAGAGACGTGATCAGCAAATAGCGTCCCAATAGGCAGACCATAAATGATTTGTGCCAGCAGTTGGGACCTTTATTACGTCCGCATAGAAACTATCCAACATTTCTGACACCAATAGTAAAGATGATGGCAGTACTACTTTACCTGGCCACGGGTTTCTTCCGGTACACTGTAGCAACATCTGGTGGAATGTCACAACCTATGTTAAGCAATGTACTTCGTGATGTACTATCAGCATGGATGAGACACATGGACAGCTACATTCAGTTCTCCAAGTGTGAAGAATTTGCCAATGTACAGGCTGACTTTTATGGATTTGGTCAAATCCCCCATGTGATTTGAGCTATTGATGGCACACATATTGCCTTAATACCACCGCAAGCCAGTGAACAGGTGTATAGAAACAGGTAGCACTTCCATTCAATCAATGTGCAAGTGGTTTGTTTTGCAGATTTGTACATCTCACATGTCTTTGCCAGATTCCAAGGTTCATCCCATAACTCCTACATACTACGGAACAGCACCCCATTTGATGAGACAACTACTACCAGAGAGGGCCTGGCTTGTTGGTAAGTATGATGTTTCTAACCTTTTTATGTGTGTTTTTTGTGTAAAGATTGTGCAATTGTTTGCCTGATCATTGCACTCCTGTCTATCTTCCATGTAGGAGACTCAGGATATCCCAACCAGCCATTGTTGTTGACACCATTGAGGAATCCAATAATGCCAGGGGAAGTCCACTTCAATGAGGCCCATGGAAGAACAGGGCAGCCAGTGGAGTGGGCTTCTGGGCTCCTGAAGGCCAGATTTTGCTGTCTGGACAAAACCGGTGGAGCCCTCCAATACTCACCCGGGAAGGTATGTCAGATCACCATCACCTGCTGCATGCTCCACAACCTGGCAATGCGGAAAAACATCCCTCGCATCACAGAAGATCGAGCCCAGCAGGAGCCACCAGCTAAGGATCCTGGAATGCCTAATGATGATGACAGTGGTGAAGAGGAAGAAGGTGACATGCGACAACAGCTCATCACCAACTTCTTCTCATGACTGTAAGTGTGCAGTGAGATGTTTTTCCGATGTTGCAGTGATTGGTGTTGTGTAGCTGTGAGCACTATGTGTATAGATACCTGGTATGCCTGGACATGTGTGCTAAACTCTGTGCATGGCTATTTATGTAAATATGTAATGTCACATGCACACGGTATTGTTGTAGCTTTGCGAGAGTGACATTTACCAATGATCTGTGTAAAGTAAAAGTTGACAGAGATACTTGTGCGATATATGGTTACATAGCTAATCTCTTTTTTGTTTATTATTTTAGTGACCTTCATCATATCATCCTCATTTGTACATTTCAGCGTTCTGACATCAGCAGGTTTTGATGCTGTGTCTAAGTCCGAAGTGGACATGGATTGTTCCTTGGAATGTCTGTCACAGACTTTGAGCCTACAAATCTGTAACAAAGCCTGCCTGCACAGCGAGGGGATGGAAGCTGCTGCAACTCCATTGGACTTGCTTCCTATCTTGTGGTGGTCTTCTTGCTATATGTGTGCTATCATGTGCTCAACACAATGTTGTTGTGGTGACAAACCATGCTAGTTTTCTTTCACATTGGCTATGTCCTCCATGTGTGAGAACTGGATGTAGCAGTTGATGTGTTTCATCATTGTGTGGCACAGTGCTTGTGGAACACAACTGACATATGTTTGTGAATTTCCACCAGATGTAGTAAGAATGGATTGGGAGGAACCTGTGCTTAAAGATTAGTAGTACTGCTCTGTTTAGTTTTCTTTTAATTAATGATGTTGGATATCTTTTGTGAGGTATTGGATGTGACTCCAGCTGATAAAATGAACCAATTGTCTGTTGCCTATTTCATTTGGCATTGTCAGATATGTCTCCTCCTACCATGTTTAAAAAGTATGCACATAACATATGTAGTCACTGACACAGATATTTGAGTGGGATATCTAGTTTTGCTGATTGTTTGACATGGCAGTGCATTGTTTGGCACTATGGAATAAAGGTAGTCTGATACCATACATCTGTATGTCTATCTTGTGATGGCATGGTTGAGTGACTCTGTAGCACTTTGTTTACAATTAACATGTACATGTTTACCTAAGTAGTTTACACTTTCATCTCAGGAATCACATGGTAATTATAACATATATTGCTAGATATAAATAATACCACATGAGGTAGTATTGTTGTGTTCAGTGAATTTATTGCAGTTGCCATGGTGAGCACAAGACATTACACAAAATTAAACATAAAGAGAAAAACACACTGGAGAGAAGTTGTCAGTGTTGGTGTAAGAATTCATTGAGATCAAAACCACATTGACTGGAGTCCAAAGTCCAACACACTCCTCCCATCAGAAGTGGAAAATTGTGGATGAATAGTCAACAAAGTGAAGGGATTGCACACAAAGGAGGAAATCGGGGGCGCAGTTTCTTACTGGCGGTGGTGGGTGTCTTGCCATCTGACCCTTCTGGTTGTTTTTTTGAACGTCCCACCCTATGTCGGGTGGGGGATCCACAACTGCAGTCTCTGGGGTTTCTGAGGATTCTCCGCCTGACAGGACGCCCCTCCCAGTGGCTGCCACAGATGTTGAAGGGACAGATGTAGTTGTACCACAGGGAGGATAATTGTTTGTCCAAAAGCCTGGTGTAGGGTGGTACTAATGTCCCTCAGCATCCCAATGGCCTCATCCATTTGGTCATTATCGTTTTCCATTCGGTGGTCTAAGGACACCTACAGTTGCTTAATGTCTCAGAGTTCCTGATATACCTGGCCCATTGCTCCCTGGTACCCTTCATAAGCACCCATGACTCAAGCAAGGTAGGCCTGGACATCCGTGCCACCAGAAGCTTGACGTCGTAGGCCCACATTTGCACTCCCACTACCCCTGCCCTCATGGACTTTTACTGCTGTTTGTGCCTGCACACTTGCACCAGCTCCTCCATCCTCACTGAGTAGGTTTTGGTTCATCAACACCGGATTTGGCAGTGGTGCACAGGAGATGTTGTAGCACGTGCTGGATTGTGTGGTTGGTGGGGTAGAAGGTCAGCTGTAAGTTAGAAGCTGTGGTGGGAGATGTTGCAGTGGACCCAGCTGGAGTCACTGGTGCCATGTGCTCAGCCAAACCTGATGGGCCAGGTTCCTCTTCCACATTCAAGTTTGCAGGAGCATCCCAGGAGAGCTGATTCCGAGTTGGAGTCTGAGGCTGGTTGGTTTCCTCAATCTGGCTTGATGTGTTACCAGATCGACCTGTTGGTACAGAGATGACATAGTTCATTTTGTAAGTCTAGTATGTACATCTACAGGGCCACAATGAGTTAATGCCTGTGTTAGGTTTAAAAACCCCATTCTCATTATACACCTGGTCCATTTCGTATTAGGTTAGCAGTGTGCGGCTAAATTAGACACCATTCGTATATACGTTATGCAACCCACTGAGTTATCCCTGCAATGTGCGAGCTTCAGTTAGCGAGTGTGACTCCATTTTGTATTTCGTAATCCCTATTAGGCTGTGTCTGAACTAGGCCTCATTGTTCGTATTGCTTGCCTTAGCAGAACACTGTATTTAGTTATTATTTTCTTTCCTGTTCAAGGTTGCCTTCAGACTTACTAATGAATAGGCCATTCTGCCCTCGCATACCTATCCGTGTGTGTAGCTCTGCTCCCACGTTAGGAGACGCTGAGACCCAGCACGGCAACCTTGAAACTGTGATAGTGTGTACCCATCTAGATGGTGGTAGCCCATCCTTCTGTGCCTCCTTTGTTCATGTTCGGCCTAAGCCGGTAACTTTCCACTGTAGGTGTGGTTGGAGGTTCTTGGGAGGAATGGTTATGCGTTGCAGACTGTTGGGGGGTCAGTCCCTCGGCAGACATCTTAGGGTGCAGGTCAGATTGGACTCCTCTGCAGAGTATTGCTAATAAATAACTGTTTGTATTCTCTACTGTCTGACCGACTCTTCATTTTGGTAGAAGGCAAGTAGGAGGTTATAGATAACCCGGGTGGCCCTTTTCGGGTCAGTTCCTTCAGTTGGTGCCCGAACAGGGACCCCGCAAGGTGACCCGACTCACCCGTAACCGGGTTGCAGGGTCAGGGTTGCGTCCGGTCGGTCGGGGGGATCGGGGATCCCCACATGATAAGAGCCCGGTTCTCTTGGCTGCCCCGCCCGTCTGATCGGGCGACTCCTCGTCTAGTGGTCACCGGCTGGGGTCCTGAGAAGGCGAAACCTTGGATTTGACCGTTTGGTCCGAAGAGTCGGCAGTGGAGAATAATCTTGCTCGACCTGAGTGCACCAGGTGAGTGATTTGACTTCTTGGAAAATGTGGCGCCATGGTTGAACGACATGAGCCTATGGGCTGTGTCTGGTACAGTCTCCGGGCTGTCTTGTCTTGAACTTGGTGGGTTTGCGGACCCTTAAAGACACAGAGTGTTTGTGAGCAGTCTACCAGACCAACTGGAAATTCGGTCTATTCTTGAAAAGGTCTGGGGCTGAAGCCTGTCTTCTTGTCTTGAAACAGTTTTTGGACTGTCGTGTCTTGGTGCAGTCTGCGGACTGTGGAGTGCGGTTTCCGGACTGCTTTTGATTTGGTTTGTGGACCGTTTTGTTGGTTGATGTTGTATTTGTCCATTGGGGACAGTGCATGTGTCTTATATTAAAATGCCTTGTTTAAGTAAGTTAGGGTGTTTTGGATGTCGGTGTTGTTCCACCGAGGCTCGATTGGAAGAGAGGCAACCTGCGCCTCCGGAGGGTACCCCAAATTGTGATGTATACGTCAAGCACGGCATTGGCCCTATTATGTTTAGCACGTTGTAGAATAAATATACGAGGGACAATGCTGACTTACAGTGGCCGCTTACTGGCACATTTGATGAACAGAAGTTGAATTATTTGTAGGATAAATTGTTCGCCAAAAGGAGCAGGCAGTCGATGTTTGATTCTCTGAGGGTATGGCAGAAGGAGGCAAAACAACGACGGATACGAGCAGAGAAACAAGTTCGGAGGGGACAGACGCAAACGATAACGCAGAAAGCAATGGCATATGACAGAGAAAAGATCGAGAAAGGCATAGAGTGTGCAGATAGGAAGTTTCGATTACAGAGTGATAAATGTTATGTTGCTCGAGAGGAAGGTGATGATTTTGCTGAGGAGTTACTGGATTCTCGACCCCCACATCCTTATGCCCCTGAAATTATATACCCCATGATCCCAGCATCTCAGCATTCGGCCTCTGGTTCTGCTATCCCTAGTCTTTCTGTCTCCAGCTCTGCTGCTTCGGCCACAGCCATGCCTGTTTCTTCTCCACCTTTGCAAGTTATAGGGGCGGGTGCCGTCAGCTCTCCTATTCTGTCTCCTGGCTCTGTATCTGTGGCTACGCCTTCTCATACTCCTACAACACAGTCTTTGTTTGCGATGGTGCCCGTTTCTTCGTCTGCTCCTTCTCCATTGAGTGTGTTACCTCAGGGGTTGCAAGATGCCGAGACGCCTGTGCGTGGACTGCATGGAGCGAATTGGGCAGCGGCATTTGACTGCATGGAGAAAGTGTTGGTGCGCTCCACTATGGGTGATGAGGAAAAGAGAATGACGGCTGACCAAGCTGCACAGTGGGATCGGAATCCGATTTATAGTGTGGAAGATGTGCGGGGCGTGATGAAAGATTATGAGCCATTTATACAGCAACATGCTCTCAAGCATATGTCGGCTATGTTGATAGGATTGTGGGAACAGTGTTTCCAGGCTATTGCACCGCAGATCATCTATGACATTCGGGATAGGGTCTTGTTAGACCTAGCATCCTTGGCGTGGGTCTCCCTTCCATTTTTTGAGGATGCCTCCAATGTTATTGATCTGTTTTTGCTGGTTTAGATGCTTTGGGTACAGAACACGCCAATGCTGATGGTCTGTCCAGATTTTTCCGCCTTACTGAAGAGAACTCCCTAGAGGTAGGATAGTTCTCCCCACATTTCAACTGGAGGGGACACGTCTTACACCTAGCATCCTTGGCGTGGGTCTCCCTTCCATTTTTTGAGGATGCCTCCAATGTTATTGATCTGTTTTTGCTGGTTTAGATGCTTTGGGTTCTGTGCCACTGCTATTCAGTGCCACAGTGCAAGTGCTCCCTATGATAAATTGTGTTATGTATTAGTGACTCCATGATTGGATGATTGGTTTACTTGTCAGTCCCTAGTACAGTGCACTGAGTGTGCCCAGGGCTGGTAAATCCAATGCTGCTGGTGGGCTTGCAGCACTGGTTGTGCCACCCACAGAAGCAGCTTGTAAAGTGTGTCTCAGGCCTGCCATTGCAGAGCCTGTGTGCAGCCTAGGGCTGCCATGTCGACTTGGTGAGTGCACCCACTTACCAGTCCCTAAACCTTCCCTTTTCTTCATATCAGACACCCCTATGGTATGCCCAAGGGCAGGGTGCATTGTAAGTATAAGGTAGGACATACCCTGGTGTGCAAGGCTACCTGCTCCCCATAGGCCAGAATGGGCAGTTTGATTATTACAGCTTATAATCCTAACTGACCCAGGGAACATGGTAGAAAAACGAATTTAGTATGCCTGAACTCAGAATGATAAAATACATCTTTTAGTGAAGTTGGTTTTAACATTCTGTGTTTGAAAAATACCACTTTTAGAAAGTAGGTATTTTCTTGCCTAACTATCCAAGCCTGCCTCTGCTAGGTTGTGTATTCCTTGTCTGGGTTTGTGAGTGACAGGGGCTGGGGGACTCCAGGAGACAGGGTGAGTCAGCACAGGGCTGAATAGAGAGATCTGCATGGAGATAGGTGGGAGGAGTTGCACCTGGGACCTGAATAGGGCTGTGACTTCCCTCCACAATGCTGGCTCCACCTCCTGTGGTGTGTCTGATGTCCCTGGCCTACTCTGTGAAAAGAAAGAAGGAGTCCTGTAAACAAAGTGCTCCAGGACTGACCAGAACTGGTTTTGGACTAGGAAAAGGCCTCTCTGCCTTCAGAGAACAAAGAGAAAAGGTGTATAAAAAGGGGACCCAGACCCCTAGGAAATTAGATCACTTTTGGGAAACAAGAAGAAACCTTTGCTGAGGAGCAGAACCAAGAAGAAACTGAGGAGAAGACTATCCCTAAGCTAGAGGGATCTGCATGCAGTGGTTGCCTGACTGCCAAAGAAAGGAGAAGGGAACTTTGTGTGTACTTTCATCAACTTGTGAAGGATCTCCAAGGGCTTGATTTCAGAGCTTGCCTTCTGCTGAAGTCTCAGGAACAACAGACTTCACCCACCAGCTCCCCTGTATTCCCTTGTTGGGAATTTGGACCTTCTGACATACTTGCGTGTCGCTGGGAGCTGGAAGCGCGACTCAAGACGAAGAAGCGTGTCGCCGCCGCAGCCGCTGCTTCTCGCAGCACCGGAGAAAAGTGTCGCCGTCGCATGAGATGCCGTCGCATCCCTGGGGCAGAGCATCGACCTCGCATCAGACGCCGACGCATCGCAACAAGAGGCGCCCCGCATCCCAGGAGAAGATCATCGACCTCGCATCAGATGCCGTCGCATCGCCAGGGAAGCGTGTCGCAGGGCCTGTCGCGGCTCCAAAGATTCATCGAAATCGCCGCACGGCCGTCGGGCGTGCACGCATCACCCCTTTGTTGTCGCAACATCAAGAAGACGCCATTTTGTTTCTTTGCACCAGATCTTCATCGCATCACGGCGCTGCTTGTCGCATCGCCACAGAAGCGCAGTAAGAAACCGATGCATCACCTCCCCACGCCGAGAAGAACCGACGCATCACTGTCCCCTGCGCATCAGTAGGGATCCGACGCATCACCGTTCTTGCGTGTAAGGAACCGACGCATCACCTTCCCTGCACCACTTTATGTTGTATCGCGTTACGCATCTCAGGTACATTGAACGCAAAGTGTCGCATTTCCATTTTAAGAGACTTAAGCTAATTCTACCATCTTTAAAGTACAGTATTGTGGATTATATTTGTCGTTTATGGTCTTGTGGTAAATCTATATAAAAGATACTTATTTTTACAATACAACCTGTGTGGTGTCCATTTGTAGTGTTGTCACTGGATTACTGTATGTGTTCACAAATGCTTTATACACTGCCTCTGAACTAAGCCTGTCTGCTCATGCCAAGCTACCAAGGGGGGTGAGCAGGGGTTATTTCAGGAGGGTACCCCCTTATCCTGACTAGACGCAAGGGTCCCTATTTGGTCAAAGGTACCTACCTCTGCCAACTAGAGACCCCCAAATCTAACATTGGTGGTCAGCGGTGAGGATTCTGGACTTGCATTTGTGACTCATGTACAGTGATTGGTGAACACTACCTAGTGAGTGCAGACCAAAACGCAACCACATACTTTTCGTAGATATTCTTTTCTGGGACTTTCTATTTTTGCTAAAAACTACCAAGTTTAATCACCATGGATACAGCAGCATCCATAGCATCTGTTGAGTGTGATTGGGAGGAGGAGAGACTAGAATGCTACAATGTCAAACAGCTGCAGCACTTCTGCAGGAAATTTAAAGTTGCTATGACCGGAATCACCAAGAAGGATGAGTTCCAAAAGGCGCTGAGGGCCTGGGTTCAAGCAAGGAATACCCCTGAGAATGAGGAAGGGGCTGAGAATGCAGATGAGCAGCTGGATGGGCCAGTGGGTCCAGGGGAGAGGAGAGCACCTTCCCCCGTAGGTAGCAGTGTTTCTGCCAGAGGTCTGTCCCCAGAAGAGCTGGAGGACAGAGAAAAGAGTAGGATGCATGAGATGGAGCTGACCAAGCTCAAGTTAAAGGGGCAGTTGGAATTTGAATTGCAATCTAGAAAGTTGGCCTTAGAAGAGAAAAGAATGGATCAGGAGCATGAAAAAGTTTGAGGGAGATGGAGTTCAGAGCCAAGAATTTAGAGATTACTCCCTCTGGTGGCAGCACACCGTCCGTGCCTGTTGAGGCTAGGGTGTATATTCCTAAGGATGTGGTTAAGGAGTTTTTAAGAATGATGATATTGGGCAATGGTTCAAGGCCTATGAGGTAGCCATGACTTCCCTCCGGGTCCCTGAGAAGGATTGGGGAGCGGGGTTGTGGGGTCGGTTCCTTAGTGAGGGGCGGGATACCTTGTTGGACTTGCCCTTTGAAGTCTATAATTCCTACAGCCACATGAAGAATGCATTGATGACCAGGTATGGGTTGACTCCTGAACTCTATAGGCAGAGGTTCAGGAACTGTAAGAAGATTGAAGGCAGTACCTGGGTTGAGTATGTGACCTTTTTTTGCAGAGCCTTGGTTGGTTGGGTAAAGGGTAGCAAAGCAAATGATTTTCAGGCGCTCTTTGATTTGATTGCATGGGAGCACTTGTCCAGTAATTGTTTTCCTGAGCAACGCCAGCACCTGATTGATAGTAGGCTGACTAACCCTAGGCAGCTTGCTGAGGATGCGGACCGCTGGGTGAGCACCTGGGTCCACAAGGGCCATGTGGGAGACTCCGCCAAGGGTGGGCAGGGTCCCCAGCAGAGGAATGGGGGGGACAAGGGTAAACAGAGGGAGTTCCAGAAAGGGCCCCAAAGTAAACCCCAAGGGAACCAAGGGAAAGGTTCCCAGCCTCCCCCTGAGAATAAGCACGGGGCCCGACAGGTCCACCTGTTCATAGGGGACCCCTGGTGTGCTACAAGTGTGGCGCCCTAGGCCACAAGGCCAATGATCCCCATTTCCCTTTGTTTGGAAAGCCAGCACCCCCTGGTGCAGTCCCCCGGCAGTTGGCTAGTGTAGCCCTGGGTGAGGAGATGGGTGCCCAAGGTGGCCGGGATCCTGTAGTATTGTCCCTTGTCTCATTAGGGGACTCTGAGATGGTCCCTAGGACCCAACTGCCTGAGAACACTAAGAAGTACAGGCAGTGGGTGACCATCAATGCCCATAGGGTGGAGGCTCTGAGAGACACAGGAGCCAGTGTGACAGCTGTCAAGTGTCACCTGGTGTCTAAAGAGCAGGTGGTCCCTGATGCATTCTATCCAGTTGTTGCCGCTGACAACACAGAGAGCCTCTGCAAGGTGGCTCAGGTTCCCTTTGAGTGGGGGGGGGTCTCTGGTACTCTTCAAGTAGCTGTGAGGCCAGCCATGCCTGTTGACTGTTTGTTAGGGAACGATTTGGAGAGCTCCCCTTGGGCTAAGGTGGAGCGGAGTGCTCATTTGGAGATGTTGGGCTTGCCTGATTGGGCGTGTGTGACCTGGTCCATGGCAGCCAGAGGTGTTCAAGAGGACCTGGAGCCTGAGAGGGAGGCCCAGGTGCCTGCCGGAGAGATAAGAGGCAGGGGGCGTGGGAAACAGGCCCCCGAAGTTCCCACAGTCCAGGAGGAGGCAGACCCAGAGGGGATGCCCTGGAGCCTACAGGGGAACAGGTAACTGAACTGGGGGACCTGCCTGAACTGACCCATTGGCAGCAAGATGGAGGACCCTCCAGGGAGGAGTTCTGTGAGGAGCAGAACAAGTGCCCTTCTCTCATAGGTCTGAGGCAACAGGCCACAAACCAGGCAGCAGGTGATCAGTCTGGATCGCATTGGATCTACTGGGAGAATGGTCTCCTGTATAGCGAGCCTAAGGTTGCTGAGCCTGGGTCAGCCCGTGTGCTGGTGGTACCCCAGCGCTTCAGAGCCTTCCTACTGGGTTTGGCTCATGATGTGCCTTTAGCAGGACATCTGGGGCAGGACAAGACCTTTGAAAGGCTTGTCACCCATTTCTTTTGGCCCCAGATGCGCAGGAGTGCCGCCACTCACTGCAGGACCTGTCAGACTTGCCAGGCAAGTGGAAAGAGTGGGAGGAAGCAGAAGGCTCCTCTCCAGCCATTCCCTGTAGTCAGCACCCCCTTTGAACTGGTGGGTATTGACATTGTGGGGCCACTGGACCCCAAGACAGCCATGGGCAACAGGTTCATCCTGATCTTGGTGGACCATGCCACCCGGTACCCTGAAGCCATCCCTCTGAGGACAGTGACAGCCCCCGTGGTGGGACGGGCACTGATGGGAATTTTCTCCCGTGTGGGGTTCCCTCAAGAGGTGGTGTCTGACAGAGGTACTAACTTTATATCCAAGTATATGAAGTCCCTGTGGCAGGAGTGCGGTGTAACGTACACGTTCACCACTCCTTACCAACCCCAAGGAAATGGGTTGGTTGAGAGATTCAACCGGACCCTGAAGGGCATGATTATGGGTCTGGAAGAACCCATGAGGCGTAAGTGGGACGTCCTCTTGCCATGCCTTCTTTTTGCATACCGTGAGGTGCCACAGAAGTCTCTAGGGTTCAGCCCCTTTGAGCTTCTGTATGGTCACCCAGTGAGAGGACCTCTGAGTTTGGTCAAGGAAGGCTGGGAGCAATCTCCCAGGAAACCTCCCCAGGATGTATATAGCTACATGCTGGCCTTCAGGAACTAAACTAGGCATTTCAGGCAACTTGCTGAGGCAAATCTGGAAGCCAGCCAGGAGGAAATGAAGCGGTGGTACGACCAGTATGCCACTCTGGTTGAGCTTTAACCTGGTCAGAAAGTGTGGGTAATGGCCCCAGTGGAGCCCTGTGCGCTCCAGGATAAGTGGACCGGACCCTTTGAGGTGGTGGAGCGCAAAAGTCCTGTTACCTACTTGGTGGACATGCGTTCTCCCAGGAACCCCTTGCGGGTCTTGCACGTCAACCGCCTGAAGCCCCACTTGGAGAGGTCCCAAGTGGGCATGCTCTTAGCTACAGATGTTGGGATGGAGGAGGAGACCGAGCCTCTTCCTGACCTCCTGTCAGCCCAAGAGCAAGATGGATCAGTGGAGGGTGTGAACCTCTCTACCTCCCTGACACCTGAGCAGCAAGGTGACTGTCGCCAACTGTTGGGGCAGTTTCCTGACCTATTCTCCCTGGTTCCTAGTGTCACTGACTGGCGCGTCCATTATGTGGACACTGGGGACAGTCTTCCAGTCAAGCACAAGGCTTACAGGGTGACTGACAGGGTGAGAGCTTGCATCAAGGAGGAGGTCTCCAAGATGTTTGCATTGGGGGTAATTGAGTCCTCTCACAGCCCTTGGGCCAGCCCAGTGGTCTTGGTCCCAAAGGCTGCCGCGCCTGGTGCCACACCCGAACTCCGGTTCTGTGTGGACTACAGAGGACTCAATTCCGTCACCAGGACTGACGCACACCCCATCCCCAGAGCTGATGAGCTCATAGATCGGTTAGGGGCTGCCCGGTACCTCAGTACGTTTGACTTAACATCTGGGTACTGGCAGATCACCTTGACTGATGGGGCAAAGGAGAGGTCAGCATTCTCCACACCAGATGGACACTACCAATTCCGGGTGATGCCCTTTGGGATGAAGAATGCCCCTGCCACCTTTCAGAGGTTGGTCAACCAGGTGTTGGTTGGACTGGAGAAATTCAGTGCCGCCTACCTGGATGACATCGCAGTGTTCAGCCCAAGTTGGGAAGAACATCGGCGCCACCTCTGGGAAGTGTTGATGGTTCTGCGGAGGGCAGGCCTCACGATCAAGGCGAGTAAGTGCCAGATCGGGCAGGGTTCCGTGGTGTACTTGGGACACCAGGTTGGGAGCGGCCAAGTGGCACCCCTACAGCCCAAGATAGATACCATTCTGGCTTGGGAGCCCCCCAAGACCCAGACAGCGGTGAGAGCCTTCCTAGGACTCACCGGGTATTACAGGAGATTTGTCAAAGGGTATGGCAGCATTGTTGCACCCTTGACAGAGCTGACTTCCAGGAAGCAGCCCAAGAGAGTGATTTGGACTGACACCTGTCAGCAAGCTTTTGACACCTTGAAGACAGCCATGTGCACGGCGCCCGTGCTCCTGGCCCCCAACTTCTCCAAAGAGTTTATCGTTCAGACAGACGCTTCAGAGCATGGTGTGGGGGCTGTTTTGTCACAGATGAATGAGGAGGGCCTAGACCAACCTGTAGCCTTCCTTAGTAGGAGGTTACTTCCACGGGAGCAGAGGTGGAGTGCTATTGAGCGTGAGGCATTTGCTGTGGTCTGGGCGCTGAAGAAGCTGAGACCATACCTGTTTGGGACTCACTTCCGGGTTCAGACAGACCACAGGCCCCTCAGATGGTTGATGCAGATGAGGGGTGAGAATCCTAAGCTGTTGAGGTGGTCCATTTCCCTACAGGGGATGGACTTCACGGTGGAACACCGCCCTGGTACAGAACACGCCAATGCTGATGGTCTGTCCAGATTTTTCCGCCTTAGTGAAGAGAACTCCCTAGAGGTAGGATAGTTCTCCCCACATTTCAGCTGGAGGGGACACGTCTTAGACCTAGCATCCTTGACGTGGGTCTCCCTTCCATTTTTTGAGGATGCCTCCAATGTTATTGATCTGTTTTTGCTGGTTTAGATGCTTTGGGTACTGTGCCACTGCTATTCAGTGCCACAGTGCAAGTGCTCCCTATGATAAATTGTGTTATGTATTAGTGACTCCATGATTGGATGATTGGTTTACTTGTCAGTCCCTAGTACAGTGCACTGAGTGTGCCCAGGGCTGGTAAATCCAATGCTGCTGGTGGGCTTGCAGCACTGGTTGTGCCACCCACAGAAGCAGCTTGTAAAGTGTGTCTCAGGCCTGCCATTGCAGAGCCTGTGTGCAGCCTAGGGCTGCCATGTCGACTTGGTGAGTGCACCCACTTACCAGTCCCTAAACCTTCCCTTTTCTTCATATCAGACACCCCTATGGTAGGCCCAAGGGCAGGGTGCATTATAAGTATAAGGTAGGACATACCCTGGTGTGTGTGGCATGTCCTAATAGTGAATTACAGCCATTTTCGTTTTTCACTATTGCAAGGCTACCTGCTCCCCATAGGCCAGAATGGGCAGTTTGATTATTACAGCTTATAATCCTAACTGACCCAGGGAACATGGTAGAAAAACGAATTTAGTATGCCTGAACTCAGAATGATAAAATACATCTTTTAGTGAAGTTGGTTTTAACATTCTGTGTTTGAAAATACCACTTTTAGAAAGTAGGTATTTTCTTGCCTAACTATCCAAGCCTGCCTCTGCTAGGTTGTGTATTCCTTGTCTGGGTTTGTGAGTGACAGGGGCTGGGGGACTCCAGGAGACAGGGTGAATCAGCACAGGGCTGAATAGAGAGATCTGCATGGAGATAGGTGGGAGGAGTTGCACCTGGGACCTGAATAGGGCTGTGCCTTCCCTCCACAATGCTGGCTCCACCTCCTGTGGTGTGTCTGATGACCCTGGCCTACTCTGTGAAAGGAAAGAAGGAGTCCTGTAAACAAAGTGCTCCAGGACTGACCAGAACTGGTTTTGGACTAGGAAAAGGCCTCTCTGCCTTCAGAGAACAAAGAGAAAAGGTGTATAAAAAGGGGACCCAGACCCCTAGAAAATTAGATCACTTTTGGGAAACAAGAAGAAACCTTTGCTGAGGAGCAGAACCAAGAAGAAACTGAGGCGAAGACTATCCCTAAGCTAGAGGGATCTGCCTGCAGAGGTTGCCTGACTGCCAAAGAAAGGAGAAGGGAACTTTGTGTGTACTTTCATCAACTTGTGAAGGATCTCCAAGGGCTTGATTTCAGAGCTTGCCTCCTGCTGAAGTCTCAGGAACAACAGACTTCACCCACCAGCTCCCCTGTATTCCCTTGCTGGGAATTTGGACCTTCTGACACACTTGCGTGTCGCTGGGAGCTGGAAGCGCGACTCAAGACGAAGAAGCGTGTCGCCGCCGCAGCCGCTGTTTCTCGCATCGCCGGAGAAGAGTGTCGATGTCGCATCAGACGCAGGCGCATCCCCGAAGAAGCGCGCCGCTGACACCCTCGCATCCTTCGAAGCGCCTCGCAGCACCGGAGAAAAGTGTCGCCGTCGCATGAGACGCCGTTGCATCCCCGGGGCAGAGCATCGACCTCGCATCAGACGCCGACGCATCGCAACACGAGGCGCCCCGCATCCCAGGAGAAGATCGTCGACCTCGCATCAGACGCCGTCGCATCGCTAGGGAAGCGTGTCGCAGGGCCTGTCGCGGCTCCAAAGATTCATCGAAATCGCCGCATGGCCGTCGGGCGTGCACGCATCACCCCTTCGTTGTCGCAACATCAAGAAGACGCCATTTTGTTTCTTTGCACCAGATCTTCATCGCATCACGGCGCTGCTTGTCGCATCGCCACAGAAGCGCAGTAAGAAACCGATGCATCACCTCCCCACGCCGAGAAGAACCGACGCATCACTGTCCCCTGCGCATCAGTAGGGAACCGACGCATCACCGTTCTTGCGTGTAAAGAACCGACGCATCACCTTCCCTGCACCACTTTTTGTTGTATCGCGTTACGCATCTCAGGTACATTGAACGCAAAGTGTCGCATTTCCATTTTAAGAGACTTAAGCTAATTCTACCATCTTTAATGTACAGTATTGTGGATTATATTTGTCGTTTATGGTCTTGTGGTAAATCTATATAAAAGATACTTATTTTTACAATACAACCTGTGTGGTGTCCATTTGTAGTGTTGTCACTGGATTACTGTATGTGTTCACAAATGCTTTACACACTGCCTCTGAACTAAGCCTGTCTGCTCGTGCCAAGCTACCAAGGGGGTGAGCAGGGGTTATTTCAGGAGTGTACCCCCTTACCCTGACTAGACGCAAGGGTCCCTATTTGGTCAAAGGTACCTACCTCTGCCAACTAGAGACCCCCAAATCTAACATTGGTGGTCAGCGGTGAGGATTCTGGACTTGCATTTGTGACTCATGTACAGTGATTGGTGAACACTACCTAGTGAGTGCAGACCAAAACGCAACCACATACTTTTGGTAGATATTCTTTTCTGGGACTTTCTATTTTTGCTAAAAACTGCCAAGTTTAATCACCATGGATACAGCAGCATCCATAGCATCTGTTGAGTGTGATTGGGAAAAGGAGAGACTAGAATGCTACAATGTCAAACAGCTGAAGCACTTCTGCAGGAAATTTAAAGTTGCTATGACCGGAATCACCAAGAAGGATGAGTTCCAAAAGGCGCTGAGGGCCTGGGTTCAAGCAAGGAATACCCCTGAGCATGAGGAAGGGGCTGAGAATGCAGATGAGCAGCTGGATGGGCCAGTGGGTCCAGGGGAGAGGAGAGCACCTTCCCCCGTAGGTAGCAGTGTTTCTGCCTGAGGTCTGTCCCCAGAAGAGCTGGAGGACAGAGAAAAGAGTAGGATGCATGAGATGGAGCTGACCAAGCTCAAGTTAAAGGGGCAGTTGGAATTTGAATTGCAATCTAGAAAGTTGGCCTTAGAAGAGAAAAGAATGGATCAGGAGCATGAAAAAAGTTTGAGGGAGATGGAGTTCAGAGCCAAGAATTTAGAGATTACTCCCTCTGGTGGCAGCACACCGTCCGTGCCTGTTGAGGCTAGGGTGTAAATTCCTAAGGATGTGGTTAAGGAGTTTTTTAAGAATGATGATATTGGGCAATGGTTCAAGGCCTATGAGGTAGCCATGACTTCCCACTGGGTCCCTGAGAAGGATTGGGGAGCGGGGTTGTGGGGTCGGTTCCTTAGTGAGGGGTGGGATACCTTGTTGGACTTGCCCTTTGAAGTCTATAATTCCTACAGCCACATGAAGAATGCATTGATGACCAGGTATGGGTTGACTCCTGAACTCTATAGGCAGAGGTTCAGGAACTGTAAGAAGATTGAAGGCAGTACGTGGGTTGAGTATGTGACCTTTTTTTGCAGAGCCTTGGATGGTTGGGTAAAGGGTAGCAAAGCAAATGATTTTCAGGCGCTCTTTAATTTGATTGCATGGGAGCACTTGTCCAGTAATTGTTTTCCTGAGCTACGCCAGCACCTGATTGATAGTAGGCTGACTAACCCTAGGCAGCTTGCTGAGGAGGCGGACCGCTGGGTGAGCACCTGGTCCACAAGGGCCACGTGGGAGACTCTGCCAAGGGTGGGCAGGGTCCCCAGCAGAGGAATGGGGGAAACAAGGGTAAACAGAGGGAGTTCCAGAAAGGGCCCCAAAGTAAACCCCAAGGGAACCAAGGGAAAGGTTCCCAGCCTCCCCCTGAGAATAAGCACGGGGCACCGACAGGTCCACCTGTTCATAGGGGACCCCTGGTGTGCTACAAGTGTGGCGCCCTAGGCCACAAGGCCAATGATCCCCATCTCCCTTTGTTTGGAAAGCCAGCACCCCCTGGTGCAGTCCCCCGGCAGTTGGCTAGTGTAGCCCTGGTGGAGGAGATGGGTGCCCAAGGTGGGCGGGATCCTGTAGTATTGTCCCTTGTCTCATTAGGGGACTCTGACATGGTCCCTAGGACCCAACTGCCTGAGATCACTAAGAAGTACAGGCAGTGGGTGACCATCAATGGCCATAGGGTGGAGGCTCTGAGAGACACAGGAGCCAGTGTGACAGCTGTCAAGTGTCACCTGGTGTCTAAAGAGCAGGTGGTCCCTGATGCATTCTATCCAGTTGTTGCCGCTGACAACACAGAGAGCCACTGCAAGGTGGCTCAGGTGCACTTTGAGTGGGGGTGGGTCTCTGGTACTCTTCAAGTAGCTGTGAGGCCAGCCATGCCTGTTGACTGTTTGTTAGGGAACGATTTGGAGAGCTCCCCTTGAGCTAAGGTGGAGCGGAGTGCTCATTTGGAGATGTTGGGCTTGCCTGATGGGGCGTGTGTGACCCCCTGGTCCATGGCAGCCAGAGGTGTTCAAGAGGACCTGGAGCCTGAGAGGGAGGCCCAGGTGCCTGCCGGAGAGAGAAGAGGCAGGGGGCGCGGGAAACCGGCCCCCGAAGTTCCCACAGTCCAGGAGGAGGCAGACCCTGAGGGGGATACCCTGGAGCCTACAGGGGAACAGGTAGCTGAACTGGGGGACCTGCCTGAGCTGACCCATTGGCAGCAATATGGAGGACCCTCCAGGGAGGAGTTCTGCGAGGAGCAGAACAAGTGCCCTTCTCTCGTAGGTCTGAGGCAACAGGCCACAGACCAGGCAGCAGGTGATCAGTCTGGATCGCATTGGATCTACTGGGAGAATGGTCTCCTGTATAGCGAGCCTAAGGTTGCTGAGCCTGGGTCAGCCCGTGTGCTGGTGGTACCCCAGCGCTTCAGAGCCTTCCTACTGGGTTTGGCTCATGATGTGCCTATAGCAGGACATCTGGGGCAGGACAAGACCTTTGAAAGGCTTGTCACCCATTTCTTTTGGCCCCAGATGCGCAGGAGTGCCGCCACTCACTGCAGGACCTGTCAGACTTGCCAGGCAAGTGGAAAGAGTGGGAGGAAGCAGAAGGCTCCTCTCCAGCCATTCCCTGTAGTCAGCACCCCCTTTGAACTGGTGGGTATTGACATTGTGGGGCCACTGGACCCCAAGACAGCCATGGGCAACAGGTTCATCCTGGTCTTGGTGGACCACGCCACCCGGTACCCTGAAGCCATCCCTCTGAGGACAGTGACGGCCCCCGTGGTGGGACGGGCACTGATGGAAATTTTCTCCCGTGTGGGGTTCCCTCAAGAGGTGGTGTCTGACAGAGGTACTAACTTTTTATCCAAGTATATGAAGTCCCTGTGGCAGGAGTGCGGTGTAACGTACAAGTTCACCACTCCTTACCACCCCCAAGGAAATGGGTTGGTTGAGAGATTCAACCGGACCCTGAAGGGCATGATTATGGGTCTGGAAGAACCCATGAGGCGTAAGTGGAACGTCCTCTTGCCATGCCTTCTTTTTGCATACCGTGAGGTGCCACAGAAGTCTCTAGGGTTCAGCCCCTTTGAGCTTCTGTATGGTCACCCAGTGAGAGGACCTCTGAGTTTGGTCAAGGAAGGCTGGGAGCAGTCTCCCAGGAAACCTCCCCAGGATGTATATAGCTACATGCTGGCCTTCAGGAACTAAACTAGGCGTTTCAGGCAACTTGCTGAGGCAAATCTGGAAGCCAGCCAGGAGGAAATGAAGCGGTGGTACGACCAGAATGCCACTCTGGTTGAGTTTTAACCTGGTCAGAAAGTGTGGGTCATGGCCCCAGTGGAGCCCTGTGCGCTCCAGGATAAGTGGACCGGACCCTTTGAGGTGGTGGAGCGCAAAAGTCCTGTTACCTACTTGGTGGACATGCGTTCTCCCAGGAACCCCTTGCGGGTCTTGCACGTCAACCGCCTGAAGCCCCACTTGGAGAGGTCCCAAGTGGGCATGCTCTTAGCTACAGATGCTGGGATGGAGGAGGAGACCGAACCTCTTCCTGACCTCCTGTCAGCCCAAGAGCAAGATGGATCAGTGGAGGGTGTGAACCTCTCTACCTCCCTGACACCTGAGCAGCAAGGTGACTGTTGCCAACTGTTGGGGCAGTTTCCTGACCTGTTCTCCCTGGTTCCTAGTGTCACTGACTGGTGCGTCCATTATGTGGACACTGGGGACAGTCTTCCAGTCAAGCACAAGGCTTACAGGGTGACTGACAGGGTGAGAGCTTGCATCAAGGAGGAGGTCTCCAAGATGTTTGCATTGGGGGTAATTGAGTCCTCTCACAGCCCTTGGGCCAGCCCAGTGGTCTTGGTCCCAAAGGCTGCCGCGCCTGGTGCCACACCCGAACTCCGGTTCTGTGTGGACTACAGAGGACTCAATTCCGTCACCAGGACTGACGCACACCCCATCCCCAGAGCTGATGAGCTCATAGATCGGTTAGGGGCTGCCCGGTACCTCAGTACGTTTGACTTAACATCTGGGTACTGGCAGATCACCTTGACTGATGGGGCAAAGGAGAAGTCAGCATTCTCCACACCAGATGGGCACTACCAATTCCGGGTGATGCCCTTTGGGATGAAGAATGCCCCTGCCACCTTTCAGAGGTTGGTCAACCAGGTGTTGGTTGGACTGGAGAAATTCAGTGCCGCCTACCTGGATGACATCGCAGTGTTCAGCCCAAGTTGGGAAGAACATCGGCGCCACCTCTGGGAAGTGTTGATGGTTCTGCGGAGGGCAGGCCTCACGATCAAGGCGAGTAAGTGCCAGATCGGGCAGGGTTCCGTGGTGTACTTGGGACACCAGGTTGGGAGCGGCCAAGTGGCACCCCTACAGCCCAAGATAGATACCATTCTGGCTTGGAAGCCCCCCAAGACCCAGACAGTGGTGAGAGCCTTCCTAGGACTCACTGGGTATTACAGGAGATTTGTCAAAGGGTATGGCAGCATTGTTGCACCCTTGACAGAGCTGACTTCCAGGAAGCAGCCCAAGATAGTGATTTGGACTGACACCTGTCAGCAAGCTTTTGACACCTTGAAGACAGCCATGTGCACGGCGCCCGTGCTCCTGGCCCCCAACTTCTCCAAAGAGTTTATCGTTCAGACAGACGCTTCAGAGCATGGTGTGGGGGCTGTTTTGTCACAGATGAATGAGGAGGGCCTAGACCAACCTGTAGCCTTCCTTAGTAGGAGGTTACTTCCACGGGAGCAGAGGTGGAGTGCTATTGAGCGTGAGGCATTTGCTGTGGTCTGGGCACTGAAGAAACTGAGACCATACCTGTTTGGGACTCACTTCCGTGTTCAGACAGACCAGAGGCCCCTCAGATGGTTGATGCAGATGAGGGGTGAGAATCCAAAGCTGTTGAGGTGGTCCATTTCCCTACAGGGGATGGACTTCACGGTGGAACACCGCCCTGGTACAGAACACGCCAATGCTGATGGTCTGTCCAGATTTTTCCGCCTTAGTGAAGAGAACTCCCTAGAGGTAGGATAGTTCTCCCCACATTTCAGCTGGAGGGGACACGTCTTAGACCTAGCATCCATGGCGTGGGTCTCCCTTCCATTTTTTGAGGATGCCTCCAATGTTATTGATCTGTTTTTGCTGGTTTAGATGCTTTGGGTACTGTGCCACTGCTATTCAGTGCCACAGTGCAAGTGCTCCCTATGATAAATTGTGTTATGTATTAGTGACTCCATGATTGGATGATTGGTTTACTTGTCAGTCCCTAGTACAGTGCACTGAGTGTGCCCAGGGCTGGTAAATCCAATGCTGCTGGTGGGCTTGCAGCACTGGTTGTGCCACCCACAGAAGCAGCTTGTAAAGTGTGTCTCAGGCCTGCCATTGCAGAGCCTGTGTGCAGCCTAGGGCTGCCATGTCGACTTGGTGAGTGCACCCACTTACCAGTCCCTAAACCTTCCCTTTTCTTCATATCAGACACCCCTATGGTAGGCCCAAGGGCAGGGTGCATTGTAAGTATAAGGTAGGACATACCCTGGTGTGTGTGGCATGTCCTAATAGTGAATTACAGCCATTTTCGTTTTTCACTATTGCAAGGCTACCTGCTCCCCATAGGCCAGAATGGGCAGTTTGATTATTACAGCTTATAATCCTAACTGACCCAGGGAACATGGTAGAAAAACGAATTTAGTATGCCTGAACTCAGAATGATAAAATACATCTTTTAGTGAAGTTGGTTTTAACATTCTGTGTTTGAAAATACCACTTTTAGAAAGTAGGTATTTTCTTGCCTAACTATCCAAGCCTGCCTCTGCTAGGTTGTGTATTCATTGTCTGGGTTTGTGAGTGACAGGGGCTGGGGGACTCCAGGAGACAGGGTGAGTCAGCACAGGGCTGAATAGAGAGATCTGCATGGAGATAGGTGGGAGGAGTTGCACCTGGGACCTGAATAGGGCTGTGCCTTCCCTCCACAATGCTGGCTCCACCTCCTGTGGTGTGTCTGATGTCTCTGGCCTACTCTGTGAAAGGAAAGAAGGAGTCCTGTAAACAAAGTGCTCCAGGACTGACCAGAACTGGTTTTGGACTAGGCAAAGGCCTCTCTGCCGTCAGAGAACAAAGAGAAAAGGTGTATAAAAAGGGGACCCAGACCCCTAGGAAATTAGATCACTTTTGGGAAACAAGAAGAAACCTTTGCTGAGGAGCAGAACCAAGAAGAAACTGAGGAGAAGACTATCCCTAAGCTAGAGGGATCTGCCTGCAGTGGTTGCTGACTGCCAAAGAAAGGAGAAGGGAACTTTGTGTGTACTTTCATCAACTTGTGAAGGATCTCCAAGGGCTTGATTTCAGAGCTTGCCTCCTGCTGAAGTCTCAGGAACAACAGACTTCACCCACCAGCTCCCCTGTATTCCCTTGCTGGGGATTTGGACCTTCTGACACACTTGCGTGTCGCTGGGAGCTGGAAGCGCGACTCAAGACGAAGAAGCGTGTCTCCGCCGCAGCCGCTGCTTCTCGCATCGCCGGAGAAGAGTGTCGACGTCGCATCAGACGCCGGCGCATCCCCGAAGAAGCGCGCCGCTGGCACCCTCGCATCCTTCAAAGCGCCTTGCAGCACCGGAGAAAAGTGTTCCCGTCGCATCAGACGCCGTCGCATCCCCGGGCAGAGCATCGACCTCGCATCAGATGCCGATGCATCGCAACACGAGGCGCCCCGCATCCCAGGAGAAGATCGTCGACCTCGCATCAGACGCCATTGCATCGCCAGGGAAGCGTGTCGCAGGGCCTGTCGCGGCTCCAAAGATTCATCGAAATCGCCGCACGGCGGTCGGGCATGCACGCATCACCCCTTCGTTGTCGCAACGTCAAGAAGACGCCATTTTGTTTCTTTGCACCAGATCTTCATCGCATCACGGCGCTGCTTGTCGCATCGCCACAGAAGCGCAGTAAGAAACTGACGCATCACCTCCCCACGCCGAGACGAACCGACGCATCACTGTCCCCTGCGCATCAGTAGGGAACCGACGCATCACCGTTCTTGCGTGTAAGGAACCGACGCATCACCTTCCCTGCACCACTTTTTGTTGTATCGCGTTACGCATCTCAGGTACATTGAACGCAAAGTGTTGCATTTCCATTTTAAGAGACTTAAGCTAATTCTACCATTTTTAAAGTACAGAATTGTGGATTATATTTGTCGTTTATGGTCTTGTGGTAAATCTATATAAAATATACTTATTTTTACAATACAACCTGTGTGGTGTCCATTTGTAGTGTTGTCACTGGATTACTGTATGTGTTCACAAATGCTTTACATACTGCCTCTGAACTAAGCCTGTCTGCTCGTGCCAAGCTACCAAGGGGGGTGAGTAGGGGCTATTTCAGGAGTGTACCCCCTTACCCTGACTAGACGCAAGGGTCCCTATTTGGTCAAAGGTACCTACCTCTGCCAACTAGAGACCCCCAAATCTAACATGTCTACACTACAGATATGGCCCCTAATGAGGTTTTCAGTAATGTGACGACATTGGCGGGTTACCGGGGTAGACTACTTCAGAAGGTCCCGACGACAATATCACAGTTTCCCATGAGGGAAGTTCATCCCATTTACCACCCCGAAATACCAGAGTTGCGAGACGACCATGACATTGTTACTCGCCCGCGAGTGGCAGCCCGTTTTCAGGAACAGTGGGTCTACACTCCATGGAAGAGGAGTGAGGTATTATCCTTAAAGGGTCAATTGCCGGACCCTCGGAAAAACCCAACTGTGTATTATAAAGAATTGACGGAGGCGGCCTCCTCCACAGTGATGACATTAGCTGATATAGAGTTGTTTTTCGGCCTGTTGGTACCGGTGGATATATGGAGACAGGTGCATACGCAGGATCACGTAGTGGAATTGGGTGGAACATGGGACGAGATCAGAGCGTGGGATAAGGACCGCAAGCCCGGCGAGAAGCCTAAGGCGGAGCTGTTGGCTTTGCCGGGGCGTATTATCACTTACATGCATTCCCTTATCCCGCCGAGACGAGTGGACTGGGACAAGTTGACTGCTTGTTGTCAGAAGAAGGATGAAAGTGTATCTGATTTCTTTACTAGGTTTGAAGGGGTGTATTTGGATTTTAGCGGCCAAGATCTATCACAGGAGTGTGGTGTTCGTTTGTTCGTTAACAGATTTGTCACTAATTTGCTTCCCGATATTGCGACTAGGTTGCAGGCTTCGGAAAGCACATGGACCACCTCATCCCCGTGAGTGATTTTGAGTATGGCACAATATTACGAGCATAGAGAGAATGAGGACAAAGAGAAGGTAGAGAAAAAGTCCAAGGAGTTGAAGACGAGGGTGTTGATGCAGCAAGTGACGAGGGGAAATAGCAGAGGTAGAGGTTCGGGCCCGGTCCAACGAGGGTCCCGGCCGGACAGGAACAGTACTATCGGTGTGCCCGTAGGGTACAACCAATGTGCGTATTATAAAAAGGAGGGGCATTGGCGAAGTGAGTGCCCGGAGTTGTCACAGAAAGTTGAAGCCCCAAGAGGTCGGGGTTTTAGAGGACGTGGTAGAGGTGGAGGAGGCCGAGGGGTGGTGCAGTCAGAGAATTCCTCGTATTCTCATCAGAACAAGAACTATTTTGACGATCCTCGAGGCAGACAGTACTATCATGACGACTATGACATGGACGAAGTGACGGGGTTGTCCCACAGCTAGGACAGCCAGGGACAGGGTGAGGGACCAGTTCCGGTGCCTGTAGATCAGCGCTGACCCTATGTCACTGCAGATTTGCAAGGTACGACCAAGAAATTTTTAGTTGATACAGGGGCTATGAATAGCTCTGTTTCCCATTCACTGGTCCCGGGGGCAGCTCTGTCTGGCCAAAACAATGTTTCGGTAGGTTTTTCGGGCATGTCGGTTGTTAGCCCCATTTCCAAGCCTCTTGCTCTGACTATTGGTCCTTTTACAGTAGATTCGCCATTTTTATTGACGACAAATTGTGGAGAGAATTTGACGGGTTTGGATTTGTTGAAGAGATTACATGCCACCATCTTTTGTTCCCCAGATGGTGTTTATATGACCGTTGGGCCACAAGTGGCTTGTGCAAAGCAAAGCTTTGCTAAAGATGCCCCCCTCCCCACTGAGTTCAAAGAGGTGCCACGTAGCTTGTGGGCAACAGGAGATACGGACGTTGGGTTACTGCAGATCCCACCGGTCTCTATTCAGATCAAAGATAATGCTGTATTGCCACGTGTTCCCCAATATAAAATTTCCCAAGCAGGAGAAAAGGCCTTGTTGCGAATATACAGGATTTGGTTGAGTCTGATGTGGTTGAAGAGACAGCGGCGAATGTGTGTAATAGCCCTATCCTCCCGATTCTCAAGAAGGCACCCTTGGACTCTTCTGATGCTCATCCTGATGTCTATCGCTTTGTAATTGACCTCAGAGAGATTAATAAAATTGTGGTGCCTCAATATCCTGTAGTCCCAGACATTACCACGATATTGACAATGATTCCCTCATCTGCCAAATTCTTTTCCGTGATTGATTTAAAGAATGCTTTCTTTAGTATTCCTATCCATACAGATAGCAGATATCTGTTTGGATTTGCCCTAGCCGGCAGGAGCTTTAGATTCTGTTGTGCTCCTCAAGGCTATACAGAAAGTCCTAGTATTTATAGTCAAGCTTTAAAAACTCAATTGGATTCTTTGGTACTTCCGCCTGGTAATACGCTATTGCAGTATGTTGACGATCTCCTTGTGGCCTCTGATACTGAAGATGGCTGTAAAGACGCCATTGTTAAACTGCTGTTGCATTTAGCGCACCATGGCCATAAGGTGTCCCTGTCCAAGTTTCAATATTGTCGACAGGAGGTCACCTATTTAGGTCACCTACTGTCGAAGGAGGGTTGCAGACTAACACCTGAACGCATAGCTGCTATCACTAACATGCCTGTTCCCAAGACCCAGCGTGAAGTACGTGCATTTATTGGTATAACCTCGTATTGTCAACATTGGATTCCCAACTATTCCCTACTAACGAAACCCCTCCTTTACCTGACTACTAAAGAAGTGCATGAGCCCCTGCCTTGGACATCCGCATGCCAGCAAGTTTTTGAGCAATTAAAGGTTGCGCTTTGCTCTGCTCCTGTGCTTGGTACTCCTGATTACCAGAAGCCTTTTGTGCTTTACGTACACGAGGTGGATGGTTGCGCGCTCTCTGTTTTAACACAGGGTTTTGATGGTAAGCAAAGACCCTGCGCTTATTTTTCTGCCATTTTGGATAACGTCGTCAGAGCACTCCCGAGCTGCCTAAGAGCTGCCGCGGCGGTGGCGGTTTCTATCAGGCAATCGGCAGGGCTCGTTCTTGACACTGACCTCACAGTAATGGTACTCCATGCTGTGGATACACTTTTGAACAAGACAAAAACGCAGCACTTTACTAGTGCGCATCTGACTGGATATGAGCTCACTTTGTTTGCTCTGCACATTACCATCAAAAGATGTGCCACTCTGAACCCAGCCACGTTACTACCCCTCCCTTTGGCGAGTAATGACACGGATGCAAATGATTGTGTGTACAGAACGGAGGAGGAGATGAAAGGACGGGTAGACCTGACTGATGTTCCCCTATCTGACCCCCAAGGGGAACTATATGTCGATGGCTCTTGTTTCAAATTATCAGATGGCACCACCACTGCAGCATATGCAATTACAATGTTACGTACTGTAGTTGAGACATCCCGTGTCCCGTACCAATCAGCCCAGGCTGCAGAGTTAGTTGCCCTTCTTCGGGCTTGCGAGTTGAGCGAGGGACTGACTGTCAATATCTACACTGATAGGCAGTACGCCTTTGGGGTTGCCCATAATTTTGGGCGCCTCTGGGCGGAGAGAGGGTTCTTGACTTCACATAGATTGCAAATACAGAATGGCCCGCTGATACATAGACTTTTGTCAGCCCTAACACTTCCCGACAAGTTAGCGATAATAAAATATAGTGCACACAAGGCAATAACAGATGATGTTGGAAGAGGAAATGCATTTGCAGACCAAACAGCTAAAGAGACAGCTAGGTCAAAGATGAAAAAGATGTTTGTGGCAGGACCTGCTAGGTGGGTCCCAGACAATGGAATGTTTGAAGACACGTTGGAGAACGTTAAAGAGATCCAGAGTGAGGCAACATTAGACAAATTGGCAATATGGCAGGAGAGTACAGGGCGTCTAGATGAGGATGGGTGCTAGACAGATAAGTCGGAGAAACAGAGATGGATGTTACCCAACGCTTACGTGCTCTCAGTGGTTACCATGGCTCACGGCCCAGCCCACATTAGTGCCAAAGGAATATGTAAGGTGTTGGACCCAGTATGGCAGAATGACAATATTCCCAAGGTTGCCACCCATTTAGTGAAAAACTGTATGATTTGCATGACACATAATCCTGGGAAAGGTACTCCTACACCCTCAGGTAACTTTGCACCGCCTTCCTTCCCTTTCGAGGTTCTCCAGATGGATTTCATCGAAATGGAACGAGTTAACAATCTAAAGTATGTGCTGGTAGTGATTTGTGCATTCAGTAAATGGATTGAGGCTTACCCCACTAAGGAGAATACGGCTATGGCGACGGCGAAGGCACTCCTAAAAGAGTACTTCCCGCGCTATGGATCGCCACTTGTGATCTGGAGTGTTAACGGAAGTCACTTCAATTCGAAAGTCATCGAATTGGTGTGCAAAGGCTTGCATATTAAGCAGAAGTTTCATGCAGCGAACCACCCCCAGTCAGCAGGCCTGGTTGAGAAGTACAATGGTACTCTCAAACTGAAGTTAGCAAAAATACAAGAAAGTACAGGATTGCGATGGCCAGATACGTTACCTTTAGCTTTGTTATCTACCAGGGCAACAGCACACTCTAGGACAGGGTTGTCACCTTATGAAGTGGTCTTTGGCCGCCCTGCTAACATCTGGGGAGTCCCAAGGCCCAAACGCTTTTCCGAGATAGAGTACCATTTACTTGTGGATTATTTGTATGAATTGACTAAAGGTCTTCGTTCTCTTCATCAACAGATCCAGGAGATATTGCCACCAGTACCAGAGGGACCCGGACATCAGTTGCAGCCCGGTGACTATGTCCTAGTGAAAAACTTCCAGAGGAAGAGCTGCCTGGAGCCTCGTTGGAAAGGGCCACTGTTGGTCCTCCTTGCCACCCGCACCACGGTGAAGCTCAACGGCCGGAAGCACTGGGTGCATGGGACTCACTGCAAGAAGGTTCCTCTCCCACTTCTCTACGACAAGTGGATGCTTGAAGACATTGCTGGCCAGAAAGGGAAATGGGTGCCCCGTTTCATTCCTTTCTCTGACGCCCGGCTGAGGTGGGCGCAGATGGACGAGGAGAGTGATGCTGCCTTGCTCGAGGCGGTTCCCCCGCAGATAGGGGCCACCCCAGTTTCTCCAACTTCTGATCCACAAGAGTCTGAGTCTCAGTGCCCATCTTTTTGTTGATGAAACAGTGCCTGGAGTCACCAGGTATAATTTACGCCCCCGGAAGAAGGACAGTGCACCAGAGGGACAGTCTAGCAGTTAGGGAAGGACTTGAGATCAGGTTGTGGGTGCTGTGTCTAAGGTGCCTACGATAGAGTAGGGTGAGCTGAACAGGTGCACTGCCCTGGACACTGGACACTGGACAGGATCGTTGAGGGTACTTGCCCTGGTGGGTGAAAGAAGAAGGATTTGTTTTCAGCAAGGGTTGCGATCGCGCAGCCCCATCGAGGGAGTGCTGCATAGCACAGTCGTTAATGTACGATAGGAGCCTACCAGCGAGGCTCTAGACGGACGCTGGGTGACTTGTGCCCCTCTGGCTGGTTGTGTTTTAGTGACTCCAATTCCTAAGGCTTTTTCTATGTACCCATTTGGCCGTGCAGTCATGAGGGAGGAACAGCCCCTAGTGGCCCCTCCAATAGAGCAGAATGGTCCTGGTTGGTCTAGCTGGTCTACTAGGAGTAAGATAGTAGTGGTGATTTTCCTTCTCATTGTAATTATCATACTGTTTGGGGTGGTGTGGTATTTAGAAGAACAACATCCAGTCCACACTCCGATAGGGACTACCCCGGTTCCACCCGAGCACCTGTTTGTCACTTTGACCCCGCATAAGGAAAGACATAGGCAGACATATGTTGACAATGCCTTTGTGCAGATGCTTCCTCAGGTTCATAATACGACTAATACAATGAATTGCTGGGTGTGTGGGTTACTTCCCTCTGTTATGCACAAGAATGATTTACAAGTGTCCTTACCCCTGTCGTACTTAGGTAGCTGTGAGGCATGGTTCCAGTTGCTTTCCATGGTGTATATTCATTATCATGCTGACGCTATGAATATGACGGAGTCTGATTATGAGACAGTTCTGGAATATATAGTAGTACACCAAGGTTATACTGTGGAAACAGATGGAAAGGAGGGTACCTTACATCCCAATGCTTGCATGAATGTGTACGACAATCACAAAAATGTCACATGGTTGCAAGATGAAATGTTGGATTTTCAGGGATTCAATATCTCTGAACACTTTCACTGTTTCCATGCACGAAATATCACTAGAGGCACAGTTATGCCCGTACCTGTGATTGATACTGCAGCTAGTTTTTGTGTCGAAGGTCTTGGGACTATTCTGGTGACACAGAGCGTCTGTAATTATACATATCGATTAAACACTACCAGTAGCCCGCCTTTACTCACGCCTCCTAATGTATACTTTGTCTGTGGAACGCATGCTTATACATGGCTCCCTAGGGGATGGTCTGGCCGGTGCTATGTCTCTTTTCTTTTACCTCCTGTTTATATAGCACCATCCAATTATCACAAGGACCACAGACTACAGTGGAGAAGTGTATACTTGTCCCGGGTGAGGAGAGTTATTGACACAGCAGATATTGATCAGACGGATACCACGTTACAGCAATTCACAGATGCCATGAAGGGTGTAGTGCCCTTTTGGGGACCTATGTATAACAGACTTAGCATTCGCCGCCTCACCCGAGTGGTGGAAGGGGTTATCAACACTACAGCAGGCATACTCACTAACATTACTGCTGAGCTCCAGGCTACCAGGCTCGTTGCTCTTCAAAATCGGATGGTTTTAGACGTCATCCTTGCAGATAGGGGCGGAGCTTGTCGCGTCATCGGCAGTAGCTGTTGCATCTACATCCCCGACCACGCCCCTAATGTATATTCCGCTATCCAGAAGCTGCATAGGCTTGCATCTGATATTCATCAGGACAATGGTTCATGGTCCTTGACAGGGTGGTTCTGGGGTCTGATATCATCCTGGGGTTGGAAGATACTTCTTTTCTTAGTAGCTATCGCAGGAGTCATCTTCACGTGCTGTCTATGTGTCAATTGCCTCCCAGCATGTTGCACCTATTGCGTGAGCAAGCTCACACCTACCCCCAAATTGCCAGGACGTGATAATAAAGTCTCTGCTATGATGATGCAAGACATACAAGATATGATGCTGATAGATGAGGGTATTTTTGAATACTAAAGTGATCATGATACACATGTACTGCTTTGTTTTCCTTTACAATTTGAGTGACTACGCATTTTTCTTTCTCCCCTGCCTAGAATTGTGAAGACCCTACCGGATAGCGTCAATAAAGCGTTTAGCCTCCACTGCTAAAAGGAGGGTCTGTTACGTTTAAAAACCCCATTCTTGCTATACACCTGTTCCATTTCGTATTAGGTTAGCAGTGTGCGGCTAAATTAGACACCATTCGTATATACGTTATACAACCCACTGGGTTATCCCTGCAATGTGCGAGCTTCAGTTAGCGAGTGTGACTCCATTTTGTATTTCGTAATCCTTATTAGGCTGTGTCTGAACTAGGCCTCATTGTTCGTATTGCTTGCCTTAGCAGAACACTGTATTTAGTTATTATTTTCTTTCCTGTTCAAGGTTGCCTTCCGACTTACTAATGAATAGGCCATTCTGCCCTCGCATACCTATCCGTGTGTGTAGCTCTGCTCCCACATTAGGAGACGCTGAGACCCAGCACGGCAACCTTGAAACTGTGATAGTGTGTACCCATCTAGCAGGTGGTAGCCCATCCTTCTGTGCCTCCTTTGTTCATGTTTGGCCTACGCCGGTAACTTTCCACTGTGGGCGTGGTTGGAGGTTCTTGGGAGGAATGGTTATGCGTTGCAGACTGTTGGGGGTCAGTCCCTCGGCAGACATCTTAGGGTGCAGGTCAGATTGGACTCCTCTGCAGAGTATTGCTAATAAATAACTGTTTGTATTCTCTACTGTCTGACTAACTCTTCATTTTGGTAGAAGGCGAGTAGGAGGTTATAGATAACCCGGGTGGCCCTTTTCGGGTCACTTCCTTCACCTGGAAGAGAAAACATAAATTTGGATGGGAAAATTGGGACCTATCCCCATTATGTTTGCATCAATTTGATGACAAATGTAACTATTTAACAAAAGTAGTATGGGCCTGCTCATTAGCGGTGATGATGTGGTTATTTTCAAAATATGGAATGGAATACAGCTAATCCCAGTGACTTAAACCTGACATACTCTAGACGTAACTTGAGGATCAGTACATTCAAAGTCCAATTTGTACCCAGTACAGGCATACACAGAATTTGAGATTATTTAGTTGTTGTTATTCCTGTGTGCTGTGCAGTGTCAATGTATCACCAGGCACATTGAAGTAACAGCCTTACCACAAAGCATTGGTGATATTTGATGTACACACTTGGCTCGGTGTCAGTAATAGACTCATCATTTCCTGCTCTGGAATCTATGGTAAGTTCAGGCTAAGTAGGCACACATGTCAGAGCATAGAATTGTTTGTACACTGCTCAGTACATTTGACCTTACCCTCTATAATGAAATGGCTGACACGTGAGTATGGAGGAACATCACAGGTGCCTGTTGTTGAGAGGTCTGGGTAGAGGGCCTGATGGTAGTTGGTCATTTCAAACACTCCTCCCCCCATGACTATTGTCTTCTTGCCTATGAGGGGAAGTTTGGTTGAAACATGACTGACACAGGTGCCTGTAGTTTGGAAGTTTGGAGTACAAGGCCTGATGGTAGTTGTGGTCATTTCAAATGCTCCTCCTCCCCCCCACTTGACTATTTACTCCCTGCCTGTGAGGGGAAGTTCAGTTGAAACATGGCTGGCACAGGTGCCTGTAGTTTGGAGTACAAGGCCTGATGGTAGTTGTTGTCATTTCAAAAACTCCTTCCCCTTTGATGATTGACTGCCTGCCTGTGAGGAGACGTTCAGTTGAAACATGGCTGACACAGGTGCCTGTAGTTTGGGGTACAAGGCCTGATGGTAGTTGTGGTCATTTCAAACACTCTTCCCCCTCCCTTGACTATTCACTCCCTGCCTGTGAGGGGAAGTTCAGTTGAAACATGGCTGACACAGGTGCCTGTAGTTGGAGTGCAAGGCCTGATGGTAGTTGTGGTCATTTCAACCCCCCCCACTTGACTATTGACTCCCTGCCTGTGAGGGGAAGTTCAGTTGAAACATGGCTGACACAGGTGCCTGTAGTTTGGAGTACAAGGCCTGATGGTAGCTGTGGTAATTTCTGATGCTTCTCCCCTCCCCCTTTGACTATTGACTTCCTGTCTGTGTGGGGAACTTCAGTTGAAACATGGCTGACGCAGGTGCCTGTAGTTTGGTGTTAGGAGTACAAGGCCTGATGGTAGTTGTGGCCATTTCTGATGCTCCTCCCCCCCTTGACTATTGACTTCCTGCCTGTACGTCAGTTGAAACATGGCTGATGAGTGAGTATGGAGACACAACACAGGTAGGTGCCTGTTGTTATAAGGTGGAGGAAGAGAGGCTGATGGTAGATGTAGTCCTTTCCATTTACCAGATCTGATTACCTGATTAACTGGTTAGTATTACATACCTGGTAACTACTTACACTATGTATGAGCCATAGTATTGGATATTTACACTTATTGTTGCTTGGATGATGTAATGGTTATGCACTTACAACCTACATTTACATATGTGAAATTGTTATTGCTTTTGATATTTGTCATCTTATGTGCAGGTATACTGATTGCCAACATTACTTACAAATATTATATACTTTGGATACTGCATATTTTACAAATGGATGAACAAGACTTTGGCTATAACTGTGATGTGTGTTAAATTGAAAAAGATATCTTAATGCAAATGTTGAGGTGTAACGTACCAGACTCCATTCCCTCAGGTATTCCAAACAAGCCCTTCGAATGTAGGATGGTGTGCACCTTCCCCTCCCAGGCAGTGAGTAGTAAAGGTGGCATGGGAGGGCCACCGTCAGCCTTCTGTGCGGCCAGGTGGTGCCTGCTGACCAGAGCCTTGACCCTCTTCTTCACATTGTGCCACCTCTTCCTGATATCCTCCTTTGTGCGCAGGGTGGTACCTACAGAGTTCACATTGTTGACTATCCTGTCCCACATCTGATTCTTCTGAGTGACGGAAGTTTGTTGGACTTGGGTTCCGAATAACTATGGCTGACCTCTGATGATTTCATCCACCAGCACTGTCAACTCGGTGTCCAAAAAACCTGGTTGTTTTTATTGTGACATTGTGTGATTTAGTGAGTGTGAATGAGAGAGGGAAATGAAAGGGCTGTACAGGAAACTACTTACAAAATATATGTGCTGTGAATGGTGCTGTGAAGGTGCGTGAATGCGTGTAAGGGCTGGCAGCTGTGACACTAAAGAAATGCCACACAGTCAGTCCTGCTCTGCTGAAGAATGGTAGCAAAGGATCATGGTCTGGGACGGGGTGTTTTAATAGTTGGATTGATTGGTGTGTCTACTTTTTTAATTGGCATCAGCTGTGTCATTTTTTGAACGCATACTATGGGTGGTGTTGTGATGCTCAGCATTAGTTGTTCAGCAGCATACTTGCCATGAAGTCTACAGACCGCCATGGAACAGCCAAGGCGTCAGAACAGAAGTATGATAATCTGCTCAGCGGTACGACAAATGCATTAGCAGAGTCGGAATCCCTATTGACAGCCTTTCAGACCGAAGTGGTCCATGCAAAGTCAACTCCAACCGTGCGGTAGTAGAATAGGCTTGTGTACATCATAATACAGCAGGGGGAGAAACCGTGGACTCGGCAGTTGGAATCTCACAGCGGCCACGTCGGTCAGACGGTCGATTCGACCGGCATAGTAATGAGGGCCATAATGTTTTAGCAATGCATAGAAACAATTTCACAGGGTTACCCGGGGGATAAGTAAACATACATAGGACCAGAGATTGACAGTGGGTTGTGGCATGCAGTAGATTGGATGGGTGAGATAGTTCACGGGTAGCTAGGGATGGGCATCTTGGTGGTGTGGGACTGGAGGCATAAGAGTTTTCCCCAAGATAAAGGTGCGGAGGCTAAGACTTGACTTTGTGGGTGGTTACATGGGTCTGTCAGGAGCTTTAGGAGGGTGGGTTCAGAAATTTGTTGAGGAGAAGGAGTTTTAATTTCATCTTGAAGTGGGGGAAAGATTGTTTTTCACGTAAGTCTTGAGGTAGCGCGTTCCGGATTTAAGAGGCATTCCCAGAGAAGGAGCAGGCACAAGATTTCTTTTTCCTGAATTTAGGCAAAATCAGGAGGAGGATGTTTGAGCTTCATAGAGGTCTCTTTGACCCGGCTTTTAATAATTTAATTGAAAGGTAGGCTGGTTTAGCCATGTGGAGAGCTTTGTGAGTTATGTATGCAGTTTTGAATATAGCCCTTGCTTCTATTGGAAATCAATTGAGAGTGGGGGTGATATGGTCATGTCACCTCTCCCCCAATAGTAGTCTGGTTGCAGCATGGAGTGTTGCTTTCAGAGGGGCTAGGTATGTTTTTTGGATGCCCGTAATCGCTGTGTTACCATAGTCCAGCTTGGGGAGGACGAGGGCTTGCACCACAGTCTTTAGGTCATCCCTGGATATGAAGAATTAGACATTGTTTAGGTGTTTCTGCGAGTATAAGGCACTTTTTGCAGAGGTGTTAATATGCCCCTTCATGCTTAAGTGACTGTTGAGTGTGATTCCCAGGGAAATAACAGAGTTTGAGATGGACAGTTTGCAGTTTAGTGCAGTGATGTTGTTGAGTCAGCTAGCTACGGGTAAGGGTTTTTCTTTGGGTTGGATGAGGACGAGTTCAGTTTTGTTGGGGTTGAGTTTGAGGTGGTTGCTGGTTAGCCAAGATTGAACTGTATGTAGAGTACTAATTAGGTGCTGAGTGTCTCTGACTGATGAAATTTCCATGTAAAGTTGGGTGTCATCCGCATATAGATGATAGTCATTTCTAGCTTGTTTCAGGATCACTGCGATAGGTTCCATGTAGAAGTAGAATAGGGCAGGGGACAGGGTTGACCCTTGCAGGACACCTTGTGAGACTGGCACTGCATTTGAGATTTAATTGCTGAATTTGATTAGCTGTGTGCGTTTGTTTAGGAAAGAGGCAAACCACTGAAGGACAGTTTCATTGATGCCTGTTCTCTTCGACAGGATGTTTAGGAAAATGTCATGGTTAACAGTGTCGAAGGCGGCTGATAAATTCAGGAGGACTAGGAGGTAAGCCTGTCCTTCATCCAGAGATCTGTGAAGATCATCTATGATGTTCATTATGGCAGTCTCTGTACTGCAGCCTTTCCTGAAGCCCAACTGGAAGGTGTCATGTAAGTTGTATTTTTCAATGTGGGTGTTGAGTTGTGAAAGCACACATTTTTTGATGGTTTTTGCGAGGAGAGGGAGGTTATTTCTGGGTCTGTAGTTATTAAGGTATTTTGGGGCGGCATCTGTTTTTTTGATAAGAGGGGTTACTTGGCCGAGCTTGAGGGGAGCTGGCATGGAGCCGCTCAATAGGGAGAAGTTGATTATTTTGGTCCATATAGGAGAGAAGAGATGATATGACTGAGCTTCTTTACAAGTGCCGCAGGTAGAGGGTCTGAGATGTGCAATGTTGGCTTCATGTTCGCAAGAATTTTGCGGCATTCTTCTTCATGGACATGGTTGAATTCCAACCAGGTTGCATTATTTTTCAGTTGCAGGGAGTTGAGGTTAGAGAAATGTGTTGATGAGGAGGAGAGCTGTGCTGATGAGGAAGGGAGATGAGCTGCATTCGGAGGATGGGGTTTGGGAGGGCCCCTTCCACAGGGGGCAGCCTTGGTGTAAGGTGGTGGGTGGAAGGCTCAATAGAAAGTTTGATACTTTTTCAGAGAAAAATGTTGCGAATTCTTCACAGCTTTTGGTCGAGTTGTTAATTGCATGTTGAATGAAAGAGGATGTTTGCTGTTTTATGATGTTGAAAAGTTATTTGGGCCTGTTTTTGGAACGGTCCAGTTGTTCCTGGAAAAATGAGGATTTTTTTCTGAAAATATGTTTTTGTATTTTTGTCGTTCGGGCCCGAGGATTGAGAGATTAGTTTCAGATGGTTGCTGTCTCCAGGTTCTTTCGGCTAAACAGAGTTGACACCTCTCATTGTTTAGGTCGTTGTTAAACGAGGATCTGGAGTGGATACTTCTTGACCTCTTGAATTTCAAGTGTGTGACTGCTTTAACGAGTTCTGTCATTTTTGTGTTGTTCTCCGTGAAGTTATTGGTGGAGGAGAGGCAGAGCGGAGGTAGGATTTGGAAGTTGATGAGTGTTTTTAACTCTGTTTGGGGGATTTGGTGGATGTTCCTCACCCAGCGCTTGGGACGGCTGGGCTTGGGGCTGGCCTGTGGATGGAAGGTACTGAGCTGGGAAAGTATTAGATGGTGGTCGGTCCAGCCTGATGGAAGGATGGAGTGCAGGGAAAGTATGTTTGGAGATGATTGCGTCAAGGTTAGAGCCCTTGTTGTGGGTTTCTTCCTTGCAGTGCTGGGTAGATCTTTCATTTCCAAGAGTATGGTAAAGGTTAGCACTAAGGGATCCTTTGCATTGTTCAGGTGTAGGTTATTGTCTCCTAATATAATGTCAGTGCTACCATTTAGGTAGTTTAGCGAAATTAGGTCAGCTTGGTCTGGTTCAGTGGCAAAATATCCAAACTGAAAATATAGTTCTACAAAAATATCGTGACAGAAATATCGACGTCAAAAATATCTGCATCTTATCTTTATGATGTACGTGACAAAAATATAGGATTAAAAACATTGTTGTCACTAATATCATTGTCAAAAATATAGTTTTTTAAAAATATATATAAATATTAATCATACAGGGCCTCATTATGTCGGCCAGTCGGAAACCATCCATAATCCCTTCAGGATGTCGTTTCGGCCGTCAGGATTATGATGTCGGTTTCTGACAGCCTTTCCATGTCGGGCTCTCCGACATGGAAAGGCTGTCGGAAAGCAACTTTGGGGGGCCCTAGCAGGGGCCCTACTGCTGGTGGGGTGATGAGGTCCCCTTGCCTCCTGAGGGCCTCAGGAGTAAAGTAGACTTTATCCCCCAAGCAGCAGTGCGCCAGGAGGCGATTTGCAGAGTGGTGGAGAAAGAGGGCATGGCCTCTGACCACCTCTCAGCAATTATTATTATTATTATTATTAATTTAATTTATAAGGCGCAACAGCTACCCAAAAAGGGTTTCCTGGCGCCGACTAGGCCAAGGAACAGATACCTGCTTACTGATTATTGGTTAAAAAGCCAAGTTTTTAAAGATTTGCGAAATTGGACATACACCGTTTCTTTCCGCATTAATGTGGGGAGGGAGTTCCATAAGGAGGGGCCAAGATATGCAAACGATCGGCCGCCCGTCCGGGATAGTCTGACACTAGGCACAGAAAATTTCCCTTGGGTGGACGAGCGAAGACAACGCGAAGGCACATAGGGCTGAACTAAGGACTGCAGATACTGGGGGGCCACACCTGTTTTGATTCTAAACATGTAGCTCAGGGCTTTGAACTTAATTCGGTTCTCCACCCTGAGCCAGTGAAGGGCACGCAAGTGACCAGAAACAGAGACAGCTCTAGGACCCCGGCAAAGCAATCTTGCGGCAGAGTTCTGGACCATCTGTAGCCTATGAGTCACCTCCTTGTTTGTCCCCAGATAAAGAATATTACCGTGGTCCAATCTAGAGATGACAAGCGCCTGGACTACTGTTCTCTGGGTATACTCTGGCAGCATCCAAATAATCTTTTTTAGCAATCCAGCTGTGTGGGGCTTACTAGTGGTAACAGTAGGGCTAGTTGGCTCCCAGGGACCCTCAAGAGGCAAGGGAACTTCATCCCCCAACCAAGAGCATGCCAGGAGGCGCGTTTGCAGAGTAGTGGAGAAAGGGGGAGTGGCCTGCGGCCATCTCTCAGCAATCCCACTGTGTGGGGCTTACCGGAGGAAACAGGTAGGCTAGTTGGCCCTTAGGACACCCAGCAGTGAAGGGGACTTCATCCCCCAACTAAGAGCGCGCCAGGAGGCGCTTTTGCAGACTAGTGGAGAAAGGGGGTATGGCCTGCTATCAGAACTCAGCAATCCTGCTGTGTGGAAATTACTGGAGGCAACAGGAGGGGTACTCGGCCCACAAGGACGTCCTTGGGGCCAACTCCTCTTGTTACCTCCAGTAAGTCCCACATATTGGGATTGCTAAGAGGTCTTCAGAGGCCACAACCCCCTTTCTCCACCACTCTGCAAACACGCCACCTGGCACACTACTGGTTGGGAGATGAAGTCCACTTTACCTCTGAGGGACCTTGGGGGCCAAGAATCCCTCCTGGTACCTCCTGTAAGTCCTACGCAACGGAATCCCTGAGAGCTGGTTGGAGGCCCAGCTCCCTTTCTCCACCACTCTGCAAATGTGACTACTACTTAAAAAAATTCACAGAAAAAAACAAAGGTTACAGGGATGTTGTAGTTATAAATTAGCATTTAAAAAACCTTGCAAATTCACTGAAAAAACCACAGGTTTCAGGGACGTTATAGTTAGGCTGACATTTCACTCGTACAAAACCAGAGAAATTCAGCCGTTATAGTTGGCTGAGCTAACTATAACTTGCCCCCTCTCAATGCACTGCTGATGACGTAACATATTACATCACTCATGACATGGTCAGTGACATCACTGATGACATCTAAAATGACATCACTGATATACTCTAAAAGAGATACGAGAGCTTGAGGATGAAATCAGGGATGCGAATCTGCCAGAGGTTGCAGAAAAGAATTATAACATTTTGAAAGATATTTTACACAATCACCAGATGCACATTAAAGAAAAGAAAATGTGCAAGCTAAGGAAGGATGACAATGACTACAGGAATGGAAGAGTATTCACATATGCACGCAGATTTGACAATGTAAAGACGAATACTCAAGAGGGTCATTGAGACCTTGTAACTAACAGACCAGGCCCTACCACCTCCTCTAGCGAATCGAATCTTTCAAGCATCACTAGCCAGACAAGTGGAGAATCACTTAATTATGTAGTGGCACAAGCCACCACTTCCACTAATAGCTCTTCTTTTGTATTGGATTTGAAGAGGTGTCCCAGAGGAACCAGACAGAATTACAAGAGGTAGGACACCTCCATAAGAAAAACAGAAGGGCGAAAGCCAGACACAGAAGAAAAACAAAAAGAGAAAGAAGGAGTAACCACGAGATCAGCCACACACAAATAGAGGAACTAGCACACGCACCAGATGTGTGTAGCACTAATGTACTACGTGATCATATTTCAGTTGTCAATCTCTCTGACTATAACTTAAGTATCCACCAAATAAAAGGCTTAAGCAAAAGTTTGGGCTTTTGTACTATGTCTTTACCCACTTTCGCTGACCTACATATCAATCTGTTTAAATTTGTTCACAAGTTAAAACTGTACACATTTTTCCTGAACAAGGTAACTCAACAAGTCCTGACATCCTCAGCAGCTACTGACTGCAACATGTCTATTAGGGACATACGGGATATACCGACCTTATTGTCTTTAGAGCGCACACAAAGCATGACTCCTTTCTTTGTACAGATTCTGGAGGATCTTGATATCAGCCCCAATTTAGATGTCAACAGTGGTTTAAATACCAGGTCTAGGTTCACACCGTGCCTGCCACCTGATAATGTCATAGATACTTTCTACAAGGAAATAGCCACAAGCTAGAGGACATCTACACCTCAGGTTATAAACATATTCAACACAACATTAATATCGCTTTCCATGGAATCAAATATAATCATCGAGGAAGCTGACAAAGGCGGCAATGTAGTTATTATGAACAAGAATGACTACAGTAGAGAGATTGACCGCCAGTTATCAGACATTACTGCCGAAATTTGGGTATAATCGCATTAAGGACATAAACACAATCATTGCCCAGAGGTTGAAACAGTGGAGAGAGCAGTGCCTTATTTCAGATATTGAATATCACTACCCAGCACCTAGAGAACCATGCATATACATCCTCCCCAAGATACACAAGCAGGGGGGCTTCCCACTTGGTAGGCCTATCATATCGGGCATGGGGTCACCAACAGAAAAACTTTCAGAGTATATAGATCTATACCTGCAACCTTTTGTCTGTAACCTGCTGTCCTATATCAAGGACACCAAAGACCTTTGGTGTCCAAAGAGCAAAATATCAGATTTTGACTGGACTGAAGGTAACATGCTGGTCACCTTGGAAGTCTGTTCGCTATGTACAAGTATTCCCAAGTCTGGTGGGTATTTCTGCCATAAAACACTTTTTGGACACCAAAGATGCCACTTTGCTCAAGCATACTGAGATGTTAATAGATCTCATTACAGTTGTCCTGGACAGCAATTCATGCACAATGGAGAGTGGTTTTGCCAGACACTGCGGGTTGCAATAGGGGCTACATTTTCTCTCTCCTTTGTGAACCGCCATATGAATTTTTTGGGGAAGGTACAAGATGGCGTGCTTATGTTCTGGTCTGGTGGTAAGGATGCACTCATTCTTTTTATACAGCACCTTAACAACAACACATATAACATCAAATTCACCCACCAACACAGCACTTTCAGCATAGACTACTTGGATGTCACCCTGCACATAGAAGGACAGCATGTTTGTTCTAAGCTCTACGGGAAGTCTACTGCATGCAATGCGATATTACATGCAACTAGCTTGCATTTCCCATCACAAATCAGAGCAATCCCTTACGGGGAGATGACAAGAATTAGAGTACTTGTAGCCAAGACTCTAATTTCCTGATAGAGCTTCAGAAAATGGAAAACAGATTCAGAACTAGAGGCTACCCCAAGAATGTATTGAATGAGACCAGGAACAAGGTTAGGAACTCCAAAAGGGTAGACCTGCTCACTAACACTGGTAGTAGGAGAAATAGAACACATAAGAGACGCTCTCTTATCACACCTTATAGTGTTCTTAGTTCTGAGCTATATAAGATCATGCAGAGACATTGAGATGTCCTACTTGTAGACAACACCTTGAAAGGGGCCATTACTACAAAGCCCAGCCTCACATAAAGCAGAGGAAGTACAATAAGGGAGACACTGTCACAGCTACATGAAACCTACCACCTCAAATACGTGGCTGCCCACACCACCCAAGGGCTTCCACAAAGTGGACAGTGCAACATTTGCCGATACGCAAAGGACAAAATTACCACCTTTCAATATAACGCTAACAGAAAGCACAAGATAACAGAATTCATGAATTGCAATACTAGATGCGTGATCTATTGCATCATTTGTGAATACAGACGCATTTACATTGAAAGTAAAATGAGACCTCTGGAAGACCGAATTCAGGAACACTTCCGGGCAATTAGGAATAATAGTAGCAACTACCCTTTTGCAGCACACTACAATACTGTTCATGGGCGAAGTGAAATCTTCAAAATTGGCTCCCATGGCTGGCATGGACACAATAGAAGCTATGCCCAGGGGTGTGCAGACAGAATATCGAGTAAAAATATCGAGTTGCACAAATATCGAGTAATAAATATCGTGGTTCATAAATATCGACTTAAGGTAAGTAATATCGAGTTTAAAAATATCGGTGTTTAATATTGTTTGCAAAAATATAGTTGTTAAAAATATCGTTTTTTTAATTAATGTTATGTGTTTTAGCATATATTTTATACATGTGTGATGCATTTTTTTGTATAAGAATTGTTTGTATTTTTAATATGTGGTACATTTTTAGTAGCTATTAATTTTTTTTAATTTGAATTTTGCGTTTTTAGTTCAGTAGCGGGTAGTGTGTTTATAGGGGAATAGGGTGGGAAATAATTTAAATATATTAAATGAATTGATTATTTTTATTTATTAATATTTGTTTAATTGAGATTGAATAGTTTTAAATGTGTAAAGTCATTTATTATTAATTTAAAAAATGATTGTTAATTCATTTTAATTAAATTAATTGGTAATTAGTTATGGTAATTGTGTAATAATTTTAGGTCTGTGTTGTGGTGTTTATAGGTGTAAAGAGTATGAAGTAATGTATTTTTAATTGATGAATTAATAATGGTTGTTAATTAATTTTGAATAATTAATTGGCAATTAATTATGGTATTTGTGTAATTAATTTTAGGTGTGTGTTTTGTTTTTTATAGGGGTAAAGGGTGTTAAGTAGTTTATTTATTTTTTATTATACATTTTTTATCAATTGATATTAATTAAATTAATTAACATTTTATCTTGGTAATTGTGTAATTAGTTTTAGGTGTGTGTTGTGGTGTGTATAGGAGTAAAGGGTGGGAAGTTATTTGTGTTTAATTAATTAATATATAATTGTTAATTAATGAAAATTATTTGATATTTATTTTGGGTAATTGTTTATTTTTTTGTGCGTTGTTTTTAATTTTAAAGGGGTAAAGGGTGGGTATTAAATAAATTTTTATTACTTTAGTATTAGTTGTTAATAGTAATAGTTTTTAATTTAAAAATACGTTTTGAATGTGTTTTATTATTTTATAGTGTGTGTTGTGGACATTATAGTGTTAAAGTGTGTGCAGTCAATTAATGTTTATTACTTTTTTTAATTAATAATATTTTTTTTATTGATTATTAATTAAGTTAAATATGGAAGTAAATTTAATTTAAAATGTTGAAGTGGTTTGTTTTTGGTGTGGTGTTATAGGGTAGGAAATAAAATAAATACATTTACGTATTAATTAATTATTTTGTTTGTCACTATTTTCTAATTTTTTTTTATTATTATTTTATTTTACATAATATTTGTAGGTTTTTGTTATGTAGTTAATATTATAATATGCTCCCTTTTTATATATTTAATATATTAGATTTTTCATTCTTTTAAATATTGTTTATTTATTTTTATGATATACTTTTTTTTTTTTATAACTGTTTGAGTGGGAATAGTAATTTTTGTATCTCCGCTATCCAACACTATCCCTAATGTTGCACACACTGGAGTGGGAAAAGTAATTTTTACCTCTCTGCTATCCAGCACTTTCCCTACTATTGCACTCACTGGAGTTGGAATAGTATTTTTACCCCTCCGCTATCAAGCACTTTCCCTACTGTTGCACTCACTGGAGTGAGAATAGTTAATTTTACCCCTCCGTTATCCAACACTTTCCCTACTGTTGCACTCACTGGAGTTTGAATAGTAATTTTTACCCCTCCACTATCCAACACTTTCCCTACTGTTGCACTCATTGGAGTGGAAATAGTAACTTTAACCCCTTTGCTATCCAACATTTTTCCAACTGTTGCACTCACTGGAGTGGGAATAAAAAAGGTTACCCCTCTGCTATCCAACACTTATCCTACTGTTGCATTCAGTGGAGTGGGAATAGTAATTTTTACCCCTCCGCTATCCAACACTTTCCCTACTGTTGCACTCTTTGGAGTGGGAATAGTAATTTTTCCCCTTCTGCTATCCAACACTTTCCCTACTATTGCACTTTTTGGAGTGGGGATAGTCATTGTTACCCCTCCGCTATCTAACACTTTCCCTACTGTTGCTCTCACTGGAGTGGGAATAGTAATTTTTACCCCTCTGCTATCCAACACTTTCCCTACTGTTGCAATCTTTGGTGTGGGAATAGTAATTTTTGCCCCTCCGCTATCTAACACTTTCCCTACTGTTGCTCTCACTGGAGTGGGAATGGTTATTTTTACCCCTTTGCTATCCAACACTTTCCCTACTGTTGCACTGATTGTATTGTGAAATTTAAGTTTAAATATTTTTTAATAGTTTGTTTTAATTTTTTATATTTTAAATCATTAATACATATTTTTTTTTATATTATTTTAAACTTAACATAAATTATAAATAATAGTTTATTAATTGTTTTAAAGTAAATATATATGTATAAATTATTATGTTTGTGTGTTTTTTAAATTAAGTTTATTTGTTATATTTTATTAAAATGTATATTAAATTTATTGTATTTTGTGAAAATTATATTTAATATTTAATATATTATATATTTTTTGTTTTATATTTATATAAAAGTCGATATTTTATACATCTATATTTTTTACATTGATATTTTTTCGTTGATATTTTTGTACTTACCTGTTTAAGTATAGGAGTCGATATTTTTGTTGTCTATATTTTTTACACTATATTTTTAACATCGATATTTTTTACATCAATGTTGTGTCAGTGAACCATGCCCAGGGGTTGTGACAGAACACTGGCACTCAGGCAACTACAGAGCAGGTGGATAATCCAACTCAGAGCAGTGGACAAGGGCCTTAATGTCAACAGGGATCTCCATGGTGTTTTGAGAGAGCTATTGCTTTTGGCAATATCTATATATGGGCATACTCTTCTGTGTATAGAATGTAACATGTACGGACATGAGGTCACACAAGAGAAGTCTTCAACTGTTCAATTGCAGATTTTTCTGTCCTATGTTGATAATATGAGTTATTGCTATAAGCATTGGGGGTATACTCTCCACATGTTCTTATGACTCCTCTTTTTAAATACAGAAATGTGACTTCTGACCTCTTTTTAATTGATGTTTGTCTTACTCCATGTTGATATTATGAAAGACTGTTATTATCACTGTAGAAAATGTTCTATTTGTTCCTATGATACTGTTCACTACACAGGTGTGGAACTTCTGAACTTTTTCCTAACAGCTTCTTAACCTCCCTTTCCAAGTTCATAGGTATTTGTCCCCTCTTCCCTAGATTCTCGGATGCTACACTATTACTTCTTGGAAATGCACTACTAACCTACATATATGCAGAGGATACACTCTAAATTTTATCCGGACACCTTCGCGCAATTCTGTTTTCATATTTTTATATCCATGTACTAGGTGAGAATTAATAGGTAGTTTTACTAACATCCCCTGGAATCCTTTCATTTACCTTCACAACAGTTTTTGGAAACTGATCTTTGTTTCAAGATGGCAGCTGCTGTTTTAGTTGTAGGAGGTATGCTAGTCCTACCATTATCTTCAAGCTCAAGGCATTGTACACTCACAGGTAAGTGCTTCACGCGCTAAGGGGCTAGAGATATATAGTTTTTCCATAGTAAGAGCACTTTCTCTGAGGATTTACTTAGAATCCTTTTCTCTCCGTAGGCTTCAGCCGCGGCTGCTGCAGGTAAGAGCGGTGGGACGGTGGGGGCAGGTGAGGGGGGGTATTTCGAGAGACGACCAAGAGGGAAAATTGAATAAATAATTAATTTTCCCTCTTGGGCGTCTCTCGAAATCCCCCCTCACCTGTCCCCACTGCCCCACCTCTCTTACCTGTAGCGGCTGCGGCTGGTAGGCTTACCAAGGCGATATTATTCTTATACGAAGGGGAAGGTGCACCAAGAAACAAAGTGAATGTCCTCCAAACTTTGTCCGAAAAGTATCCTTTTATTATTCTTGATAGTAAAAAAATAGGTGTCAGCCAACGCGTTTCATTCCACTGAGGGAACTTCATCAGGGCTCATGTAACAATACGAGGTACAATATATCCGTGCTCAAAGACCTGTGTCTGGTGATCGGATTGTCTAGTGGGGAGCCCCAGAAATCTTGCCCGCTTCTAAGACAGGTGGTTCCTGTACTGCAGGGACCCCAACACTCATAAGTGTCTAGTTGGTGGTGAGGGGACTCACCAGTTGCTGGACCCTGCATGGCCCATTTTATCGATTGTGCCGCATCTTTCTCGTGCGACTCATTGACTGCATGCTCATTGCGTGCGGTGTTCAATTTACAGGGTGCGACCTTCGGGGTGGTGGTGTACCTGTAGTAGTGCCTCATTCTACCTCATGTGGCTCCGCTGAACTTGCGCTTGTGTGTGTGATTGGACTGGTCTGGTGCAACTTGTATTATCGTGCACCATACATAGTGCCTCATTTCCAGGGAGGTACGGAATTGCATCTCTTCACTGTGTGTGACCGGAATTGCCTCGTGCAACCCATCTCAATGTGCACCGGTCATGGTTCCACCTTTTCAGGGAGATGTGGAATTTGCGGCTCATTGTGCTTGAAATCTGGAGTGCCTGGTGTGAGTCATACCAATGCGCACGAGGTGCTGTGCGCAGATTGCCTGGGCACGACCCGGATCATCATGTACTGATTGTGGTGCCTCATCCTATTGAGAGTCTGTCCTGTGTTACTCCCCATTCATCGGTTGTTTCCTTGTTGACCCTCATCACAGCGGACCAAGTGCCCTCTCCACTCCTGGCCACTTCCAAAGACATCTTGTGCCAGGTAGTAAAGAGAGAGATTGACTGGGTTGAAGGAATGCTTCTGAGACAGTTCGGAAGCGGGTCAAGAGACTGCATGACTCCTTTTTATTTTGAAACCCATGGGTGAAAGTGGCTGCTAAACTCTCCCTTGTTTATGTCTACCTCCTAAATAAAACTACGACAAATTCCCACCTGCTTCCCGAGGACCCAGACTAATTTTTGACTTCGGCTGTGTGTGGACCTGTGTCCAGGGTTGGTTATCTTCCATCCGGGGTATAGGAAAATCGGGGTGAACCAGAGGGTGGAGGGAGGATTGGGCCACAGATTCTGCAGAGGGTGAACCAATGACCTGCTGGCAGTGCTTAATTTATGCTGGTGGTTTCTGGCGCTCTGCACCGGCACTAAATTGTCAGCACCGGCTCTAGTGACAGTTTACCACATGGTGGCACTGGCTTTTTAATTTTGAGATGAGCACAACAACCGTGTTTATTAAGTCAATATACAATGAAAAGGAATAATACCAGCCTCATGCATTAATATAGCTTTGTGTGGCCTGAAATAGCCTGAATTGTCTCAATTTTAGGAGTGCGATGGTTGGGTGTTATGTTGGTACTGCCATTGGCAGCGCTGGTATGTTATAGGTGGTGCAGGCTTCAGTGTCTTTTCAAGCAGGGCCCTGGCACTTAATTTTTTACACATTAAGCACTGCCTGTTGGGTACCAGTGGAACCGCATTAGGGTGCTGAGTGCCTATGGGTGTATAAGATCGAGCCGTATGAACTATCTGGAACCTGTCACCCCGCGTAGCTGTGCGGAGTGAGTGTGTATGAGTGGGCGTGATCATGTGCAGCCCACCTGTGATTCACGACACTGGCCAGTGGTGTCGCTTTATACGTTGATTGTTTGCCAAAAGGGATATACTTTTGACATTGGGTTTTCCCGTGTGGCTCTGGCCCACGATGCTGCTAAAAAGTGTTCTATTTTCGTGTTATTTTCGTGTATGTACATAATTTTGATATCGTGCACCACATAAGGGTTCTCTCGCTCAATTGGGGGGGGGGTAGATTAGGAATTGTCCACAGTGTGCATACTACTGATATCATAACAATACGAGTGGGCCTAGTACTGCTAGTAATATTTCCGAATGTGTTTTATGCCCAAACGTATAGGATGTTCATTGTATAATAATTGAATATGTATTGAATATAAACGGGTTTACATACATCCTGTGTGAAGTCTCTTTTGTGATGCTCAATGTATTTTTTTGCATGGGACTGATGTCCCTTTGCTTTACACATTGCCTCTTTATTAGGCCTGAATGCTCTGAGCCAAACTAACCCAAGGGTAAGCACAGGTTATACAGCGAGTGCAATCACCTGCTCTTGATGGGAGCGGTAGTTCTGCCAGGCTGAGGGCATCCCTTCAGCCAACCAGACACTGCTGATTCCAACAATCCCCTAATACCTGTATAACCTACTTTATTAAGACTCTTCTCTTCATTACGTTTTTGGTATCCTCTCTAGCTTCATGGTGGTCACTTCTATCGCTCTGGAATACTCTTCAACAAAGGGCACAAGCTTCCATTTCTTTATGTTATTTTCATTACCACAGAACATTCCAATATAACAAGTTCCAGTACACAGTCTGTGGGACCTATCTTAAGAGGTTGTGCATGTCTGGATGTTTTGTTAATACCCTTTCACTTTACTTGATGTGTAATCTATCCTCTCTTAGCATATCCTTGGATGATTTCCAGCACAAACAATGGACCTTTTCACAATTTTTCAGTGAGGGTAATATAACAGAAAAACTTTTTTCCACATCATCATGACCCAGATTAATGAAATACTATGCATGTATCCTTTTGCAGCCTTCAAAAGTCTCTGTGACGAAACACGTGGTGACTTCTGTTTCTGTATTGGTTGTCATGTCTTATTCGCAAGAACTGTGAATAAGATTGGGAAGAATAAATACGACCAACATATTTTTGGACTTTTGAGTACTTTATTACTGGCCACACATTATAACTACTGGACTTCTTCATGTGCTTCAGTACTTCTTCCTCATTAGTTTGCCGATCTGGAACCTTCTCACCGTTGGCTATTTCACCCTAGGAGGCAGGGTGTACGGACTATGAGAGCACCAATCTATAACAATTATCGCAGTTTTATGCAATGTTTCCCTAATTGTTGAACGGCTCGGGATATGCGAACATTGGGGCATACTCATCACTTTCCTTTGTATTGCATAATATATTTATAAAAGTATCGCTGGCATAAATATGTTGGAAAAGTGCCAAGAATTTCTAAATGTTATCACACATGCGATGGTCTGGTAGGTGCTTTGTTCTGCCACAAAGCAAGGGAGGATTGTAGATCTCATCAAGAAAATCTAGATGCAGTGGCGGATGGCATTTCACCGCGGCGGTAAGGTGAGCCACGAGGGGGGGAGGGAATGATTTTTTTTTTTTAAAACACTTACCTGTTGCCGCCGCCTTTCGCTCCTCTTCACCTACTTCCAGGGCAGGAAGCAGGAAGCACCCGGCTCCCTATAGCCAATCACAATGCTGCAATGCGATTGAATGTGATTGGTCTGAGTGCTGTGATTTGAAGCTCAGCCAGGGAATGGGAGGCTGGGCATGTTCTGCACCCAGGCTGTAATGCAGCCTGGTGCACAACATGCAAAGTGTGCATGACAGTTTGGTCGGCCGGAGGCAGCCGGTCAAAGCGTCTTGCGCACTTGAAGTTGGCAAACCACTCTTGCCCTGCTCTGAGAGCAGAGCAGCCCCACCCCTGCCCAGCTGTGCAAGGACAGAAAATAAATAATAATAACAATGAGTTATTATCATTTTAATTTTTCCTTGTTGGCCTGCTCAGTAGGCCAACGCTCCTCTGCCTTAGCGGAGGGGCCGCCACTGTCTAGACGTAGGTTTGTATTCCAATTAAAAAAGTACCTCGCACTTCCTGCACATGGCAATCCATGTTTGTGACATACTGATACCGCCACAGTTTACCTTTGTGACTCTTATCCATATGCATATTGTGTGTGTGGGAAGTTTGCTGCTCTAAAAGTGTTGCGATACCAGCGATATCTAGTGGTTTATTTCAGCTTGTTGTGGGTCAATGTGCAAAGATGCAGGGGCAGATTTACAATAACCTAACGCAGCACAGCGCAGCAAGTCATTTTGCTGCGCCGTGCTGCGTTAGTTTGGAAAGCACAGCGATGCAACATACTTACAACAATATGTCGCATCTCAGTGCTTCCCCCTGCGCTGGCGCACAAACAGCTGCCATGGGCCGGCGCAGGCTCCCTTGCACCATGGTGCAAGGATGCCTGCGTCGTGGGGAGATTGTTTTTGTTCAGGAAGGGTTCCCTTCCTGAACAAAAACAATATGAAATGCCGTTTTTCAACTTCTATGTGTGCTGCATTAGCACACATAGAAGTTGAAAAACAGCATTCTTTCAATGATTGTTTTTGTTCAGGAAGGGAACCCTTCCTGAACAAAAACAATCATTAGAGGTGATTTCCTATTTCCTCTTTCAATGTGTGCTGCAGAATGCAGCACACATTGAAACAGGAAACAAAACGAGGAGAAATGAAAACATTTCTCCTCCTTACACCTCGCTACGCGTATCATTGACACGCATTTCCAGATTTACGATTCCTCGTAAATCTGGAAATATGTCTCGTTCCATGGGTGTTGCGTGGGAGCACCCTCAGCAACACCCATGGAACGCCCCTTCCACGCAAAGTGCTGCTTGTGAAGGGGCCATTTTTACAAGGAGAGGAAAAGCCAGGCAGGGTGGCTTTTCCTCTCCTTGTAAATATGGAGAAGTGGAATGCACCTCCAGTACCTCACATAAAGTGACGTACTGGTGGGGCAGGGGGCTTGTCAATTTGCCACGTAGAGTCTAATCAAATTCATGTGGATGGCTCGTTCTTCCATGAGTGGGTATAGAATACAGAGCATCATACACACTGAAGCAGATTCATTGTTTATACACTTATTTGAGGTTACCGAGAAATTTCTGTAGGTTGTTAATTAATGTTATCATTGTCATGGCTTCTACTAAGCATGATAGAGAGCGGAGAATTGGAAATTATGTCATATTATGACAGTTCATGTACAATACATGTCTAATTGTGCAGGTTCAGTTGTTCTGTGCAGCGTGTTAGAAATGTTTCTCCTCTTTTTTGTACCCACTGTCATCATTAACCCGTTCCGACTCTTGACTCGTATTCTTATGTAGACATAAAGCAGACTGAGAATTGCAATTAGTTTTTCAACAAAAAATAGAAGTGTCTTCCGTTTTACAGTTGTGTGGCACAGAAGGCAAGTTGCGCCACCCGGTGGTTTGAAATACATTTACAGTAACCATAGAATATGTATTACTTCAAATATATTTTGTATAGAACATTAGGAAGAGTGGTCCTTTTAAAGTGGCACAGGGCCTCCTCCCTGAATTACTTGCATACAACTTGGAACAATGCCACATGGAGCATTCTCAATTTGGGGTGCAAGGGAGGGCTTGCTTCAATTAATTCTATCTTGTGAATGACATAAAAACGATGCTGACCTTTTGAGGTCACTCCACCCTTGCTTCCCAACTTGGGGATGCTCCAAGTGACAAAGCCCTACTTTGGGAACAAGCAATTTCAAATAATCATTAGCAAGGCACTTTATTCTATTGTAAATGAATTTATATAGAGCTTCATACCGCATTGCATAGTGTTGAAGCACATTATCAGACGGATACCATACTATACTGTGGAGAGCATGTTGTACTTGCGGTGAGCCTCTGTGTGATGCTTTTTGGTCAGGATGGGACTAGGAAACGAAAAGCAGCCCTGGCAAAAATGCCCAAATCAGCCCCACTCCTTTCCTCTCCTCACTTTTTCTTTCCAGCCATCCATGAGCTACGGCCGGTGCAGGTAAGAGCGATGGGGTGGGGGTGGGGCAGGGCAGGTGGGACGTCAACAGATGACAGAATAGGGAAATTAAAATAAAAAAATAAATAAAACCACTTACCTTGCTCTTGCCACATCGCCGATTCGGCAATGCAGCGAGCGCAAGGTAAGAGGTTTTATTTACTATTTTATTTTATTTTCCCTATTCCGTCGTCTGTCGACTTCCCTACTCGCACTCCCCCACCGCCTCACCACTATTACCTGCACCGGCAGCGCCTGCCATCTATTCTCTCTTTATCATTCTCTCTTCTTTTTCTTCTCCTTCTTGATTCCTTTTTCCCCTCCTCCCTCCCTTTTGCTCTCTCTATTTCTCTTGAAGCCTACCCCTGTGACTGATGCCATTAACCTCGAGGAGCTTGGGAAAGTGACAGAGGCACCAGCAGCAGCCCTGGACTTTCCAAACAGGCTTCCATTGGCTCCAGCCCACCAGGAAAATGCCAGCTCGGCCTCTGATTTTGGTGTTGTGCATGAGTGATCAGAATGATGCTCCTTTTGCGTTTTGTGTAGCAGCACTTAGTGATGTGATGAAGGAAGAATAAGTGAAAATAGGACTTGCTTAGTTGATAATTAGCTAGCAGCTCTAGTTTACTGTGCAGAACCTCTATAGAGTTTATGGGGTGTGCACCCTGAATATCGACACCATAATGTAGATGAGACACAATACCGATGACAAAATATTGAAAAAAATATTGACAGGTAAATAAGTTTAGATTTTTTACACCTAGCTACACATATACGTACGTACGGGTTACATATGTCTTAAAGGTGCACAGATGTGGAGATAGGAATAGTATATCTATACTTCCCTATATGCACTTGCCTTTGGATATTTTTTCTTGCCTTGATATTTTATAATTAATATTCTTGTACCATGATATTCTGGGGATAGATATTCAAGTGGTACAACTAGCTCATGGTGACTACAGATGACTCATGCAGCTTCTGTGTTTTATAAAACAATTAGGCCCCCCACACTCTGAATCTTGTGGGTCTATGAAAGAGAATGATAGAAGAGAACTGCCTTGATGATGTACATTACAGTCATTCTCTGCACAGGTCATGCATTAGGTCTTCCAGTTTTGAACATGGTGAGGTGTGGACTATCTTAAAGTACTCCTGGATGTCAGCCATATGTCACAGATCTCTTCATGCATTTGGTGCCTGTCCTCTTTAGTGCTTGGTGATTTGGATTCTGTGGATTAGTGATGGTTTTCTGAAAGTATAAGTGTGTCCTATGCCAGGGCCCGTCTGTTAAGGTGGTAGCCAGATGTTCCTATGACTTACTGGCACTCTTGGGCATAATGTTCTGGTCAGAAATGTTATTTGGTTTTGATGTCAGTGACCCAATCGTTCTGGATCTTCATCTCGGTAAGAGCCATAATTTCCCGAGATAGTTTAAGCACTGCTGGGAGGCAAATTAAGCTGTGCAGCTATACAAATGCTGGTAGTAATACCGTTGTATGCGTGTTGTGTGAGAAAAGTTTTTTTGTTTTTTTTCGGTTAGTTTCATATTTTTTATCATAGAGTAGGAGCGAAACGGACTAAACGGCTGGCACTCCCATTTCTAAATTTGATTGATTGACGGGTGTAATGAGGACTCCTACTAGGGATGCCCTTTCCTTCTTATGGATGCTCTCAGCTGTCCTGTATCACTCTGGCAAGTTAGCCAATGAGCTTTTACAAGGAAGCTGTCACTGTTCAGGCGGCAACCAATTATTGGGAAAGCTTGAGTGTAATCATTGCCATACTGGTCAACTTGTGTCCGATTGTTAGTCAAACAACTGGTAGTTAGTTCAGTCCTACTATTAAAAAATATAACACGGCCTCCCCTTTATGCCTTAGAGGCTGGCATTTAAGAGCTGTGGGGATCTTAGTTAGCAGAGGTTATGCGGATCGAGAAAGAATTACTGTAAATAACTCGCTTGTTTTGAACTCATAGAAGAGCCCCAGAAATAGGTGAGATAAGCTAAACTTGAAGCTGAGAATGAGGCCAACGTCAGTCATTTGGTCCAAAGGCCTATAGATGCACTATGTTCTGAAAGGGCATTGCTCTGGAAAAGCGCCAAAAGTACTAGCAAGAAGTTGTAAAATGAATACAATCAATATAAAAAAGTCTATGCTATTAATTGGGCGGCCATTGGAGTGGCTTTAAACAGTTTTGAAACTTGTGTCTCCCCAAACACTAAACTGCTTGACCAGGATCAAGGGGTGAACATTCCTAACAAGGTCTGGAAATAGAGCCCTATCGAAATTATACAATATTCACGGAAAGGTAAAATATGAATCCTGATATACGAAAGGATCCTATTTCTTATTGCCTGTTGCTAGAGATGAATCCAGTTGGCAAGACATATGCGACAACATGACATCAACCTCAGGATTCTCAGGAATCCTGAGAATGGGGCATATTCTCAAGGAGCTATCTCCGAGTTATCGGCACTTTATCGCAGCCAAAGACGCGATAAATGTATCGCCCCATTCACAAGCTGGTGCTAACAGCCGATACCACCAGTTAACGTGCGAAAGCATCCGCCAAAAACATCGCCACAGATGACCCCGGCAACTATCGCTAATGAGATGCAGAGTAGGCGTTCCCGAGCAAAAATCTGCGACAACACCACAGCTCAACATTCTCAACGACCAGCCACATCGGCGATAAGACCACAAAACAGGCGATAAGGCGCGTTAGCAGCAGGAAATTAACACCTGCTCTGACCTGGTGTAAAGTCGGACGACAACCTGCACCATCAAAGGGAGCCCAGCCCAGAGCCACACATGAAGAACAACAGATGCCATGGAGCCACTCACCATGCATCCCGGAGCCCCAAGAGGGCAACAACACCTACCGCCACCACCCCCAGGACCGGCACCCCCCCCTGGACCAACACAGAGGCAGCGCAGACGAGGCCAGCGGATCGTCAGGAAATGCACCAGCCTCGCAGACCTAACACCAGACAATGTCAATGCCCACTACAGGCACAAAAGGACAACCATCCTCCGCATCCTGAACATCATTGCCCACAGGCTGACGATATCAACACAGCAGACAACCAACATCCCTCCGCAGACAAAGCTGCTGGCTGTGCTGCACCTGTTGGCCTCTGGTACCTCCCAACCAACAACCGCCAGAGCCGGAGGAGTCTCACAGCCAGCCCCATCCAAGTTCCTCACACCTGTCCTGGATGCCATCATCAGCTAGGTACCCCAGTACCTATACGTCCCCCACAATGCGCAGGAACAGCTGGAGACCAAGCAAGGACTATACGCCATAGCTGGATTCCTGCATGTGTTGGGGGAAATCGACTGAACACATGTCAGACTTGTGCCCCCTGCCGACACCGCACACAATTACCCCAACAGAAAGCACACGCATTCCATCAACGTGTAGGCAATAGTGGACCACAGGGGACTCTTCACCAATGTCGTAGCCAACTACCCAGGCAGTGTGCATGATCCCTTCATCTTCCGACAGTCCAACATCAACCAGCGCTTCCAGGATGGCACCTATGGAAATGCACTGCTCGTTGGCAAGTACCAAATGAACACACCACACACCTCAACTCCACAATCATGCAACTCACAACTCTGGCACTGCACACGTCACAAAATCCCATACAACATGCCAAACAACATGCCCACCCACCAGACACGACAGCACAACTTACTGTGGCAACCTTGGTTAGCCATGTACATGAGCCATCAACGGCATGGCACCTCAGCCACACAATATCGGAATGTGGGGAGAGGTGGGAACCAGGCATGTGCGAAGGAGGCAAGTGACCCATGAATGAGAATGTGCACAATGCCAAGTGTGGCGGAGATGTGCTGGACAGACTGCAGTATGCAGACCACAGACATATCCATGTCTACATGCACTGCTGGTGTTTGGAGTGTAGTGGACAGTGGACACAACCATGTCACCCCAGCCAGTGGGGAAGATCGCAGAAATGTAGCTTGTGACGTCCCCCCCTGTAAGCGTGTGCGGAGTGGGCTGGCCCGGTGTACGCCAGGCCAGCGTAGGGGTGTGAATAAAAAGCACGTAGCTCTGGGCGTGGTTCTCTTCCGGAATGCCCAACGTGTCTTCCAGGGCGGCGCCTCCCACCCCGCCATTAGGCCGATGCCGTGAGCGGTGTGGCCTTCGACCCTGTGCACCTGCTGCACCCCGGGCCGCTGGTCCCCGAACCCGTCATGCCCGCCCCTGCGCAGCCAGGCCTCACTGCTCACCTGCCGACACCGGCGTGTGTCAAAGAGGGCCCACCACATGCCGGCGCAAGCTCCAAGCCCGAAGCCCGCGACCTTGGCAGCCTCCTCAGACCATCACGGCCTCCGTGACACAGGCCCGCTTTACTCCTTTTTCGTTGACATACTCCACCGCTGCCTCGGGCCTACACTGCGGTCAAGTAGGTCACATATTTGGAACTGAGTCTTGATTATGCAATGGCAGAGTACACACTTTATGGCTGCGTTTATATCACTGTACTCCCTTCGATGTGGTGCCACCAACTCTGTGCATAGCATTCGAACTACACTTGTCTGTGGTCCCTTGCTGACTACTGCCTTTGGCCTACACTGCGGTCGAGTAGGTCACACATTGGGAATTCAGTCATGAATCATTTATGGCAGACTTGATATCATTGTACTGGCCTCATTGCAGACTGCATCCCCTTTCAGCTCCGGTGCCACTAAGTCTGTTCCCCGACATCCATGGACACTTTCTGGTTGAACTTTGGTAGCGACTGAGTCTATGGACTGGGGGTTGTCTTCATCATCATGTCGGTGATACTGACTTTGTGGCAAAAACGAGGCTGTAGCATTCCACTCCTCCATTTGCCGCTTCCGTCCGGCTTCTGCCTTCTGCATCATGCCCTGGAGGACACTTTCCACTGTCCCCCGCAAACCTCCGCTACATTCACCTTTGACATCGACGAGGACCCGCTCACCTCGCGTGGCCCTATCTCACTGCACCGCAAGTCACCGTCCCGTGGCGGTGTGCCTGTGCCGGCCGCAGTGCATCCGGGGCCACTAACTCTGTGCAGCTCAAGTCATGGCCTCTGTTTGATAGCATATTGGATGGCCTCTGGGTCGATGGACTGGGGGTCATCAAGGCCATGTGTCTGTGGCCCTGCACTGCCCGCTGCCTCCGGCCTCAACTGTGGCCCACATGGGCTCACACATCAAATCGAGTCCTGGCCTGCCCGGACGTCGCATCACCGCAGGATGCACACGCCACCACTGCCAGGACCAACTCCAAACAACAGGTGCCAGAGTCGTAAGTGTCTTACTGCCAGACTATCAGAGTTGCTCACACCAGTCGTGGGTGCCATCATCAGCTTGATACCCTGCTCAGCTCTTCAGGTGCCACTAACTCAGTGCACCACAAATCATGGAACATTCAGCTTGCATGTTGGGTGAACACTGTACTTTCTCGGGCTACCACCATGATGCTTCACAGTTGTTACAGTTATGCTGGTGTTTTCTGTTTCCGCTTTAATTGTGATCACTGTTCAAGTTGTTGCCAGCACCAACGACTCCATGAGGGCTGGCTTACACTCACCCCACACACATCCAGCACATGCGTCACTGTACATGTGACCATGCCAATAAAGGTGTTGAGCGCACGTGCCCATAGCCAGTTCAGCGAACTATCTGAGTGTGTCCGTGTGCTCATGATGTATGCATTAGGGCCCCGGGCCCTACAACATTACATTGTGCCGTATACAGAGGACGCAGCCATGTCACCGCAGGCAGTGGGTGAGACATTGCACATGTAGCTTTGTCGTCCCCCACTCAATACATAAGAGGAGTGAACTGGGCCGGCGTACGCCAGTCCAGCGTGGGGGTGTGGATGATTATCCCGTGGCTCTGGGTGTGGTTCAGTACTGGAAATGTGCAAAGGCATGTGTCTCTGTCGCAGTGTGGGTCTCCGTTGGGGAATGTAGGTGGTCCCTGATGGGACTTAGACACCCACGTATGTGATCTAGTTCGGCTTCCATGAGGTAGTACCCCACCCGCACATGTTCGGCCACCCCCTTCTGGCAGTCTGACACCTGGCCTTGGAATGCGATGTGTGCTTCGGTGGGCTGCTGGGAGCCAGCCAGGGTGGTGGGTGCGTCCAGCTGTGTTGTCTGTGCAGGGGGTGGGGTATCCTCGATGCAGCGGTGCTGCCCTGCTCCTGGAGGTTGATTGCCTAAGATGTCCATGGACTGTTGTGGGGCGTCGGTGTCAGAAGTGTGGAGGTCCTCTTCAGCATCACTGTAGAGTTGTCTGGTCTGCTCTGCTGGAGGTGTTGTTTGTCCCTCTGCAATGTGAAGGGGAGATGCTTGTTGACATTGTGTTGGCATGTATGTTGCCGCATTGTTCAAGTTTACATACAGACTGCATGACAATGTACATTCTGACTGTTTGGGAGGGGCGGACTATTTGATGCGGGACAGTGGACATTTGGACTACATGATGTAGGTGAGGTTGTACACGTACATTTGCATCTCACAGTTTCCTGCTATGTCAGATGTGATTGGCCATTTTCTACGCACAGGCGGACCCAGTTGTGTCCTCTGTTCTGCAGTGTAAGTGTTGGACTGTGTACCACATTGTCGTCCATGTGGATGTGCTGTTCTTGCTATGTGTGTGTGCTGCATTGTGTGGGAGTCGCACCTGCAGCTGTGATTTTGCTGCCCCTTATCCCTTGGAGGCAGTGTGCCTTTGGCTTTTGTGCTTTTAAGGTGCTGTGATGTCGGCGACTTGGGTCATTTGTGCTCTTGGACGGTTTTTGTGCTCTTGGTGGATTGTTTGTCTGCAGATGTGTTGTTGACGTCAGTGGTTGTTTGTGCACGTGGATGTGTCAGAGTGTGACCTGCTCCTTTCCGGTTGTGGGCCACACTCAGCCACCTCAGTCTCGTGGCGTGCACAATGTCATGGTGATTGTACTCCAGCCATGCTGCTCGTCATGTAGTGTCACTTGCATTGTCAGTGTGGGTCTCACATACGCATCTTTGCTGTGTTTCGCACGGGTGCATATGTGTGTTGTGTAATTGGTGATGTGTGGGGTGGGACCCCTTTGGGCACATGGTGGACGGAGGCCTACTTGATGTTTGTATGTGTGCTGCAGTGTGCCACGGGGATCAGGGACATGACCCAGGGTCATTGTGGGTGTGCGGTGTGCTACACGTCGTTGTGCATGTGTGCCATTGTGCCCGTCCCCCCCATCCCCACAGTCCCTGTTCGTTACTCACCCTGTTGATGTTGTGTCAGGTCATGTCGAGCAGTGTCCGGACTCCCGACTCCTTGCACCGTCTCCACAATGATGACTGTGGCCGCCATTTGCTCCAGCTCCTCCTGTGGCACAGGACTCCCACCTCCATTCGCCGTTGCTGCTTTCCTGTTGGCAGCGGATTTCTGCTTGGATTGGCTTTACACATCGTGCCAGCGCATCTTGGCCTCCTCGACACTCCGGCTGCATTCACGATGGAAAGCCATTTTTCCGTCTGTGTTGCCAATGACAAGGTGGAGGTGACGGACAGTTGTTGTTAGTGCTCTGTCACCTCCGTGACGACGATCCGGTTGTCATGCGGACTGTACCCCGTCTTCCTCTTCCTCTTCTCCTTGGCCTTCCCCGACCCCGAGGTTCCTTGCTGGTGGTCTGTGGGGCTTGTGGGGTTCGCGTTGACCTGGGCACTCGTTCCGGGTGCCTCCATGCTGCTACGAAGTTTATTTTGTTTATGGTGTGTTTTTCTTGTTCAGCTTTTATAGTGCATTTTCACGCATGATGCGTGGGAATTGCAGGCCTGTCGCTGGTTATCGCTGATTTTTGTATCGCGGTTGGCCTCATCGCCACTTTATTCGCGTTTCGCATTTTTGCAGCGTCGCGTTGATTTTAATGCGGTCATTTGATGCGTTATCGTGGGGCTATCGCATGGTGCCGCCAGGTTGGGAATACTACGTTAACACGTGTTGTTTTCCCGCGATAGACTGCGATGTGCAAAGTTGCGTTAAGCTAAACTTGCGGTGGTTATCACACGCTCTTGAGAATATGCCCCTATAATTTCTCGTCATGTCCTTCTATTTGCTCTATTTGCTAGCACAGCAGTTGAAGAAACCACCACCGCATTATACCGTATTTGTGTCAATTTCACCACAATTTTTGGAAGAGTTAACCACAAACGCCTGTGAAGGAAATTGACTATGTAGGAAATCTTATCATGTTTGCTGTCTCTAGTGCAAGCGCCACGGATAGGTGCATGGTTAGGTGTGCGCATATATTGGCTGGATTCTGCGACAGATACTGCTCTGCTTTCAGGCGGCGTTGAGCAAAGATATGGCCCTGCCTCTTTGATATTTAATCCCTGCATATCAGACTTGCCCTATTTTTCTGCTGGTGTATCAAGTCAAGTCAAGTCAAAGATAGCTTTATTCAATAGCAGGTATCTTAAAAGCATTAACATTCATACAATCAACAATAAAAATACGAGTTATCAAATAAGCGACAGTTAAAAATATGCAAATCCATAAACACAATGGATTCTCATTTCCAAAGGATAGTAAGGACAAGCCATTGCAGATAAAAACTTGATACAACAATGAAATTAATTCAGTTCCAACTTGCGTGCCTGATATTATATAAAGTGACAGTGCAATATAAATAAGCAGACCAATTGAGCTCGGGATGAAAATAATATAAAAACATGATAATTCATTGGGATGTCCCACGTAAGAATTTAAACCTTACTATCCAAACACGGCCAAGGTACTTGGACACGCCACAGGCAAAGAGGGTCCTTGCATCAGACTTCAAAGCAACGCTATGTTCATGGGTGCCCAATTGGCTGCAGATGGGTTTAAGCCATCTTGTTCTAGCCCTCTTAAAGGACCGGGGCAAGCAAACATAAGGTGAGCCACACTCTCAGTCGGCGCCTTACAGCAGGGGCAGTCCGCTGTCGTCTGGTATGGGGCACTCCACTTTACAGTTAGCTCTCGTACCGGGAGTGAACCTACCCTAAACTGTATGTAAAGTGCCCTATCTCGTGGCGTCTGGATAAAATCTAAATATGGTTCTAAAAGTATGCGCTGCTTGTGGAGATAAAATTCTTCTGTGAGCCTTCCCAATCTCGAATTGCTAAGCTCTTGGGCATCAACCCATGCCCAGTATCGCCTTTTGAGTTCAGCCTTACTAGATGGGGTTTGAGTATCCCACGCATCCTTGAAACCAAGCGCAAGAATTGTTGTCTTGACATTAAGCAACCAACTAATTCTTTGATTGCCATCTAAGACCATCAATTCTGTGAGCGCGGAGGCATAGCTGGCAAGCTCAGGAGTCCATCGCAGGCGGGCCCAAAATAGCAAGGGCCGCAGCCTGGCTATGTCTCTAAAAGAACGCCTGCCCATGTCGCTCATCAGGGGTTTCAGTGGTACATTGCAGGGGAGCGTCACTAGATCTCTTAAGAATTTATGTTCAGATCTACTGATTCCATCTACATTGTCGAAGCCCCATAGTTCAGCACCATAGAGGGCTGAACTAACTGCTTTAGCTGCGTAGATCGTAAGAGCAGGAGCCACAGGTCTGCTCTGCGAGGAGCGATGTTCCCTAGCTAGTGCTCCTGCCGCACGTTTGTGGCTCAAAAGCATTTTGTCGATGTGGTATCTGCAATGCATTTTCTCAGCGAGCCGAATGCCTAGATAATCAAACGTTGTGACTCGTTCTAAGTGGGTTCCATCTAAAGTAAAATTACCTCTATATGGCCTGTAGGGGTTAAACACCATGCGCTTGGTTTTGGAAGTGTTGACAATCAGCCCCCTAGACTCACAAAAAAGATGAAATCTGTCTAGGAGTTTTTGGAGCCCAACCGGAGACTTAGATATAAGAAGTGTGTCATCTGCGAAGAGCAGGGTACGAACCCTGTCTCCTGCCAGGGCAGGGGCATCAGATGGAAATTCTTGGAGGAAGCTAACCACCCCGTTCATATATAGGGAGAACAGGGTGGGCGCCATGACACAACCCTGGCGTACTCCTCTGTTTACAGGGATCCTATCTGTCTTCTGTTCTTGGGACCCCCACCTGACTTGGGCATAATTGCCCTCGTGAAGACGAATCAACAGATTCAGAACCATTGGTGGGATCCCCATATCATCTAGTAGATGCCACAACCGCTCACGGGGGACCAGGTCAAAGGCAGTCTTTAGGTCAATGAAGGCCAAATAAAGACTGCCCTTGCCAATTACAACAACCTTCCAGTAGATCAAAAGCAACCTAAATGCTTGATCCACCGTCCCTGTACAGGCCCTGAATCCCGCTTGATACTGAGAGAGAATGTTCTCATCATCCACCCAATGATGAATTCTCTGCAGCAAGACCCTGCCAACTACTTTCTGCATAGCATCAATCAAACTGATTGGGCGGTAGTTGGCAGGGTCATCCCTTGGGCCTTTTTTAAAAATGGGTACCACCTCTGCACCTTTCCATGAGTCAGGTACTGCACTACCTTTTGCAATGGAATTAAGTAAAAGCATAATATAATCGGCCCATTTGGGGGGATCGGCAAGAAAAGATCTCCCGGGAGGCCATCTGGTCCCGAGGCTTTTGCTGGAACTATTTTCTTTATGGCCGCCTCTACTTCTTCTGAGGTGAAAGGGTCAGTAGCATTCAAAATGGGACAGGCACTCAAATGGTAATTTGCTCCGCCTTGGGAAGTTGGATTAGTCCCAGAGTAAAGTTTCCCGAAATGGTTATACCAATCCTGACTCGTAATATGATTAGGAATTGTATCAGGGTCTTTATTACCTGACCGCCTAACCATGTTCCAAAAAAGGTTGGGATCCCTGGCTACACTTGCATCCTTTAGGTTCTGCCAATGAGTCTCATCCCAGTCAAGCTTTGCATGGTTAACAGCAGTTTTGTAATCCTTTCTAGCTTCTCTTATTAAGGAACAATTTCTGCTTTTTATTGCTAAGATCAATGCCTTTTTCTTCTGTCTACAATGCCCATTAAACCAAGTCTTACGATTTTTACGACATGTACCTGATTTACCAGCATGGTTCGCTACAATAAAAAAAGACCCCATCTGGGCTATCATTCTTTCATATAATTCTGGGATCTTTGACAAACCATCTGTTTCGCTAAGGGCCTCCCGCATTTTGAGGGTATTTTCACTTAGGGTATGCCTAATGTCAACCATTTGGGATTTTTGTGCGGCAACTCTAGGCCATTTAAGGTACCTTCTACAATTCGAAGGGACCAATTCTTTTGTCATCCTGAGCGAGCCTACACCCTGGTTTAAGGGAAGAGAAAAAGCCCAGGGGGTTTCCATAACCAGACTTAATATATTATGATCACTATCAGTAGAAGGAATCACTTCCATATCTAATATGGTTCTCCAAAATCTAACGTCAACTAATATGTAGTCAATTCGAGAGGGACAAGTCACTCTGTTATATGTGTTAGCCCCTGCAATGTCAGAGGGAGTTCTACCATTTACAGCCCTTAATCCAATTTCTAAAGTGAGTGCACTAATCTGAATTGCTACTTGGAACCATTTCTTAATGGGAGGTATATTTAGCAATGGGACACCCCACTTAGTATCATCTTCCTCTACCCCCAGCAAATCTTCAGAGCTTAATGGCTCGAAAGTGCAATTAAAATCCCCAGCGATCATAACGTATGAATCTGATGGGCAGCTGGATAACTCCTGTTCCAGTGACAGGACAATATTTGATGCTTTACCCCCCGGTGTCCCCCTTATATAAACATTAAACAACTCAAGGGTTTCCCCTCCTCTTATTCCCTTGATCGAGAGCCACATAATATCTGGGCTCGCACATTGGTGTTCAGTGATTTTGCAGCCCATATCAATCTTGGCCCAAACAATAAGACCTCCAGAGGGCCGCCCCCTCCCCATAGGAACAGCAGAAGTAAAAAAACAAGAATAACCAGACTTATATAGTGGAACTAGGCTCCAAGTATCTTGGAATATACAGATGTGATGTTCCTCAATCAACTCATTCCAATCAGGTAACAACATTTTACTATGGAGACCTGCCACATTCCAAGAAAGGATTTTAAGCTGGGAAGTTGAAATTCCATTACATGGTGGGATTTGTTGGGCCAAGGGGAGTAGGACAGAGGGTGGAACAAAAGTGTTGGCAAATGTTGCAGCCCCCTGATCCCTCGAGCTGCAACCAGGATGGCCACTGTGACTGTTAAGTATTAAGGAGTTTGGAAATTGTTCAGGAATGGTACATGGTTGGGTAATGCTAGGGGCGTTTTGGATGTTAGTGATTGGGGTAGGTTCTGATTCCTGCCAAGGCTGGGAATCATGACATAGTCAATCAACCGCCTCGAGTAAGGACCCTCTTAATGTGGGCAATGGTATCACATTATCATAAGCCCTGGCTGCAGCAATTGTTGGGAAGCGCCTAATCTGGATGGATGAAGAATCCGGGGGGCAGGTCCTGTACTCTAATGCCAGAAGATTTTCCGCCAGATCAGAGCTGGTCAGGGTGAGTTCGATGCAGTCCATAGGTTTATTATTGGACGTGCATCTCCGTGCCCTGATTATATCTTCCCTAATCAACGAATGCATCCCCTCACGTGACGTAACCAATGTATGGATTTATTTTTCAAGGATTCATCATTCTCATATCTATCCCTAGAGACAATTTTAGGGACATTAACCAAAAAAAACGTCTGTGTTTGTATAAGAGAGCAGGTAGATTGCTTATTCTGTTGAGCATGAGCTTTAGTACCCAGGGATGAAACTGTTAAAGCATTAATAGGCCTTCCATAGTTTGCAGTAACTTGAGAATAGAGTTGCTTTTGCTGAGTACTACAGGGATGAACTTCGAGGGGACCCGTCTGCTTAAGAGTCGGAGCCATAGTGGCTCGTCGAGAGGGAACTACCGGAGCATGCGACGGGCCACTACTTGTAAAATCTCCTATTTTTGGTGCCTGTTGTAAATTAGGTAGTGGGGAGGCTGCTGGCACGTGCAATGAGTTGTTAAGAGCTAGCATTTTGACAGTGCCTACAAGCTCCTCAATCATCACCTTCAATGACCCAACCTCCTCTTTAAGAGAAATAACAATCTGGAGAAGAGTCTGGGGTGGAGAGAAACAAGTGGGACCTATTTCAATTAGGCTCTTCTCAAGGATTGGAGTGGGCTGCGGGGGTTGCCCTTTCTCATAGGAGTCGGGCTCCCCGGCCAATACTGCAAATCGATTTGTGCAAATAATTAAAGGCTCGAGGTGACTTATGGCATCATGAGCGTGAAGAATGGGCAATTGGAGGGGAGTGTCGATCAACGAGTGTGACTCGGGGCCAAGATGCGTGGTCTCATGACCGCTCACTGCACCCTTGCACAAAGATTTTTGGAACATTGGGGGGACGATAGTTGGGCGCAAGGGGATAGGATCCTTATCATGAGAGGAGTTGACATAATCAGCGGATGCTGGTAGTTCAACTACTAGAAGCCCTTCACATTCCGTAATAAGATTATCAATTCTATTCATAACACAATTGTTGGTAACAGTTGCACTCTTTACTGCTTTCCTTGCCTTTTTCCCCTTGCCTGCCCCGCTAGCAGGGCCTATTGCCCCCCATGTGCCCTCCATAGTTTTCCTTTTGCCCATTACTACACCAAGAATAAATGCTCTAGGTTAACAAACAAATTCACAAATGGGATATTTATACCAACAAGGAGAAAAAGAAACATTTTAAAACATCAATGCCCCTGTACTATGTATGATCGACTTTAGAAATCCCAAGGGAAGTAGATAGCAAGAAGTTAAAAATGGATTATACGAACTTGACTCAACGGAGTGCCTAAAAAGAGTCTTCAAAAAGTCTTTATGAACATTGTGTCCCAGAGATAAGGTGTAAGGGGTCTGGCCCTGCCCTGCCTCTTCCTGTTGATGACGGGCCTGCCCTAGGCCCGCCCTTTGCCCGGGCTTTGCCCGGGAGCTGCCCGCGCCTGTCCTGCACTGCGGGTGGGCAGCAGCACTTTTAAGGGAGCTGCTGGCGCTGTGATGACGCTGCAGACTCGCGCCGGTCAGAGGCTGCTGGGGGATGTAGGCCGTTCCCCTCATGGCGGGATGGTGAGTTGACAAGCCGTTCCCCTCATGGCAGAGTGACGAGCTGGCAAGCCGTTCCCCTCACGGCAGGTGCTGTGCGCCAGTAGGTGCTGGTGTATCATTCCTCCAAGGTTGTGGCGTGACTATAACTCTGAGCTTTTGTTATGTTATGTTATGTTATAATACACTTATAACGCGCACAGATACTCAAGAGTGTCCCGGCGCGGGAAGTGACCGTAGCAGTGTGAAGCAGGGATTTAAATGGGCAGATTAAAAAGAAGGGTTTTTAGTTGTTTTTTGAAGAGCCTAGGATCCTGAGTGTTCCGCAATTCCACAGGAAGGGAGTTCCATGCTAGCGCTGCTTTAACGGAGAGGGAGTGACCCCCCAGACGCATCCTGCGAAAGCGGGGGACCACCGCCCGTCGATGGGTGGCTGAGCGCAGAGATCGACTGGGAGCATAAAAGGCAAAACGCTTCCTGAGGTACATCGGCCCTAGTCCATACAGGGCTCTGTGAGCCAGAGTGAGAGTTTTGAATTGCAGATCACGCAGATGCTGTCTAACGCTAGACCTTCTTGAGATGTTCAACAGAAGTCTGGCGGCTGCATTCTGTATTATTTGCAGTTTTTTTATCAGGTAACCTGGTATGCCAATGTACAAGGCATTGGCATAGTCAATACGAGACAAAATAAGGGCACGGGCGACCATTTCTTTCGCTGACCTAGGCAACAGGCGAAAAAACTTTCTAAGTGATTTGAGAGTACCAAAACATACCCCCGCAAGTTTCTTAATTTGTGCGGAGAACCTGAGGTCCTCACCAAACCAGACCCCCAAGTTCTTCACTGGATTGCCCACTGAGTTGGGCCGAGGGTAGTCTGAAGGCCACAGGGTCTCTCTGAAAGAGGGAGGGAAAGATCCATACAGGAGGACCTCCGACTTGTCCTCGTTGCACTTCAGTTGTGCACGTGCGAGCCATTTGAAGACAGTCGAGAGGCATTTCTGGGCAACTTCCGAGGACAGGTCATCATCCTTCCAGGTAAAGAGGAGCTGGGTATCATCAGCATACGCTATGATCTTGGCTCCCAGCTCCTCCGCAAGATAGATCAGGGGTGTTATATAGATGTTAAAAAGTAAAGGGCTCAAAGTAGAGCCCTGTGGTACTTCTGTGGACATTTTCCTGGGGGCCGACGAAAAGGGTGGCATCCAGACCTGCTGGGTGCGATCATCTAAAAAGGATTTAAGCCAGTCCCAAGCAAGACCTGTAACGCCAATGTTCGAAAGTCGAGCAAGTAATTGTCTATGTGGCACCGTATCGAAGGCGGCAGAGAGGTCCAACAAAATCAGGGCCGCTCTGCCACCTGCATCCAGGCACTCCCTTATTGCCTCTGACATTTCGACAAGCGCAGTCTCGGTACTATATGTAGCCCTAAATCCGGATTGGGCAGGGTGGAGAACGCCAGATGACTCGACATAGGCGTCTAGCTGTCTGAAGACAGCTTTTTCACACACCTTTGCCAACGCCGGTAAGAGAGAGATAGGGCGGTAGCTTGCAAGTTTGGTGGGATCTAGAATGGGCTTTTTCAGAAGTGGCAGCAGTTTAGCCTGTTTCCAATTCAATGGGACAGTGGCAGTCTGTAAAGATAGATTAATAATAGTATTTACTTCAAGGTTGACCACCTCCGCAACCCCTGCTAGTACCCTCGCCAGACACGGATCTGTGGGAGAGCCCGACTTAAGTGATTTAAGAATAGCCAGTGAATCTGACATATCAATGGGAGAAAATTTTGTGTGCAAATGGATTGATGATGATGGTGTTCCACACAGGTTATGCACTACAGGGGGACCTGACGAGGTAACCCATATCTGTGGTAAGAACAGCATGCAAACCAATCCTCGCAGAATCAAAACCACTTTCTTCTTTTAAAAAAAACGTGATTGTGCCAAAAGGACACTCTATTGAATTTGTAAAATCATGTGAGTAACTGCATTTCTAATCAACACACATCTGAATTATAGACGTAGAGAGGAAAAGAGTACATTTTTCAAGTACATATCAACAATCAAAAGAAAATACAACAGGAGAGGAAAAACTGTGACACAAAACATAGTTACATAATGAAGAAGGAACCTATAATTCGTAACTGTGCCATTATCAAGTAAATACAGATGTATATTTCCTCCCAACTATTCAAAAAGGGAGGGAGGGGGGTTGGGAGACGGGAAAAACCATAAAGAGGGAAACTGTGGAGATTCTTATAAAAGTATGAGTTATTTGAACAAAATATCGAGTTGTAAATATCGGGTGACAGAAATATCAGAAAAAATATTATGATACAAAAATATCGTGCTGCTGGAATATCGTTGTCAAGAATATAAGTTTTTCAGATAAGAAGTATAGTTGCTAAGAATATTGTTGTTGTTAATATCGTTTTAAATGATATTGTTGAAAAAATATCATTTTTCAATTATTTTAATGAGTTTTAGGGCATATATTAATTGTATGTGTTTGTAATTTTAAGTGATTTAGAATTGTTAGTTTAATTGCTAATAGTAACTTATAGTGTCTTACCAGGTTGTTGGGTTTGTAGAGGGATGGGGGAGTTAATTAAATAATAGTTATTTTTAATTAATAATTGTTAAGGAAGAATGTGATTGAAATTTATTATGTATATTATGTAATAGTGATTTATTTAACTTATATTTTAGGTGCAGGTTGCTATATTTGGAGGGGTATCGGGTGTGAAGTTAATTAGGTAATTAATTACCAATTAATTTAAAATTAATTATTAATCATTTAATTGATTATTAATTATGTAAATTGTGTAATAATCATATATTTTAGTTATATTTTAGATGTGGGCCGCTGGGTTTCTAGGGGTATAGGATGGGAAGTTCTATTAAGTAATAATTAACAATTAATTAATTAATAATTATTGAAGATTATTATTTAGTATGTACATTATGTTATGCTGACTTTTTATATAGCTATATTTTAGCTGCGAGTTGCTAGGTTTGTAGGGGTATAGGGTGGGAAGTTGATTAGGTAATAATTAAAACAATAATTATTATTGTAAAATTAAATATTTAATTGATTAATATTTATGTAAATGATATATTTTAGTTATATTTTATGTGTGGGTTGTTGCGGATGTAGGGAGGGATGTTAAGTAATAATTAATTAACAATTATTTAGTAATTGTTAATTAAATATGTAACTGATGATCAATTATGTAAGTTGTGTTATACTTATATATTTTAGTTATATTTTAGTTGTGGGTTGGTAGGTTTGTAGGGGTATTGGGTGGCAAGTTAATCAAGTAATAATTAAATAGCCTTAATATTTTAACTGAAAATTATTATATTTTTGAATTTGGTAAAGTGGTTAATTGGTTTATATATATTTTTATGCAAGTAATTAATTTTACTGCTATGTATTAAGATTTAAAGTGATTTTTGGAGAGTAACAGTTTTTAGACTGTAGATTAGAATAAAGAATTGTTTATAAATTCATTTTAATGAAATGTACAATTGTAAAGAGGTAGATTGCCTTTAATAATGGGTATTTGAACATGTTCAAAGATGGCGCCCACTGAGGTAGTGCAATAATCTTCGGATTACGAAATGAAAAAATCCTTGTCCTTCGCTTATGTCAGTGTACGTAATGACTATTTTAATGTGTAAAAAATGGCGCGCCTGCATCGTGAACAAGGTGGCATCCAGCCGCCGAAACGCGTAGATGTTGTCGTTGTAAATAAATCCGAGTGATTATTACCTCATGGAGTGCTGGATGATTTTTGCTGCAAGCTGTGATCCTATGTGAAAAAAAAAAAATATATATATATATATATATATATATATATTTATATTTAATATTAAGTAGTACTGTTTATAATAAGAGTTTTATTTTTTTTCAAAATTATTAGAGACATTCAAATATGTAATGTGTTTGAAGTGAAGTAGTTTACCTACTGTTGCTCAGACTGAAGTGGGAATAGTAAATGTAACCCCTTCGAAGTCCAACGCTTTCTCTACTGTTGTATGGACTGGAGTGGGAATAGTAACTCTTACCCCTCTGAAGACCAACACTTTCCCTACTGTTGCACAGACTGGAGTAGGAATAGTAAATCTTACCTCTCCGAATTCCTGCACTTTCCCTACTGTGGCACAGACTGGAGTGGGAATAGTAAATCCCCTCTGAAGTCCAACTCTTTCCCTACTGTTGCACAGATTGGAGTGGGAATAGTAAATTTAACCCCTCCGAAGTCCAACGCTTTCACTACTGTTGCACAGACTGTAGAGGGAATAGTACATTTAAGCCCTCTGAAGTCAAACGATTTCCCTACTGTTGCACAGACTGGAGTGGGAATAGTAAATCTTACCACTCTGAAGTCTATTGCTTGCCCTACTCTTGCACAGACTGGAGTGGGATTAGTAAATCCTACCCCTCCGAATTCCAACGCTTTCCCTGCAGTTGCACAGACTGGAATGGGAATAGTAAATCCAATTCCTTTGAATTCCAGCACTTTCCCTACTGTTGCACTGTTTGAGGTGGGACTCATATATTTAACCCCTCCAAAGTCCTACATTTTCTCTACTATTGCATAAACTGGAGTGTGAATAGTATATCTATTATTCCCTGATGCATTTCCTAATATTGGGTAAATATATTTATTATTAATATTTGTATATAATTTAAATTTCATAGTGTTTGTTTATATTTCTATTTGTTTTTACATTTTTATATCAAAATATGTGAATATGTCTGTTTTGTTATTTGGTAATTTATTTAATGTTTTGGAATTGAATTGTTAATATTTTTATGATATTTGTTGTTAATATATATATATAAAACATAAAAATACAGCCAGTCACACAGCCACTCCCACACCCATACAACTACTCACACACCTACGTATTCACCCATACAGCTACTCACACACCAACTTATTCACTTCTACAGCCTCTCACACACCCATACAGCCACTGAGGCATCCACTCACACACGGATACATACAGTCCCACAGCCACTCACATAATATATGTTAGAATTTGTATCACTTGTTAGTAGTACACAAACTATACTAATTTAACTTGTGTAGTACCTTAATGTATATGCTTAACACTCATTAACATTTAGAAAACACTCACAATCAATGGATGATGTCATCAATGATGTCATTTGAATTGTCATCAGTTATGTCACTGACCATGTCACGAGTGATGTAATATGTGAGGTCATAAGCAGTGAATTGCGGAGGCATAAGTTATAGTTAGCTTAGGAAACTATAACTGCTGAATTCCACTAGTTTTGTACAAGTGAAATCTGAACCTAACTATAACCTTTGGTTTTGTTTGTGAATTTCCAAGGTTTTTTAAAATTCTATTTCCTAACTATAGTGACCCTGTAACATTGGATTTTTTTCGGTGACTTTCTAATGTTTTCAATGTTTTTTCATAAATATAACGTCTCTGTAACCATTGCTTTTTTCAGTGAATTTCAAAGGTTTTATAAGTTTTATTTCCTAACTTTAATCTGTAACCTTTCACAGTGAGTCTGTGAGTGGCTGTATAGGTTGGTGCATGTGTGTTTGAGTGTCTGAGTGGATCTGTGAGAGGGTGTGTGCATGGCTGTTTGGGTCTGTGAGTGAGTGTGTGAATGGGTTTGTGGGTGTGTGAGTGACTGTATAGGTGAGTGAGTGGCTGTGTGACTGTGTCTGTATGGGAGAGTGGATGGGGTTGTCACTAGCTATATGGTAGATGAGTGGGTGTGTCAGTGACTGTATGGTTGAGTGAGGGGCTGTGTGAGTGACTGTGTGGCTCTGTGAGTATATGTGAGAGTGTCTGAGTGGGTCTGTGAGTAGGTGTGAGAGTGTCTGAGTGAATCTGTGAGTGGGTGCATTAGTGTCTGCCTGGATCTGTGATTGGATGCAGGAGTGTCTGATGAATCTGTGAGTGGGTGCATGAGTCTCTTAGAGCTGGTCCATTAAAGGGTGCGTGATTGTCTGAGTGGGTCTGTAAATGGATGCGAACATGTCTGTGTAGGTCTGTGAGTGGGTGCTTAAGTGCCTGAGTGGGTTTGTGAGTGAGTGCTTAAGTGTCTGAGTAGGTCTGTTAGTAGTTGTGTGAGTGTCTGAGTGGGTCTGTGAGTGGGTACATGAGTGTCTGAGTATTGTGAGTCAGTGTCTGAGAGGGGCTGTGAGTGGGTGTTTGAGTGTCTATGTGGGTCTGTGAGTGGACGTGTGAGTGTCTGAGTGGGTCTGTGAGTGGGTTCCTGAGTCAATGAGTGGGTGCATGAGTATCTGAGTGAATCTGTGAATGGGTGTCTAAGTAGGTCTGTCAGTTGGTATGAGAGTGTCTGTCTGGGTTTCTCAATGGGTACATGAGTGTCTGAGTGAGTTTTTGAATGTATATTTTTGTTTTGGTTTTTTTACGGCACAATTCGCTAAACTATCATGAAGTTACACAGGGGGCCACGCTGAGCATCACAACAGATACAGAAACTCTCCTGCGTTAAAAAAACAGTTCTGGGCATTTTCTTGTCCATCAGGGTCCCTCTCAGGCCCCTAAATTGCTCCTAGGGGTCAGGGTACCTCTACCATGCCCCCTTCTACTACATTTCATGTTTGATTTTGCTACCGGGGAACGTTCCCCAATGTCTAAAATGGCGGGCGCAACTTTCTACTCAGTTTGCAGCCAGTCAATCACGGCAGTGCTGTTGGCATGTGGATTCGCGAAGCGTCGCGAAGGATTCGCCCTTTAGATATACAAATTTGTTTTTCCTTTGTTATCTCAAAAGCTACTGAATGGATTTACAGCAAATCACAAAAAGGGCTCTTTCTGAACCAAGATCTAGCTTTCTGTCAAATTTGGTGTAATTCCGTACAGCAGTTCGGGCTGCAGTCGTGTCTAAAATCTCTATGGGAATTAATATTGGAAATGCAAATTTTTTGACCCCCCCCCCTCCCTTTTTCTTGGCCCCCACTTGATGGATCACCCAGAAATGTTCCATACACAACTAGACAGAGTACGGCACTGTGCTTTTTTATAGTAGTTAATTTAAAGAATGAAACAATAATATAATTAATGTAAAATATATATTTGTAATAATTGTGTTACATCATATATATGTGTATATATACATATATATAATCATACATACATAAATATATGTATGTGTGTTTATATAAGTATATATTTATATATAGTGGTAAATATTAGTGAAATTTATTTAAATAACATTATATGAATGGTATATATTAAAATATTCACGATTTAATCCTTTAAACTATATATATCTATCTATATATTATCTACTGGCGGTCGCCAGTAGATAGTTATAGTTAGGACCTATTTTCCATAGGAAATCCGCGACATTCTATTTGAAATAACTCTCTTGCCGGTTGACGAATCTTCGCGAAATTTTCAAACTTTATGGCCCGCTACGGTCCGCTCCTACCCTGAAAGTCTCGGGGTGATTCGTCAAGCGCGAGCCGAGAAAAAGGGGGTCCCAAAACGTGTTTTCCCCATTCATTTTCCCATAGGAAACTTTAGACACGGCTACAGCCCGAACTGCTGAACGGAATTACACCAAATTTGGCAAAGAGGTAGTTCTTGGTTCAGAAAGAACCCTTTTGTTAAATGGTGTAAATCCGTTCAGTAGTTCCTGAGAAAATCAAAAGTTAAGTCACATATATATCTATGGCCGAGTAGGGTCCGCGGACCCTCCCGACCACGAGCTGCATGCTAATTGGCTGTCAAGTGGCTGTCAACACTCCAAATCAGGTAGTGTTGGCAGCCATTTTGCACCTCGGTAGAACCGAGGGACAGAAACAAGTGCGCAAAGTGCAAAAAGGGGGCAGGGTAGAAACACCATGACCCCCTAGGTCTGCTCAGGGGGTCCCACAAGGACCACCTGGGCAGAAAAAGCATTTTTTTTTTAAATCGGCAGGATGCGCTCAGGGTGCGCGGATCCTGCTGATTAGAAAAAAACCAGAAGAAAAAAGTGCGCAAAACGCACAAAGGGGGCAGGGTAGAAACACCCTGACCCTCTAGGTCTGCTCAGGGGTCCCACAAGGACCCCTGGGCAGAAAAAGCATTTAAAAAAACAAATCGGCGGGATGCACTCAGGATGCGCGAATCCCGCCGAGAAAAAATCGAGCGCGGTCTCCGCGCTCGATGTAAATTTGCCCCCGGGTGGCCCAAGTCCCGGGGGCATGAGGGGGTGGGTTTATTGTTTATATGGGGGCCTCTAAGGCTCCCAAGCCCCGAGGACTGCCACCCCCGGGGCTTAATAAAAATGGTGCGGGAGGGCTCTCCTGCCCTCCCGCAGCCCCGGGGACCGCCACCGCCCGGGGCTTCTTTTAAAATTTTAAATAATGTGTGGGGGGGCTCCAGCCCCCCACATGCCCGGGGACCACCACCTCCCCGGGGCACATAGAAAATAAATGTGGGGGTCCGTTACGAACCCCCAGAGCCCCGGGGACCACCACCTCCCCGGGGCTGTGCAGTTCAAGGGAGGGGGCCGCGCGGCCCCCTCCTGGAGCCCTTGATGGCCCTGGGGACCGCCACCCCCAGGGCCGGCTCTTGCAGTGTCCCGGGGTGCCTACCCCCAGGACACTGTAGTTTGCTATGACAGGACGGGAGCCTCACGGCTCCCGTCCTGTCATAGCAAGCTTAGTTTGCATTTTGAAAGAGAGAGCAGGAAACCTGCTCTCTCTTTCAAAATGCAAACAACTGCTTTCCACATGGGGAGCAGCATGTTAGCTGCTCCCCATGTGGAAAAGCAATGCCGGCTTGCGCAGGAGGCGGGGAGCCGGCTGGGACTGTGGGGGGATTGGGGACCCCCACAGTCCCCAACCAGAGGCCAGGCCCCGGGGGATGGGGTCCCCGGGGCCATAAGTGGCCAGGGTGGGGGGCCACGCAGCACCCCTCCTCAAATAATTTTTTTTTTTTTTTAAAAAGAGCAAGGCCGGCCCCGGGGGATGGGGTCCCCGGGGCCTTAAATGGCCTGAGGAGGGGGGCCACGCAGCCCCCCTCCAAAATAATAAAAAAATAATCGAGGTCATGCCCCGGGGGATGGGGTCCCCGGGGCCAATACAGGCCCAGGGAAGGGGGCCACGCGGCCCCTTCCCGTTTATTTTTTAATTTAAAAAAAAAAATGCACAGGCCCCGGGGATGGGGTCCCCGGGGCCAAAAGTGGCCAAGGGAAGGGGGCCACGCAGCCCCCTCCCATTAAAAAAATTAGAAAAAAAAAAAACGACCGGCATCGTGCCGGAGGCCCCGCCCCTCCCTGCAGTACTCTGCAAACGCGCCCCCTGGCGCGTTTTAAGAAGGGAAGTAATTCCCCTTGAATACTGGGGGTCCCTGGGGGCCAACTAGCCCACCAGGAACCTCCAGTATGCGCCAGGGGCTGCGTTGCAGAGAGGTGTACAGAGGCCACGCCCCTTTTACACCTCTCTGCAACGCAGCTCTGTGGCGCTTTTAGAAGTACATGGTGGGCTAGTTGGACTCCAGGGACCCTCAGGATTCAAGGGAACTTAATCCCCCAACTTAAAACGCGCCACGGGCGCGTTTGCACAGTGGTGAAGGGAGGGGCGGGGCTTCAGGTGACATGTGTGCAAACAGGCCCCGTGGCGTGTTTTAAGATGGGTAATTAAATCCCCTTCAATCCTGAGGGTCCCTGAGGGCCAACTAGCCCAACAGGTACGTCCAGAAAGCGCCACAGAGCTGCGTTGCAAAGAGGTGTAAAAGGGTGTGGCCTCTGTACACGTCTCTGCAACGCAGCCCCTGGCGCATACTGGAGGTTCCTGGTGGGCTAGTTGGCCCCAGGGACCCTCATGATTCAAGGGGACTTAATCCCCAACTTAAAACGCGCCACGGGGCGCGTTTGCACAGATGTCACCTCAGGCCCCGCCCCTCCCTTCACCATTGTGCAAATATTCCTCTAAAATCAGCCGAACTACGAATTCCGATTTACTCACCTGTTATCAGGAGAGAATCCAGTGCTGCATCTTTTAGCCCAGCACTGATCCTGAAAAGTAATTTTAACCGTACTTACCAGTAACTTGAATTTCCTTCCATAGGATATCATTGCCTGCTTTTTGCTGAAAAAGTTTCTAAGTGTCGATTTTTGAAACATACAAATATTCCTCTAAAATCAACCGAACTACGAATTCCGATTTACTCACCTGTTATCAGGAGAGACCTCAGTGCTGCATCTTTCAGCCCAGTACTGATCCTGAAAAGTAATTTTAACCGTACTTACCAGTAACTTGAATTTCCTTCCATAGGATATCATTGACTGGTTTCACTTGGAAATTCTTCTAAGTGTGGAGTTTTGGAACTTTATAATATTCCTCTAAAATCAGCCGAAATACGAATTCCGATTTACTCACCTGTTATCAGGAGAGACCTCAGTGCTGCATCTTTCAGTCCAGTACTGATCCTGAAAAGTAATTTTAACCGTACTTACCAGTAACTTGAATTTCCTTCCATAGGATATCATTGCCTGCTTTTTGCTGAAAAAGTTTCTAAGTGTCGATTTTTGAAACATACAAATATTCCTCTAAAATCAGCCAAAATACGAATTCCGATTTACTCACCTGTTATCAGGAGAGACCTCAGTGCTGCATCTTTCAGCCCAGTACTGATCCTGAAAAGTAATTTTAACCGTACTTACCAGTAACTTATATTTCCTTCCATAGGAATCCGTTGTCTGGTTTTCAGCAGAAAAGTTTCAGTGTTGATTTTCACAAACTACAAATATTCCTTAAAAATCGCCTGTATGACTTAAACGCATTATTTCAACTGTTTACAGGAGATGCACCAGTGCTGGATCCAGGATCCACCACTGAGTAAGAAAAAGTAACGATAACACTACTTACCTGCTAAGTGAATTTCCTCCCATAGGATAACATTGGTGATTCTATGTGAAAAAGTTTCTGTGTCAACTTTTAAAATACAATAATATTCCTTAAAAATCACTACTGTAACCAAAACGCTTTTACTCAACTGTTTAGAGGAGATGTCCCAGGACTGAATCTAGGATCCAGTCCTGTGGTTAGAAAAGTAATCCATAAAGTAACTAATTGCATTTAGCTAGAAATTCACATTGAGCTCAATGTTGCATTGTGTTTGAAATTGTGTTGCCCATTGCAACAACTGTAACTACTGTACTTAAAAGTCTATTGCCTATTTGCAAAGTATTTAAACTAAAGTAATTCATTCTGAGAAAGTATATTTTGTAATGTAATGTATAATGTAATTACAATGTAATTTAAAAAATAAAATATCTAAAAATAAATAGTTAAAAAAATGTAGTAAATCAGTATAAAAAAAAATATATAACAATTAATACATTTAAAAATTGTCATTTACAAAACCTTTGAAATTCACTGAAAAAAACCATAGGTTTCAGACATGTTATAGTTAGGAATTAGCATTTAAAAAACCTTTGAAACTCACTGAAAAAACCATAGGTTTCAGGCTTGTTATAGTTAGGAATTAGCATTTTAAAAACCTTTGAAATTCACTGAAAAAACCATAGGTTTCAGGCCTGTTATAGTTAGGGTTTAGCATTTAAAAAACCTTTGAAATTCACTGAAAAAACCATAGGTTTTAGGGAAAGTTATAGTTAGTTGGACATTGCACTCGTACAAAACCCGTGAAATTCCCCGATATAGTTAGTTCAGCTAACTATAACTCGCGCCCCGCAATGCACTGCTGATGACGTCACATATTACATCACTCATGACATGGTCAGTGACATCACTGATGACATCACTGATGACATCTCAAATGACATCACTGATGACATCATCCATGTGAGAATTTAATGCATCTTCTCACACCCTAATATAACTTTTGATACACCCACTCTAAATTACAGACTGCCATTCTCAAAACCATACACACTCCAATACCAATACCAATAAGTACATACCCACTCACTGATTCTTAGGTCTACACACACACATCTACTCACTTACCCATACAGTCACTCATACTTACAGTCACTCAGTACAGGACTATCATATGCACTCATACACCTATATAAACACTCACACAACGCAACTCATCCATAGAGGTACTCACACACCTAGTCAGTCATGCAAATAATTAATCACACTCCAATATACTCACCTATACAGTTATACACACCAGCTCACTTACTCATAAAAATACTAGCACATTCTTACGCTCCTATGCAATCACTGATGCAAGCACACACTCATCCATATAGCCACTCTCACAATCACACACTCTCACTTATAGCCATTTATATACTCCAACACACATATATACTGCCTTTCACATATGTAGTTACTCACACATGTACCACTGAGATATACATTCAATCACAAACACACTCTTACACACACTTACCCACCCATACAGTCTATCACAGATGCACTCTTGAAACCATCCACCCAGTGAATCAGCCACTCACACATCTATGCACAGAGTCGCACACACCCCACCCACACAAACACTCAGGCACCCATACAGATACTCAGACAACTAATCAATAACTCATATAGACACTCATGTAGCTATTCACAAACCCATGCAGCCACTTACACAGCAATAGACAGACGGATACAGACATTCACCCAGTTTAGTCACTAACCCATGCATTCAGTAAGATACGTTTAATCACTCACTTATAGTTAGTCACGCACCTACTAAATCATCCATACAGACACTTATACACCCACTCATTCTTCAATACGCCTTTCCCTATATATATTAAACATATTTAAACTTTAAACAAACACACAGTCACTGGATGATGTCATCAGTGATGTCATTTGAGATGTCATCAGTGATGTCATCAGTGATGTCACTGACCATGTCATGAGTGATGTAATATGTGACGTCATCAGCAGTGCATTGCGGGGGCGCGAGTTATAGTTAGCTGAACTAACTATAACGGAGGAATTTCACGGGTTTTGTACGAGTGCAATGTCCAACTAACTATAACTTTCCCTAAAACCTATGGTTTTTTCAGTGAATATATATATATATATATATATATATATATATATATATATATATATATATATATATATATATAGTTTAAAGGATTAAATCGTGAATATATATATATAGTCACAATTCTGGCCCACCTCTTTCCTGATGGGACCTTCCAGGTATGGACCACCAAACGCAGAAACAATAAGTTTTGTCAATAAAGTGCTTTAATGGTTCGAATGGCACACAATCTAAATCAGGCTAATGCCTGCCATGACGTGTTTCGACCGCCAAAGCGCGGCCTTGATCACATGACACGCCGCTAACATCCAAATATTTAAATAGTGAACAACCCCTACCGGTGCTCAAAACTAACAAGCACTGCTAGTAGATATAGAAGACAGACTATACATCAATGTCATTAAGTACGAAATTAGATTTCATGACCAAACAGTTTTCATAATGTTCATATATACAATATTACAAACTGCTCAAAAAGTTCCAAAATTTAAAACATGTAAAGGAATTTGATACATCATCTCAATGAACAGTTGTTATTACTGATGCTATATCTAACCTAACAGCATGTTCATGTCTCACGAATATATCTAAGATAACTGTCATAATCAAATTGATGGCATAATAAAGTGCTAGTGCTTGTATATAAACTAATGTCGTGATACTTGCTGATAATTTGTGGCATCAATAAAAAACATGTTGACTAATCTGTAAACTTGGTATCAAAATTTTTATTGATATTACCAGAACCATAATGGAACAAATGAGCAGATATAAATACTGTATACTGTATCATCTGCAGTCATCATCTATAAAGTGCTAGTGCTTGAATATTTCAAAAAATCCCTAAAGTGCTGTGCAAAAGTGCTGAATTATTATCACCGTGCTGTTCCAATTTGATGAATGGTGAAGCTGCCCAGAAACTTTTTTCTAAACTTCATTAATAGTCATAAAATGCAAGTGCTAAAGCAAATATTTACCGGTCAAAGTTGAAAATAAACCTATGCCTTGCCTAAATACAGAGAACATGATAAGGTAATGATTAGACATTTATGACGCGTCTTCATACTCTCTACTTGCTATGTAAGAACATGGAAATCATTCATACAGATTAGAGTGCAAACAACAGTAAAGTACTCTAAAACCTTGAGAGCTCTGGTATTGCAAGGATATTGGTAAAATGTCAAAACCGATGATACCATCAACAATTATTAAAGAAAATTGTGCAGGTCCTCACTTGTATTTAAACCATTTGGCATTTTCGTATCTAGTGCCAGAATAAAATGTGACTCCATCTGTCGTAAACACTATTCTCTATTCCCACCACGTCTGGATGTAGGGACTGCCCCTATAACAAAGTACTTGAGCTCATTCAGGTTGTTGTGGTGTACTAACTTGAAGTGTCAGGCTACAGGATAATTTGGGTCAGAATTGACCACTGCCCTCAAGTGCTGTAAAATTCTGTTAAATACAGGAAGTTTAGTACTCCCAACGTACTTGAGCCCAAATGTACACTCTAAAATATACACAGCGTGGTCTGTACGGCACGTGTAATGGCCCTTAATTTGAACAGGTTTTGAACTGAATGCTGTTCGATATTCAGTTGTGTTGGCACCCAATTTACAAGCGCGACACGAACTGCACTTGAAAAAACCTGTTTTTGATAACCAAGTTTATGTCGGAATAAATTCCGGGCTGCTTTTCACTAATACGCCCCTCATCGAAGATGCTCTTCTAAACGTGATAGACGGTAGTGCTGGGAGAATTTGGTTTAGAGTGATATCGGTCAAAACAATTGGCCAGTGGGAATAGATGATACGTCTTATCTTTTTCTCTTGATTGCTAAATGTCGTGATTAATCTGATAGTCTGTGATTTGTCCTCAATTGGACTTGTGGGGGGGATATAAGCTGTAGCTCTACTGGCTTTCGGTACTAGGCATGTCTCTCTAGTGTGTGAATTTGCTTTAGTGAGTGCCTTAAGTAAATCAGAATGTTTGTACCCTCGGGCTATGAAATGATGTATTGCCTCCTGTTGACACTGTGCCAGGTCTATGTCTGAGCTATAGATACGGCGTATTCTTAAAAAATCCCCATAGGGAATACTGTGTATCAGGTGTCTTGGATGAGAGCTACTGGCATGGAGAATCGAATTCCCAGCTGTGCTTTTGCGGTGCAGTTTAGTATGAATCTCACCCCTGCTCAAATAAAGTTGTACATCCAAAAATTCAACACTTTGATCATTGATTTCAGCCGTGAATTTTAAGTTTAGCCCATTATCATTAATGGAAGATACAAAAGCTTGCGCTTCTTCCTTAGTGCCATTCCATATTATACAAATATCATCAATATACCGCCAGTAGTGTTTCATATGGGAATCCCAAATGTTTTTGTGTTGTACCTTGAGGACATGCTCCTCCCACCAGCCCACATGAAGACATGCGTAACTAGGGGAGAAGCATGCCCCCATCGCCACTCCCCTCAATTGCTGGTACAATTCCCTGTTGAAAAGGAAATAGTTATTGTAAGGCATAATTCAATCATTGTGAGGATCATTCGATTATGTTCATGTAAATGGATCGATCTGTGATCTAAATAATATTTAACAGCAGCCATCCCATCGGTATGATGAATGCTCGTGTAGAGCGATGTTATATCCATTACAATAAAGACATAGGGCCCGATTCTGATGCGGGTTGGAAAAGCTTCCTGACCGAGGGCCTGATTCTGATGCGGTTAGGAAGGCCTCCTAACGGCATTTGCTCCTTCCAAATCGGATCGGGAACGTGTCTTCCCGACCGAGGGCCCAATTCTGATGCGGTTAGGAACAAATGTTCCCATTGAAGTCAATGGGAGTTCAACCAAATCGTATCTGGAAGCATCCGGATGCATCCTACTCCGCCGGTCGGACTTTCCCGATCCGAGTGGGTCGGACACCATTTCCCAACCGATTCGGTCGGGAAGCTTTTCTAACCCGCATCAGAATCGGCCCCTTAGTCTTGATCCCATTGTATTTCATTTATCTTTCTTAAAAAGTCACCGGTGTCTTTCATAAAAGAGGGTAGCATGGTTACATACTCTTGCAGAAAGTAATCAACATATTTTGACATGGATTCCATAATTATTTTCCTAGCCGAAATGATTGGCCTTCCTGGATTGGGTGACACGTTCTTATGAACTTTTGCTATGAAATAAAGGACTGGTGTTGTAGGGTGTTCGTTCTTTAAAAAGTTTGCTTCGTTCTTTGTTAAAAGCCCCATTCTTCTCCATTGTGATAGATGTTGAGTCACAGTGTCCTTTACTTTTCGAAGATCCTGTACTGAGGCTTTCCTGTAACAAGCTGTATCCTCCAAATGTCTGTTGGCCTCCTCTAGAATTTGCTGTCTTGGCCAAAGGACAATGTTGCCGCCCTTATCTGCTTTGTTGATTATAATTTCACGATTGTCTCTCATTTTTTTCATGAGATTGAAATACTGTAGTTGCAAATGATTTCTCCGATGCCTTTTATGATTGATGGTGCTATTGAGTTGTTTTAACTCCTCCACAACTCTGTCGCTGAATACATCGATGGCGTCCTTTGGCATCATTGGAACAAAGGTAAATGAGGGGCGAAAGGGACTGCTGGCTGCTTTACCGGTGTTGATTCCCACCTCAGACAGATCTTGTTGTGTAGAGTTGGTGGAATCAATATCATCATTGGCTAAGGAATGTAAAAGCCTAAGAGAGGTAATATCAGTTACTTGTAAATTGATATCGCCATCTTCAGATGTAGTGTCTTCCTTGGAGCTAGTTATGGTATTTTTGAGTTGATGAAATTTTATGAGCATTAATTTACGGATGAATTTGTAAACATCTATTCTTGATTGATTATATTCAAAATTGCTCTCCGGACAGTATGTTAGTCCTAAGGATAGAAGTTGCAATTCTGCAGCTGTTAATGCAGTGTCCGTAAGATTGATCACTGTATTATTATTTGTTTTGGTTAACGTCTCCACTTCTTGGCTTGTGCCCCTCTGTTGATATTGCTGTTTGTGTTTCCTCCTCCTCTCGCTCCTACATTTGTTCCTCCTTCGCCTTGTTTCGTTAGAGGATTCCGAGGACGCAGGGTCTGCCTCTGGTCATGACGTAAAAAATTTAGTTCTTCCGCAGGTGTCAGGTCGGTTGCCCCCAATTCTTGTAGGCCTGATGTAGCTTGCCTGCTGTCATCGGAATCGCTTTTGCTGGTTACTGAACTGGCCTCGGAATCCGAATTTGCTGCGGCATTTCCTGCTTGTGATGTAGTTTGAACTTCGGGCATTTTATTCGTCAGAGCTTGTCTTCTAAACGTATCAAATTTGCATGCAAACGTGAACACCCTTCCGGTTTCATAGTCGTTCTTATCACGTGCAAACTTGAAGATTTTTCTTGCTTTTATTACATCTTCATGTTTTTTTATTCTTAATTCAATGTCCGCACAGCCTTTAGATATCATTTCCTTTTGTTCTAGCCCATCAAGTAGGCCGTTGACCCTTTCAATTTCTTTAAGTGTTGTGTCTCGGTCTATTCCGACATATTTTATGAGGATTGTTACCATGTTCATTGATGCTTGCAGGTTATTTTCTGCCCACTCTTTTAGCATAGAAGGATTTGGATTTTCAAATGTCGGTGCTATCAATACACTCAACCCTCTCGGTACCCTGTTAGCATCTCTGTATTTTTCGAGTGACTTTTTTTCCCACCATTTGGAGAGCTCAGTTTTGAGTAATTTTTCCAATGTCCTCAATAGGCTTTTTGCATCGTTGTTAATCATGTTGCTTATTTGACCATACTGCTCTTTATTGACTTCAGGCAAGTTTAGAAACAACGCTTCAGCTGCCGCCTCACGCTCTCGCAGCGCGTCGTTGGAAGACATCGTGTATAACTTCTTTAATGCACTTTAAAAGAAGGTGCTTGTTCCCTTCCCAAGACACCTCAATTTACCACGTGAAATCTCTCCACCCGCTAAAGCAATAACTCCCTGTGTCGGCCCTGCTTACCAAACAGAATCACCCCGTCCCTAGAGTCCTCCGACCACTCGGGCACCGCCGATTCTTCGCTGGAACAGCCGTGATCCGACTTGATACTGCAGTGATAGCGGAGGGGGGGCGAAGCCGACTCGTACTCCTTCCGGGTCAACTCCTTCGCATACGCGATATCGGCTGCACGTCGCTTCGCCACAGATGGGGAGAGGGTCCGTAAATCCAGAGACAGCCTTTTTTCAGGATAAATTGGAATATAGAGTCACAACCCTGGCCCACCTCTTTCCTGATCGGACCTTCCAGGTACGGACCACCAAACGCGGAAACAATGAATTTCGTCAATAAAGTGCTTTAATGGTTCGAATGGCACACAGTCTAAATCAGGCTAATGCCTTCCATGACGAGTTTCGACCGCCAAAGCGCGTCCTTGATCACATGACACGCCACTAACATCCAAACATTTAAATAGTGAACAACCCCTACCGGTGCTCAAAACTAACAAGCACTGCTAATAGATATAGAAGACAGACTATACATCAATGTCGTTAAGTACGAAATTAGATTTCATGACCAATATATATATATATATATATATATAAAGAAACAATATTTGTGTATGTATTTTAACGATATTAGTGTGAACATTATTTATTTCGATACTTACCATTATAAGGATGGGGACACAATATTTTTGTAAACTATATTTTTGATACAATATTGTTGATTCTGCATCCACCTTTTGTCCAAACATTTTTTATTGATTTGTTGAGAAATTAGGTGTAATTAGGAAATTAGAGTACCACATTGTACTTTTTGAAAGTCTCAGAATGTATATTGTAGCTGTCCTAAGTGTAATTCTCGTGAAAATGTTATTGAACTTTGGAAATTATTTTTTCTTAATCTATACCCACCATGATGAGGTTTTTTGAACCGAGGACATTCCACAATAAGTGAAATTGGAGCACGGCCCTTAACCTGCGATGCCTCCACGGTGTGTTGGTACAAACGGCCAACCTGCAAGAGCGGGCCCTGCTCCTGTCACTAGATGCTAAAATGGCCTTCAATACAGTGGAATGGGATTATATCTTTGAAGTGCTGCTACACTGGGCTTTGACCTACAATACACACAATGGATACGACTCCCAAATTCAGGGCCACTGGCACAGGTCTGAGTTAATGGTGGACAATCCACACAATTCAACCTCCAGAGAGGTACCAGGCAGGATTGCCCTCTATCCCTGCTGATTTTTGCCATGGCATTGGAGCCCTTGGCAGCTTGGATCCATCATGACCCGTTGATCAGAGGTCTGCAATGGGAGGAACAGTGAGAAGACAGGCGTCTCTCTATGCAAACACTGTGATGCTCTAGGTAGCAGACACGAAGCTCACCCTAAATAGAATAATGCAGATCATCATGATCTTCTGTACATATTCTAGATACAACATCAATTAGCATACATCCATACCATATCTCCTTAAGGGTCCAAAGCTACAGCTACCACCTAACTGCTCAGTGAGGGTGGGGAAAAATGGGCTTCCGATATTTGGATATCTACATCACGCCTGACACTGACCTCTTCTTCCAGAATAACTTGGCCCTATTGCTAGAGAAGCTAAGACTCGAGGTGCGACACTAGAGGCGTCTTTCATTCTCACTGCTAGGGAGGGCGGCATTATTTAAAATTATGGCACTACTCCGCTTTATATAAGCCCTCCAAAACACCTCATATGTGGTGCCTAATTTCTACTTCAAGGCAATTGAGTGAGAGGTCAGAGCATTGCTGTGGGACGGAGGCCCGGTGCGCATTGCTAAGCTAACAAGGGGATGGTACAATAGGGGCATCGCATTGCCAGATGTCCCAAAATACTACTGGGAGGCACAACTGACTATCATTAACAACTGGGTTTTCATTCCGCACAAATCTGTCCATGCGGAATTGTATAAATCTGTCCATGTAGAACCGGCGTTCCACATGGACAGCTTTGTGCTTCATCTGCGGGAATACTTATCCACCCTATATCGAGGGGGCAAATGAGGTGACAAGCCGGGTCCCACGCGAACTGTGGAGCACCTGTGTTGGACTGCCCTGTCTACCTTAGGGTGGAAGAATGTGATCACGCAGGCAACCCAGCTATGGGATGCGGAAATTCTCGGTACCCTACAAAACCTGCCAGGGTTTGATAAATGGGACCTAATTGGAATCTCACGGGTGGGAGATGTTTGGTTGCGGGTGAAATTATCTTCTGGCATCACTTGCAGTGGTAATACCAACTGGCATTCACAGAAATGTACAGATACATGCAGCACTGACATGCAATTAAGGCGGTATTACACAAGGGGACTGACCTTCCGGAATCCTCCCCATTGGAGGAAATCCTGCCCTGAACGGCTACGTCACTCACCTATAAAAAATGATGAAACCACAGGCCAGACATCTTGAAGTGAGTCAGAACAATGGGAACGAGAGCTAGATGGGTTGGAAGACAGAGAATGCGAGGAAGTCTTGGTGCCCTCCAGAGAGGTGGCCATACAAACAGAGTTCAGATTGGTTCAACTGAAATTCCTACATTGCATATACTACGCCCGCACAAAGATGGTAAAGATGAGGAGGGCTAGAGACTCCCACTGTCTACATAGGTGTGAACATACAGGTAGCTTTTTCCACATCCTATGGGAATGCCCAGCAATACAAGAGTTTTGGTCTTACGTGGTGAATTGTATGGGGAGGTGAGGGGCGGCATGAGTGTCTCCGACAAATGGCTTGTACTGGATATATGGTGAGAGACATACACTGGCCGATCGCAACAAACTTGGACGAAGTTGGGCCTGGCAATGGCGAAACGTAACATAGCAAAAGCATGGGGAGCCCAACAGGCCCCAGAGCCGGAGGCCTGACAATGTGACATGGACGGTGTATGCTGGCAGAAAAGACTACTTATGAAGGAAGGGGGTGTCCCCAGAAGTGGGGCAAAATTTGGAAAGACTGGAATACCTATAAAGGCCACCTCTGCAGTGACTTTGATTAGCCTGGTGCTGTGAGGCTACATTCAAAGGCCAATATGAGAATATTCAATTCTGGGGTGGGAGACTAGAGGGATCTGGGGAGGATTGGGGATGGCGATTAGGAGTGTTGCACAATATAAGACAGTGCTATTTTTTTATACCAAAGTTATATTCAGAATGTCAATAAAAAAGATGCAAAAAAAAATATGTGAAATGTCTTCCATAACCTCTATCTAAAAGCATTCAACTCTGATATAGAAAAAAGTCACAAGTCAAATTTACTCTAAGCTTTCCACATGCCCAGCATGTATCATTCTCTCTGAAATGAAACATATGCATATTCCTGGGAAACCAGTAAGTTTTACATAGAAGCTTTGTTGAATCAGAAATAACCTCATACCCACAGACTCTGGTACGATCATCATTAAAAACACAAAGAAAATAAGGGCTCTTCCATCTCTACTGATCAATCTTCCAGCAGGTTTGTGGAAGGACAGTGTGGAATATATTTAATCAGGAAATGGTACAACTGTACAAACATTGTTTATTTCTTTTAATTGAAGAAGAGATTTCCATCATACATTTTGAGAAGCCAGAAATGATATTCTCACTATTAATACAAATAGAATATCCCAAAATGGTTTGTGAAGACTTAACTTCCACTAACAGGGGCTAATGACTATCCCTTTATGCATGGTGCACTCTGCAAAGGTGCTCACTGAACAAATTCGTGGCTGGAGATAAACTGGTTGAGATGGACGCTTACTATTAACTTGCACAGAGCAGTAAAGGTACTGGGCCCTATATTAAGCATTGCTAAACCACTCCAAAACGTGATACATGTATATCATGAACTCCTTCAGCCTTCTCTAAAAGGCTGCTAGTGATTATTAAATGCTTCACATAACTACGAATATCCACAAGTGAAGCCATTTTGGAATCAGTGCGTCCCTGTGGTTAAAGTCACTGCATTTAGAAACAGGGTTTGCGGATTCCAATGTGCTTTACTGAACATTTTGTAATGCTGGGCAATGCGTTTATTCCCCCGTTCCTAAAACTATAACATTGAGAAATGTAACAAAACAGTAATGATATTCAAAATAATTCAAATGTGTAGTAGACCACTTGAGGTACCGAATCGTGCACTGTCCCTTAACTAAATGCTGATCCTATTTATAGTTTTACACTGTTGCTTCCCACCTAGGTTACAATGCACACACACATGTGATAGCCACTGTGTAATTATGTTCAGTACACTCTCCATTGAAAAGGGATTTTTTTATTTGCTTTTGTCCCATGGTCAGATTTGCACAAAACTTGTCAATCTATCAACTCAGTCAGCTAAGTTACAACATGGCAAGTTTTGTGAAGATGTGTCTGTGTACTTTTATTACCATAACTTGCAAATTCAGTGTTTTTACACATTTTAGCTAGAACCATAACTCAGTTTCTTGTCATAAGGGAGTCTTTATCTGAGACTTTGACACAGTATATAGTCTATACAGTTTATAGGAGTCACTCAAAGACAAGTTTTACAAAGATCTAAAAAGATGCAACTAGAAAATGGACTGTTAAGCAGGATGCTGAAGTGCTTCATAAGAGAAAAATTTAGAGTTATGTTACAAGGCCGTACCATCCAACAGTATTATTTAGAAGAGCACCTTCTCCTTATGAGTCACAGAGGTTTATGAGATTTAGATATCAATTTTTTTCACCATTGCTGGAGGGAGCATGTCTAGGCAGACTGTGTTGAGCTGATATGAAATGCATATTGCACATACTGTTTAGACGCTGATGTTGGCAAAAGTCTAATACCAATTTGCTGACACCTCTTTCAAGAACTAGCATATCTAACGCTGAAGAAGAGTCTTTTTGAAGATTTGATGAATGTAGGAACCAATTAAATCTACCTCGCAGTTATCAAATTGATACCGATTTTTGAGGCAATGGTCAAAGTTGGAAATGTAACTGAATGAAAAAAATTGGGGCCGATTCACAAAGGCATTTTGGGGTATGTAAAGTAGTACTCCTGCAATACTCCTTTGTACCCTTACAGGCCTTTGTGAATTTGCCTTAAAATATCTAAAATGGGAAACATTTGAATATTTATGAAATATTCATACACAATTAGTACAAATAGAAAGGACTGTGTCCTCTTTGAAATATATACACATATGCATAAATATACAAAACTGGCAGTGCGAGCACCAGTGTAGTTATAGTTATGTCAAAGTTTCCATAGGAAAGGCATTTTTTTGTATTCCTAATAACTTTGGCTCCATTTGGTGAATCTGCCTGAAACCTTCCCAAAAAAAAATCCATCCACTTTGACTCGCTCATAGAAAGCAGGGGCCAAGAAAATTGGGGGTTCCAAAGGTGCGGTTTCCCATTTTGATCCCCGTAGGAAAGATAACGGTCTGATACAGAAAAACAAACAGCTGAACAGATTCACACTAAATTTGGCATGAAGTTCGGGCTTTACTCAAGAAAACGTGCTATTTGTGATTTGGTGTAAATCTGTTCAGCCATTTTCGATTAAAGAGGGATTGGATTGGAAATGCGCAGTACTCCCAATATTGAAAAATATATACTGAAACCTGATTCAGCCATCTTGCCATCAGCCATTTTGGTGCCGGAGTACCAGTACCGGTACTGCAGTATTGAAAGGATCTGATTGGCTGGCCGCAAGACTGAAGAAAATGTTTCTCCTGCTTTACAGGACTCCAGGACTTGGTCCTGGAGTCTTGAATTAGAGAGAAAGGGGCCATATAAGAAGGCAGGGTGGAGGGGCCCAAAGAAACCACCCTAGTAATTATTATAATTTTTTTTAAGGCTGATTTTGTTGCCACTACTGCAGTACAACTGATGGACTCAGTGAGGCCTCCATGAGGTATTCAGGTACTACCACAGCACGCAATAGTACAAATTTACCAAACAATTAATTTAAATAAGAACTTGGCAATCCCGCACAGGCTGTGTATAGTGGGTTTAGGGTGATTGACTGGTCCCCATAAGATTGCGTGCCGGGCCTGGTCACAGGTCCAGCTTTTGGCCAACCTCTGCTGTTGAAAGCCCGATTGCTTATGGTTTATTCATGGTTGAACCTGATCCCTTACTTCTACCTGGAGTGCATGTTATGTTTACAGATATTTAAAAAAATTACACAGTGCGAATTAAAGTGGACAGTTTGTTCCTCATGAGCAGTGCCTGTTAATCCCTGAAAAACCTGCTGAGTTCTTTTGGTTTTATGTTTAAAAAAATGAAATACAATAGTCATTGTATGTACATTTTGCACCACTACTTGAATGCGGGTTTTCAAGGTTTACATTAAGAAGAGTTAAAATATCAGATGGCTGAGGTGTTTGGATGACCCAGCATGCCGACACTTGAACAACCTAAGAGAGGCAGACTGGTCAATTGCCTGACACAAGACCAAACCTGAACCCATAAGCAGGGCCACATGGAATTATGCAGCAGGAGAGGGCCAAATTATGAGGCAGGCTTGACCAAATTCTGCAGCAAGAAAAGGCAAATTATGTGGCATAATGCAGCACATTTACTGATAGGATTACTTCATTATTTTGACATTTTTACACTTGTTAACACTGTATGGGCATAGTTTGCACCTCACGAGTACCGGTTTAACACTCAAACATAGCCATAAGCAACAGAACGGTGACCAGTCATCCTTTGCAAAGGGCCTTCCGCTGTGCAGCAACTTGTGTCGCTGCATTCATAATAACCTTTGAACCGTTTGAGCTAGAAGTTAAATTTGTTTTTGGTAAAATCTGCAGGTTATGCAGCAGATGATTGATTATGTGGCAAAGGAGGGAGATCCATAATTATGTAAAAAATGCCACAATCACATAATTCCAGTGTCCCAGTCCATAGGCATACTGGAAAATGACTTAGAGAACTTTAACAAGTGGATCACTAACAGCACCAACATTCGGGCCCCATTAAATTAAGTAAGATAGAAAAAACCATAACACAAGCCAGCTGGTACACATAAGACATCAAACTGACCAAGCAACATTGCAAACAACTGGAAGAAAATGGAGAACCAGTAATGGGTAAGTGAAAAAAGATGCCTTCAAGGCCACCCAGAGTAGGTACCACCAGCCTATCCAAGAAACCAAGAGGAAGGCCCTAGTCAAACGAATAAACACCACTTCCAACAGCAGCAAAGAAATCTTCGCAATCGTCAAAGACTTCACCACATCCACAGCTGTTGCCGGAAACATCAACTCATCACAAGATCAGTGCAACAACCCTCGAAATTCTTCTGCAGCTAAATGCAACCATATACAGCAATTTCAACCCACATCTGTACCCCCTGGCCCTCTCTAGAAGTCTGAAATGAAACAATGGTGCCTGTGCGCACACGTGACTGAATGAGTTAATCTTAGTATTACAAATATATAATCACAATGTTGTGGTCATCCACGCCTGGTGCCTGGTCCCTTGGCACCTAATGCAAAACTGTGTACAAGACTGTGGGAGGAGCACCTTCCCACTGGCGGGAGCACAACCAAAAAGCAACGGTCAATTGCTTTCCTCCATTTTGAATCGAATATTGTGCACTGAATAAATCCAATTCAATGAGGATGAGTCTTCATAATTCTCATAAGGTTTTTATTCTTGTTATTCTTTCCTTATTCATAGGAAATGATGAAATGACTGGTCCATAAACATTAATTCATGTTGTGATCAACAACCCAATGCATTTTGGGTCAATACCACGACCCTTCATCAGGGGTCCTGATTCAGATTCTAAAAGGCGAAAAGAACAGGAGTTTGGACACTACATCGTTCCAATAAAAGTCACATATCTAATAGTAGATAAACAATCACAAAATAAGCCATGGTTGTGAGAAAGTCAAAAAATAATTAGTGACTAACACCGAGTTGTGCCCGCAATTACATGCCTGTGAGGGAAACAACCTCCAAAGGAGCGCGTAGCGTGCTGCCGTGTTTAAAAACTAAAAAAGTGAGTCGTGAAGATAAGCCTCTGTGTTGCCGTATCTAAATAACCACGGCTTCCGTGGACAACGTAAACAATAGTGCGGTGCTTAAAGAGTGCTGCGAAAAAACAGAAAAGAAACCATTGTGCTCCCGTGTTAGTTTTCGAAACGATGTCAGCTCAATCAACGTGCAGAACCTTAACGAAAACAAGTTGTGAGCTCTATGTGATCAGAATACGCTGAGCGACTGGTGGCAAAACTGCTTAAATACATCATATAAACGATACTAACAGCTCAAAAAGATCATGCTTAAAGCTTACCAGGTTGACGTCGGTCCTTCTTCCGAACCGTGGTGGAAATGTTCGTGACGGGAAGTGACGTAATGCTAAATACACTCATGCCGCGTAATGCTTAAAGCGATAGGTTCAAAAAATGTTGCACACCAGTGGTCGAGTGAAAACGAGAATGGTTGTGTGTAAATAAAGTTGAGTGAAAAAATGAAAAATAAACAGTACTTCGTATAAAAAAACTCACGCTAGTGAACGCCTAATCAAGAAGCTTGACCCGACTGTGTTGGAGTAACGGCAGCTCCCGAAAAAATATGGAGAAGTAGAATCGAAAGAATGAAAAATGCACACATCTAAAAGTGATCCCGGTGAGAACACCGTGTATACCGATGGTGATGTGATGGGAATATTTTGGCTCCCGGACATTGTGAAGGAAAATAAAATAGGATAGGAAGTTCACATGTGAGAGTATAACCCCAACATCAGTAACCAAAGTAATGAAAGTGTCCAAAAACACTAAACACAGTTACAAATAGCTAATTAACAGTATTAGTGAACTATTGTGAATCACTGCATAGAAACATAAAATGTCAAAGTGCAAAACATAAGATCGAACAGACGAAAAACAAAACAGAATGCGCTCTGTCATCACAGAAAACAACTAAATTCAAGTCTGTCATTCAACCCTATTGGTTGCATTGATTGCAATTTCTTAGTCCAAAAGAATTCTGCCCTTGCCAGCATTTTTTGAGGATCAATTCCAGGTTTAGGTCTCACTGCTTCCAGAACGGTAAACTGTAATTGGGAAATATTGTGCTTTGCCTCCAGCCAGTGCATAGCTACTGTGGATTTAGCAGATTGTGTGCGAATACTACTTTTATGTTCTCTGACTCAGATTTTGACTTTTCTTTCAGTTCTGCCCACATATATTTTGCCGCCTGGGCATTTAAGAGCATAGATAACATTAGTTGTATCACACGTGCTGGAATGTCGCAGTCTGATTTTGGTGCCTTTGGTTGGGTGTACAAATGAGTTACCGACCATCACATTGTTGCAGTGTATACAATTCCTGCATCTCTGCATCCCCTTCTAGTCTTTCTTGTCAGATTCCTTTACTTGTTTAATGGCCAAAAGTTCTTTCAAATTATGGGAGCGTTGCATAGCAAAGGTTGGACGCTGCGGAAACAGTTGTTTGAAATCCGGCTCTGTTTGGATTATCTTCCAATGTTTCATAATGATGGATTTGATGGCCTTGGATTGAATGGAATGTTTAAGAACGCATATTAAAGAATCAGACCGTTTGGGTAAGGTACCACGTAGCAAGGATTCTCTAGAAAGCTCAAAAACTCGTTTGATTGCCTTGTCGGTGATGTTTTTAGGATAACCTCGTTCATGATATTTTTGAGCAAATTTTTCGATAGTAGTTTCAGCTAAATCTGAATCTGAGGTAATCCGTTTGAGTCTGACGAAGTGAGAGTATGGGAGGTGTTGCTTCAATGTGTCTTGGTGAAAGCTTTTAAAATGTAGCGCATTATTCCTGTCAGTGGCTTTAGTGAATACGCTTGTGTGGATTTTTCCAGAGCTGATTTGGATCATGACATCAAGGAATGCGATTTGATGTCGATCAATTTGGTGAGAAAATTTGATGTGATTATGAATTTGATTAAGTGTGATAATGTTATGTTCCAATTTCATGACGTCTCCCTTCCAGACGATAAGAATGTCGTCAATGTAACGTCTGTATAAAACGAGATTTTGAGTCCATTCCTGATTTGTCAGAATGTGTTCATGCTCTAGTTTAGCCATGAAAATGTTGGCGTATGAGGGGGCCCCCACAAAGCCCATGGAAGTTCCATGATTTTGGGCATAATATTCTCCCTGCCACTCGAAGTAACTGTGATACAGCGCATATTCCAATAGGTCCATTAGTTCCATAGTTACATTAGTGCTCGAGCCGTTTCTCGCTGTAAGCGGGACGCTTTACCGCCTGTCAGTCGCAGGCCACGAACATCCGCACATTCAGCACTACATACGCAGATATCCTTGACCTGGACTCTGCAAATATTTTCTTCAGCTGCGCGACAGAAGGAAGGTCTTCGGTTGAGCGCGCTGTCGCCATAACAATTCTGAGAATCTACCCCCTCTTATCCCAGTGGTTTTCTCTAATGATAATCATCCATAATCTGCACTGCGGTCCAGCTTGCTCAAACAGATAAGCCTCAACTTCCAGAGTGTCTCTGATACTACCTCGGCTACATCTGCCCCTTTTTTTAAAAACAAATAGCTGCTTCGGCCTCTAGGATTTTTTGCATCTGTATTAGTATCCTTTCATTCGAGCACATCAGGTCCCACTGCCTCTTCTAATGAAAAATTTGTTACATGCGCCCTGAGGAAGGTGATACCCCAAAAGGAAAAAGGGTTCGACCGAAACGCGCGTCGGCGCTCCGAAACAGTTCCCTCTCTTACTTGTTCTGAAAACTGAATTACCGTGCTTAAAAGTTCTTTGTTGATCCAAAAATTTTGTTGGGCAATATTTTTGTCTGATCATATTTAGCTTAAAAGGTGGTTTGTTCTTTGACATCAAATTAACGGTTAAACTAATTTGTTATTTATTGTGTTTTTCTATTTGAGATAAAATTCCTTTTGCACATTGGTATCCACTGCGAGGGGACTGGGTGCATATTATGCATTTTTGGCATATATGTGATGTATGTATTTGTGGGTTCGCGTGAGTATGTCTGGATATGAAGGGGATTGCATGTTGCTGAGTGAGAGTTGAGCAATGGGGTCTGATCTTTTTAGTCATGATATGTATTTATGAATGTATTAATGTATTTGTATAGAAAAGTCAAACAAAACAATAAATTAAACAATGGCTACATTTCTCTGAACGATGTCTATATTTGCGATGGTCAAGCAAGAGTGGTCAATGAAAACATATGACGTATAGCATACTTTAAATTTATAGAGGTAGAGGCTTCCTTTATGTGTTTTTGGCATAGTTACATTAGTAGCAACACCTCCCATACTCTCAATTCGTCAGACTCAAATGGATTACCTCAGATTCAGATTTAGCTGAAACCACTATCGAAAAATTTGCTCAAAAATATCATGAACGAGGTTATCCTAAAAACATCACCAACAAGGCAATCAAACGAGTTTTTGAGCTTTCTAGACAATCCTTGCTACGTGGTACCTTACCCAAATGGTCTGATTCTTTAATATGCATTCTTAAGCATTCCATTCAATCCAAGGCCATCAAATCCATCATTATGAAACATTGGAAGATAATCCAAACAGAGCCGGATTTCAAACAACTGTTTCCGCAGCGTCCAACCTTTGCTATGCAATGCTCCCATAATTTGAAAGAACTTTTGCCCATTAAACAAGTAAAGGAATCTGACAAGTAAGACTATAAGGGGATGCAGAGATGCAGGAATTGTATACACTGCAACAACGTGATGGTCGGTAACTCGTTTGTACACCCAACCAAAGGCACCAAAATCAGACTGCGACATTCCAGCACGTGTGATACAACGAATGTTATCTATGCTCTTAAATGCCCATGCGGCAAAATATATGTGGGCAGAACTGAAAGAAAAGTCAAAATCCGGGTCGGAGAACATAAAAGTAGTATTCGCACACAATCTGCTAAATCCACAGTAGCTATGCACTGGCTGGAGGCAAGGCACAACATTTCCCAATTACAGTTTACCGTTCTGGAAGCAGTGAGACCTAAACCTGGAATTGATCCTCAAAAATGCTGGCAAGGGCAGAATTCTTTTGGACTAAGAAATTGCAATCAATGCAACCAATAGGGTTGAATGACAGACTTGAATTTAGTTGTTTTCTGTGATGACAGAGCGCATTCTGTTTTGTTTTTCGTCTGTTCGATCTTATGTTTTGCACTTTGACATTTTATGTTTCTATGCAGTGATTCACAATAGTTCACTAATACTGTTAATTAGCTATTTGTAACTGTGTTTAGTGTTTTTGGACACTTTCATTACTTTGGTTACTGATGTTGGGGTTATACTCTCACATGCGAACTTCCTATCTTATTTTATTTTCCTTCACAATGTCCGGGAGCCACAATATTCCCATCACATCACCATCGGTATACAGGGTGTTCTCACCGGGATCACTTTTAGATGTCTGCATTTTTCATTCTTTCGATTCTACTTCTCCATATTTTTTCGGGAGCCGACGCTACTCCAACACAGTCGGGTCAAGCTTCTTGATTAGGCGTTCACTAGCGTGAGTTTTTTTATACGAAGTACTGTTTATTTTTCATTTTTTCACTCAACTTTATTTACACACAACTATTCTCGTTTTCACTCGACCACTGGTGTGCAACACTTTTTGAACCTATCGCTTTAAGCATTACGCGGCATGAGTGTATTTCGCATTACGTCACTTCCCGTCACGAACATTTCTACCACGGTTCGGGAGAAGGACCGACGTCAACCTGTTAAGCTTTAAGCACGCTCTTTTTGAGCTGTTAGTATCGTTTATATGATGTATTTAAGCAGTTTTGCCACCAGTCGCTCAGCGTATTCTGATCACATAGAGCTCACAACTTGTTTTCGTTAAGGTTCTGCACGTTGATTGAGCTGCCATCATTTCGTAAACTAACACGGGAGCACAATGGTTTCTTTTCTGTTTTTTCGCAGCACTCTTTAAGCACCGCACTATTGTTTACATTGTCCACGGAAGCCGTGGTTATTTAGATACGGCAACACAGAGGCTTATCTTCACGACTCACTTTTTTAGTTTTTAAACACGGCAGCACGCGTTGTCGGAGGTTGTTTCCCTCACAGGCATGTAATTGCGGGCACAACTCGGTGTTAGTCACTAATTATTTTTTTACTTTTCTCACAACCATGGCTTATTTTGTGATTGTTTATCTACTATTAGATATGTGACTTTTATTGGAACGATGTAGTGTCCAAACTCCTGTTCTTTTTGCCTTTTAGAATCTGAATCAGGACCCCTGATGAAGGGTCGTGGTATTGACCCGAAATGCATTGGGTTGTTGATCACAACATGAATTAATGTTTATGGACCAGTCATTTCATCATTTCCTATGGATAAGGAAAGAATAACAAGAATAAAAACCTTATGATAATTATGAAGACTCATCCTCATTGAATTGGATTTATTCAGTGCACAATATTCGATTTAAACTGGAGGAAAGCAATTGACCGTTGCTTTTTGGTTGTGCTCCCGCCAGTGGGAAGGTGCTCCTCCCACAGTCTTGTACACAACTCTCTAGAAGTCTCCCAGTGATGTAGGAAGTCAACACAATCACCATATGGGACACCATTAGCACAGAAGGAATTATAGCAATCAAGAAGACCATTTACTCCAAGGCCTCAGTGGACCTCTGCCCCCACCATGCCTTTGACAAAGGAGGAATCCCTATCAGTGAAGGCTTCACCCCTATCCTCAACACCTCAATCAGTACAGGCACCTTCCCAGAAACATGAAAACATATAGCGGTGAGCCCCTTCCAAAAGAAACCCTCAGCTGACCAGGCCAAACTCCGCCAATTATTGACCGATATCCATCCTTCTCTACCCAGCCAAAGTCTTGAAAAAAGCCATCAACAATCACCTCTTTGACAACCTCTCCAAACACCAGCTTCTCGACACCACACAATCAGGAATAAGACTCAACCACAGCACAGAAACTGCCCTTAATTCAGCAACAGATGACATCCAGATGATCCTCTACAAGGGGGAAACCATAGCCCTCATCCTTCTGGACCTGTCAGCAGTCTTCAACACCATCTCCCACCCCATCCTAATCCAACAACCCCACAAAGCAGGCATCCAGGGACTCACCCTCGAATAGATGTGCTCCTTCCTCACTGCAAGAACCCAAACCATCAACATGCCCACCTACACCTCTGAAGCACGAGATTTTATTTGCTGAGTCCCACAGTACTCCTAGCTCAGCCTAGCGCTCTTCAACATCTACATGACCCAACTGGCCGACGTCATATGAGCTCACAACATAACCATCCTCACTGATGCAGAGGACATGCAATTGATACTGTTTCTCTCAGACAAAACACCTAGCACCAGCAACAAGTTCACTATATGCTTGACAGAAGTAGCCTCCTGGATGAAATCCAGTATCAGCAATTTGAATTCGGACAAGACCGAGGTGTTGGTCTTCCGGAAGAACGCCACTCCATCGGAGTCACCTGGTGGCCCACAGACCATGGACCCACACCCACATTCTGCTTGCAAGCGTTTAACCTCAGAATCATTAGCGACAACAAACTGGACATAACCGTCTAAGTCAACGCTATGGTCTCAACCTGCTTCAACAACTAAGTACGCTGAAGATAATTTTCTAGTGGCTACCAGACAACACCAGGTAAAATGATGACCCAAGCCCTCATCATCAATAGACTAGATTATGGAAACAAAGCAAACCCATGGAAATGATGGATGGAGCGCTGAAACTTTTCAGACACTCACCCCCAGTCACAGATCTGGGTTTAATCCATCATAGTTCTTTAGCTCACTTCTCCACCCCAGTTCAGACCCAGCCATATACAAATCAGTCTTGACCCTGTTCTTCATGGGAACAGCCCAGCCCGAACTGCCAAGCCAGGTCTTCCCTGGACCGGAAACATGCTTCCTGGGACAAGTTTCGGGGTAACACCCCTCATCAGCCAGGCTAGCTTGAATCCAGTGGTAAAGTGGGCAAGGGACCACATCTGGGCATACCCTGCCAACTTAGGGCGAACAAAGCAAACACAAGGAGATGATGGACGAAGCGCTGAAACTTTTCAGACACTCACCCCCAGTCACAGATCTGGGTTTAATCCATCATAGTTCTTTAGCTCACTTCTCCACCCCAGTTCAGACCCAGCCATATACAAATCAGTCTTGACCCTGTTCTTCATGGGAACAGTCCAGCCCGAACTGCCAAGCCAGGTCTTCCCTCATCCGAAAACAGGCGTCCTGGGACTGGTTTCGGGGGTAACACCCCTCATCAGGCATTCTAGCTTGAATCCAGTGGCAAAGTGAGGTTTGTTTGCCCCATGCCTGGGCATACCCTGCCAACTTAGGGCAAACAAAGCTCACTTTGCCACTGGATTCAATCTAGCCTGGCTGATGAGGGGTGTCACCCCAAAACCGTTCCCAGGATGCTTGTTTCCGGTCCAGGGAAGACCTGGCTTGGTAGTTCGGGCTGGACTGTTCCCATGAGGAACATGGTCAAGAATGATTTGCATATGGCTGGGTCTGAACTGGGGTGATGAAGTGAGCTAAAGAACAATGATGGATTAAACCCAGATCTGTGACTGGGGGTGAGTGTCTGAAAAGTTTCAGCGCTCCGTCCATCATCTCCTTGTGTTTGCTTTGTTCACCCTAAGTTGGCAGGATATGCCCAGATGTGGGTCCCTTGCTTACTTTGCCACTGGATTCAAGCTAGCCCGGCTGATGAGGGGTGTTACCCCGAGACCGGTCCCAGGATGCTTGTTTCTGGTCCAGGGAAGACCTGGCTTGGCAGTTCGGGCTGGACTGTTCCCATGAGGAGCAGGGTCAAGACTGAGTTGCATATGGCTGGGTCTGAACTGGTGTGGCAAAGTGAGCTAAAGAATGATGTTGGATTCAACCCAGATCTGTTACTAGGGGTCAATGTTTGAAAAGTTTCAGCGCTACATCCATCATCTCCTTGTTTTTGCTAGATTATGGAAACACCCAGTATGCAGGGATTACCAACCATCTCACAAGAAGACAACAGACTGCCCAAAACACAGCAGCCAGACTAGTCGTCAACCTCCCACACCAAGACCACATCACATCACACCTTAGGGGTCTCCACTAGCTCCTGATACACAAGTGAGCATTGTTCAAACTTTGCACCCACAACTACAAAGCTGTCCACAACACTGGCCCTGCCTAACTGAACAGCTGCATTCATTTCCACCACACCTCCGCTCTGCCGGTCTCTCTCTAGAACGCTAGCACACACCCCACATATGCACTAAAGCAGTGCAGGGGCCATGCCTTCTCTTGCCTAGCCCCTAAAGCCTGGAACAACCTTGCACAACACATCAGAGCCTCCTCCTCTCTTCTTGACTTTCGCAAGAAACTGAAGACCTGGCTTTTCGAGTAAGCCCCTATGGCAGGCTCACACACCTGCTACTAGAGCACCTGGATACCCTCACAGGTGATGAGCACGCTATAAAACACTGATAATGTAACATAACATTTATGGTGACATTAACTGATCTTCAGATAAGATTGAGGTGTGAAAGAAGCAGAGGTTCATTCAGCTTCCAGTTATCAACAATCAATAACCAAAAGGTGGAGAGAATGAACCACAAGTGTCTCTTATGCCAGAGTTTCAGGGAAGATTGCCACGGAGACCCTCAACCACACATTCACAGTATGCGGTGTATTTTGACCTCTGCTAGTGTGACTTGGTGGATAGTGTCATCATTGGGTCTGTCACTGAGTGTCCCATTCTCCACGTGACTTAACATCCTCCACCAAGAGGGAGACTGTCTGGATGTTGACAGTGGTGAAAGGTTAAAATTTTCTCCTGTCCTGTAGATGAGAGTTTATTGAACAAAGAAAATCAGAATAGGGATAAGACTAAAAAGCGAATAAGTGTCCTGTGGATAAGCAGATGATGCACACACTGACTAAAGACAAGCTATTACAGAAAGATAGTGACAGGCACAGGAGCTGTGCAGAGGCAATTCATGTAAATGCTTAAAGGACAAAACCATTATATTCCAAAAAAGGCCAGGATCAGTGAACAGGCAAAAAAAACAGTTAACTGACACAAACTGAGCATACACAGGACTTTCCTGGCACATAACCAGGTATACAGAGTATATGGCCTGGCAAAGCCAGTCTTTATACATACAATCTGCCCTAGTACAGTTTGGCCTGCCACAGTGATAGAAAACTAAATTAAACTCATCCACTGGTAATTACTCGCACCGCATCCCAGTCCATCGTTATTTTGCACACCATGTCACCTCAGCTTAGACCCAGCATATACTAATCAGTTTTGACCAAAATCTAATGGGAACAGTCCAGCCCAAACTGCCAGACCTGGTCCTCCCCGAACCGGAGCGTAAGCAACCTAGGACCAGTTTTACCCTAGTTAGGGCTCATCAGCCAGGTATAGCTTAGTTCCAGTGACACAGTGTACATGGGACCCACATCTGGGCATACCTGTCCCTCTTAGGGTGGCACACTAAATGCTACAAAAAAGTGATGGATGGAATGCTTGAAATAAACAGCCACTTTTAATTACTCAGATCACATTCCAGTCCATCTTTATTTTGCACACCATGCCACCTCAGCTTGGACCCAGCCAAATACATTTCACTCACTAAGGACAGCTATTGAAGACAATATGCCTCATTCTGGGTTAACATTAGTATGTGTTGGCCCCCAGTGCATGTGCTGTTGCAGAACCTATTGACAACTCAAATTGTCAATGAAAATTGAGCTGGAAAATGCATGATTTCACCTGCTTTTTAAGAAAAATATGGAAAAGTTAACCACAGCACTACTCTGTAGGATGTTGATGAAATTCAAGCCAGGTAATACACTCCATCACTTTCAAAGGTCATCAGACACCACTGGAATGATGCTATCACTGATGACACCTCAGGGCATCATTGATGGCATCACTGATGACATCATCAAATCATTGTCACACTGTGCTATTGAGTATGAGGACTGTAAGTAAATCAACAAGCTGTACCTGTGCCCAATTTTCTACCACCAGTCAAGTGATAGTGGGTACAACCTTTTGCAACATTCAAGACATATATCATATATGCTAACTCACACACATTTTGTGGATGGCACCATCTTTTTACTTGCATTCAATTAATTAACAAGCTAAAAGCCTCCATATACTTTAATGGGCCCACCCACTTTTTTAAACCATGAACACCCTCCAAAAAGGGGTTCATACTCTATTCACCTTAGTTGTATCATCGTCTTAAAGACTTCTCATGACCTGCAATTTTCAGTCAAGAGGTTGACAGGTATGTATTTGCCACTGATAATACATCTTCTGCCAGGCACTATGAACAGCCCTCCATAGTTTGGTAAAATACATTGCACACCTACCTGAGGTGACCCGAACATCATACAGTCTTAGAGCTATGTTTATAACAACCCTTTGAGTTAAACTTTATCTAAGTGGGTCACCCTTGTATTCTACAATATTCAACAATGTGCAATAACTCAAAATCTTCACAGAAGTTCTGAAAATAATCACACATTATAAATGTCCACTTTAAATAGAATTTCTTTATAACACTGTATAACAATTACTGAACATGGGCACATGCCAAAAAGGCACCTGTGGGTAATCTATTGTTAACAGAAGCTTTGGCTTTTCTGAACGATGTTTGACAACAGGCTTTGGCCCTAAGCCACTACCGACTTAAAAATATGCATTTGCATCCCACACCAGTGGTGGTCATCCTTTATCTTGTTTAACATGGACTACCGATTGCACCTGAAACTTTACTGGTACGTGCACCATATAACTTTCACCATGTGCGGTCACACATGGCTGCAGGCCCTATGTTATTTCCATTCTATGCAACCACATGTGTACACATGAAAGAGTTTAAGGAGCAATGTGATTGGCAGTATCATGGATGATCTCATCAGTGATGTCATCGATGATGTCAGGAATGATGGCATTTGAGATGCCATAAAGTGAGGTTACCAAGGTAGTCATTTAACATGTCATGAGTGATGTAATATGTCAGGTCATAAGCAGTGCATGATGGGGCCACAAGTTATCTTGATTTGACTAAAATATGATTGGCAAATTTCAGTGATTATTAGGTTCTTACACGTTAGTTGTCTCATTCCACACCTAACTATAATATTACTTTAACCTTGTTTTTTTCCAGAGAATGTAATTAATCTATCTATCTATCTATCTATCTATCTATCTATCTATCTATCTATCTATCTATCTATCTATCTATCTATCTATCTATCTATCTATCTATCTATCTATCTAAGAAAAATGTGCAATGCATAACTTAAAGAGCTGTTTCTGAAAACAAGCTTCTTTGGCTACTTCGCTTCTAAGGGGCATATTTACAAGCCCCTTGCGCCACTTTTGCGCCGCCGTTGCGTCACGCATGTGACGCAGCGGCGACGCAAACCATGCGCCGCGTTGCGCTATATTTACAACGTGACGCATCTAGGGAGATGCGTCACGTAGTAAACCCCTGCGCCACATGAAACCTGCGTCAGGTTTCATGTGGGCGTACCGGCGCAGGGGGCGTTCCGGCGCAGGAACACCTCGGAAAAGTGACGTAGTGAAATCTACAAGATTTCACGCAGTCACTTTTCTCGACGCTGATGCGTCAAATCCTTACGCCTGCTTCAAGCAGGCGTAAGGATTGACGCACCATGTTAGGGATAGGGAAGGTTGGAACAGTGCTGGATTGCGTCGCGCTTGCGACACAACTTCAGCACTGTGCCAATCCTTCCGCCGGCAGATGCATCATGCATCTGCTTATCCTTGCGCCATGATGCGCCGCATTGTAAATGCGGCGCATCGGACGTGGCGCAAGGGTAAACTTGCGTGACGCATTTTCCCTGGCGCATCCCTGCTGATATGCAGGGATGCGCCAGGGAACGTAAATATGCCCCTTAGTGTTTAATGTGGATGATTGCTCCCTAGATATTATCTCTCTCATTAACGCAACAAGGGGTTCATATTTCCTTGCAGACACGAAGGAAAGAGTAGCAACAAACACATTTCACGAATAGAAATAAAAAAATAAATATATTTTCTCTTTGGAAGAAAAACTGTTCAAGATTCACATCCCGAAGTCCTTCAGTCTGGACGACCTTCTGACTCCCACTGTCCTCTTATTCCGAGACAGGGCAAGGAAACCAAGGGGCATATTCTCAAGAACGTGTGATAACCACCGCAAGTTTAGGTTAACGCAACTTCTCACATCGCAGTCCATCGCGGGAAAACAACGCTGTGTTAACGTAGCATTCTCAACCTGGCGGCACCATGCGATAGTCCCACGATAACGCGTCAAATGTCTGCGTTAAACTCAACGCGATGCCGCAAAAATGCGACACACTAACGCAAATAAAGTCGCGATGAGGCCAAACGTGATAAAAAAATCAGCGATAACCAGCGACAGGGCTGCAATACCCACGCGTCATGAGGGAAAATGCACAGTAAAAGCAGAACAAGAAAAAAAACAACAAAAACAAAATAAACTGCGTAGCAACATGGATGCACCCGGAACCAGTGCCAAGGTCAATGCGAACCCCACAAGCCCCACAGACCACCAGCAAGGAACCTCGGGGTCGGGAAAAGCCAAGGAGAAGAGGAAGAGGAAGACGGGGCACAGTCCGCATGACAACCTGACCGTCCCACGGAGGTGACAGAGCACGAACAACAACTGTCCGTCAGCTCCACCGTGTCATTGGCAACACAGACAGACAAATGGCATTCCATCGTGAATGCAGTCGGAGCGTCGATGAGGCCAAGATGCGCTGCCACAATGTGAAAAGCCAAACCAAGCAGAAACCCGCTGCCAACAGGAAGGCAGCAACGGCGAATGGAGGTGGGAGCCCAGCGCCACAGGAGGAGCTGGAGCAAATGGCGGCCACAGTCATCAGTGCGGAGACAGTGCAAGGAGTCTGGAGTCCTGATACAGCATGACATGACCGGACACAACATTAACAGGGTGAGTAACGAACAGGGACTGGAGGGACGGGGGGACAGGCACAATGGCACACATGCACAATGACGTGTAGCACACCGCACACCCACAACGACCCTGGGTCATGTCCCTGATCCCCGTGGCACACTGCAGCACATATACAAACATCAAGTAGGCCCCCGTCCACCATGTGCCCATAGGGGTCACACCCCACACATCACCAAGTCCACGACACACACATGCACCCGTGCGAAAGACAGCAAAGATGTGTATGTGAGAGCCACACTGACAATGCAAGTGACACCACATGACGAGCAGCATGGTCGGAGTACAATCACCATGACATTGTGCACGCTACGAGACTGAGGTGGCTGAGTGTGGACCACATCCGGAAAGGAGCAGGTCACACTCTGACACATCCACCTGCACAAACAACACTGACGGCAACAAGACATCTGCAGACAAACAATGCACAAGAGTATAAAAACCGTCCAAGAGCACAAATGACCCAAGTCGCCAACATCACAGCAACTTAAAAGCCCAAAAGTCAAAGGCACACCACCTCCAAGGGATAAGGGGCAGCAAAATCACAGCTGCAGGTGCGACCCTCCCAAAATGCAGCACACACACATAGCAATGCCAGCACATCCACATGGACGACAATGTGGTACACAGTGCAACACTTACACTGCAGAACAGAGGACACAACTGGGTCTGCCAGTGCGTAGGAAATGGCCAATCACATCTGACCTAGCAGGGAACTGTGAGACGCAAATGGACGTGTACAACCACACCTACGTCATGTAGTCCAAATGTCCACTGTCCCGCATCAGACAGTCCGCCCATCCCAAACAGTCACAATGTACATTGACATGCAGTCTGTATGTAAACCTGAATAATGGTTGAACATACATGCCAACACAATGTCAACAAGCATCTCCCCTTCACATTGCAGAGGGACAAACAACACCTCCAGCAGAGCAGACCAGACAACTCCACAGTGATTCTGAAGAGGACCTCCACACTTCTGACACCGACGCCCTACAACAGTACATGGACATCTTCGGGCAATCGACCCCCAGGAGCAGGGCAGCCCAGCTGCATCGAGGATACCCCACCCCATGCACAGACAACACAGCTGGACGCACGCACCACCACGGCTGGCTCCCAGCAGCGCACCCAAGCACACATCGCATTCCAAGGCCAGGTGTCAGACTGCCAGAAGGGGGTGTCCGAACAGGTGTGGGTAGGGTCCCACCTCATGGAAGCCGAACTAGATCACATACGTGGGTGTCTAAGTCCTATCATGGACCACCTACACTCCCCAAAGGAGACCCACACTGCGACAGACACCTGCATCTGCACATTTCCATGAGTGACCACACCCTGAGCCACGGGATAATCATCCACACCCCCACGCTGCACTGGCGCACGCCGGCCCAGTCCACTCCTCTTATGTATTGAGTGGGGGATGACAAAGCTACATGTGCAATGTCCCACACTCTGGCTGCGGTGACAAGGCTGCGTCCTCTGCACACGGCACAATGTGATTTGTGGGGAAGTGGCCCGAATGCATACATCATGAGCACACGTACACAATCATAGAGCTCTTGAACTGGCCACGGGCACGTGCGCCCGACAGCTTTTACAGGCATGGTCACATGCACAGTGACGCATATGCTGGATGCGTGTGGGGTGAGTGTCAGCCAGCCCTCAGGGAGTCGTTGGTGCTGGCAACAACTGGAACAGTGATCACAATTGAAGCAGAAACATAATACACCAGCATAACAAAAACAACTGTGAAGCATCATGACGGTAGCCGGAGAGAGTACAGTGTTCACCCAACATGCAAGCAGAATGGTCCTTGATTCGTTGTGCACTGAGTAAGTGGCACCTGTAGGGCTGAGCAGGGTATCAAGCTGATGATGGCACCCATGACAGGTGTGAGCAACTCTGACAGTCTGGCAGTTAGACACTTACGACTCTGGCACCTGTCGTTTGGAGTTGGTCCTGGCGGTGGTGGCGTGTGCATCCTGTGGTGATGCGACGTCCGGGCAGGCCAAGACTCGATCTGATGTGTGAGCCCAGGTGGACCGCAGTTGAGGCCGGAGGCAGCGGACAGCGCAGGGCCACAGAGACATGGCGTTGAGGCCCCCCAGGCCATCAGAACCGAGGCCATCCGACATGCCCTCAGGTTGGGGCCATGATTTGAGCTGCACAGAGTTAGTGGCCCCGGTTGCACTGCGGCGGGCACAGCCACACTGCCACGGGACGGTGACTTGCGGTGCAGTGAGATAGTGCCACGCTAGGGGAGCGGGTCCTCATCGATGTCGAAGGTGAATGTCGCGGAGGTTTGTGGGGGACAGTGGAAGGGCCCCACCAGGGCATGATGCAGAGGGCAGTAGCCGGCCGGAAGCGGCAAATGGAGGAGTGGAATGCTACAGCCTCGTCTTGGCAACATAGTCAGTATCACCAACACGATGATGAAGACAACCCCCAAACCATGGACTCAGTATCCAACAGATCTCAAGAAGTAAGTGTCCATGGATGTCGGGGAACAGACTTAGTGGCACCGGAGCTGGGAGGGGATGCAGTCTGCGACATGGCCAGTACAATGTTATCAGCTCGGCCATAAATGATTCATGACAGAGTTCCCAATGTGTGACCTACTTGACCGCTGTGTGGTCCGGAAGCAGCGGGCAGCGCGGGCCAACCGCTGTTCAGCAAGCTCCTCCTGGAACACTAACACACGGCGTTGAAAGGGCATGTGGTGATGACTCGTGGTTGACTGAGGCAGTAGCGACAGAGCTGAGCGGGTGTTTGGCCAGCGACGATGCCGTGTCCTGCCTGGTACAGACTGGATTGGATTTGTGTGAGGCCTGCAGGCCCGCAGTGTAGTCCGAAGGCGTAGTCTCCAAGGGCCCACAGACACGTGTGGCTGGGATGCCATGCACATACTTCGTGTCACCACATAGAAGGGAGTATAGTGAGTTAAACTCGGCATTTGCGTGTGTACTCGGCCATTGCCAAATCAAGACTCAGTCCCACATGTGTGACCTACTTGACCGCAGTGTAGGCCCGGAGCAGCGGTCAGTAGGTGCACACATCCATGGGTCATTGGCCCGCGATGCACAGAGTTAGTGACACCAGGGCAGTTGCCGTCAGTGTCCGGACACCTTCGTGAAGATGGTTCTTTTCTCCTCCGGACTGAACCGCGTCTTCCTCTTACTCGTCTCCTTGTGTACAATGATATGGACTCCGCCATGCAGATATCACGACTCAGTTCCACATGTGTGACCTACTTGACCGCAGTGTAGGCCCGGGGCAGCGGTCAGTAGGGGCACACATCCATGGGTCATTGGCCTGCGATGCACAGAGTTAGTGACACCAGGGCAGTTGCCGTCAGTGTCCGGACACCTCCGTGAAGATGGTCCTTTTCTCCTCCGGACTGAACCGCGTCTTCCTCTTACTCGTCTCCTTGCGTACAATGATAAGGACTCCGCCATGCAGATATCACGACTCAGTTCCACATGTGTGACCTACTTGAGCGTAGCGTAGGCCGGAGGCAGCGGTGCAGTACGTAAAAGGTAAAGGGGTGAAGCGGGCCTGTGTCACGGGGGCCGTGATGGTGTGAGGAGGCTGCCAGGGACGCAGGGTTCAGGGTTTGGAGTTTGCGCCGGCACGTGGTGGGCCCTCTTCGGCACTCGCCGGTGTCAGCAGGTGAGCTGTGAGGCCTGTATTCGCAGGGGCGGGCATGACAGGTTGGGAGTCCAGCGGCCCGTGGTGCAGCAGGCGCATAGGTTCGCAGGCCACAGCGCTCACGGCGAGGGCGTCGGCCTCGTGGTGGGCTAGGAGGCGCCGCACTGGCAGGCACGTTTGCCATTACGGAAGAGGACCACGCCGAGGGCTACGTGCTTTTTATTCACACCCCTACGCTGGCCTTGCGTACGCCGGGCCAGGCCACTCCGCACACGCTTGCAGGGGGGGACGTCACAAGCTACATTTCCGCGTTCTTCCCCACTGGCTGTGGTGACATGGTTGCGTCCACTGTCCACTGCCCTCTACACATCAGCAGTGCATGTGGGCATGGATATGTTTGTGGTCTGCAAACTGCTATCTGTCCAGGACATCTCCGCCACAGTTGGCATTGTGTACATTCTCATTCATGGGTCACTTGCCTCCTTTGCATATACCTGATTCCTACCTCTCCCCACATTCAACTATTGTGTGGCTGCGGTGCCATGCCGTTGATGGTTCGTGTACATGGCTGAGCAAGGTTGCCACAGTGAGTTGTGCTGTCGTGCCTGGTGGGTGGGCATGTTGTCTGGCATGTTGTATGTAATTTTGTGACGTGCGCATTGCCAGTGTTGTGATTTGCATGATTGTGGAGTTGAGGTGTGTGCTGTTTTTATTTGGTACTTACCTACATGCAGTGCATTTCCATGGGTGCCATCCTGGTAACGCTGGTTGATGATGGACTGTCGGGGGATGCTGGAATCATGCACACTGGCTGGGTAGTTGGCTGCAACCTTGGTGTAGGGTCCCTGCTGGTCCACTATTGCCTGCATATTGGTGGGATGCGTGTGCTTTCTGTTGCAGTAATTGTGTGTTTTTTCTGCAGGGGGCACTAGTTGCACATGTGTGCGGTGGATTTCCCCCAACAGGTGCGGGACTCCTGCTATGGCGTGTAGTCCTTGCTTGGTCTCCAGCTGTTCCTGCACATTGTGGGGGACATTTAGGTACTGGGGTACCTGGTTGGTGATGGCATCCAGGACAGGTGTGTGGAACTTGGATGGGGCTGGCTGTGTGTCTTCTCCGACTCTGGCGGATGTTGTTTGGGGGGTACGGGAGGCCAACTTGTGCAGCACAGCCAGCAGCTTTGTCTGCAGAGGGATGTTGGTTGTCCGCTGTGTTGGTACAGTCAGCCTGGGGGCAATGGTGACCCGGATGCGGTGGATGGTTGTCCTTTTGAGCCTGTAGTGGGCATTGACATTGTCTGGTGTTAGGTCTGTGGGGCTGGTGCGTTTCCTGAGGGTCCGCTGTCTTTGTCTGCGGTGCCTCTGTGGTGGTCCGGGGGGGTTGCGGGGGGGTGCTGGGGCCCTGGGGGGGGGGTGGCGGAGGGTGTTGTTGCCCTCTCTGGGCTCCGGGATGCATGGTGAGTAGCTCCATGGCATCTGTTGTTTTTCATGTGTGGGTGTGGACTGGTCTCCCTTTGATGGTGCAGGTTGTCGTCCGACTTTACATCAGGTCAGGGCAGGTGTTAGGTTCCTGCTGCTAACGCGCCGCATCGCCTGTTTTGTGGTCTTATCGCTGATCGGGCTGGTCGTTGAGAATGTTGTGGTGTGCTGTTGTCGCCGATTTTTGCTCGGGAACGCCTACTCTGCATCTCATTAGCGATAGTTGCAGGGGTCATCTGTGGCGATGTTTTTTGCGGATGCTATCGCGGGTAAAATGGTGTTATGGGCTGTTAACACCAGCTTGTGAATGGTGCGATGAATTTATCACCACTTTGGCTGTGATAAAGTGCCGCTAACTACGCGATGTGTCCTTGAGAATATGCCCCCAAATGCGCAGGGAGGGGGCCATTGTGTGTTGAAGAGAGGAAGACACAGTCCCCTCACCATTTACTCAATGAGTTACTCATCACCTTGAAATGAACATCAGGGGCAACAATAACCCACCCGAAAGCTGCGTCTCATCCTCCAGGATGCTAACACTCTCAGAGGTTCATAGCGTCAGGTTTTCTGTAGGCGATGTTAAGGCAGGCAGTGTTGTACAAGCAGTGTGTATGCCAGAGACCTGCTGCTCAGAACTAAACCGAGGCACAAACGAAGCAGCAGCAGGATGTTAAGTGTCCCCTGGCCAATTGAACTCCAAAAGTGTGTGAAAAACAAAGATAATGAACAGGAGGTACAGCGCTCCTATAAGAAATTCTAGCTTTCCATGAGCAGTCCTGACCAGAAATGCAGAACAGTGTGAGAGAATTGTCTGCTCTTAAGACAAGCATTTGCAATGCAATAGGTCTCGCATTACTGAAAGTTTGACCTTTGGCGTTGCTAATAATAATGCAACGCCAAAAGCTCAAACTTTTGCGAGACCTATCGTATTGCAATTACTTGTTTTTCTATTTATTTATTTTTCAAGCAATTGCGGCACCCACGCTTTAGCTTAAGATTTTTAAAGCTAAAGCGCAGGTGCCACAATTGTAACGAAAGTAAAGAAATAGAAAAAAAAGGCGTGCAGTTGTATTTGTGTATTTATGTATTGTCGGTCAGATGCAGCAAAGATCAGATGGCCCAAATAGCTTTCCAATAAATTACAAACACTCAATAGTTCTTTACAGTCCTCCACTCTATGAAAGAGGGATGGTCCAGCCAAGCGGACATTACATTTTTGATGCTTTGCTACACTGGAGGAATTGGAACACGCCAAAGTTTTCATCTGACAATGCTTTCTGCCACAGAGTTGACTGCGAAAAGTCCTGTGCCACAACTTAAGTAATATATTTTAATTACAACTAAGAGTAACAACCACTCCTTAACATCATCTAATGATATTCAAAGAAAAGAGGACCGTAACACCATCTTATTCCGGAAGATCTCAGACCCTCTAACCTCCCACCCATAACTGCTCGGGTCCATAAGAACTCAGAATGGACAATACTTTGCTGTAATAATCAAGGTGCACTGACAAGTACAAGAACTCCATGAACATGGAAACGGCTCCTACATAGACTCGAAACAAGGACTACATTTTTTCAACCACACACTTGACATAGCTTAGCATGCGATTCAGAACCCTTTATTAGGGTAGTAAATGCTATGTAAATATTACAAAATAATTTTACCCTTAAAGATTCAACTAAAGCAAATAGACTTCACAATATACTATAATATAGCCTTATAGCCCGCCGTAGCGGGCTCTACCGGCTATTAAAGGCCCGCTCCCGCATTAAAGGCCCGAGCCGAAGGCGAGGGACTTTAACAAGGGACCGGGACTTTAATAGCCGGTATAGCCCTGCTACGAAGGGCTATAAGGCTATTAGAACATTCTGCCACTAGAGGGCAGAATGTTCTAACAAATAAAACAAAGGCTTCTCGAAGCTCGAGGGGATTTAAATCCCCTCGAGCTCTGAGCTCCGAGAGGCCTTTGTAAAACATTGGAATGTTGCTCTGCGGGCCTTTACCGGCCCGTAGAAGCAGGGAGCACTCCATTGTCTTCAATGGAGCTCCCAACATTCCTATGTTCTAATAACTAATGTGTCAGTTTAGGCTTCTATGACATTTTGTGACTTGCAGGGCACAGGTGAGAGCAGAACTGGAGAGCATGGTGCAGCACAAATCGTACCTCACAATGGGGCATTTTGTATGCCTTGTGCTACTACCAAGTTAAGTACTGTAATGCCAGAAGACTAGCAGTTATTTCTACCGCTCTCTGCACTACTGCGGAGCTGCAGGTAGAGGAGGCAAGTACGCAATGTGAAGGTGCCCTCTCTATTGGTTATGTGAAGCCAGGGGCTTAGCCTTCCCTTAAGCGTGTGCTGACACTGGATAATTTTCCGCACAACTCCAAATCAGGACTTTGAAGTATCTGCATCAGATTACTTACTCGGCCGCTAGGCTGGACCCTAGTGGTACAGGAACTAGCGGGACGAACATCATATAAATAGTCTCTACCTTGCCTTCATAACACTTTGGCTCTCCCATGTGGCTGAATGCCAGGGCTATGGAAGAGAAGAGACGTGTGCCAAGATAGACAATGGGGTGTAGAAAGACACAGTTGTAGCAATCCAAGCTACAGTGAAAAGGTACCAAGGGAAACGATGTGGCTACCAAGGTTTCAGCAAACAGAGACTAGACACAGTGTAATGGGATGGAAATGGGTCAACAAGAGAAACAACAAAGTGCCAAAAATCATGACCTGCAGCAGGGCAATTCACCACATATTCTGAAGTAACAAATCATCTTGTTTTGGTAATGATTTGCCTTATATCAGGTAACTTCCCAGTCAGATTTATGAACTGTACTGGAACAATCAATGTCTATTTTTTGCAATCAATTCCCTCTAGCTGGGCAGGGTACTAACTAGATTGAGAAATTTCTTAATTTTGTGGCTATCGATTAACTAAAATTACGCAATGACCTATTGTGGTGAAAGAACTACAATGAAACTATTAATCACCTACACCAGGCAACACTCCCTTCTATGGCTACATACTATTTAGTGGCACAATGAGCAATGAGATATTGAAAGATGGACGACCAGTAACTTGATAATGTGTAATCCACGAGGTATAATTAGGCAAACCAAAAATAAAGACAAAGAGCTACAATGGGACTACAAACTGATACTTGACAAAAACTTAAATTGGGTAATTAATCATTTCTTTTTGCAACTCTTATAACTTGAAACATGTAAAACTTCTGATTCAGTCTTTCACCATAATAGAGTGCAAAACCCACTAAACATTTTAATCACTTGTGGTAGCATTGCCACTCCTATTTAGTTCACAAAGCTGGTATTCTAACCTTGCAGGTTACTATCCAATAGTAGTCACCTCTAAGAAATAGGAATGACTACCAAATACATTTGAACAGACAGCTGTGACTTGGTCAGTAAAACTCCTAGAACTGTGAAGGGTGCCAAGATTCCAAAAGCACTTTGCGAAAATTCAAATAACAGGAATGCGCTCTGCAAATGCACTTAATAGAACACCACCAAACCAATACACTTAACAAAACAATGTCAGAGAGAAAACTGAAAAAACAATAAAAACAGCTAGCTTCCTAACTTAAGTGTAGACATACAATTCGATTTTCGATGGTTGTCTATAAGAATCCAGCCTCAAGACCTTTATGCACATTTCAGTAAACTCAGTCACAGAAGCTTAAAAAAGCTTGAACTGTTTATGAGGAAAGCACGACTGAGAAAAACTAAATTTCAACAAATATGTAATCAGAAATAGGAAAGTACAGATCTAATAGAGGCTGTATATCCGAATACAGAAAACATTATGCCTGGTAGCTGACCAGCAAAATACTGGGGAAGTGTAGCCTCCTTTTACTTTCCAAACTTGGGCAATGATTTATTTAACTTTTCATAGCTGAACAGCAATATTGCTTTTCCTACCCATTTTGAACACTGTGGTATAATTCAGTCACAAACAGGCCCTCAATCGACCCCGGTGAACCGCCCTTCATTTGTTTAATCTATAGCAGTGTCATGGCAGTCTGCTCAGTATATGTATTGAAGAAAAGCAAACCCCCAAAATATGGGGATTGCTTCTGGAAATCAAAATAGAAATGTTTGAGATGTGATGCAATTCCCCACCTGATTCCCTCCCCCCAGTGAGTCTGTGGCATTTCTGCAACGTTCATTTTGGCACTACTATAGTTTACACGAAGTCCCTAAAACATGAAATATGGATCATAAGGCTCAGTATATCCAGTAGCTCTGCGCCGTATGGGTCATCGGCTAAAGGTTTCCAACATCTGAGCCAGCTGATCCCCCCATCATTAGAAAGCAAGTGCATTCCCTCCTAAAAGACTCCAGGAGTTCTTGAGGAGCCCTCCTAGGACAGGTGAAGGTGAAAACCTGATGAACCATGCCAGCTAGTGAGGGTGAGCCACTGCATACTTTTCGAGAAACATTTCTCTATTCTGAGTATTGAAAACGTGTTTCTTCTGTTGAGAAGCGATTTCTAATGCCCAGTGACTATGATCCTTGATCAAGAGGATTGATTCAAACAGGGGAAATAACTGTTCATTCTAATACGAGAAGTATAGTTGTATTTATTTTTGCCGAGGACGCACTATATTCTTCACTGGTAGGAAATGCATTCCGAGTGCAATGTCCCAAAACAAGTGAATGTTTTTCCTAAATAAATACATTTAAACTTGTTAAGAGGGCAAGAGAAATTATGGGGCATATTCTCAAGGCGATATCGCCGCGTTAGCGGCACTTTTCTGCCGCCAAAGCGGCGATATTTTTATCGCCTTATTCTCAAGCTGTCGCTAACAGCCGTAAGCGACAGATTTCTGGCGATAGCAGCCGCTTACAACATCGCCAACGATGTCAGCGACAACTACCGCTAATCATATGCAATGTAGGCATTCCCGTGCTAAAACGCACGCTAACCCCACTATGCGATATTCTCAACGATCGCCCGGACCAGCGATGCGGTAAAAAAACACACGCTAAGGCCCGTTAGCTGCAGGAACTTAAGACCAGACAAAAGGAGGTCTTAAAAATGGTGAAAAGTGGCAGCATATAAGGGAGACTACCCCAGAGTCCCATCTGATGATCCACTGATGCCATGGAGGTACTAATCATGCAGCTTGGAGCACCAAGAAGGCCACAACAACCCCGCCAATGCAACCTCCCTCAGGACCACCACCGAGGCTGCGCCGAATAAGACAGCGGGTCTATCGCCGACGCACCATCCTCACAGACCTAACGCCAGAGGATGTCATTGCCCACTACAGGCTCAAAAGGACATCCATCCTCCGCATCCTGACACAGATAGCCCACAGGCTGACAGCACCAACACAGCAGATAAGCAACATCCCTCCGAAAACAAAGCTGCTGGCTGTGCTGCACATGTTGGCCTCAGGTACATTCCAACCAACAACTGCTAGAGTCGGAGGAGTCTCACAGCCAGCCCTATCAAAGTGCCTCACAACTGTTTTGGATGGCATAATCAGCCTGATACCCCAGCACCTTCACTTCCCCAACACTGCGCAGGAACAGCTGGAGACCAAGCAAGGGTTCTACGCCATAGCTGGCTTCCCGCATGTGTTGGGGCAATTGACTGCACACATGTCCTACTTGTGCCCCCTGCGGACACTGCCCACATACGCAGCAACAGAAAGCACACACATTCCATCAATGTGCAGGCAATAGTGGACCACCGGGGCCTGTTCACCAATGTCGTAGCCAAGTTCCCAGGGAGTGTGCATGATTCCTACATCTTCCGTCAGTCCATCATCAACCAGCGCTTTCAGGATGGCACATATGGAAATGCACTGCTCGTTGGTAAGTACTAACTGAACACACCACACACCTCAACTCCACAATCTGAGAACACATAACTGTGAGAATGCACACGTTCCAAACTCACATACAACATGACAATCAACATGCCCACCTACCAGACACAACAACACAAGTTACTGTGGTAACTGGGGCCAGCCATGTAGACAAACCATCCCCAAAGCCATAGCCCCTCTGCCACACAATTGCAAATGTGGTGAGAGGTGGGAACCAAGTATGTGCGGCGGAGGTACTCGATCGACAAAGAAAGAATGTACACAAGGTCGAGTGTTGCGGTGGTGTGCCGGACAGTCTTGAGTGTGCCGAGCACGGACATGTCCATGTGGGCATATAGTGCGTTTCTGTGGTTCAGCATGATGGCAATGACAGGGCTGGTGACTGTCCCACCTGACGGGGGGTGGGAACCATGTGAAGGTAGCATGGAGGATGCAGAGGCTGTTGAAGCAGCTGCAGGCCACTGCGTACACCTGTTTGTACATGGAGAGGGAGGACTCGAGTACGATGCCTAGGTACCTAGAGTTGTGGTGGGGAGGGCTGCCGAAGGCGCTGGCCCACCAGGTGTTGCCACATGCTGATGGTGTGGTCACGAGGATGAGGACTAATGTCTCCACTTCGTAGAGCACACCCCAATTGTTGAATATCCATGTTGCAAATTGCTGCTATCCTCCCTGGAACCCCAGTCTGGTGTGTGTGTGCGCCTTGTTGAGTGAGAGTATGAGCTAGGTGTCCTTGTAGGTGGTGATATAGAATGGTTCCCTTCATGTAGCTCCATTTCTACTCAAGGCGCCTGCAGATGCATCTGTCATCTTTGATGTTGTCGGTGACCGAGGTGGCATGCAAGCACGCTGTATGTTGGAGTTGCATATTGGTGCAAGTGTGTATGCGCAGTTGGAGATACATGTTTTGAATTTCCGGACAGTGCTGTAGGCGTTTCCTGCAGTGGTGTGGCTGTTGCTGTTGATGGTGGAGTGTGCCAGATCCTTGGTGACTCTGCTCCAGTAACTCTGTGTGGCTCCCGCTGTGGGTGTGGATGTAATGGGGTTTCACGATGAGGAAGTGTATGCTGTGCTGGTCACACCATGGGCGTTGAATGTTTCCACATGTGATGATGGGGTCAAAGGTGTGCCCTGCCTGTGGAGCAGTGTTGAGAAGAGATGGCTCAGTTCAATGTTAGCAAGCATCTGCCAGAGGGTAATGGATTCTGAGTTCTTGTGGTATGTGAGGTGGAGGCTCAGCTCATGGATGAGTATGTAGTCCATGGAGTAGATGACATGTTATGAGATGAAGTTGATGTCCATTGCGAAGTGGCCCCGCCCTCTGTGGGCCCTGCAGGTGAGGGTGCGCAGACTGTTGCTTTGTGGCAGGTCTGGATTGGAAACGGCAGGTGTCGTGAGGTGGGGGAAGGTCTCGCTGCAGCATCAGCAGCTGAACAGAACGTGAGCCGTGTCTTGTGTGGCCCATTGGCATCTAAACATTCACCTGGCGTTGACTGTGAGGAGTGCAGATGAGTGGTAGCGCTAGCCGTTAGGAGAGCCAGGGACCCTGCTGGTGTAGGTGTCAGGCCTGTGGACATGTGCAGACAGGCCTGACATTGGTGCGCTGTTGGAGTGCTAGTGATGCAACTGCGCAGTGCACACAAGCAAATATGCCTGGGGGGACGGAGGAGCAGCTGTGAGGCAATGTAATTTGCATAGATGCTGTTCATTTTGTCAGAAGCTACACATGGCTACCATCAATCCCAAAGTACCACCAATCACACACCACAAAACTATTAACCCTGCCCACACAGCATGCATAACTACTAATGGACACATCTCTCCATTACATGTTACAGGTGATCAAGGATATGCACTCCCACCATGGATGATGACACCCCTCCGAGCCACCAACACCCAGGCCCAGAGGCAGTATAATTTGGCTCATGGACGCACCAGGGGCATAGTGGAGCGCACATTTGGCATGCTAAAGTCACGTTTCCGGTGCCTTGACATCACAGGTGGAAGACTGTTGTACAGTCCAGAAATTGTGTGCAAGATGATCATAGCATGTTGTGTATTGCACAATATATGTGTACGCACCAATGCCCCATGGATCCAAGTGCCAGATGCACCGGACGATGATCAGGATGATGAGGAAGATGAGGCAGGTGGAGCACACCCCACAGCTTCTGCAGCAGGATCAGCCCGAAGGAACAGAATCATAAACAATTTCTTCACCTGAGCGCGTCACATCGTGAGTGTCCTCAGCAATCATATATACGTTCAAAATGACCCCAAGCACAGTATATGCAAACAAAAAATACTACACATATACCCTGTGTGCATGTTTCTCATCTGCATTATTACATCACTCTGACAAGTGTAAGTGTAACATTAAGTGGTAACAATATACCAAGTTTAAAATTAGGGGGGATATGTCACCTCTGAACAGAGATGCTGTTTAGGGTGAGATATGTTCCAAACCAGACATGTTAGTGTGTGAAAAGTGTTAAAAAATTCTGATGTTCAGCGTGTCACATGTGGCTTAAAATTAATTACAAATAGGGTGTCAACAGTGGTAAACCATGAATATCAGGGTGTCATATGGGGTCAAATATGAAATTAGGGTGTCATATGGGGTCAAATATGAAATTAAGGGTGTCATTTGGGGTCAAATATGAAATTAAGGGCGTCATATGGGGTCAAATATGAAATTAAGGGTGTCATATGGGGTCAAATATGAAATTAGGGTGTCATATGGGGTCAAATATGAAATTAGGGTGTCATATGGGGTCAAATACGAAATTAGGGTGTCATATGGGGTCAAATACGAAATTAGGGTGTCATATGGGGTCAAATATGAAATTAGGGTGTCATATGGGGTCAAATATGAAATTAAGGGTGTCATTTAGGGTCAAATATAAAATTAAGGGCGTCATTTGGGGTCAAATATGAAATTAAGGGTGTCAATTGGGGTCAATGCAAGTTTCTCATGGTGTTCTGTGTGTCAAGAAATGAAATGTCAGGTAAGACTGTCAATCTGTGTAATAAGTTGCACTTAGCGTGGAAAACTGCCCGAATTTCCGAGTTTGTGATGTATTTTTCATATCAGCGATGGAAAATACATCGCTAGACACATTGAACCATACAAAATGTTCCCCCAAAGCCTCTTTGCGTACAGATTTTCATCGCTAAGTCAAAAAACGGGCCGCATACACACAGGAAGTGATGTCTGCATGCTTCCTGTTTACTGGAGGAGTGCTGTGCACTTTCACTGAGTATTGCTGTGTCCTGTTGAGAGTGTCTCTGTGAGGTGTTGTGTCCTTGTTTTCACGTGTTTCATTGTCTCCTGTGCTTAATCTTGTCAGGTGTTTGTTTTGGGGTAGTTAACTTAATTTGTGGTTGTTGGGGATATTATCTAGGGTTTCTTCTTTTTTGGCAGTGGGGCTAGGTGTGTGCAGGGAGATGGTGGGTGTGAGCAGGGAGGGCAGGATGTCCGAGGGGGCATTGGGGGGCTTTCTATGGCTCATAAAGTTCAACCTGCCCTTGATGGTGGAGAGGGGAGGCTGTATCCTTGCTGGATACCCAGTCAGTGTGCGGAAGCAGAGGTGGGAGCGGGCACAGATGCTGCGCGTATTTGGAGTTGACCGCACTGTGCGCCAGTGGAAGCACCACTGGCAGGATACCCTGGCCCGGGAGGGAGACCTCTTGGACTACGTGGGACTCATCGGTGGCCTAGAGTGTGGTAAGTACAAACTCTGATATTTAATCATGAATGCAGTAACAAATACCAAAATATGCCGTGTGGGACACACTGGTGTCCAAGGGGAAAAATGTTGCAGAGTGAGGCGGGAGACGTAATGCGTTCACGCATAATGTTGGCACATCAGAGACACAAGGCTGCATCATATTGGCAAGCATAGGGTGCAAGTTTGTTTTACCCACTGCGCTGAAGCAACACTTAGCACTGTTGTGCCAAAGCTGGCACACCTGTGCAAAAATACGTGCAGGATAAAGATTTTTGTTGTGCAGGATGGGTGACTGTACATGAACAATCCAAGGCATTTTTTCTGTGACCTGTGTGCTGGCCAAAAGGAAGTGTAAAAATGCTGTCCTCACAAATTGTGGTACGTTAGCTACGCTGCCCTTGTACATAGTCTCTGTGTGACAATGTATGAGATAGGAACAAATGCTGAAAGGAAATAGGACATCTCCGGAGTGTCATGCACAACCAACCGCTGTGAGACTGCCGTGTGCGATCTGCAGCGATGCATTTGTACACAGAGCATGTATTACATCATGTTGCGTGTAGAAATGGGGCCTTGTGAATGTGTCACACAACTAGCATGTGTAGGTTTGCTAGCATCATTGTCTTGTTTGGCCAGACTCAGCATTCACAGGTCTTGTGTGAATGGCAGGCAAAGTAGACCCAACCATGTAGCCCACATGTAATGCAAACCTACAGTTACGTAGCATTTACAGTAATGGTGATGATTTGTATGATGAATATGACACGTGTGATTTAACATATGATACCAACACAAATTCCTTTTGTTGTCTCACAGCTGGACGACCTATCATCACATGGGGGGACATTGACAGATTCCAGGACCCACACGCCACTGATGAGTTTGGACATCATATATTGACACGGTGCGGTGTGATAGATGTCTGAGTTGAATGATCAACGTTGTAGTGTGCAGTAGGGTGTGTATCACATGTACTAGGACTACAGTGTGATGATGTATTGTGGAAGTCAGAAGTGTGTACAATTATGCAAGTGAAGGTGGAGCAATGCATTTGTCTCCCAGTTGTGACTTTGCACACCCCCAGTCAGTGATAGACATGTAAATTAGGGCTATGGGTTCCGTCACCGCAGCACATGCATGTGGATTACAGAGCGCACTGATAGGAGAGGAGACATGTAAGTGGTGTTGTCAATGAGTATCTGCAGACAAGGAATGCATGTACATCCTTGACTGAGATGACTGTGCAAGTGTGCCCGATCATGCACAAGGAGGCAGTGGTTTCCAGGCCGTGCGTGCTCAGACACAGGTCTGCACTGTGATTTCGTAGGTATGCTGCATACCAGCTTCACAGAAGTGGCAGTGCATAGCTTTGAGTCAAGCATATCAATGGCATGTTCCCCACACACCTAGCAAAGATGGCCCTATGAATCTCATTGGCATGTTTGGCCACTGCAATGGTGTTGTCAAGCTGTCTCCTTGGGGTCAGTCCGTGACCGACTCTGGATCAGGTGTACGAGCTCCTCTGTCCCAATTTTTGACTTACTCCGCATGCATTTACCCCGCATGCTTTAGCTCTGCATTTATTGCAGTGCCATATTTTTTACAATGCAGGCCTCTAGAACGCTATCTGTGAGAAAGCATTACCCATAACAACACTATAACCATTATGACTCCAGGCTGCCGTTACAATGGTGAATGAATTGTCACAGTTTGCGTTGTAAAGGCCTGCGTATTTGGCTTTACTATGGAGTGACATTAGCGGATCCAAGACATGCATGAGTGACAATTTAGAGGAAAGGATGTTTCCCCCTATCTATCAGCAACGCGTCACCCATTGTGAAGTAGTGGTGGAGAGAGGGACAGCGCCTCATGTACAAGTCAGTGTTCAGCCAGCCAACGTGTTTCCATGTGAGCTGCATGATGCAGCACAGATGAAAGTGTGAGTAGGGCTGTCCCTGGATTGCTCCTGTGCAGGTAGGGTAACCTTCCTACACATTAACAAGCCCCCCTAAACACAGACACCTTTGCACCCTTGTGCAAGAGTGCCTGTGTTAGCGCTGACTTGATGAACTGCACCCAGTTGCTGTGGGACACACAGGGCTGCACATGAGCATTGTACATATGATGCAGCACTGTGTCACAGGAGAGGATGAGGGTGGTGCTATACACCGAGGGCTAATGCCTCCCTCCTCCGATTCCTTGTACATGTCACCCTCAGTCAGGGAATGTAATGGCAACAGATTTTGACACTGTCAGTCTAATTTTGTTGTGACAGTACATGTCCCATGCCATGCACTGTCATGTCATTCTCCCCAGCATGTAGTCAGTGATCCAGGATTCAACATTTAGTTGTCCAGGTCACTCTCTGACTTCACATAGTTACGCTAGAGTGTAGGCTCCCATATTGAAGTGATCTTGTATCATAGATTTGAATGGAGAACATTGACATAGTCTAAAGGACTCACAATTTCCCATTGTTCACATTTTACAGACAACATGACGCCAGCGGAGTCGCACGCCTTCCAGGTGAGGAAGTAGCGGTACCAACATATAAAGAAGGTCGCAAAAGGGTACCGCAACATGACGCGGATGTACCAGGAGGACCGGGCGGCTGGTACCTGGAAATCTGTGACCGAAGTGGCAACACGTGGCAGGCACAGCGGCCCACAGGCCATCCCAGGCCCCTCTGGCATCAGTGGTGGGTCCCAGCGTGGACAGTCAGTGACCCATCCCCTACAACAACCCCCACCCAAGGGACAATCACACCTGCCCCTGCGGATCAGGTGATTCCATTCACTGTCCGGCACAGCAGGCTCATTATGGACAATAACGTGCTGCTGGCCGAGATGAGGCGGGAAATGGCCGAGCAGACAAGGCACCTTGAGGACATTAAAAAACACCTTGGACTACCATAATGTCTGGACATGTTGTGCCCCATCCCCCTCTTCTCCCTTCCACCAATGTTTTAACTTGTTTTGTAGGTAGTGTTAGGTAAGTATTTTAAGTGTTAGGTAGTGTAGTTTTAGTGTAGGTATAGTTAGTGTTAGATTTTAAGGTAGTTTTAGTATTTTATTACTGTAGAGTATTTGGGGATGTTTCCTTTTCCTTTGGGTGGGGGGTTGATGTCTTTTTGGAAAAAAATTAAAAAAATAAAACAAAAAAATATATCTTTGTGTAGGTTAAATGTGTAGATAGTTCATGTATAGTTTAGATGTCTTTGTCCTGTCTCGTGATGTGCCTTAAGGGTGGGAGGGGGGTTGATGTTTTAGATATGTTTTGCGTGTTTAGGATTAGTTAGGGTAGATAGTGTAGGTACTTATTCTCTTTATTCTAGTTAGTTTATTTTAGATTAGTACTAGTTATGATCATAGTTAGTGTAGGAGAGCTAAATTTTTCAATTTTATAATAAATGGTTACTAATTTGGATTTCTGTTTGCACTTATGTTAGGGGTGATGTGGTGGAGTGTGTCTTTTTACCTTGTATGCATCTCATATCATCAATGGACTCTCCGTTGATTGTGTAAGTGTGGTCATGACATGTTATTAAGCAGGATGGATTGTGCCAGGATACCTTAGATGGGAGCACAGTAAACTTGCATAGATAACAGGGTGGCAAGTAGGATTTACGGCCTAGTCTAGGGGCAGTCGTTTGGTAAGTTATACATCTTAAGTGTGACTCACGGAGTTGGCCAGCACATTGTTGCACATTTGCTACACAAGGTGGGGGCATGGCATTGAGAGGATATTGTAGTAGCTACTGTTATCCATCATGGAGATGGATGTATGCGGCGGGTACCACAGATTGCGTGATAGCCCTACATCTCACATGCTCCTTGCGCAGAGTCCATCTACATAGCACAGACCTTGGCACACTTGCTGTGTCGTGCAAGTGTGTCAGATTCTTTTGAATTATGTTTTCCTGTGCTTGGAGGCCAAACCTCCGGGCCATGCAAGTAGTAGTCTTTCTGTGGGTCCATTGGGAAATGCATATAGCAGAACAGTGGGCCTGATTCACAAATAAGTCATCTGAGATTAGGTCATGAGTTTACGTTTTCCGGTATTCACAACAGGCATTTAGGAGTAGTACAGTTAGATGTACTGACTTCACTTCTCCTATATGCCTTTTGTGAATCAATGAAGTTGGAAAATCATGATTTTGTCACCTTTAACGTTTTTGGCCATGCACACAGTTCTGCTGCCCACAAAAGGTGAAATGTTGCATTGCTCCCTCTTGTGCCAGAGTCATGGCATATTCTCACATCTGTTACCTTTTGGCTCATAGTGATGCCACCCTTGAAATAGTGGCACTGCTTCTGACTATATGGTCAGTGCAGTGCACCACTCATCCCTTGTCACATTGCCCTACCCGCTCACAGTGGTCACACCATGTGAGGGTTCCAAAGTCAGTAAGCATTGTTCGTCCACAGGAAGGGGCTGACTGACACCTTACACTTTGGGGTGAGTCCCTATTGCCAACTCTACTTCACTGAGGCAGACATTGTGGTTCAATTAGTGGCTGGTAGATATGTGCCCTTACGTATCTTCATCAATGTGTATATGGTGTGCACCATCTTGGGATGTGAAATGCAATGTGCACCTTCACAACAGGCTCCGTACAGCCTGTAGGGTGTGAGTAGATATGCCAGGAGATATTCTTTCTGCAATTGTAAAGGGTGACACTACTTGTGGCCTGCAACAGACTTTGCCTTTTTTCAGACATTCCTATTTCCTCCATGGATGTGGGGCTAAGTTGGGATATTGCCAGATTGGCGTATTGGAGCAATGGGGGTACAGCTGGTCCACACATACCCGTTCCTCTCACTGCCTATCAGGATCACAGTAAAACATTGACATTTGTATTATTTCCCTGGGTGTACCTTTTGGTGGATTCACTGCTCCTACATTTTGCGAGACTGCTATACTGGATTGTTCATGGACAACAGACATCTGTGTGATTGAAAGATATTTATTCATATGTCTGTTGACATAGTTGGAGACTGGACCAGTACTTGGCCATGCAATCCCCACATTACATTGATGCCCAGTGGAGGGCCAGACAGAGTCCTTTAGGGTTGACAAGTCCAAAGGATGAGGAAGAGTTCAGTCAGCAGTCTGATTGCTGTGTCATTGGTAACCAAACAAAATATGGCAGTCCATGTTGAGGTCCAAGGTGAGTGACACAGAGTGTATTGGGGGACAGTGGAAGGTGATATTCCGTGGCATGATGCTCAGCCCAGAACCAAGTAGAAACTGGCCATTCGGCCTAGATGAATGCTACCGCTTCCTTCTTTGCAACAAGGCAGATTCATCCTCATCTTCATCCTCTGATGTGTCATGTGCCTCACATGTGGGTGGTGGTAGATTGGCTGCAGCACTGTGAGGCACTGACACATCAGGGGGCGGAGATGTGGATGTAGAAGCAGCAGCAGCAGCATTCATCTGTGCCAGACCTTGCTGCAGCAATGCAGTGATGATGATCTGCAGGGCATGGAAGATTTCAGCTACATCTCGCTGGTGTGCAGCCGTGGCAGCCATTTGTTCCGCCTGAATCCGCTCCATGTTCTCCATTATCCTCCACATGCGGCCCAACTCCTGACCCAACTCCTGGCTGCCATCGCTGGAGCCACTCTGACTGGACAGTTGTTCCTGTCTCTGAGTCATGACTCCAGCGATGTCAGCCAAGGAGTGTTGGAGAGCATTGTGATGTTTTGTACGTGGTCCCGGATGGAACTCAGCCACCCACAAACGGAATCAAGTTTGGCCGCCAGGCTGTCAAACCCCACCCGCACCTGATCAGCCATCTCCTGCTGGACCTCTAACACACGGCGTTGGAATTCAAGATTTGGGTCCGGGAGGTCCTGGGAGACAGCTGTGGTGGTAGGTGCTTCCTGCTGTGTGGTTTGTGCATGGGGTGGGGTTTGCACGATGCAGCTGGGTTGCCCTGCTCCTGGAGGTGGAGTGCTGATGGAGTCTAGCAGCTGTTGGAGGTTGTCCGTGTTGATGGTGGAGAATTCCTCCTCTTCATCAGTGAAGAGTGGGACAGGCTGCTGTTCAGGAGGTGATGTTTGTCCCTCTGCAATGTAAAGGGGAGAAGCATTTTAACTGTGTGTTTCATGGATGATCATGCATTGGATGAGTTTACAAGCAGATTGCATGACAATGTACATTGTGACTGTTTGGGAGGGGCTGCCTATTTCTTGCTGGATGTTGCCTTTTTCGACTACATCACGGGTATGAGGTTGTACTTGTACATTGTCATCTCACAATTTACAGCTATGACTAATGTGATTGGGCAGTTCATACACACAGGCGGCACCAGTTGTGTCCTCTGTTCAGTTGTGAAGGTGATGCAGTTTGTCCCTCATTGTAGTCAATGTGGTTGAACTCCAATTTTTATGTGTGTGGGCTGCATTGTGGGTTACACGCCCATGCAGCTTTTGTTTTTCTGCCCCTTATCCCTTTCAGGCAGTGGGCCTCCACTTTTGTGCATTTCCAATGCTGAGATGTTGCAAGCTGGGCTAAATATGTGTCATGGTCAGAGTTGGGACACTTGTGCATTGTTTTCAAGCAGAGGTCTTGGTTACGTCAGGGGTTGTATGTACATTTGGATGTGTCAGAGTGTGACCTGCTCCTTTAAGGATGTGTGCCACACTCAGCCACCTCTGTGATATGGCCTGCACCATGTGAAGATGTTTGGGGTGCAGGTATGGTATTCATCATGCACTGTCACTTGCATTGTCAGTGTGGCTCACAGACCCGCACCTTTTCTGTGTACTGCACATGTGCATCGGTTGATTGCAAGATTAGTGAGGAGGGCCCCCTTTAGACGCATTGGCTACTAAGGCCTACTTGCTGTTTCAATGTGTGCTGCACTATGCTGTATACATGTGCATACAGGTAGCTTTGTCTATTGTGATTTGTCTTGTGTGCATTGCTTACTGCCCTCCTGTTGGCTTACTCGTTGTGAGTATGGTGCTACATGAGTTTCTATTGTTGTTGCTGGCTGGACAGACAGTGTCAACAACAATAGCCCTCTACGTTGACCCCACATGTGATGTGTAAGTAGCCCGGGATTAGATGGATGTGGAATTCCAATGCATATTTGTGGTGCTCAGGCCTTGTCACCACCACCCTGCCAACAGAAGCAAATGGCAGGGTGATGTGTGTTTGTGTATGTGACACGCAGCTGGTCACATGGATGATACATGCTGTCCTGGTTACGGATATTCAATGCATGGATTTGCGTGTGGGTGATAACAACCATGACTGCATATTTGGTCACTGACACAGTTGGCTTAACAAACAGCTAGGTTTACATACACATAATGGTGTCATGGGCAACTGACACCAGGACTGGTGTGGAATGGTGTTTTCTTTATGGCAGATGTGTACACTTGGGAGTGGAGGTGTGCAATTCGACCTAAGAGGTGTGTGTGCCATTTTGCTACTTGTCATTATTTGTTGCTACTTTGCTATCCTTGCTTGTTGTCATGATTTGGTTGTCTTACTTCTTTACAGGGACATTGTAGTTCTGTGAGTCTGGCACACAGACAAGTCATGCAGTACAGATTTGGTTGACACATTCCTGATATGCATTGTCCCCGCCCTGTGGTGTTGTATGCATAGCCCCCTGCTCATTGTATTACATCACCTTTTGAGTGAAGTCTGCTGTTTGGGTGCATTGTGGGATATGCACGTTTGAGCCATTTGGCTGCATGATCAGTTTGTTGTGACATTGCGGGGCATATTCACAGGCCGCTATCGCCACCACAATGTCATTTTCTGTGACGTTGTGGTGGTGATAGGGGCCTCGCCTTATTCACAAGGCAGCGTTAAGCCACTTAACGTGGCTTAACGCTGCCTTGTTATTAGGCCCACTGTCACGCTGTGTTTAGCGTGAAAGGGGCGTGCAGTGGGTGTTGTGGTGGGCATTCCCCCGCAACACACATTGATATTTACGCTGCCCCCTATTCACAAGGGCAGCCTAAATAGGAGCCAACGCAAAACTTAAGACCAGGAAAACCCTTGTCTCAAGTTGGCGATACGAGGAGAACTGCTTTATTTCTCCTCGTTTTTGCATTGTCCATGTGTGCTGCCTTGTGCAGCACACATGGGAAAAGCAAAATGCCATGGTTTGTTTATGTGCAGGAAGGGACAGCTTCCTGTACATAAACAAACCTTTTTTTTAAAATGCCGTTTTGTAACTTACATGTGTGCTGCATGAAGCAGCACACATGTAAGTTAGTAAATGGCATTTTAGGTTTGTTTATATGCAGGAAGGGACACCTTCGTGTACATAAAGGAAACCTCCCTGCTTGCAGACACCCTTGCACTCTGGTGCAAGGGTGCCTGCGTTGGCGCTAAGTTGTGAGACTTAGCGCCATCGCAGGGGGAAAAGCAAGGCTGCACCATGTCCTTGTGGATATGGTGCAGCCTTGCTTTTACAAGGTGGCGGAGAGAGGCGTTAAGCCAAGAAGGCTGACGCCTCTCTCCGCCACTTCCTTGTGAATATCACCCTGCATGTGTTTCTGGTATGCAGACTCACTAGATGGTTTCTCCCTTGGTGTACACACAGTGACGGCTCGCAGAGGGAGTTCTGCAGGGCGGTGGTGCGGGGGGCTGGTGCAGGGCAGGTGAGGGGCAGGATGGGGGGTAGTGGAGTTGGAGACACGACGTGCTTGAGTTAGGTAAGTAATTAATGAATCCTACTATTTGACATGCACTTGCTGCACCGCCGAGTTAGCTATGCAGTAGGCGCAAGGTAATTGGTTGGATTTATTTATTTACTTACCTAACTCCAGCATGTCGTATCTCCAACTCCACTACCCCCCATCCTGCCCCTCCCCCACCCATCATAACCGCCATGCACCATCGCCCCACAGGGCTTACGCTGCGAGCCGTCAATGTGTACACAGGACTGCATCTCATGGACATGCAGGGGGACACATTTACTGGAGATGTGGCAGGATGTCTACATGGCCCCCTTGCCTCAACATCACACATTTTCAAATCGTCTGCACAGGGCCCCATCTCTCTGATACTTGACATGTGGATGCACTGTGTGCGTGACTGATCATGTGCATGAGTGGGCATGCCACCACCAATGTCATCAGACATAGGGCATTGTGCCCATGTGTCTGCGTTGTGTGCAAGATTGTGCATGTGCAGTTGTGTCACCCTTGATGCACATGCACATTCTTGCACACAACTCCGACATACGGGCACATGCATATGCGTGGTGTTGAGGCAAGGGGGCCATTTTGACAGCCTGCCACAGCTCCAATCAATGTGGGCCTTTGCTCTTTCATGTAGCCCTTCTCTTGTGGTCTGATATGATACTTAGACTATATTTGTTTGACTTTTCTGTGCACATTTCCATGTCTGTGTGCCCACCAATATGTGTCTTGCAATGTATTGGTTGAGTAGGTTGATATGTGTCTATGCCACCAGGGCCAAGGAGATCTGGGACATGATCCGCAGTCATTGTGGGTGTGCACTGCAATATATTTAATTGTGCATGAGTGCCATTGGGCCCATCTCCCCCTGTCCCCCCAGTCCCTGGTTGGTACTCACCCTGTTGCTGTTGTGTCTGGTCGTGTTGAGCAGTATCCTGTCCCAGAACTCCGACCACCGTCTCCTCACTGATGACTTGGGACACCTGTTCCTCCAACGAATCCAGCTCCTCCTGTGGCGCTGGACTCCCACCTCCAGTCTGCATTGCTGCTTTCAGGTTGGCTGCAAGTTTCTGCTTGGTCTTGCGCTTAGCATCATGCCAGCGCTTCTTGCAGTCGTCCACTGTCCTCCTCACCTCTCCGACAGCATTCACCTTGGCCACGATGGACTGCCATATTGCGTTTTTGGTTGCCAATGTCACAGTGGAGCTGACAAAAAGTTGATGTTGGTGTTCTGTCACCTCCGCAATGAGGACCTGGTTTTCCTGCTGACTGAACCGCGTCTTCCTCTTCCTCTTCTCCTTGGCCTTCCCCTGGGTCTCTGGCTGGTCCTCCTGGGTGTTTGTGGGGTTGTTGTTGGCCTCTGTGCTGGGTCCAGGCTCCTCCATGGTTCTTCTCATATGTTTCCTTGTTCTTTTTTTTTTTGTGTGTGTGTGTTTGGGCTGCATAGCGGGCGTTTTATAGTGGTTTTTCACGCCGAACGTGAAAAAAGGTGCGCTGACGCTGATTAGCGTGCCGTTCCTGGTCGCTAATTGGCCCATCGCCACTTTTTCCACGTTAGCGTGATGAATTTTATCGCCATGACGCTAACCTTATCGCCGGATATTTGACCCGGTAGGGGAAATTATCGCCTGTTAGCGGCGTATTGTGAATACGCCACTGACACGGCGATAATTTCCCGCGGTACACAGCGATAAAAAAACGCACGCTAACTGAGGTTAGCGTTAGTTTTCACCGAATGTTGTGAATATCCCCCTATGTTTTATGTAATACCCGAATGCATAATCCGAATTTCTGTCATCACTTTACATTTGTACGAAAACTATTTCGAAGCCAGCTAAAGGTACTTTCTTTTATTAAATTTGGGTTAAAGGACAAACTGCTGCTTGTGCAACTAGTGCGGCAAATCAGTTCCGATATGCCTGCCTAGAGTCTGGTAGGAAGCCACAATATCCTGCTTCTACTCTTGAAATCAACTAATCAAACCAGTATTTCGTTGTCGTGTCCTCGAGACCTCTTTCAAAACTAACGTAGAGGCAGCTGTTAGTGCATGGCGTGTACTTTGAGGTAAACCTGTATCAGGCAATGAAAATATCCTTTTTTATGTCAAGTTCCTGCCCTCAAAGAAGTCTAGAAGTGTTATCGAAGACATTTTACAAGTCCTGCTACGTACCTTTTCTGCTGCCAACCAGAATCAACAGGGGGCCGTGCTATTGTGTTATCTATAGGTGATGGCTATGCAAATGTTTTCACTACCGGCGGCCGCGAGCCGGTTGGTGAAAATGGAAATCAAATGGAGTAAGTATTAAGGAAAGCAAATAGAGCAAGTGTGCCCGAGTAAACAAAGAAAGTTATGAGGAGAAGGCACGGACAGCGGGCGGGCGGGTGGGGGAGGGAGAAGTCACGGACAACGGAGGGAGGGAGGGGGGTAAACAAGGCACGACAACGGGAGGGAGGGGGGTAAAGAAGGCACCAAAGCATGTCGTGCCTGCAGTAAAGAAACTCAATAAAGAAAATAGTGCTTACAGACTTAACAACACATACCATGTAACAACCGAAGTAAAAGGGCCAGTCGTCATGGGAGGTTCTAAATAAAGACAAGGGCAGTACTAAGGAGGGACTAACAATCCTCTTTACGAATCAGAAGCCAGCATTTACGAAGGACAATGACACAAGCCAATGCCAAATATGGGGGGAGAGTGGGTGGAGCTTCTATTCAATACTCCACTACAACAAGTCTGCCAGAGCAGCGCAAGAGCGCTGACTCTAGGCTCGACCTAAAAATGGCAACCATCCGTGTGAGTATGCAAGCTGTTTCATTACAAAATAATATTGTTTCAGTTAGTGAGACGGTTGCAGAAAAAAGTCGCAACCAAGGAACACATTTTGGTCTTATTAGGGAAAAGCAACACTTCCTGAGAATAATTATTTGTTTTTATGAAAAGCGTCTCATTACACTTCTTCCACTTCAAAGCACAATAAATAAAGTGTTGCAATTGCTAAATTGAAAGAGATTCAATGTAACTGCTTTGGAAGGAAGGTTAAATGGACCTCACCTGTTTTTGATCCTATGGCTAGAAGATCATTGCAGACGTCAGCAGCGAACTTTCAGCTCACCAAGCCAATTTCCTAGTGTTAGGAATACATGTGCAAAATATACTAAATTAAAAATAAATGATGTACAGTAGGTTGCGGCCAGCTAGCCCATGGTCATGGATCAGCACTGAGGGAGTTCTTACAATATTTCAGCAGTGGACCTAGTGAGGAAGCCTCCCACCCCGGCAAACTCCATGTAGAAAAAGCAGTAATAGAAATAGAGTGCAATATAAAGAAAACTGCAACATTTTGAGGTTCAATGCCGTTACCTCACCGTAATCCTGAGCTCCTGCCACGCTGGTTGTCTGATGCCTCCGCTGTCTCCCGATAAAGGAGAGCCTTCACCTGGATCACGCCTGGATTTGGAATTTTATTTTAATAGTTTGATATCATGCCAATAAGGCAATACAAACAATTCACATTTTACATTCTGCCATGAAATTTATAATACATCATAATACATAATATTACTCAAAACCCATTCACAAATACTCAATAAATTAATACTCAGAGCAATACGAATAAAAATCTATAACTATGATCAATTAAAAAGTGGCTAGCCATTTGGGTACCAAGGGCAAACATTTCTCTACAACATGACACAATCTCATGTTATTATATTTTAGAATTACTTTCATTAAATCACTAACCTTGCGAACCTGTAAAAGTCTAAAAACAGGGAGTAGCAAACCTCTTCTTTCTTTATCAAAGCATGTACAAAATACATTTAAATGAGGTAGCAGCAATGAAGCATATGCACAGAAAAGGCAAATGCAGCTGTCTGCCCCAACCCAATTAACCAACTTCCAGGTGGTAAAGGCTGGCATCTGCCAAAGCCAGACCTTCAATAACCATTTTCTAATGTTGGGGCTTTTTATGTCACGCAAATACAGCTGCCTATCCCCACCATAATCTATGTCCATTAAATGAAGCAAATTGTTTATTTTCCTCACATCTTCTAGGACAGAATTTCTAGAATTCTCTTTTGTCACCCGTTTTACTAATAATTTCTGCTGCAACACTGACATACTCTGCAGATCTGGCCCTAATCATGTACCCAGGGAATCCTCGATAATTTGAAGGACACACAGCCCATCGGTGTGTGTCCTTTTCCTGTGAGTAAGATTTAGTTAATTGCCTCAGAGAGCCGCCAGCCGAATTCGAGGGGCAGACCCAATAATTAAGAATCTTCTGCTCATATTTTAATATTATCTTAGTGAGACCCAATGTCAACTTAAGAGCGCTGGCGCTGTTTACAGAGCCTCTAGGCAAGCCAAGCCATCTTTTCCAAATATTAATTTCTATGATCTGCAGCTGGGCTATATTGATCACAGTCAAGTTCTCACAGAAATACAGCAGTAAATTTACTAATTTTCAATTGTAGGTCTCTTAATATTTCTACTGACTTATACCCCAGGGCAAGGTCCATCCTTCGTAAAGCACCTGCAATAGCCTTAGACCAAGCTTCCTGGTGATCTATGTGGGCTTTAAAGTTCAAATTATATCTGAAAAGAAGTCCTAAATATCTATTTTCTTTTACCACCTCTACTTGATCACCACTTAGCCCCATCTTATGCCCTATATTCAGTACAATTCTTTTAAAAAAAACCAACAACATTACTTTAGTTTTGAACGTATTTATTTCCAAATCATTAACCTTACAATAATCTGAGAATGCTTCAAGTTGCCTCAGAAGGCCAACTGGAGTGAGGGCTAATAGAATTGTGTCATCTACATAATACAGTGATGGAATACCCTCTAATCCTAATTTAGATGGAAACAAACAAACCTGGTTTAGTCTAACAGCGCATCAGCAATATAAATTGAACACAGGAGCAGGGCCAGTATACAACCCTGTCTAAGACCATTAGCAGTAAATATTTTTATGAACAATGCCCAATTTCCCCTTAATTCTACCCTTGTCCATGAGCCCTCATGTAATTAAATTATTGTTGTGTGTTTCCTACATAGCCTATTGTCGTTCTCCCTATGTTAGCCAAATTATGCACATTGTAGGCCACTTTTGCTTTGCACACGTTACCAAATTTCACACTTGTTTTTGTGCCACATTGCATTTTCACACATAATCAGTACATATTTTTGTATTTTGTTATTTTCCTGGGATTTAGTCAGAACAGTCTAGGCAAGGTAAAATAACATTACTCCTTGTTATTCTCTGTGGTCAGACACTAGCACCTAGACATAATAGAGAAATTCAGCTGTTGTTTTTGAACACATATTTTGTCATATAACTCGGGGCGTGTCAGTCTAAAACACAAGGACAGAACAAAGGACCTGAGACAAGAGGGCTGCATCGGCTGAGATGTAGTGACCATCTATGTATGCTAAGTTATGGAGTCCGCCACTAAGCCCAGAGATCTATAATGCATAACCACTTAGCTTTTGTAGTGAGGGTGGATTTAGGCAAGTCTGTCAGATAATATGACAGGGCTTTTTATTGTACATAGTCTGCTGATCATGCTAATGACTTTACTGACCTGTATTTGTTTTATAGTTGTGGCACACTTATTGCATATTAGAGCACAGTAGTTTAAATAAATATTGTAAACTCCCTTCATGTCTCTTTTCTATTTTGTTGTGGACAAGTACGAGTGAGAGAACGAAAGGGGGTGACCTGCTGGCGCGAACCCTGAGAGGGTCGAGCGTGTTGTGTTCTGGGGTGCCAATTCACTTGTCTCTCTGGAAAGGTTAGGAGGTCAAGTGAGGCACTATAATCTAGTCAGATCTTGGCCCATAGATACTGATGTGGTGTGGTGACTCAGTCCCTACATGCTGATGTTCTGTGGTTCCAAGCATAGTCCTACTCCAGAGCAGAATCCCTGCAGCATGAAAATGGGCTACATAGGAGACACAAAACATTATCAGTTTAATAAGTCAGGTGGAATACTCCAGGTCTACATTTTTTCCCAAAGGAGGGCCCGATTAATTGTTTCAAATGCCATTGACAAATTTTGATATGACACATAAAGGGGCTGTTTCTTTTAAAGGGATATTCCTCAGCCAAAAGATTAAGAATTATGCAGCCATCAACTCTTGAGTGCCCTTTATGAAAACCCAGTTGGACCTTTGGGAGAACTCTTTCCCTAACTACCCATTCTTCCAGTAAACCTAACAGGTGTTTCACACAAACTTTACTAGAGATGTCCAACAGGGTGATCATACGATAGCTCGTGGGCAATTCATGCCCTTCTTTTTTTATATAAAGGGACCCTGATACTTCCTTTCCAGGTTTCTGGTAAGACATGGGGGCATATTAGCAAGACCCACGTTAAAATTATCGCCATTTTAGCGGCAGGAAACTGCCGCTAAAACGGCGATAATGGGCTTGCTAATATGCGTTATGGAATTCAACAGAAGCCCAGGTTAGATGTCCTGCACATCTAACCTGGGCTTCTATTGGAATTTTATAACGCATATTAGCAAGCCCATTATCGCCGTTTTAGCGGCAGTTTCCTGCCGCTAAAACAGCGATAATTTTAACGTGGGTCTTGCTAATATGCCCCATGGTCTCTTATTATAGCACCGGGGTCAGAACTTGGGCCCACAATCTAAGGTTAAGTATTATTATGTCCGAGGCTAGGCCATTAAGACCTTGAGCCCCTGAGCTTCTTAACTTTTTTTATCAAAACCCCAATTCCACTTACTGTGGGAAGCAGAAAGGTCGCCTCCAGCCTCAAATTGGGTGAGCAAAATTTCGAATTCCCCATAACTCCTCTATTTTCTTCTTTTCGCTTATATAACTCAGATATATACCTGACCCATTTTTTTTAGGCCACCAGCAATTCTTCTATTTTTTTCGTCATCCTAAGTACATTGCTGACTGTATTCCAAAAACCCTTTGCTCTTCCTGTTCGAAGAGAAACTATTGCCTTCGCCCAAGCTCTCTCTTTTCCTTTCCAAATAATTTGTCTTATTTCTTATCTGTAGTTCTTCCTGTGTTCCTATTCGCACCACCCTCTTTATAGGCTTCTCGTATGTTCTTATTTAATTCAATCTTTGCCCTCTCTTTAGGCGATCTATTTATGCCCTTCCTTGCCCAACCACAGTTTAAGCCCACCATAGCTGCATCCTGTATTGAGGCAAAGTCTATCATAATCTTTCAAGATAGACTGAGGCTTCTAATTAACCCGGGATTTGAGGAGCAACTCAATATTATTTATAGTTTGCCATTTAGCTGACCACACTAACCTACGCTCGTTCCTGCAATGGACTGGTAAGCTATTCTGTGAGTGATCTCTAAAATATCTACCACTATGTGAGGAAAGCAAGGGTGGTTTATGATCACTGCCTACTAATTCCCCAATTACAAAGTCTTTTGCTATGCTAACATTTTCTGAGGAAATTACAGCATAGTCGATCAATGTAGCCACCCTTCCATTATCAAAAGTGTATTGTGCCAGCTGATCCCCTGAGTATCTACCATTTATAATAGTCATATTCAAACTATCGAGTAGTATGTTCAGTATCCTTCCTTTCCCATCCCAATGCTGGGTCATTAAGGCCTGGCTCGGAATCCCATCCCCAAGACATTTTCCTTTTCCAACTGTAGCTCATCCTTCATGGAAAAGGAAGAAATAATTGCATTAAAATCACAAACCAATAAAATTGGCACATTTGGGAATTTCAAAGTGACCTTTCCCAATAACACAACCAGATCTTTTTAGCAGTCTATCCTGGCTTTTTTTGGAGGAAAATACATAATTAATAATACGAAATCTATGCCTTGTTTCTCCTCTCTTGAGCCCTCTTACTTAATAACAGACCTGATATTGACATTGTTAAAAAGTTGGTACATTCCCTAAATATTATATCACCCTTAATTTCATATTTTATGGACAACATGCGAGCTAAGCCCCCTGCAGGGCTACCATATTGCCCCTTAACTGCCTTAACACTAAAGACTTTGTTATCACTCAATGCCACATCCTCCATTTTCGAGGTTTCTTGCAAGCACAATGATCATAACACTTTATTACCCAAAACAGAAAAAAAGTGATTCAAAGTTCCTTTTCAATCCAACAACATTCCATGCCAAGAAATGAACTCCTAGGTCATCAGGACTGGCAAAATAGGGGCCTTGTAGCCACCTTTTTTAATTGATTGTTCCAGCAATCCAGTTCCAATCATTATTATGCTTCACTGATGGTTCTTCTCAATTTGTGTAGATTTGTCACCCCTTCTCTGATTTTATAATAAAAATCCTTACAGGCCCAATATCATCATAGCCGCCCATACACACCAGCGAGAGATCATAGTTGGTCCGATTAGATTGTTTCCCTTTACATGCCTCTTGGATATTATCATAATCTGGCATCACCCTACTAGGTGCTGGCCGTTGTGAATAATGCTCATAGATATCAAACCCATCCGTACATAAGGCCAAGAAAATGAAATAGTACTTGACTTAGAGAAGGAAACCGAGGCAATGTCTTTAGACGTTATTTTGGGCAACTGTGGTACCATTTTTTTAATTTCAAGTAATTTTTATTGAATTCTTAGAAAGGAAGGACAACAAACGGAAAATAAAGTTGTATATCAGTTAATGCCAGTAGGTGATGATTGACACATATACATATATACCATGAGCGTTGACAAAGAAAGTTATCTCATATCGGAACTGTCAATCGTAACAAATGCATTATTAGAATAATGGCTTAATTACATATCTCTGTTCCACTTGAATAAAAGCTGTGTAAGGGCATAGGTTACTGTGTTGGTAAATTACAGTTGCTTGTTTCATATATCACCTACATAAGTTATACAATAGTGTATGAGAAGCGAACAGAAAAGAGACAGAGAGCAAGGATAAAATAAAGAAGAACGAAATGAAAGAACAGAACAAAAAGGAAATCCAGTGGGACATGTATGCGATCGATAGATACACTCTGGGGATGTTTATGTTGGCGTTGTGGAGAGCGTCATGTGGTATCCTATATAAATTGGGTAAGGGTCATGTCGTCTGAACTGGTTTAGTCACTCATGCGGGCTTAAATGCAGGCGAAGCGGAGTCAAGAGATTCCCATAGTTTCCAATTTGTAGAGTGTCATGGAGAGAGTTGGAGAGTCGTGTTATCTGTGCTCCTTAAAAAGGTTAGCCATTCTTGCCACATTTTGAAAAATATTGCTTTGAAATTCTTTCAGTTACACAGAATTATTTTACATGCCAGAGTAATCATCAAGTAGATCATGGGCTCTCGCATTTTGTAATTCCGGATCTAGGAAACCCTGTAAAATATATGATAACTCTCTGGAAGGTGTGATATGTAAAGTGTGTCTAACGCAGTCCAAGATCCTGTCCCAGAAGGGTTGTAATATCGGGCAAAGGAGTAACATGTGTGGAAGATCACCTATTTGTGAGTTACAGTTCCAACAGTTGGGAGATTGGATGAGATTGAGTTTATGTAGCCTGGCTGGGGTCCAATAATTCCTATTAATAATCTTGTATTTTGTTTTGGGAGAGTGTAGGAGAGATTTTGTTTTTGAATGGCATCATTTGTATTTGTTCCCAGTCAAACTCTATTTTCTTAGAGTTTGGTTCTGCTTCCTAATTCTTCTCACTGATCATATGGGATTTGCGTGGCTCAGGGAGTAGAATCTTATATATTCTTGACACCATATGACCAGCTTTTGAAAGTTGGGCCAATTTGAGAGGTAACGAGGGACCAATAGGTTTTAGGGGCAGCTTAGAAATTTGTACTTTGTGTTTTAATTTATATCTGTCTATATCAACAATCCTCTCTCTCTTTTAAGATTGGAGAAGGTTTTAGGGACGGTGTCCTCATACAATTTGTGCTCTATTTAGGACACATTCTGCATCAGAGTCATCAAAAATGTCCACCAGTTGAAGGACCCATTCAGCAGCATCATAGGGGTTAACTGGAATTCCCTTACCCCACCGTTGATTGCAATCTAGCCGGCATGCCTCAACCCTGACTGCCGCGGTTGATGCAACATTACAATGTGTAGTAACTGCCATGTCCATGCCATTTCGCACTTTTTTGTGGTCAGAGACACCTAGCCTGAACCTGCTATTTTCCATTATTGGACCTACACAATCTAAGAGAACCTGTCCATGACCGGGATCACCTGGTGGCATAGTATACAATAGCGACTACAGTGAAGAATTGCTTTCCCCAGATATTTCATGGGTTTCAAAGCACTTTCCGACCTTCTCTTCTGCAGATTCCTTTAATAAGTTAGGCTCAAATAGAAACGTTCTTTTAACTTTTTTTGTTATTCAGCATTTCCGTTTTTTCTTCTGTTTGAGATTTAACGATGCCTTTAGTAGCTTTAGTTTTCTTGGCAAAGCGGCTACATCTTTTCCACTGGATCAACTTAATTCCCAGCACCCGTCGTATTTTTTCCAGAGTGAACTTTACGACTAATAACTTCTGGTTCCTTACTTAGGGGTTGTAAACCATCATCAGTACCCACACTTGGAGGCACAATGTCCTTCAGGTCAGTCTGAGTTGCTTTATCGCAGATCACAACTGCAATTGCTTTTTACATACACATGCTCTTCTTCAGTGGGTACACTATTTATCACTCTACCCAAATATTCCTTACTCTTATCAGTGGCGTCTGGTACCCCAAATATTTGTTGGGGCAACCAACCACTTGTCAGCATGCCTTTAAGGTCAACACCATAGCTTTCAGCCATGGCTCGTTGTAAACAGCGTTTATAACGAACCACGACTGAGAGCTCTGGCATTGCGGCTGAAGGCAGTGCGAGTTACAGTGCTTGTCAATCAATCATCAATCAGTATTTGTATAATGCAGCGCTGTCACCCCTAGGGGCATCTTTGCGCTGTGGATGTGATGTCTCCATTGAAGATGCAGGTAGAAACAAGCAGAAAGAGTAAAAATAAAGGTCAGTAACGAGCAGAAAGAGGATAAATAATGAGCAGAGATGAGCAGAAAGAGGAAAAATAATGAGCACAGATGAGCAGGAAGAGGAAAAATAAAGGTCAGGAACGAGCAGAATAAAGTAAAATAAAGGTCAGAAATGAGAAGAAAGAGGAAAAATAAAGGTCTGTAACGAGCGGAAAGAAGCAAAATAATGAGCAGAGAGAGGCAAAAATAGAGGGCAGAAAAAGACAGAAAAATTTGCAGAAAGTGAACAGAAAAGGCAGCAGAAAACGAACAAAGGAGGCACAACCCTTAGGCATCAGAGAGTTGCGGGCTGTGGGCAAGCTGGCCAGGAGAACTGTCACAGGGGGAGCTGGCAGTAGGAAATACATTAAAAAATAAAAATGTACTTACTCACTCTGGTGGCTCGCCTCCTCCGGTCGTCTGCTTTAGTCCCTTGGGGCTGGTCTGAACTTGAAGCAATTGAATTCTCTGCACCAATTAAGACACTGCTCTCATGCTGCTGTTAAACTGGTGGAGTGATCACCACTCCCCTGCTGCAAGTCACCAGCAGTAGCCCTGCCCCCAAACACCGGCTCGAGCTGGAGAATGTGAAAAATTAAAATGGTAATAAATTCATTTTAGTATCATTTTATTTTTCACCTTTGCGGTGCTGTCAGCAAGGGGATGACGCTGCTCTGCCCTAATGGAGGTGTCACCGCTTATCCTTGTCCTTATCCCATTTCATCCTTAGTTCTGATAACAACTGTAAAATCACTAAATTAGTGTCAACATTATGTACAGTATCCTTCACAAGTCTAGACAGTAGTTGAACTACAGATTCCAAACTTTTATTCATTGAAGCCATCCAGTTGAAGTTAATTGTAACTTGCCTACCTTGTAGACGGTTATTTTGATCTAAGGAGTACTGTCTAACAATATTTCAGGATTCGCAGGCTGTATTTCATTAAATAACAAGGCGCTCTCCTCCAGAGAGGATGATGAATCAACAAAGCCCTCAACAACCAAGAACCATCATACATGAACCACCGACTGAACTTTCACTAACCATCCAGAAACCTTAGCTACGCCTCCCTCACCCTTGTAGAGACTCCGCGCATCTGTCGTAGCCATAGTGGATGCCAATCCTTCTCCCACCTTGCAGCCAAGTCCTGGAATGCCCTCCCCTCCACCTTCGAACATCACCCTCGCTGACGGACTTCAGAAAGAGACTCAAAACCTCGCTTTTCGACTGATCTTAGCAACTCAGCCCCTGGATACCCTCACGGGTGAGCAGCCGCACTATACAAGTACTGATTGAATAAGTATGGGAGTGAGAGTCTCCTTACTCTATTACTCTCTTGGACTCTAATTTGTGCCTCGTCATCATGGGCTGCACAGGGACTTGGGCGTCAATTTGTGTCCCATAGTTCCAAATTATCTGAAAGGGGCATGTCTATCTTATCCTCCCCACACTTTTCTCTCTTAAGTTTGTCCAAGATTGACTTATCACTTAGTTGGTTCATGAAAGTGCAATGTTTCGCCTCACTGCCCGAGTGCACAACTGCCCAGAGTCTCCAATAACTTGCTCCATCTCCATGTCTCCCATGTCTCCCACCTCAAAATATTTGCCTTCCAATCAACAGAATTTTTAACCAGTTTAGAGTAGGATCATAGGGCATTTAACAGGACCTCCTCCACTACCCATTTGCCCAGTCATGCCTGAAGGTGAAGCCTGAAGAGGCACAATAAGTCCACAGTCAGCAGCCCTACCCGAGCGCGATTGCGTTGGAGGCATCTCTTGAGCATCTCTGGTTTTATGCAGGTGAATCTGGCAATACAGTTGAGTCTGGGCAAAGCGTTTCATCTGAGTTATTACAAGAAAAGTGAGTAAGGTCCCAACAAGAGAAACAGGTGCAGGACATTTTATCAGATTTATTTTTATGCATGGAAGCGACAAATGACATTACCCAAGCCCACACTGAAAGAACAATAGTGCAATGTCGAAATAGGTATTCCTTGCAATCTCACTTGGGGGAAAGCTCCCTGTTCTTAAGAAAGTTGGAGACAGATTTTTTACCATCTGTAGATGTCCATTTTGGTTGCTCACAGATCAAGAGCCAATTAAACCAGAAAACTTGCATTAAAAACCGATTCAAATGACCCCGCAGTAAACAGGAATCTACAACAGCACCTAAGGGAGCAGATAAAGGAAGGGGTAAAAACTCTCATATCTCTGCTACTTTACTCCATTGCTCAATTATGTTTTTCAAGATAATGGTGCATAACAATGTGGTCTCTTGAGACTGTCCAGCTCAAGCAGACCTGATAACATCCCAGGGAAGAGAGGAGGTTTGCTCTGCCCCAGAAAATCAGGTGCCACATGCATGAAAACTCATGCAAATCTTAATAGACCAAGTGAACCAGAGCTGTAATAAAACCAAAACAATGGGGCCTGTATTAATAGATAATACGGGCGCTGGTACGTGTACTGTATTTAACTAAGGGAATCTAGTACAGACTAGGTTTGGAGTACTAGCAGGGCTGGTAGAAGGACCTACAGGTGAAGAAGAGAGCTCTGGGCAATCATGTGGGTGACATATGAAAGGACTCCATATAATTTCTAGCGTGGCTTCCCTTGAGCATTTACATATGGCCTTCACCCTGACTGAGAAGAGATGTGAGATCACAGAATCAAATCAGAAAGATATCCAGGGGATGTGCCAAGCTTTGGAAGCCTGTTACTGAGAGGATGATGGCAGTAGAGATCAAAATTGATAAAATACACTGCAAACTTAGAAATAATGCTTCCGAGATAATAGCTGTAAAACAGCAAACTCAGAGTTTTCAAGGTGACACAGAAAGATTGGAAAATCACTCTTGATGAATTAACTTGAGAATATTGAATGTTCCGGAAGGCATTGAAGGGATTTGTGATCAACCTTCTTATAGGGGGTCCTTAAACACAATCTCAAGGTCAAAAGGAAAGCCGAAAGAAACCCAGGAAAATCCGGTTGAACTTGTTAACATACACCGCTAAAGAGCAGATTCTGGGACTTGCGACTTGCGCTTAAAGTCAAAACTCTAGTAGCAAAAGACTTCACATGTGCTATTAAATCTGACATATGCAGGTCCACTGGGCAGCGGCAGTGGGAACTAGGTCAGAGAATGGGTGAGCTGCAGAAGCTAGGTGCAAAAGTGTAGTTAGGATTTCAAGTGAATGCTCAGGGTAAATTGGAAAAATTAAATGCACATCAGAAAGGCGGCGGAAGTAGATTAGTTCATAAAGAATATGCGTAATTCAACATAGAGGAGGATAACCTAACTCACCATTGGAAGGGGGCCCAAGAGGAGAGGGAAGGCTGGAAAACTAAGTTAATTACCTTAATTAAATCACTCTGACTTGTAGGATAGATTATTTTTCCTTTGTTTAATTTAAGGCTTCCTTCACAATCACTTTAAATAATTTAAAAATGTCTCCTGATGGCAAAGGATCCAAATAGGCATGCAGCATTATGCCACAAAGGTTGGGAGGGTTCCCCAGGGAGGCGGTGTGGTTGAGTCACTCTGTGGAGAGCATAGTGGGATTTAAAAAAAAAAAAAAGTCCTGTCTACTATTGCCACAATAAACACCAAAATATCTCTTATTCTTTGAGTGAAGAACGAGGACAAAGCCTAGTAAAATTATAATGAGGAGGGATATGATGAAAGCGATATTGATATTATCTTGGAATGTTAACAGCCTTCTTACCAAAATAAAGAAAAGTTTGCTGTGAGTACTTGCAAAATAACGTATGTCAGGTTTTTATGGTGCAGGAAATGCACTTAAAGAGCAGGGTCTTGGTGGTAAACAGAGTTGGGTGCACCAAATAGTATGGACCAATCAATCAATTAGTTCTAAAGGGGTGGCACTTCTCATCAAAAAGATGCTGGTTGAGTGAGACCTTTTAGAAAACAAAACTAATTTAACAGGCAGATGGGTCATTGGGAAGCTTAGATGCAGGCAGACAACTTTGACTTGTGCTGGATTTTACGGTCCAAACTGCGAAGATACAGCTCCTCTCAACATTTTTTGCCTGAATCTATTAGGTTTCCTGCCCCCCTTGTGTGAGGGGACTTTAACATCCGTTTAAACAGTGAGCTAGAGAATTCAACTAAAAGGCGTCGGGCAAATACCCCTAAGGTAGGAAAGGCACTAAGGCCTCTGATGCAGGATTTTGGTATATGAGACGCCTGGCACAAAACATCTGGTTTAAACATCTGATTTATCTTTTACAGCAAAAAATATCGAAGTTCCTCCAGAATAGATCTATTCCTTGAAGACAGACATATCCCGGCCCATTTTTCTAACCACTCATCTGTTCTCTTAACACTGAAATACCCTGAAGTAAAAACTGAGTTTAGATGGACCGTGATCTGAATACTTCTATCAGATCCAGAGATAATACAGGACAATATTTTAAGAACAATACTGGGTCTGCTTTTCCCATAGTGGCTTGCAAGGCAGATATGTGGGGATACATTGTAAGTAGAGATCAATAAAAGCATAAAGAAACACTGGAGGAGGACAGGAAGTGTGAAGAAGAAACTCACAAGCTAGAAAACGCCCTATTAGGGTCCAGTTCTCTGAAGGAAATGCAGGCAATTAGGCAAAAAATATCTGGGAAACAAGTGGCCTTAAAGGAGTTAAATGCCAAATGGCAGGTAGGTCAGCTGGCATGTTTTCAATATGGGGAAAGTAGTGGTCGAACGCTAGCGTGGAAAAGAAGAACAGATAGAGCGAGGAACCATATTGACAAACTAATAGTGGACGAAGCAGGTGATCCAGCGCTAACAATAAAAATAATTCTCCTATTATGCTTTGGTCATCCAGGTGCAACTATTCCTCTAACACACACACTATATCCATATGACGGTGGGGCCCATAACACCGCATATACATTCACTTACTCATTTGTTCCCTGGATTTCCTCCGTCATTAACCTAGGAGAAAAACGATTCGCTGGAAGGAGACGGGATACCTCTTTTATCATGACATAATATTTCTCATTTGCTTTTAAGGTATTCCGCTCATTGGTCGATGGACCAACTAGTAGGAATCAGTTGATGGTGATTAAGACCAGCTCAATCACAATAAACTCTTTAACATTTCATTTTAATCATTGAGCTAAAGAATCACTGAGTCATTTGTTTAAAGAATAATAAAGTTTATATAAAGTTTTGAATGCAGGAAATGAGGTTAAGCTTATTATTCAGATCATTACATTTATCATCAATATAAGAATAAATTGAAATTGCAATGCATTTTTATTAGACGGAAAAATAAGGTTGTCATAGTAAGAACTCTAAAGATCAATCTATCTATCTATCTGGGGAAAGTCTAATAATTCTAAAATGAAAATCTATCAGGAAAAGTTCTCCTAAAGCAGCATCTTTATACTCAACTGGAAAAGGAAAATTAGCAGCAGCAGCATCAGCTCGTCAGCATCAGCAACCGCAACTTCACCCATCTACAGCATCTAACTTCTCCAGCATCTACCTCTGCAACTCCCGCACCAACTCACTCCCGCAGCAACTCCCGCAGCATTCTAACCCCTCCCACCAAGAGTAGGTCTTCTTATACCCTAATTCTAGCTTACAGCATAAAATGTTTCTTCTTCATGGCGTGATTCTTTCTCATTGGTCAAAACTCAGGCCCATATACATTTTAATCAAACTTCCTGGTCTTAACCAGTTCCGTGTGGAATGTCCATGCAAGCATCGTTTCCCACAGTTCATGCAATTGCTCATCCGTTTCGATCAGTCCAAATTGTATCTTTTTCTGTTACATTTTGTGTTAAACAGTTCCGTCTATTGATTCAGTCGGACTTCTCACGCTTCTTGCTGATCATCTTGGCACACATCTGCTCAGAAAGGTCACAACAGCCTTGACCATACTTCCATCTTAGCCTCTCAGCATCAGCACGTGATCATCCCTTTTCCACAGCCTCTCTCCTCTATCACATGGTCCCCCGCTCATGCGTACTCTAGCAACTGGCGGCCATTTTATATTGCTGCTCGACAGGCCTAAGCGCACTATTTTCAAAGATAAACAAAATATTGTTAAAACAAAGAAATATAAACCCTTTCGTTTCCCTCCCGTCTTTCTACGTACCCCAATTAGGTATTACCTAGCAAAAAGCAACATATAAAGCTGTCCCTTACTTACCATCGCTTTATTTTGCAACCACACGTTTTATTTAAAAGCACAGATCATGCGTTTATTATCTAATTAGTACGCAAATATTATGTTATGTTAGACACGTAAACAATTATAAGTCGATTAATTTGCACACGGAATAGCGTGTTACCTTTAACCCTTAACATGTAACATACATTGTTGGTTATTTACTTAAACGAACATGTTTATTAATTATTTTACGAAAATATTAGGAGGTTTAAAAAATTTTCATTTACCCTGCTCCATCAACTCCCCCTTTGGTGATTTTTAATATCACCACAAAACCCAAGTTATACAATTTTCTCAGACAGCATATATCTTTTATCCATTTGCTTTTGTTAGTTTACACAACTGTATCCCTTTCAACTTGTCTCTTTGTTTTCTTGTACATGTTCTCTTTTATTTCTTCTAACTCTATTTCACCCATTTCTCTCTCTCTCTCCTTGTTTATCATGTTTTCTTTTTCTATTTTATTTTGCCTTCTTCTTCTCTTTATACATGTTATTGCAAGCTTCAGTACTAATATTATTATTATTATCACGGTTGCTATTATTATAACTTTCCCTATTATTAATCCACTCATTCTTGTTAACCAATTTATTACTGAAGAAAACCCTTTACCAAGTTTTCCCCAGGCACTTTCAACCTCCAGTGGAACAAGTTCTTTGTGCAAATTTGTAATATTTGTTATATACTTCTGTATATTTTCACTTTTATCTGGAATGTAAGTGCAACAATGTTGGACTTTCAGCATTCCACAGACTCCGCCCTCTTTTGCCAAAAGAATGTCAAGGGCAAGTCGATTTTGCATCACCATAGCTCTCATGGCAACCATCTCGGTATTTACCATCAAGAACCCTCCAGCAGTATCTGTAGATAAACGATCTACCACTGTGGATAATTTCCGAATTCTAAATGCATTCAAAGATATTCCCACTGCTGGTATCAATGCTCCAAAAATATCACCTACTATTTCTGAAAAACTTTCCCTTTTTCTACGTGTAAAGGTATTTATCATTTTGTGTGTTCCTTTTTCTTTTCTATCCATATGAAAAATCTTTGGAAAGACCAGGCCTAAGTAACATGACCCATACCAATGGTCCGGCAACCTATAATAAGCCTTATTTCCGCAAACATAATAAATCCCTGGAAATATTGGATCTTTTCCCCCTTTGAATCCCCATCCACCTAAAATTTGGTAATTGTCATGGCAAATACTGGAACCCACAAAATAATTGTCATATGTTGTCTTATTTCTTCTAATGCACAACCTTCCCTGTTGGGGCCAATCCAGAGTCATAGCTGCATTTGTCTTTTTCTTGTCATGATTGTCTTCCTCAAACGCCCAAAGAGGTGTTTTTGTCTCTTCTATCACTTTTCTTTGAAATTTCACTCTTCTCTCTTCAACCATCTCTAAAAATACTTTTTCTTCCTTCTTTAACTCACAGGTAAGGTTGTACCTAATTATACTATCTAATGTTAAAATCTTATCTTCTAGAAAATATTCACCAAACGTTTTTCCCTCTTTTATTTTGTTTAGCTCGGGAACTACAGAAACTTTCGCAAAAATCTTATTTATGTCAGTGTAATAATATTCTAATCTACCTGTTTTATAAAATAAACTTGCTAAAACGCTACATGTTATTCCATACGTCAAAGGGAGGTGATGATAAGTCACACCCTCTGCTACAGATGCAGGCAACTGCATACAAACATAGCAATCTCTTACATCCATTGTTTCTACATACTCATATAATAATTTAGTAAAAACATTTTTTGAAAAATCTGTTATTGATTTGTCCTTGTGTAATTCTGCACTACTCTTTAAAATAACTGGTTCTTGAGTGTTAGCTCCTTTTTCTTTCTCAGTGTTATTAGACTTTTCTACTACAGCTAAACTAATTGGAATAGTGATTGCTAAAACCACCCATACTGTCATTAATAATCCTGTACAAAAACAGCACATCTTGCACCATCTACTTAAAAACTCACATTTACATTTTCTATCTCTAGTATTCTCCATTTTGTTTTATAACCTTATTTATTTGTTTTCCAGAAAATTGTGTCACTACACCTCAGAAATGACTTGTTTGCCACTCTGTACTCCAATGTTTTGTCTTTGCTTGGTACTTTCTTTTAATTCTTTCTCAGAATTCTTTCTTTGTCACATCCGGTAAATTCGTCAGATCCAGTGTTTTGTCAAATCCGGTAGAAACTATTTAAACTTCTTCAGGTCTGTTGCACTTCACTTTCTCCCATCAGGTTTCTTTGTTCTGGGTTCTCGTGAGTGTTCTTTTCTTCTTTGTGACTAGTCAAAGCAAGATACAACCATTCAGGCGATCTATACTTCGGATTTACCTTCTTTATTCTTTTTGTTTTCTGCAAGTGTTTTCCACCTTGTTTTTCTTGCTCTCTCTGACTTGTTATTTCATTCACTTGTTCAGCACTTTTCCCATCCAACCTTATGATTCTGTATCTTAATTTTCTTACTTCGTTGGGCCAATTGTCTCCTTTTCTTGGCCTTTTTGCCTCTCTTCCTTTTTCCTCTCTTTCTGTTTTCCAATTTCTTTTTCTTGACTCTAGTTTTTGATTTCTTTCTTCTCCACTTTCTTCAGACTCTGTTTCAATTCTTTCGTCATTACCTCTTATTTTGAAACTTATAATGTCATTTTCTTCTACTTGTGGTTCTTTTCTTATCTTCCTTCGTTCACCTATTTCTGTCCCTCCTCGAGGTTCTTCCGAATTTGTGTCAGTTTTCCTTTCTGCTTCTAAATTTCCCTGTTCTCGTGTTTGACTATTTGTCCCTATTGCTCCTCGGGGATCTTCCGAATTTTCTAGCTTTTTGTTTGAAACTCTCCCTTCTTCATCTATCAATATTATCTCCGAAGGATTTTTACCACAACTTGTACTTGGTTGCTCACTGTCACTATCTTCTGGCTCAGTTTCTTCTCTTATGCTCTCAAAATTCCAATTTCTTTTTAGAATTTCTTCACAATCCGAATGCTCTGTATCAGATTCTGAACTGGTATCTGATATTTCCAGATGTCGACTTACAGGTCGATCTTCAAGATCTGGAACTTCAGCTATTTCTTCTATTTCTTCTACTTCTTCTGTCGTTGCACTTGTAGTTGGGTCTTCCAGATGTCGACTTACAGGTCGATCTTCAGGTTCTGGCACCCTGTTTGTTTCTCCTTCTGTTTCTGATGCTGAACTGTTATCCAATATTTCCAGATGTCGACTCACATGTCGATCTTCAGGTTCTGGAACTCTGATGGTGTGACTGGCATGTACCCAGTGTTTCACTCCTGCACACTTGACTGCAGTGGTCGTCACCAGGATCACTTGTCGTGGTTCGTCCCAGCGAGGAACCAAACAGTTTCTTCTCCGGTGGACTTTTATACGGACCCAATCTCCTGGATTCAAGTCGTGAGCTGGTTTTCTTTCAAGAGTGGTCGCATCCGGTCCAACCTGATGAAACACAGAACGCACCACATCAGCCAATCCTTTGCAATAATCCAGCACTAGATCATCAGTTATAGTCAGTAGTTTGTTGACAGGTACTTGTGCTTGTCTCATGGCTCGTCCCATAATTATTTCATGGGGACTGAGTCCAGTTTTCCTTTCCGGAATACTTCTGATTGTCATTAGGACTAATGGCAATGCATCTGGCCATTTGAGTCCTGTAGCTTGACACATTTTTCCTAACCTGTTCTTGATTGTTCCATTCACTTGCTCTACGATTCCAGAAGCCTCTGGTCTGTATGCACAATGCAGTTTCTGTTTAATACTAAGTGCTTCACAAATCAGTTTAACTAATTCATTTTGGAAGTGCGTTCCTCTATCTGTTTCAATCGTGACTGGAAAACCATACCTCGGAATGAATTCTCGCAGCATAAGTTTTGCTACTGTAATACCATCATTCCTTCTTGTTGGGTATGCCTCCACCCAACGGGAAAACAAACAGACGACCACTAGGACATACCTTAGTCTGTTGCAAGGTGGCATTTCAATAAAATCCATTTGCATTCTAGTGAAAGGACCCCCTTCTCGTCCTATTGTTCCTAGACTCACTACTGTCTTCCTTCCTGGATTTAACTGTTGACAAATAAGACATCTCTGACAAAGACTCTCAGCTATGGCTCTGAATTTTGGATTATACCATGTTTGTCTAAAAAGTCTGATCATTGAATCTCTCCCAATATGGGCTTGTCCATGGTACATCCGTGCCATGTCAGAAATCATGCTATCAGGCATAACTGGTCTCTCATCTCTGTAAACCCAAACATCATTTTCTTCATGTTTTCTACATCCTGCTTTTATCCATGTATCTTTTTCCTCATCCTCTGCAGCTTCTTGTAACTGTCTCACCTCATCCCATGTCTCAATAGAGTTAGTAAAAAGCAAAGGACAAGAAATATGCTCTCTTTCCCGACATTTGTTTAAAGAAACCACATTCTTTGCACAGTACTGTGCCATTTCGTCAGCATATTTATTACCAACAGTTATGTAGTCTTCCCCATTTTTATGGGCATTGCACTTCACAACAGCAATCTGTTTAGGCAGCTGTATCGCCTCAAGCAGCTTTTTCACAAAATCTCCATTTCTAATGGGCGTTCCGGCAGACGTCAAGAAACCCCTTTGTGACCAGATCTGACCGAAATCGTGCACCACCCCGAAGCCGTACTGGCTATCTGTCACAATCGTAACCCGTACATTTCTTCCCAACTTGCATGCTTGAATCAGAGCTACTAATTCTGCGACTTGGGCAGACCGTACACCTTTCAGACAAGATGCTTCCATTACAGTTGCTACTGTGCAAACTGCATATGCTGCACTTAGAACTCCATCACTCGTTCTCAAACATGAGCCATCCACAAACAGAATATAATCTGATTCTTTCAAAGGCTCATCTCGTATGTCAGACCTTGGTTTTGTACAGTATTCAAGCACATTCAGACAATCGTGATCTACTTCATCCATTTCAATCACACTCTCTTCATCTGGCAATGATGTCGAAGGATTCACATTCATACATCTGTCAATGGTCACATTATCTGCACTCAAAATTACCTTTTCATACCTAGTCAGCCGACTATGTGTCATGTATTGGGTTTTTGTTCTTGTCAAGAGAATTTCCACAGAATGGGGAACATATACTCTCAGTGGATACCCCATCACTATGCCTTCACTCTGTTCCAGACTCACACAAGTAGCAGCAACTGCTTTCAAACATCCAGGCAACGCTTTCGCTACAGGGTCTAAAACAGCTGAAAAATATGCAATTGGTCTTTTCATAGTTCCATGTCTCTGTACCAAAACTGAAAATGCACATCCATCTCTTTCACTGCAATACAGCTCAAAATCTTTCTCATAGTCAGGCATTCCTAATGCTGGAGCCTCACACAATTTCTTTTTCAACTCTCTGAATGCTTTCATTTCTTCATCATTCATTTCAAAAGGATCTTTAACATCCTTCTTTGTCAGTTTCTGCAATGGTTTAGCAATCAGTGAAAAACCGCTTATCCATTGTCGACAATATCCAACCATTCCCAAAAACATTCTTACCTCTCTTTGTGTCATTGGAGCTCTCATTCCTTGAATCATTTTTATTCTTTCAGTCGTTACCTTTCGCACTCCTTTCTCAATTTTATGCCCTAAATACTGGACTTCTTGTTGACAAAACTGCAATTTTGAAGGGGACACTTTATGTCCTCTTTTTGCTAAATGATTCAGCAAAGCAATTGTATCATTGACACATGCTTCTTTCGTTTTTGATGCCACCAGTAGGTCATCAATATACTGAACCATCACTGACTTTTCTGGCATTCTTAAATCTTCCAATGATTTCTTTAAAATCTGATTAAAGATTGAGGGACTTTCTGTGTACCCTTGAGGAATTCGGCACCATGCCAAAATACGCTCTCCAAACCTAAACGCAAATAATGGCTGGCTATCTGGATGCAGTGGACTAGAGAAAAATGCATGACATAAATCAATTACTGTGTACCATTCTGCTTCACGTGGAATCTGGTATAAAATCACAGCAGGGTTCGGTACTATCGGGCAACAAGGCACAACAATTTTGTTTACCTTTCTCAAATCCTGTACAATTCTATATGTTCCGTTTGGCTTTTTCAGTCCCATTATTGGCGAATTACATGGACTGCTCATGATTTCTTTTAAAATCCCTTGTTCAATCATTTTATTTATTACTGGCGTTATTCCTTCAATTATTTCTGGAGTCAATTTATACTGGGGCGTATTTGGGTAACTCGTTCCCTCTTTCACTGTTATTTTAACGGGATCTACTCCTTTCATTAATCCTACATCTTCTCCTGTAAAGTCCCACACTTCTTCTTTCACTGTCTTTTTCAATTCAATTGGGATTTTCTCTGCATCAAATACAGGAAACAAACCATTTACTTCTGGTTCTAAATTCACCATTGTCATTTTATACAGCACATCCTCATCCGGAGTCTAAAATGCAATTCCGTCTGGGGTACAATAGATAGTGCAGTTCATCTTGCACAATAAATCGCGTCCTAATAGGTTCACCGGACTACAATCGCATACCACAAATCGGTGCATTTCGCTAAATGGACCAATTCTTATCTTCACTAATTTAGTAAGAGGCGTTTTAATTTGCTGATTCGAAACTCCAACTACTTGGATATGTTCACCTGAGAGAGGAAGGTTTGGAATTTCCACTGACCTAACAGTAGAACGGGTAGCTCCAGTGTCAACAAGGAATGTTACATTTGCACCATTCACTTCTCCATCCACAAATGGACCAGACTGATCTACCTCTAGAGTTGCGCCAAGCACGCACTCTTCCCCCTCTCCTAGGCACCGTCAGGAACTTTCATCCGTGTCATCCTCATCCTGTCGTAACCAATATTGAGAAATTGCAGCTGCACGCGGCAACTGTGTTACCTGTTCTCCTCCGTAGAATCCTGTTTCTGCACTGTATTTCTGTTGGTTAACACTCTTGGGAAGTGGTGGTTGTGGCACCTGACCTTGTTGAGTAACTACCTCACTCTGCACCTGTGAATTTAATGATTGATTTTCCACATTAGGTTTTGGAGGAAATTTACACTCGTTTCTCCAATGTCCTAGCTTTCCGCAGTTGTGGCATGGCCACTTTTTCTTTGCCTCATCTATGCTCATTTGTCCTTTTCCTTTACCTATATTAGGTCGGGATTTAACCTGTCCTGTTTCACTACCAGTATTACTCAATTGAGCTTCTTGCTTCTCTGCAACTTTCACCTGCGCCCACATGGCCTTTTCTTTCAATTTACGCTGTCTACTCTCAATTTCATCACTGCAATACTTAGCATATCTCAAAACCTCATCCACTGTGCTATTCTGCCAACCAATCAGGTGCTGCTTAATCATTTCACTTATCTCTGGTTTCAATCCATACACAAACCTATATACAAAATGACTCATATCCTTCTCATTCAGTGTCTCATAACCACTATACTGTTTGAAAACCAACAACAATCTCTCGTAGTACGCATGCACTGATTCTTTACTTTCCTGCGTTGTTCTGTCTATTTTTACCCAATCTGTTTCTTTTGGTGGAATTTTATTCTTCAAAAAGGTAACTACTTGGTCGTACTTCCTCATCACTTCTGGACCTGGCGCTCCTGTTTTAGCGTCCCTTGGATATTCTACAGTTGGCCAATCAATAGTAATCTTACATTCTGTCCACAAATCAGCTGGCACTACTATATCAAACAATCCATCCAGATCTATCCACAGCACCTTTGACACCTTAACAAATCTTTCCACTTGTCTGTACCATTCTACTGGTTTCTCTCTCAATTTTGGGAAGTCATTTGTAAATGACAGTATATCCTGTCTGGTCCATGGAACATGCACATAACTACCACCTGGAGTTTCTCTCATCGGGTACTCCCTAACAACTGGTTCCCTATCTGTCACTGCAAAAGCCAAAGATGCTTTATCTGTTGTTTTCTCATTCCTTTTTGACCATCTATTTCTCCATCTATCCACATCACCCCATTTTCTCAATAAAACAATTAACTCTTTTATTTGGGTCAGTCTTCCTGATGTGTTCAAATTCTCTATGTCTTTCTCACAAAAATCTACTCTGTATGGTTTCTGCAATGTTCTCACTTTTACAAATTCCACTCCTAGTTCATTTGCTGTCTCTTCCAATTTGTCATGTACATTTCTAGCTCTCCAAGTAAGACTTTTGCACAAAAACATAATCTCATCATCCTGATAATTTTTTTATTTTTCTGTACCAATGGTTCCCAAAATCAATTCTTCCATGTCTATTTTCAACCTAATTACATCTAATGGTTTCTCTTCTGGTTCTTTTGTTTTTAGCGCTTTCATCCATTCATTTAACTCATCTGGAGTTGGACCTACAGGCGTACTATTTAATTCTATCCAATTGCTACTTCTTTCTGGTGTTCCTGATGCGGACTCCGTCACCATAGGCATTCTCTTAATTTCATTCTCATTTATCGTCAAATTTGTAGGTGGGCTTGGTCTATAGGTACTAGCCAAATTGTGTGCACCTTCATTATTCAGCTCCATCCCTTCTCTTTTTCTTTGCAAATGTGAATTCATGGGAATCACTAGAGAATGTTCATTCATTTTCTGATTTTCAAAAATTGGCATTACTGGACCTATCGTTACTGGTACAGTTACAGCTTCCATATTCTTTGTCAGTTCTCTTATTTTCTCAGTCAATTCTTTTGTCGTTTTCGCTAATTCAGTTGCATTGTCACTTTCTATCTCTTCATTTTGTGAAGTTTTTAATTGATCTTGTGACCTATTTGTCTCATTTCTTCGTTCAGGATTTTTATTCCTCCCAGTTTCCATTGGCGGTGCATTAGGTGTCACCACCGCAGAAGTCTGTTGGTATGGAGGTGGGTTTCTGTTTAAAATATCTTCCAGCAATTCGTCATCTGTTTCACTACCACCATACACATACTTTTCTACCACTACATGTTTCTTTTTCTCTGTACACTTTCTCTTTGCTTCTTCCTCAACTGCAAAAGCTGGAAACAAACCTCCTGTCATGTTAGCATATCTCCAACGCTTTACTCTGTCCTCATGATTTACTCCCCATAACCTTCCAGGCAAAAACTCATGATTCTTTAATCCTCTGGATCTCTCTCGCTCATACATCTCATCTTCCCATTCCGTTAAAGCTTCAAACTGTGTCGGTCTAGGACTAGGTTCTAACATTACCATCTTTTCTCTCAAGTTCCGTAGTACAGCTACATTAAATGAACCATTCTCAGGGAAAGCCAATGCTCCATCATTCTTGGTGTATTTTGTCCAATTTTCTAACCATATGCATGTATGATATCCATATTTCAGCATCATATGTGAAGCTGGTGATTTCGGCGGAGGAATTATTTGTCCCTCTCTAGTCACTACCTTTTTGTCTTTCTTAAAGAAGTTCTTAACTTTCGACATCCATGACGTTTTCTCTCTACCATACTCATAGTACGACATGATTCACAACCTTTTTCTCCTTAAATGATCCACAATTCAACACTGTTCTCTATGCGTATTCTCAACCAATACTAGCGCGACTCACACCAATGCTCCAATCAGAGCGATTTCTGTCTACGGCGCACTGTCCAATCCCAGCGCGGCTTCTGTCTACGTCAGTTCTGCTCCTGTTTCCATGTGACTAGCGCACTGTCCAATCCCAGCGCGACTCTTGTCTACGTCACTTCTGCTCTTGACCCCTCCTTTACAAAATTTATCAGCAATTTCTTTTTCAACAATTCTTTGTTAGTTACAACATTTAAAACACATTTCCATTGTCTGATTCGCTAAACCGAAGAGATAGCTTTGACCATTTACACAAGAATTCTGTATTTTCCAGTAGGCAGCGCTTACCTCTACCCTACCACAGAATTTTCAGTTTCGCCGATAAAGTAGCACTTCCCTCTACCTTACCCTTCTTTCAAGCAATCAGTAAACCCGTTTCTCTGGGGATAAAGCACATGTGGAGACTATACTGCTCCTGAGAATTAAGGCCAGAGTTTCACAAGAAAACCGATCACTATTTCACTTACACACCTTTTATACACAAAATGTCCCTATTATAACACAACCTGTGTTATTACCAAAAATGAACTCAGACAGTGTACAATTCCATGTGACTTCTCTTGCCACACGTGTTCCACTTCCTACTTCCCAGAAGCGTGAAAACTTACATATAACATAACGCGACTCAACAAAAAGTGTTAGACATGAACTTATCAATAATCAATAATCACCAAACTAATCTATAGAAACCATAACTCTGCTACCAAGAAATCTGATCCAGCGCTAACAATAAAAATAATTCTCCTATTATGCTTTGGTCATCCAGGTGCAACTATTCCTCTAACACACACACTATATCCATATGACGGTGGGGCCCATAACACCGCATATACATTCACTTACTCATTTGTTCCCTGGATTTCCTCCGTCATTAACCTAGGAGAAAAACGATTCGCTGGAAGGAGACGGGATACCTCTTTTATCATGACATAATATTTCTCATTTGCTTTTAAGGTATTCCGCTCATTGGTCGATGGACCAACTAGTAGGAATCAGTTGATGGTGATTAAGACCAGCTCAATCACAATAAACTCTTTAACATTTCATTTTAATCATTGAGCTAAAGAATCACTGAGTCATTTGTTTAAAGAATAATAAAGTTTATATAAAGTTTTGAATGCAGGAAATGAGGTTAAGCTTATTATTCAGATCATTACATTTATCATCAATATAAGAATAAATTGAAATTGCAATGCATTTTTATTAGACGGAAAATTAAGGTTGTCATAGTAAGAACTCTAAAGATCAATCTATCTATCTATCTGGGGAAAGTCTAATAATTCTAAAATGAAAATCTATCAGGAAAAGTTCTCCTAAAGCAGCATCTTTATACTCAACTGGAAAAGGAAAATTAGCAGCAGCAGCATCAGCTCGTCAGCATCAGCAACCGCAACTTCACCCATCTACAGCATCTAACTTCTCCAGCATCTACCTCTGCAACTCCCGCACCAACTCACTCCCGCAGCAACTCCCACAGCATTCTAACCCCTCCCACCAAGAGTAGGTCTTCTTATACCCTAATTCTAGCTTACAGCATAAAATGTTTCTTCTTCATGGCGTGATTCTTTCTCATTGGTCAAAACTCAGGCCCATATACATTTTAATCAGACTTCCTGGTCTTAACCAGTTCCGTGTGGAATGTCCATGCAAGCATCGTTTCCCACAGTTCATGCAATTGCTCATCCGTTTCGATCAGTCCAAATTGTATCTTTTTCTGTTACATTTTGTTTTAAACAGTTCCGTCTATTGATTCAGTCGGACTTCTCACGCTTCTTGCTGATCATCTTGGCACACATCTGCTCAGAAAGGTCACAACAGGCCTTGACCATACTTCCATCTTAGCCTCTCAGCATCAGCACGTGATCATCCCTTTTCCACAGCCTCTCTCCTCTATCACATGGTCCCCCGCTCATGCGTACTCTAGCAACTGGCGGCCATTTTATATTGCTGCTCGACAGGCCTAAGCGCACTATTTTCAAAGATAAACAAAATATTGTTAAAACAAAGAAATATAAACCCTTTCGTTTCCCTCCCGTCTTTCTACGTACCCCAATTAGGTATTACCTAGCAAAAAGCAACATATAAAGCTGTCCCTTACTTACCATCGCTTTATTTTGCAACCACACGTTTTATTTAAAAGCACAGATCATGCGTTTATTATCTAATTAGTACGCAAATATTATGTTATGTTAGACACGTAAACAATTATAAGTCGATTAATTTGCACACGGAATAGCGTGTTACCTTTAACCCTTAACATGTAACATACATTGTTGGTTATTTACTTAAACGAACATGTTTATTAATTATTTTACGAAAATATTAGGAGGTTTAAAAAATCTTCATTTACCCTGCTCCATCACAGGTAATACCTGAGACGACTCCTAGCAACTTGAGACATGTTCAGATCTTTATACACAGAGCCAAATACGCTAAATTCCCTATTCATAAGGTTAAAAGATAAATAACTTCCCACCTTAGCAGAGGCGGAGAGAAAATTCCTATTAGAGAAAATAGCAGGAGAGGAGATTTTAGAGCAGTTTGATAAACCAAGTAATAGGAAGGCAGCTGGCCCTGATGCTCTTCAAGTATCATAATTCCTGTCTGAGAGGACCTATTTAACTTAATACATTCGAATTAAGTTGAGATACCCCTAGCTGAAATTATGCCACAATCACTTTAATCTTGAAGCCTAATAAAATGTCTGATATTCCTACTCCTAAAATTCCTATAGACCGATATTTCTACTCAGTTATGACTGTAAGATTTACACCTGGATCCTTGCAAGAAGGCTCTCAATGATAGCTAGAAATATTACATATCCAGACCAGAAACGCTTCTTGCCAGGCAAACAGATGCATGACCTTACCCATCATTTAATATCTTCTATAACTATGGTGACTGTAAACTTCGACCCGTTGGTCATAGTCACAACAGATTCGGCCAAGGCATTTGATAGAGTGAGTTGGGCGTACCCGTGGGAGGTCCTGGGTGCATTTGGACTGCTCTTAGATTTTATAGATGGAATCAGGAAAGATTTTATGGATGGAATCAGGAAATTATATCAGGCACTATCTGCTCAGGTATTTCTTAATAGAAACTTAACCAGGAGAATTAGCATTTTAATGGGACACGGCAGGGATGCCCACTTTCCTAGATACTTTTTGGCTTATATTTTGAGCCTCTACTGCAAGCCTTTAGGAAAGATAAAGTGATTATAATGTTCAGGACTCAGAAATTTGAGGACACGGTTGCTTTGTATGCAGATGACATCTTCCTGCACAATAAAGATCCTGGACGGAAAAGATCACAGAAGAATTTGGGGCTCTGTCGGAGTACTCAATAAATAAGTCAGAAACTGAGATAATAGGTTGAAATTTAAAAACAAATATTAGTCAAAATATGCAATCTAAGACCAGATATGTGTGCATTATAGTTACACAAAAACTCAAGGAGTTATCAAGAACTAATTTGCTAAAGGTAATCAAAGAGATCAGTGACCTACTTAACAAATGGAAGGGTCTTCCTTTGACAATTTATGGGCGAGCGAACCTGATTGAAATGATGATTCTTCCGAAATTAACATATCTGTTTGACAATATACCACCGTCCTTCCCTAAAGTTTGTATTGCCAAGGTATAGGGCAAACATGGCAATTTCATATGGGCTTCCAAAGGAAATTGACTTAGGGGCCTATTATGATGGCGGTCGGAAAACCTCCCCGACTGCCATGGTAACGGGAAAAGTCCGCCCGCAAGGCCCGCGACATAACTGCTGGTCGCATTAGGATGTTCCTTGCTCGAAATCCGACCGCAGCGGTCGGATCGCGGGCCTTAACATTGCGGCGGTTGCTGCTGCCCGCAGCACCTCAGCGATGTCCAAATGAGCATGTCTTGCATTTCCCTGCACTGTGTGGCAGGCACTGCACAGTGCCTGCCACCTGGTACAGGGAAATGTAGGGGGGAACCATGTGTACCCCCCCAGTGCACCCACACCCCCCACAAAACATTAGGGGCCCGCAACGGGCCCCCGGAAGACAATCACTGCATGCCTTTCCATGGCGGTCTGACCGCTGAGGAAAGGCTGGCTACCGCCGGCATCATAATCCTGCCGGCGGAGCCTGCCCTGCACCGTCACCATTATCCCGGTCCTGCTCCGTCTGCTGGGCAGGAGTGCGGATGGCAACCAGCGGAAAAGAGGCGGTCGGAATTTCCCACCGCCGGGGTCACCACCGCCATCCTAATTTGACCGGCGGATTTCTGGCTTGCGATCGCGGTCGGATGTCCACCGCCGGTCCGGCAGGCACCACCGCCGGCCCAGCAGTGGACATCCGACCGCCATCATAATAGGCCCCTTAGTTAGGAGAAATTGAGAAGGAAGCTTGAGAAAGGTTGCTTGGTGGTCCTCGACGTTCAGATGTACCTTTATGCTTTCCAGTTTAAGAACTGCAGAATACTTTTGTCCAGACCTGAGGAATCTTACAGAGGAGTGGTATATTCCTCGGTTTAAGCTCTCTAGGACAGGATAGTGTTTTTCATAAATTCGGCAACCGCTGATTCCATAAAAATGTGCGATTGGAGGTATTGCCAGATTTCTTAGAAGTTTGGCATAACCTGAGGAAGACTCTAGATACTGAATAGTATACAACATATGCCTCATTCTGGAATTCATCTGGTATGCCAGCTTTTATGGATGACAAACTTAGTCTCCGAATAATAGAGGCAGGCCTAGTATATTAGGGCAACTGCAAAATGGATCAGAACTGGTGTAATGAGAGGCTTTAGCCAAGGTGACAAAAGGCACAATTTACAGGTTCAAATACCTTCAATTAGAATCCAGGTTATCTACACAAAATTGGATCGCATGCAAAAGTTGATATCACGAGGAGAGAATACAAGACCCTTCATCGCTAAAAAAGGAGTTTTCTATATGGTACTGGGAGCTAATGACAGCAGTGGACAAGAAGCTTAAGATCCTATTACATCCCTGGGATGGATACGTGCCAACATTGGAGCAGCCAAAATTTTGGAAAGAATCTTTGAATCTTCATTATTCTCTCATTAGATCTGCTACCTTAAAGAAGAAGCATTTCTATACACTCCAAAGAATATACCGCACAGGAATATGGCGAAATTCATCAAAGTAGTGGTGCCTAGCTGTAAAAGGTTCAGGAGATCAGCGCTAATAATGAGCACGTTTGTCACCTGTTCTGCGTTCATCAATTCAGGGAAGACGTAAATGGTACATACTTGGGGATCATGCGTTTGAGGATAAAGGTAGGCCTCTATTTGATTCCTTTTTGCTCTGGTATCCTGCTCAATGCACTGATATCTCCATCTCAGAAAAGACTTCTCTTCTTCATACTTATGGCAAGGAGAGCGGTTTACATAAACTGGCTACAGAGCAGCTCTCCCACAGTACATGAATGGCTGAGATTGATCGATAAAGTTTGTAGGTTGGATTTAGAGTCTTGTGGAAGGACAAAAAGCAAAGGACCTGTCCACTGAGTTCTCATTATGGGGAGCAATAAAGGAGAATTAGCATATGTCCTTTGATTGCGCCAATAAGTGTTGAAATAGTTTTGCTTCTAGGACCCTCCTGGGCCGAAAGATTCATCAGTACCAAATTTCAGATATTCAGTTGCTTCTTTCCGGCATACAATCATCATCTGATGGTGAAGGGGGACAAAAAGCAATAAATGAAGTACGAGGCCTTATTCCATCCAGTGGCGTAACACAAAATAATGGAGCCCCCCTGCAGAATGTGAAGAGGGGGTCCTTAGTCTCCCCTGTCTCACAGATATCCACTGGTATTAGACTAAATGGGGCCCCCTTGAAGGGCTGAGGGGCCCCGGAAGGGTCAGTGCATGTGTTACGCCCCTGGTTCCATGAACGACCTGAAACTTTATCAGATGGATCTGTTATCACGAAATGTATGTGAAAACGTTCAGTTAAATTATCATAATTCATGCTGATATAGAAAAGAAAACTGGCAAGGAAAAGTAACGAATATTTAGAAAGCAATTTGACTATTTTGCTGCCAATTCAGTAGCAAATAAAAAAAATAGAATAGATCGTGGTGCCCAGTTGGTATGAAGCAAACAATGCAACCTTTGAAATGTTTTTCACCCAAAGGGAAATGCAGTCAAGTTCAGATAGTTTTTCTTTTCTTCGTGAAATGTTTTGACGCCATGGTTTCAATAAAAAGCATAATCAGATCCTCCAGCTATGAAGATAAAATCCATTCATGCCAGCCGGTGCATTCAATTTGGCAGCCAGCAAAATGCAGGCTTACATCGAAAGTCAGATTGTACCCGCAGTATAGTATTCTGAACGAATTACCTTTTTTTTTTGGTGACTTGTTTTGAATTAGAAAACCTTTCCTAGGGCCTCTCTCGGGGCACCTGTCACATTTACATGTAGCCCCGGTTTTGTTTTGTTGCCGCACCTTCTGCTCAAACAGTGAAGCATAACACCTTCCTGTCGCCCTGGAAAAGAAAAGTGTCACTCTCGAGGCAGCATTGTGAATTACAGGCAGGCCTGTGTACAGGTAAATTCAGCATTAATGCGAACTTCCATACAGATATTAAGAAGCCATCATAATAAAGGTGTAACAGCTTTTTCAATCATTGTGCAGCCTTGATTATAATTCATATAGTTGGAGACAAAGGTGAAAGCAGGAATGTGATGCATTCCAAGTCCATGCACATACATTGGAACAGGCAGACGACAATTCTGGAGCTCTTACATGTTACAGGACATTTTATGGAACAATGCGGTGCCCACAATGGTTCGACGCAGAGATAAAAATAAACGCACTTAGTAGAGATATACAGGGGCAGATTTACTTTGAACTAACGCAGCGGGGTACAGCAAGTCATTTTGCTGCGCCGCGCTGCGTTAGTTTTGAAGCACAGGGATGCGACATATTTACAAGAATATGTCGCATCCTTGTGCTTCCCCTGCGCTAGCACACAAACTGCAGCCATGCGCCGGCGCAGGCACCCTTGCACCATGGTGCAAGGATGCCTGCGTCGTGGGGAGATTGTTTTTGTGCAGGAAGGGGAACCTTCCTGCACAAAAACAATCACTACAACCATTTTCCTCTTTCAACCTGCAGCACGCATTGAAAGAGGAAAAAACGAGGAGAAATGAAAACATTTCTCCTTAGTGCGCCTCGCTACGCCACCTCTAGGGTGGCGTAGCTTTCAGACGCATCTCCAGAGTTACGATTTCTCGTAATTCTGGAGATGTGTCTTGTTTCATGAGTGTTGCGTGGGAACACCCACAGCAACACCCATGGAACGCCCCTTCACCGCAAAGTCCTGCGTGTGAAGGGGCCGTAGTTACAAGGAGATGAAAAGTCACGCTGGGTGGCTTTTCCTCTCCTTGTAAATATGGAGCAGCCCCCTGCGCCACCAGTACGTCACGAAAAGTGACATACTGGTGGCGCAGGGGGCTCGTAAATCTGCCCCACAGTGTTTTACCACCCCTGCCTCTGAACACAGCACAAAAAAATACAGGCATGCGCAAAAGTATTCAAATTCAGGGCTATTCACTAAATAAGTTACACATGGGAGTAATTTACACGTTTAACTTGGCGATTACACTTTTGAATAACTTTACTGTTTTTAGCTATTCACAAGATCCGAGTGTAACGGCAATCAATAGTGTAATCTTATACACCTCCATCCCCCTAAAAAGGAGGAAAGGCCAAATTTACGAGTTACTGCCAAATACACAGTAGTAGTTCTAGCACCACACATGGCCAACCCCTGGTATTGTGACACACTCCCATGAAAGATAATGGAGAAAGCGACGTAAATGTAAACCCCAAAGGAAATAATATCAATTCAAAATAATTTTAAATAGTTAGCAAATACCAATAAATCTAATTTAATATTAAACTGTATACAAAATAGCATTTATATTTATTTAATTATAAAATATTTTAATAACCTTTTTGCATTTTAAGATTAATACAACAATAAATACTATTAAAATATAATTACATTACTTTTAGTTAATTCTGTACATCACTTTTGATCATTATAAATGCATAATCAAAATATGTATTTTACTTTAGCTGTGGATTTATTTTTTTATTAAAACTTCAGAACAAGTATATTAATTTCATATAATATATTAAAAATAATTTCGTTTTTAATTGAAACCTTAGGTTTTAGTGTTGTTAGAGTGTTTTTATTAATTAGAAAAATAATGCCTAATTCCGATTATTTTAAATTGGAATGAGTAATTTATTGTTACATTAATTTGTAAATGTAAAAAAGATGATTACAATATTTTATAACTGAATAGAAAATTGTTGCTATATCTTTCATAACAATAAATTATATTCTGAACTATTTAAAAAAACTTATATATAGCATTATTTTGTATGGAATTTGATTTTAAG